>OW679197.1:29070091-29484674 GCA_940337035.1 Agriotes lineatus | reverse complement strand
CGGAATAGTTAACACTTTAACATCGGATCTTGTAATGGGGTATTTAGCAGGCGCAGTCGCCAAAGCTTTGGTGTGAGCCAACAAAATAGACGGGTTTATTTTTATTTTTCTCACTAGTAAGCTGGCATCACTAATTTTCACTTTGAATGTAGATCCTTCGGCTGCCCATTAAATTGAAAGAATCTCGGGATCTGATAAATTTGACTTTCATTTCAACTCCATTTATAAGAAATTTTTCTTGATTGAATAAATCGGAATGCACATGTCCCATCATTTCGACTTGCTTGCTTGCAGCAGTAAAAAATTTCCGCTTTACAAATCCATCATTATGCGTAGTGATGTCATCCATTTTATTGGCTGTGTCGTTGTACCATAGTGTGCATGTTAAATGGGTTGATTTAGCACCATTACCGTAATTCAGCAGAGTTTCAATGTATGAGCGGTATGCGTATGTATTGTTTGGGGGGGGCTCACAAGCTTCTGATTCAAATACACCTCAACTTGATTAAACATAGAGTGCATCCAATTATTAACAGGGCCTACATCATCTTTGTCAGTTAATGATGTATCATCTTGTTTAACAATTTTAGCAGTAATGTATAACATGGTCTGACTTAAATCGATATAATCGTTACGGTTTTAAACTGGCCTCTTTTTGAAATTTCTTCGAGGGACAAAATGTAATTGCTCTAGTAAAACTGAGAATAATTTTAAAAAATATCTATGTTCATAAACAGCGATGTAAATTTGAAATTTATTAGTTAAACAGGGCACCGAAAACCGCACGCAAGTGTTGAAGTTTTAACAGCATTCACGTACGATGTCCTGGGTAGCTCAGGTAGTTAAACCTTAGACTCGTGATACTGTGGTCGGTGGTTCAAATCCACCAGAAATTGTCGACGGCTATTTGCCCCTTATTTAACATTTTTAGGCACCCCACTATGCATCGTGGTGCGTGAGCAAGCGCACGACCCCCTTCCAGGAATTATCGATCCAACAATCAAAGTACGATTTCATTCCAGCAATCAAAGTACGATTTCATCAAAGTTCGAATTTAATTAACATGTGTGATTAATTCCGCGGAATTTGATTAGGCCAATTAATCCGCTTTAATTTGATTTTTAATCGATCAATTAATTTTGATATCAATTTGATATAAAAAGGGGTGGGGGATTACAGCCTGCACTTCTACTCAGAACAATGTCTTGTAAAATTGCGAGTTCCAACTTTATTTTGCAGGTTGCAATTTAATCCAAGTTTTTTTTATTTAAACCTTTTCAGCTAAAGGTACAGGTTTTAAAAATTAATAGTAAAAATGCGAGTTATATGAATACTTAAACCTCATTGTTCCGCAGCAGTTATACCGATAAGAACTAATTTATTGCCAAAACAGTGCTCGGATCTCGAATGCATTAATCTTCAATACTTCAATGCCAAAGATTACACCACATTTGCTTATAGGTGGCTGGCTTGGCCCTCTGATTGCATTGCATTTCGAGAGCGCAGTGTTTGTAAATACGACGATAAACCCGGGAGTTTAACGGCTGTTTCGGCTGTAGCGGCTGCTTACCTCTATTCTGCTGCTCTCCGTTTTTGCCTATAATTGCTATATACGTTTGGGCCCTATTTCGAATCGCCCTCACGCGTTCACAGCCGTTCGATGCATTGATACGAGCGAGTCTATTGACACATAACTTATGTTATGTTGACATACTTCGTGGATATTGTTTTTACATATTTTAAACGGTATCGAATAACTACCTACGTATCTCATTACTTAAACCTTGTTATATTATAACAGTAGGATAGATAATAAAATATATTTTCAATTATAAAATTGTTACTTTTTTCTAATGCCATATAGGATGTTGACGGCTGGGAGGCTAGCACACCTAAGGAGCAGCCATTGCTTTTCTGTCATTCAACTATTTCTTTCTTTGCTATAGCTTCTGATATCCGTATAGGCACCATCCATAAAAACACCATGTGTATGAAGACTCTTATTCCAAGATAAGTAAATATATGAAGCCAGTTTCTACTGCTTTGGCATTGCCAATAGTTACACAATTTTAAGATTTTTTAAAAATCTGTTGCAAACATAGTTTCCAGTAAAATTAATAAAAACGAAAGCTTTGAAAAAGTTGGAAAAATGGAAAAACGGGAGCCTGTACTCAATATAAAAGGCTAAATTGGAACGTGACTGGAAAATAATATTCTACTTATGTTTATTCGCTAGGTCTATGTAAAAAATAAATGTTTTTAGTTAAACGTACTTATCGGTGTTACCTTATATCCTGAAAGTCTATAAAAAGCATATAACCTGCTGTATATATAACTGAGACGGCTTAAAGTACTCGGCCTGACGAAATCGTATTTCAAACCGCCTCGTCGTCCTGTAAAGCTTCACTTTCCTGACTTATTATGTAATAGGTAGACTATCAATTTCATACAGTACTGTGTACTGTAACCAAGGATATGCGACACAAAGCGACCAGATTATTTTTGTTTATTGACACTTAGTTTGCTTGAACTTCTATCTAAAAATAAAAAATACCACATAATATGAAATAAAACATCGTATGTACGTTTACATTAGACGTCCGGGAAACTAATTTTTCACAGTACCTACCTACTCTTTTAGAAATTCTAGATTCCGCGCTTTCGTCGCCGCGTCCATAAACATCGAAATCTTACTGTAAAAATACATTTACCAGACTTGCATGTACCCATAATAGTTATTTATGTACCAAGGACATTATAAAGATGTTTATGCCCTTTCGAGGGCGACAACTTTATAATCCTGAAGGCATATCGCCCGAGGGTTTATAAGTCGCTCCAGGGCTACAAACATCAAGTAATGCCCATGGTACATTCAACGTTTTATTTTTCTCTTTGAATACGCAAATAACTTGAAAAGCCCCAGGGCGTTATGGGCGGGCGTAATGATAACGCCCGCTCATTATGCCCTCTCTAGAAGACGTGAGAAGGCATAATGAGCGGGCGTTATCGTTACGCCCGCTCGTAACGCCGTAAGGCATTATGAACTGCTTTATATACCTCGTATCAAAGATATAAACAACAAATAATAGATCAGTGGAAAATAAATAATACATGTACCCGATTTGAATGTATTCTATTGTATGCGTGTAATAAGGACTGATTATAACTGAAAGAAAATTGATATTGACACAGCATCCATTTGTATAAATCTCTAATTTAATCGAAATGCGTCATACGTTATTAGGTTTGGTTTAGCAGAAGCAGAAGGCTGCCATAAAAATTATCCAGTTTTAATTAAGTGCGTGACGTAGCATTGTAGTCTGAAGTTTAAACGTATGGCTTGAAATTTCTTTGAAGAATTGCGTTATGGCTTTCGTCAATCGTTACAAAATAATTACCGATATTGTTGTTACTTCAGCGTATCATCCTACTCGATAAGTTCTCACACTACGCCAGACTCATAATAAAACGTCTGTCGAATCAATTATGGATTTGCCATAAAGTGCGCCATAAAAGCTTATCACTATCGGCACCGCCCGCTTGTTCTCAAATGAACTAGTTCATTACCATTATTAGGTTGCATGGGAGATTAGGATTTTGGTGAAACGCCGGCATTTCAATTATGCATCGAGTTAAGTACCGGCGTCAATAAATTTCAACCTTTGGCTTGAACGATGAGATGCTGTTAAGAACTCGTTAAGTACTAATTTTTCAAAATTAGGTAATGTTGGTATCGAACAAATTTAGATAATTCAATGGCTAATGATGTGATGTTTAGAAAAACTGGGTAGTACAAATTATATGAACATTATTTAATAAATAACGTTTGGCATCGGTGCAGTCTGGCTTTCGTGGCGGCTGCAGTTGCACAAATCCGCGACCGTGGTGATGTTACAATAATAGTAATGCTGGACTATAGTATAACATTTGATACTGTTAATCACAAACACTTCTAGAGATACTTGCACTTATGGGTTTGGATAAAACCGTATCACTTTAATGGAGGAATATCTAATAAATCGAAGCCAGACAAAGTGCAACTAGCCTTTGATACTTTAAATAGATAAGCTATTTTTTACAAGGAGTTCCCCAGGGTTCTATTTTGGGACAATTACTGTATTCCACTTACATGTATATCTGTCAGTATTAATAATGTTAAACGGTGTACGTTACGTGATTATGCGGATGAAACACAACTATAGGTACTATTTGTTTAATGTGTGGTGAGTTGCGGTGATTCGAGGTAGTAAATTTATCTTCTGCATCTGCCCAACTTTGGTTGCAAATAAATTCTAGTAAAGCAGCCATATTATTTGTTAGAAACTGGCAAAGGGTAGAAAGGCCTGAAAAAAATGTCTCAACCCGACAACTTGGAGACCTGAAAAGGTACAAGACGTCGACATTAAGTAAGTGATTTTTGGAAAAAAGAGTGTCTGCAAGAACATATCAGATACTGTGCATATTTTTATTAATAATATAAACAATCCTGTTGTAAAGGCTAACAGTTTTGGTTTAATTTTGAATAATACATTTAGATGTGAAGACCAAATTTCGAAATGTATGTTCAAAAATTATTTGTAGTATGGCTATGGCATAGTTCCTACTTTATGAATGCCACTACGTTTATACTTAAATTTCATACTTTACACTTGATTCGTAAGTAACTTATAGTTGCTTTCATAATTTACGAACTACTCCATAGCCATACTAGACGAAAATAATTTTTGATGCTACTATACTACACAAGCACATGTACTTACACCTTGAACAACTTTAGGCCCTCTGGCGATAAAAATCATTTTCGCCCGCTGTCGTTATTTTAATTATTATTTATAAACACGTATTAATGAAAACCATAACTAGTTAGTACAAATGTACTATTTAGCTAAAATAATTTTCACAATTGCCCTAGTTCCATTTCACAACGTTTAATATAATCTGGATCTACCGTTTTAAAATCTCGATCGTATATAAAGTTTTGCATGTACCTCAGGCGTAACAAGCGTATTTGGCTCTTGTATTATAGTCCTCGGTGCTCCGCATCTCGTGCTATAAAATATGAAAATAGTGTATTAATCAAAAGTTTACATGGATCAATTAAACAAATGAATACGACAAAATTTCATGGACTTCACATCCAAGAAAATTGTTCGTGGGACAATCACGTCGAATCAGTATGTGGAAGGGTTGCTCATATATGCTACTGTTTGTATCAATTACGAGACTTAGTAGACCGACCAGTATTACTTTCCTTCTACTACGCTTATTTCCATTCAGTAATGTCCTATGGACTTATTGCATGGGGTGTCTCCCCCCAAAGTGTTCGTGTCTTTAAATTGCAGAAAAGGGCAATTAGAAATATAGTAAGTGCTAGCAAACGTACTAGTTGTAAAGCACTTTTTGTGCAACTGAAAATTTTAACACTGCCATCTGTTTTAATTTATGAATTGCTGAAATATGCTAGATCAGAGGGAAAGAACTGGTCTTTATTAAATTCTAATCATTCATATAACACCTGAAATAATTTACTTGAAATCCCTATTCACAATTCACAATCTTGTAATTCATGAACATAGTCCAAAATGTCTAGCGATCAAAGTGTACAACAAAATCCCAAAGTCAGTTAGAGAAGACAACGATAAAATTTTTTATAAAAATGTTAAAACATTATTATTAAATAAATGTTACTATTCCGTAGCAGAATTTTTCCAAGACAAGCTGTGATGGTTCTATTGACTGTGATATACGTATATATTTTATTGTATGTGATGTATGTTAGTGTTTTATTTTAATCGAATTTTAAATTGTACAATCTTGACATCCTATGCTATGTAAATGGTCGATTAGATGAATAAAATTATTATTATTATTATAACATTTACGCCGCGGACCAAAAACACCTGTTTTACGCCCTTGGTGCATAAATAACTGTTGTCCACATATATTCTCTTAAAACGCTGAATTAAAAAACTGTTGCCACACTTTTGCACTTTGCCAATTTCATTATTGTGCAACTATTTGGCATCCTTGTATAGGTAATATGACATTAAACCGAATTCCAAAAATACAAAATGGCTGTATGAAATTGCATTTATTGATTAAAAAAATATCAAAATGGGCAAAATGGCTATCCATGAAGCACAGGCCAATATTACAGTGTTTATCTCTTTATCACAAAATTATACTTTTTAAACCCCTCTATTAATACCAAGAGGTAATGTAGGGTAATATAGGTAATAATAGATACACATAACCTTACTACTAGATTTCGTGGAGTTATTTTACGTTGTCATTACACAAGTACTGTTTTTGAAATATACTTTCTTATCAAACATATTCCGACTACAATAAACATTATAGTTCTGCAAAATTAAAATATGCTATTCATCTGCAATTTGCTTTAAAACAGAGATCTATTTAAAATCAAATTTTATATTCAAATTAATGATATAATATAGCTCTGATTTATAAATACCCCAATAATGTGAATTATGCCTTAGGCTATCCAAATATTTAAACGTAGGTTAAGAGAAATATTTCAATTGGAGCACATTTGATAAAAATCTGCATGTTATCTTATGTTATATACCGTATGACCGGTTTCTAAACCGAAGAGGTTACATATGTCGAACGCAATTGATTCAGCCCCCCCCCCCCCCCTCTCTGTAATTTAACGTTCTGATCTAAACAACCTTGTTTTTACATACGTACATACATACATAATCCGTCCTCTTCTACCTAAGGCGTAGAGGTTGTTTTTTAAATTAAATTAAATATTTCTAATAACCCTGTGATATATCATGCTTTTCTATGGTCGGTTTTGAAACCAGTTACCTAGTATATTTAATTTTATTTTATCTACATCATGGTTCTCTATTTAGGCAATTCCTAATTCATTACATTAAACACCGACCTCAGTGGAAGTACATACATTGCACTAAAAATGTATCGCCTCTGGAAAAAAATCGCCTTATAGGCTCTGGTCAAAACCTTTGAGAACCACTGGTGTACTGAAGTATATAATTGCTACTGATTAACACGTAATCCACCAAATGTGATTGAAATACCGAAACAATTGTCTTTTGCTTCTGTATTTTATCCAAATTCGATCTTATCTTAACCACCTGTAGGAAATTATGTTCATAGAAATTAATTTCAGTGACCATCAACCAGTTTAAGCAATTAAATGTTTTAATTTATTGTGGGATTATTACTAATTTTGAGGTATAGTTTATTATGCAAAGTTGTTCTATTCGATGTCCTCTAACTACCCTTAAAGCTAATGGCTATATTTATGAATTACCCTGTATACTATACAGTACCCAGTTTTCAATGAACATCTATATGACTGGATAGTTACTTTTGATCGTTTACATTATCGTTGCATTACTGTATAACTAAAGTGTTTGTTTAAAAAACGTAAAACAATTTTACGATCGATTTTTGAGGCGTTAAAGAGGTCTACAGATCCTCTTTAAAAAAATGTGGTCTGCAAACACTCTTTCACAGCACTTCAATATAGCTATTTCATGTGAAGAGAACGTCCTTCCTTGATTTTTTTTAAATAGATAATAATTCGAAGGAGCCAAATGTGGAATCTATAGGAGGTGGTAAATTAATTAAAATTCTAGTTTATAAATTTTTTGCAACGCAATCAGGGATTGCGAGGAGGTGCATTGTCACGCATGAAAAGCACAGCATTGAAAACTTTACCGTGGCCTTTACCTATTTTTTTTACAAAGCTTTGTTTTGAAGAATAGTATATTTCTGTCAATTTTACCGTTTTATAACTAATCCGAAGAATTATTTCATCTCTGCTCCAAAAAATCTGAAGGAAGCTCTCTTTTGCTGACTGAAGACGAACTACTTTGGTCGGGAAGAACAAGAGTGTTTCTTTTTTTTTTAATTTACTTTATTAGCAATCAGAATAATTACAATAATTCTATGACCTAATTTTGTGTATAATTAATTGAAGTCGTGAGAGGAAGACACCCACTAGCGTCAACCCTAATTTAGGCTGTTAACTGTTATATTTGGATGATTTTCTAGAGAATCGTGATGTTTTACCGCTTTTGTTGTCACTTGAATGTTGAAATCGTTGTGGAGGGTTCGGTTTGACACAAACCATGGGGCGTTGGATAATATTCTAAGTGTTTTTGATTGAAAACGTTGGATTACATTTACAGTCGATTTGCTAGCGCATCCCCAAAGTTCGCTGCCGTAGGACCAAATAGGACGGATTATGGTCTTGTAGATCAACAATTTGTTGTCTAATGAGTGTTTCTATTGCTTTCAAAGTATTTTTTAATTTCTAGATAGTAATTATAGACACAAGTTAAAATAAAGGGTGTTTTTTTAGAGGGATACAACTTTAAATTGAAATAAAACACAGAAAGATGTTTTTAATAGCCATGAAATTGGCTTTATCTGAAAGATAATTTTATGGAATTTATGTTTGAATATGATTTCGGGCATGTGACCGCCGCGGCTGGCGTGTAAATGACGTAATCTGGAGGTCCAATTTTCACACACTCTTCGCAGTAAATCACGCTGTATTTCGGCAATAACGTGTCGAATGTTGGCTTCCAAGTGCTCAATTGTTTCCGGTTTATCGACGTAGACATGTGACTTTACATATCCTCAAAGAAAATAATCTAACGGCGTCAAATCACACGAAAGAGGTGGCTAGTTAACAGATCCATTTCGTGGATCCATTTTGTGGATCTGTTAACTGGCCACCTCTGTCGTGCGATTTGAAGCCGTTAGATTATTTTCTTTGAGGATATGTAAAGTCGCATGTCTATGCCGATAAACCGGAAACAATTGAGCACTTGAAAGCCAAAATTCGACGCGTTATTGCTGAAATGAAATACAGCCTGATTTACTGTGAAAAGAGTGTGTGAAAATTGGACCTTCAGATTACGTCATGTATACGCCAATCGCGGCGGTCACATGCCCGAAATCATATTCAAACATAAATGCCATAAAATTATCTTTCAGATAAAGCCAATTTCATGAATATTAAAAACATCTTTCTGTGTTTTATTTCAATTTAAAGTTGTATCCCTCTAAAAAACACCCTTTATATCCAAAAATTCTTTTCAAAAGTGATGCAAAGTGAGTGTTCCAGCGTATCAATTGGGTAACAAGAATGTAAACACGGTATGTTACGCTGACGATGTAGTCCTTATTGCCAATTCAGAAAATGATTTACAACGCATTTTGCATACGTTTGTTATCACAGCAAAAAATAAAATATAAAAATATCAACAGAAAAAACTACATCATTGACAGTATGTAAAAGCCCATTACTTTGCAAATTAGAAATAAAAAGAAAAATGATTGATCAGATTATGCACTTCAGTCACTTTAGTGCAGTTATAGCAAGTGACAGAAACTTATATGTATTAAGAAGAAGTGAAGCAAGAGGTAATTGAAGGCGCGTGAAAATTAGAAACCGTCAGAGATGTAGTGTGGAAAAACAAGAATTCTTTCCTACGAAGCAGAGATGCGTGCAGACACTAACAAGAAAAACAGCTTGTAAGATCAACGAAAATGAATAGGGCAAAGTTCTTTGTGTTCTATTTCTGAAAATATGGGAGCCAAAGTTAATTTCTATAATATTCAGTATTAGAATAGAAAAAACATTACCCACTTAAAGATAATAGTATGAATGTAAATGCTTGGTAAAGAATGTTGTCAATTAACGAACAGAAACTCAAGAAATTTTAAAATTCATAATTAAAAAGATCTTAAAAAATATAACACAATAGTTATTTGTTTCATTAGTACAAAAAATGCATGATTTCGGGACAATTAAGACAGATCGCCGGACGACGCGCAGCGGAGTCCGGCGCGTCTTACGCGTCCCGAAAACGCATTTTTTGTGCGAATGAAACATACTATTTTTTCTCCAACTACTCATAAATTCGGTAATATGACTTATTATTTAGAATCAAACATTGTAGGTTATATTGCAGAACTGTCATGGCTCAAATAAACAATCAGTAACGGGTTTAATTACAAACCTAATAATAAATACTTACCAATGAAAATAGCTACCAGCAGGTTAATAACAAGAATTACAAGACGCCGGCGCCGTTCAGATGCTTAATTGTTAGTTTGGCCGTGCTCCTCCACTCAAACCTTGACAAACTGAACAAAGATATTTAACGAAATTATAAATTAGAAATAATTCTGCAAAAAAATAAATTTAGTTTTGTACAAGAAATAACGCACGCGATCTGTAGGTTTTGAATTGGGCAGTAATTATTCTAGTAATGCAATAGCTGGCTTTGAACAAATTACTATATACTGAATAAGTTTATTTTTAATATTAAATTATATATTGTAACATGATTTTAATTTTTTACACAACACAAAATTTTTGTCCGCAATAAGTTTTTGTGACATTAATAATAAAATATTTACCCCAGTGGGGAGACACCTTGTATATGCATGATTTCGGAGGCTTTCACTGCCATTGTCATTAAGTAACAAACGACTTCCGGGATTGGACCGTGTCATTATTGAGGTCGAAGAACTAAACGTTTCGCTCACTTTCGTAAGGGGCTTCTAACCGTTAGAACGGTTGGAAAAGTTTCGCCTCTGGCGTGGTTTACACGTTGAGTTACCGTGCTCGTTTGCTTTTCCTCCTGATGAAGCCCTAACGAAAGTGGGCGAAACATTGAGTTCCCATCCCGGTAGTCGTATGTTACCGTGTATATGCACTCTGTTCCTAATAATAATAATAATGATGTTTGACAAAATTACCTACCCAATAAATGTTTTTAAAATCAAGTTTATTGCTGAACTATAATCAAACTTTTGTAATTTTACTGGATGGTGTCAAATCTGTCATAACTTTTAACAATGTAGATGTTTTGTACTAAACGTATTTCTTCCAAAATAAGGTTCTTTCGTAAAGCTATAATAAAAGATCTCTCCAGTTGTAAAGAAATCTATGATGTATGCACTCTACCTAAAATTATGAGAAGGAAATTTAACAGTTTACTTGCTTACCTAATAGATATTTTCACTAACACCCGTATTCATAGTCGTTCGCCAGCGGATCGCCAGCGACTCGCCGGAGTTTCGTTATGAATAGTATGTTGGCGGCACTGTACGTCTATGTCAAATTCGAGGTGATCAGGTTAGGTTTTCAGTCAGTTTTGACAGAAACTGACACAAAATCTAACCCGCTAACCTCGAATTTGACATAGACGTACAGTGCCGCCAACATACTATTCATAACGAAACTCTGGCGAGTCGCCGGCGATCCGCTGGCGAGTCGCCGGCGATCCGCTGGCGAACGACTATGAATACGGGCGTAAGTGTTTTTTCTTTTTCTGATCGTAAATCACCTTTTTATAGCAATTTGTGGCGTAAAGCTCAGCAAAGCCTTTTAGTTAGAATAAATTTTTGAGAAGTCAATAATAGAAGATTTGTGATAAACATTTTCTAACACACCTGGAATACAAGTTACATTAGAGTTGGTGATTTACAAACTTACTTAATAAATGTTGTTCTTAAAAATGGTGTTTGTTCTTAAACCTTCAATAATAGCTATTTATATATCTAGGGAGCAAAGGTATTCATTTGCTCCCGCGTGTGAATTTAATGCCGACGCGTTAGCGGAGGGCATTAAAGACACAAGGGAGGAAATGAACCGTTGCTCCAGTGATATATATATATGATTTTTTCTTCGAACGCATGTTCTATTGCGCGAAATTTTTAAAATTTTGCTTTAGTAAATCATTACCGTGACTCTAGATTTCTGTAGTGACATTTTGTCTAATTTCTAAATCAGCATAACGTTGTAAAGCTTTGGTGTGATATCCATGGTGACATAAACACAAATGCGGGAGCAAATAAATATTGGCTCCCGCCGGGAGCAAATAAAAATTGGCTCCCGCTGGTGGGAAATTGACAGTTTTGTTTCCTAAAACTAGGGCGCAAAAGCCGACTTTCTATACAGTGAGTAGAAAAATTCTTTTTTGGCCTCGTGACATGTAAACAACACATTCATGCACAGTTGACGTCCACTGTAACTACGATTTTTAAGTTAGTCAGTGCTTTGTCGCACCGCGGTGCGGTAAAATGGCTAGAAAATTTTTAGCTTTCAGAGACCATTGTAGTAATAACGGGTGTTAGCAGAAACGCTAGTTACGTATTTTATCATTCAGTTGCGTTTAGGAGAAATAAAGAAAATTTATATTTACGACTTTGAATTTTGACGTTTCAAAGTGTCAACTACAACATTTACTAATGTCAGCTTGCTTGATGGCTTGATATTCGAAAGCGAAGTCATGAATTTATAGAAAATGTTAAAAAAATATATGTCGGCCAAAAAATGTAATACAATACTCGGTGCGTTATGCTCGGCGTCGTGCTTCAAAATTAAAACCTCGCACTGTAAAATATGACCTACCGCACTTGTAATGTAAATAACTATTATAGTTAAGTATAACATTTTATCAATTTGTAATAAAAAAGTGGGTCATTTACTCAAACTCTTTGGAAAACTTTTTGCGTATCTTTTACAAAATTCTAAAATATATCTTACCCATGTATAACTATGGAAATTAGAAACTTTTTGAACTGTTTCGTAATTTTTTTCGTATTTGCAGATGTGAAATTGTAACTGTCAATTTTTTAATTTACTTTATTGCTAATATGTGGATGTTTAACAAACTTCTGTACAAAACATGAGAGCCTCGGGACTTTCTTGAGCTCCAAATGTACAATAAAGCTCAGATTCGAATTCGAAAAACGGCAGCCAGGAAATGACTCGCCAGCATGCAACGAAAATTCTAATTTAAAAAAGGAAAACAGCGAATTAGACAATCAGAACGAATTTCTTGGGTTCGAGTACGTTGACACATTAAACCAAATTCAACTAATCTTCACACAATCGAGCACTCCGGCACCGAGTGTACGTTACTGCCGACCGAGTAGTTCTGATTTAATTTTAAAATTAGCGGATGTCACGACCTTCTGTATCTTGTTATTCGATTACATATGCATATCGGATTTATTCGCGGCTTAGTATCGGTATTTTTCGAACCATCTTATTAGTAGAATGGCGTATCCAATCCGTTTACGACTCGTTACGTGATCTGTATTATGTAGTTCGAACAGTAGTTAGTGACGCCACTTTAATTAACTATGTAAAGTTTGGTTTTTAACTAACGTGTCGCCGCACCAAAATGAGCCTCTACAAGACTGCCATTCAAAACATGCATTTCATGAATGTTTACAGTAAGATTTCTTTTTCTTCTCTGTTTTTTACTTGTAATGATCGTGTCAATTGCTACTAGCTTGAACGTTTAACCAACTATTTAACCGTAAAGCAAAAAAGTCTAGGGTAACCCAGAAAACAAACCAATGAAAATTTACTTTTTTATCTAAAGAGAAGGTGACAGTTCAGGATTCATATTTCTGCAAAGCTTTGCGTTGTATGAGTAGTAATACCGCTTGCAGTTAATAGTTTTAAATTGTAAATTGTAAGCACATGCATAGCTAATTTTATCGTCATGCACTTTTCCTGTGTTGCGACTGACATGAAACTCGACATCTATTTGTTCGTCACAGAAGGATTAATTTATTGTACCTATGTGTACTTTAGCGTACGTTCCAGATTAGTGTTATCTTATATTTCGTCTGAAAGGGATCTGTAAAAGATCTCAAGTACAAATATACGCTACAAATCATATCGGTGTATTTAGAAAATTAAATTCAAGAAATGTCAAATACTTGATTCTTGCCACTATTAAAATTTGCCCAACCTAAAAAATAATTAATAAAATGTCACAGTAAATCAATAGACTCATGATTGAATATTGCAAATTACTTGTAGCATATAAATGTTCACAATATACATACACGACATACTTGTTTTGTTAACAAATACCACGTGGTGTTGTTGAAAATAAGAACAGCGTTTCTAGTAGTGCAATTGGAACTATTTTGTAAATGTTCTTCAATTATGTCAAAACGCGTATTATATTAATTAACGCCAACGAACTAATAATACACATTAGTAGACACAGTATTGCTTATTCTACGAATTGTGAATATTGGCTAAAACGCATGCAACATCCGAGAAACGCGAGAGTGCAACAAATGCACTTTTTGAGTTAGTTGTGGGTGCTTACGAACATTTACACTATTCTGCAGGCTTAGTAGCACTAGCAAAGCTCGTTTACGTTTGATCTAACCATTGGATTACAGATAGATTAGTTGTGTAATTTTTCTTTAGTTGAAGGTAAGGATTTTTTGTTCTTTAAGGTGGAACTTTCCGTTTAGGCAAAGTCCAATTTTGGTTCTACTCACTCTCCGCGAATTAGTATAATGCTAATATAGTTCGTTGGTTCGACCAGAATGATCATTAAGCCAATTACCAAAAAAATGCGTCATAAACTGCCAGACCAATACTATTTACAATAAAGTAATATATTTATTTGAGTGGAAAATTGCTGCAATGTCGAATTAAGTTTGAACAAAAACTCTCATCACCAGTTTCAGCCTTTACGCTATTGATTTAACTGACAGAATAACGAAAAGTTGAGTTTTCTTGTATAATTTAATTAAAATTGTTTTGTAATGATCTGTCATAGATGGAATTGAAATGGAACATTATTTCTTGTAAATGTACAATGTAGACTAACGCGTTTTCACTACCACACTACTACTGCAAGTAAAATTTTATTATGTGCCTTACAGCATATTTTCATATTTTATTTTCAAATATTGCGACAAATGCGACTCTAATAACTAGAAGTTTCACCTTAATCATTTACTTATATAGTATTTTATTTGTCTTTGTGGTTTATGGTCTAAATCTTTTTACATAAATATTTTTTTTCCAAAATGCTTAAAGATCAGATATGTATAAAAATATACATTGTGGCCAGAAACTAGCTGTTATTTTTAAGGTAATTCTATACACGTCGAAAACAATTTTTAGTATCCAATCTTCAATACGTAAATGTCAAACCAAAACTATGCAGTATGTTTATTTTACTTCTTTTCTTTAGTAGCTGGATACTTATTTATTGTTAGTTTAGGAATTTGGCAGCCAATACAGTTATTAAATTTTCCTGGTAAGTTAGATCAAAAATGTAAATATATATTTCGACTACTTAGTCTTCTTCAGTTTAACTATTAAAAAAATGGGTTCAAGTTCTGTAAGACAAACAAATACATATATAAATTAGTGAATTACGTTAATTTTCGCAGATTTTCCTCTCTTTAAATGTGTAAGTTATATGTTGACGCCTTTAGTAATGTGCAAATCCAAATTTAATTATTTCCTTAAAAGTTTAACTGGTGTATAGAAGCAGTTTAATCTGTAATATGAAATCATTCAATTCGATATTTTATTAAAAGTTAATTAATTTATTTTTATTAATGGTTTCGTGGTAGAAGTTTAAGATTAATGTCAAATTGAAACAAACTCAATTTTGTAATTAATTTTCGTAAATAATAAATAATTTGATCACCCTAATAACAACCACACAACATAAGGAAAAAAAGTAAATTATATGAATATACATTTACCATGCTAAAACTTAAACTTCTATCACAAAACCAAGTAATAAAAATAAATAAATTCACTTTTAACAAAATATCTAATTATTTTCATATTACAGATTTAACTATTTCCATACACAAGTTAAACTTTTCAGGAAGTAATTCAATTTGGATTTTCACATTATTAAAGGCGTCAACACAGAATTAATAATTTAAAAAAAGTAAATCTACGAAAATTGTATTTGTTCTTCTTACCGAACTTGTACCCATCTTTTTAAATTGTTAAACTGAAAAAGATTAACTAGTCGAAATACATATTTACATTTCTGATCTAACTTGCAAGGAAAATAACTGACAACAATTAGCTGCCAAATTCCCTAAACTAACAATTAATTTTAGTGATGTCACCGCGGCAAGATCGAGAATTATCTCGCCTCGTCTTGTCTCGATTCGTGGTCAATATTTTTCTCTCGAATATTCGAGATGAGATTATACATATTTTCGAATATGCCAGACGAGATTAATAAAATTCTCGATTTCGACAGTTTTTCAATAGTATTTTTAAGACCCCCATAAAAACGAAGCAGAATCGGTACCTGCTCTTAGAAAATGTTAGGTAGGTTTAAGTTCTTACGGTTGCCAAAGTCGAATTTCGCTTTGGGGAATCGCAGTTGGGCCCCGCGCTCGTTTTTTTTTTGTAGCTGTTGGAGTCTATGGGACTCATACCCACATATTTTGAACTAGAACCAAATGCTTTATCTCTGAGCTAGCTCTACTACTTTGCCCTTTTAAGCACAGTACCATAAATATAGCTAGGCAAAACCCAGAACGTTAATACATGGAGCAGGTGATTATTTCGGGCATTACGCAGTCGCAACAAATAGAGATTCTTGAGTTTGAGAGCGAGAATCAACATTTCACAATTTTTTAGATCGAGATCGAGATGGGGAAAATCTCGTCTCGTCTCGTCTCGTGGTAACAGCAATTCATTTTATTACGTGACTCCTCAAATGCAATGTATTGTTACGTTTATTTACTTGCCCGGAGCTAGACGTACACTGAAAAGCCACTTCTTTATTAAAAGTAACAACGCGACTATTTATATTACGAATACTCTTATATTTATTTCTATTTAATGTTTATTGGAAAACATTATATCTTCGAATTGACGGAATTGCCATAAACGAGCAGGAGTTTTGCTTTTATATTTCAAAATTACATTTTCTAGAATGTCTTAGGGCCTCACTATCCGCTATAATTTGTGGTTGTCTGGTATTTATTTCAGAATGTTTCCACGTTTTCAGTTACGCCACTCCAGAGTTATTAACCCATGGTGTGTGAATCGTATCTACAATATCTTATTTTGAATAGACAAATGTAAAATTTACAATATTTTCATTCAATATGTTTCAACTTATGTTATCGATGTACTTTGTATTACTAACTGATTCGCAAAATAGCAATATATTTTTTTTAGTTTAGTTTAGACCAGTGGTTGTCAACTTTTTTTGTTGTGATCCCCATGAGAGTCTACCACATCAGTCTGGTACTTTCTCAGTCTTGCTCATTATTGTATCCACTCCTTTTCAGCAGTAGCATATTCATAGGGTATACCTAGGCCCTATTCTTACACATTTCTTCGAGAAAACATTTTACTGTAGGGCGATTTTTTTCACATAATTCAAGGCCCTCTATGAGGGATTTGATATCGAAGTAGTGGCCTGCATATTTTACTTTTAAGCTGGGTTGCGTATAAGCTGCTGCGGCCCCTCATTTTTTCATATTTTTTTCTACGGTCCATACAGATCCTTCATGGCTCCCGTGAAGATCACAGATTTAGACTGAATGTTCACAGTTTGATTGTGGTACTTTTCAATGCCTTTCCACTAACTATGGCAGCTTCTTTAAAACACAGACATTTTATTAAAATGAGCATTTTTCATTGTTTATCTTGTAACTCAGCGCTAACTAAATAGACCATATTCCCTACATATTTTTTGTATATTTGAGTTTATTATATTTTTCGACGTCACTCGGTTCCCTTACGCCAGCCAGCCTTCCCTATTTTGAACATCGTCGTATTGTAAATCTTCCATGGTTTCTTCGACCCCTTTTTCCACGTTATTCGTGGCCTGCTTTTTTCCTTTTTGTGGTGGTATACATTCATACATCTTTCTTGACCGTCTCGCTGTAGGCATTTTTTACATGCCCATACTATATCAATATTTTGTGTTCGGTGGGATCAACGATCATTCAATCTACATTGATTCTATTCTTAATTTTTTCATTCATTACAGGCTCCCATCTAGATACTCGACAGATTCTTCTAAGGAAATCCAGTTGCAGCGTCATAAGTTTATTTTTTTGCCGTTTTTCTACTATTACCTTATATATGGTTTGTTTCTGATTTATTCAGTTATTTTTACTCCTAAGCATGTGAATTCTTCATATTAGCTGATTTTTTCGTTGCCTATAAGTAGATGGTCACCTTTTCCTTCAACCACCAGATACTGATATTCCCTATAATAAATTAAAAAAAAAATCGTGTGTAGGTATACGTAACTCTATTATATCTCTCAAACTACAGTAATTTTTGTGAAATGTAGGACATTGCAATCTAATAATGTATCTATGCCTTTATTTGTACACACAAACTATCAGGCATATTCAAATTACCATTCGAAAATCATGGAATGATCAGCTATCGACGTATGCGGATGGTCAGAAATGAATGCAATTTTAATTTAATTTGCTGCTTCTCAAGTTAGTCTTGTTACATTCTAATAATTATTATTTTAAATTATGTTTTAATTTCAAACCAATCACACTCCCCATTACATCGCAATAGTTGATCATTCCATAATTGTCCCATGTTAATTTGATCATATCTGATAGTTTATGAGATTCAGTTAAATTCATAGAAACAAATCAGACTTTACCAGAAATTTAATTCTGCAGTCATGAAATCCAGGTAACTTGCTGGGAATGTTGTAATTTCACCCCTTTAATCTTTTACTTTGTGTTGTCTTTAAAATGCCCATCTACATCATGGACCAGTTTAGCTTACCGTTTGTTCTTTCATTCTCAAGATTACGATTATTTTGTATGTAGTTTTCTCCACAGTTGAATCAATTTTGGTCCTTCGAACATTGTATTTACTTCCAATTTTGTACGCTGTGAATCTGCAGCAAATTCCTGAATGTAGTTATTGCGTAGACTTTAAAGATACACAGAGTATTTTGTAATTCAATCCAACAAGATCTGTTTTTCGTCTGTTCGTCAGCTGACAAGGTTACAATTTTTTTTGTCTTTGTACCGTCAGGTAGTAATTCCTGGTGTTTTTAGAATTCTGTTTTCTTCCATTTCTTCTGGTTGTGAACCTGAAACTACGTTTTTCAGCCTTAACCTATCACCTATCAGGTCTTATAAATAATTTTGAATCAGTTGTATGCCAGTATTAGCCTTGACAAGTAATTATTTCCATTATCACTTCATTGCATTGTATAAGCGGTGATAGCTCGTACAAAGACAAGGAAAGTTTTATGCAAACGATAAGTAATAGATAAGCATTTTACAATATATCGCTTTAACTGACAAATGAATTCAATAATAATTATGATATTTAAAGGAATTCTGTATGCTTATTGCTGAATTAATTATTATTAATTACTGCGCCAGTATTACCCCGTGTGTCACTTCCCCAAGAAACAAAGAACGTTCTCCAATTCGTAAAGCAGGACTTTCTCCGAAATTTACTGATTCATAATTCACTCGTAGTTCCTTCATACCTGCTGAATGAATATTTTTGACAAAGAATGTAATAATGGGTCTTGGAACGGCATTTGAACAAATCCGGTGTAAAGTCGCAGACCATTAGATGAATGCCTTACGAGATGACGCCGATTACGCTTTAGCCGAGTCCAATTTTCATAGCTCGTGGTTTGCGACATGCAGACATGGGAAACACCATGACTTTGGGTAATTAAGTCAATTACACGTCGTGTTCCTAATTACGAATGTGTAAAAAACTAATGTTGTATCTGGGGTCAACAACTCTCATTTCTGCTTCGAAATATTGCCTGTGTAAAATGACTACTATATTTTGCGGGCGAGTAGTCTGAAATTAGAGGAGAGATTTGTTATTAAACCGACAGAAAACTTAGTTCTGCAATCGAAACTCAGTGCTAAAAATAGAAAGGTTTATTAATTAAATTTTGATAAAGCGAATTCCAGTCTCATCGATTTGTTCCAGTTTTTTGTCCTCGTGGAAAACTTTTTGTAGTATTACCATTAACTACTAACGCTCAAATTACCTACCAATTTTGCACATTCTTGATGGGAGTTGTTAATGAATAGATATACTCGTGCTTAGCTCAAAAAGCTTATTGGATGTTGTTGAGAGCAATTAACTTCGTTTCAATAAAAGTAAATGTATTTTATTTTGCGTATACGGTTTGTGATAGTTATGGGACTTAATAATTTACAAAAAGAATAGGTAATTTTTCAACATTTTGTGAATAAAACTATACCAAAATAAAATGTGAGCCATCTGGAATTAAATAACTAACAAAATGTAAATATTCAAAATTTTATACACTATGGACTCTCTGTAATATTTTATTAAGTTGCTATTTACATTATAGGTTTGAGTAAAATAATTTTGGGGTTTGCTCATGGACATAACTGGCTTCATTGCATAATATATAAATTAATAGTTATTTAATCTGTTTGCTGGCTCTGACCAATTAACATGCAATTGAGACAGATTTTTGTATAAGGCACCTTTTATTTACAAATAACAACATTTTATACCCTATTACTATACTATTTGACCAGAAACTTTACAAGAAAGGACGTAAAATAAAAAAATATTAAATTGTGTAAAGACCTATACGAACATAATTTTCAAATATAAACGATAGCCGTTTTTTCAATTATTTACAACTATTGTTAATAGTTCTGCTGGTAGTAATTGCTGTTAACTGCTTCTAGCGTATCACGTCACCTTAAATACTCACCTATAATTTTAAATATATTTTGTAAAATTCGTCAACATATAACCCGGGGCGCCCGCGCGGCAGGCAGTCATTGTACCACTACGCCACCACACTTCATTCGTCAACATATAATCAGCTTCTTATTTCGGTTATACAGTATGATATATAATTTACTATCACAATTTTTTTCGTTAAGTATGACAACGCCATTTTAATTTCTTAAATCCCTAAAGTGTATTAAATACTAAAGGATATTTTTTCTTTTAGGTTTTAGGTTAAATTATAGTAGTGTAGCGTACCGGTGATGAATGGCCTGAAAACGTCTGTCGCGCAAGATAAGGCAATAAACAAAAATGTGGCTAAAGTGCAGTACTAAATCAGTTAATAAATAAGTGGAGTCCGCGTTGTGTCAGTTTTGAGAAAGTATCAATTGTACGCGTGCAATACGAAACATCTGTAATGTCAAATGTGATTTGTGTCGTCGAGTTGAACAATCAAAACTAACTTGTCTAAACGTTCACGATGCAATTTCTAGCACAACCTCGGTTATGTCGTAGACGCAGGAATATCGGCCAACAAACCCTTTTGTCCCAAATAACAATAGACCAGGCGAAAAGGGAAAGTCAAGCCCGGTCGACAATACAGTCGTAAACGTTCGAAAAGGGAAAGTTCTTTTGGACGGAAAATTTCAACTTCTTGTGCTACAATAGAGAAAAGGGAGCTTAGCTGGACAATCATATTGTACTCAAAAGAATAGGGAATGTCCCTTCCATTCAGGCACCATGTATAAACGCAATAGCTTAGTTTTCGGGATCACTTTTACTTTGACTTTTACTTTTACGTAACATCAGTTCACTTCATTCACTTGACGTAATATCACGTTTTCTGCATATTCCGACTTGTACGCATTTTGCTGAGTCGAGGACTGAGGTCACACTTCAAAGTCTTTTATTAATTATTAATTCAGTTTCGAAAACCAGGCTACTCAAATTCGTATTTATATATTGTAAATTAATATTAACGAATTTGTATATGTTGTATTTTGTTGGTGTGCTCTAAAGAAATAAAAGGAATGTTACTATTTTCCACAAACCGTTGTATTTACTGAACTTAATTCCACAGTAATAAACAACATAATAGTTCCAGCGGGAACCACAAAATTGGTGATCCGCGACTAAGAAACTAAAGTAGCTATACAATTCACTTATGACAAATAACTGAAAATGTTTAGAATAGGGTTATTAATGAAACGACAAATAAATGTAAAATAAACAATAGTATGTACTGTATAAAAGGGCACTTACTAGACGACGATTTCGAAATAGCACCAATTATTTTGCTTGCACCTTCGAAGCAATGATCACAATGTCGAGTACCACAAAAACGGTAACGTTAGGTGAAGTAGGCGGGGAGGATTTTGCGTTAACGACACGAATAAACAAAAGAATATTCCGGGAAATAGAAGTGTACCTATTTGCAGTTGCACGAATTGCAGTTAAATATACTATTAACATTATTTAAGTTTATAAGTCTAACAAGGGTAGTCGATTAGCACCCAGAACAGAATATAACAAAAGACCCATTGTTCAAGCTTCCACGGAAAAACAATATATATTTGAGCTGTGCATACTATGTTTACGAGAAGCTTAAAAACAATAAGTTGATAAGTAGGCAATTATCGTTCAAGTTCAGGACACTAGTTCAATTTTTTATTGATTTGTTTTGCATTAAGAATTAGCATATCACACACTATTTGGCCTCGTTACTACCATAACGAGGCCAAATACGAAGTTAGATAAATAGTATTATAGAGATAGCAATTTATAATGATAATGTCCCATCAATCTAAAAATTGCAGTATTTTACCAAAACATAATAAAAGAGTTCCAACGCGACAGCGTTGTAGTAGTCCCATAATGGGTCCATAAACCAATGATTGTCAAAATCAATTATGCATGTTGCTTTACGAAAGGCGTGAATAAAAGTGAAATTTCGGGGTGCAGTAATTGTGCGCGGGCATTTTAGAAGTCGCTTTAACGTAAAAGATGTAACTTTTCTAGCGTCGCGCTAAACGAGCTTTCTAAAAACGACAGTTCTCTTAACAGCAAGTATTCCGTATTAACACAACGGGACTTTTTGCATCATAGAAAAGGGCCAATTGCATAGGGCAATGAACGAACGAGCGTTCAACTCGACTAACAATGGACCAGAGGAAAGTGAGAGCAAACCCTTGCCCAGCGAATAGTGGATCGTAAACCCGAACCGAGAAAATGGGATTCGTTTGCGAGGCGAAAGTAATAGCTCCTGCCCGGGACGGACAATCCTATCGTAACAAAAGAATGTGAAATCCTTTGCATTGCACAAGTGACCTATACAAACGTAGACGCTCTGGGATTCCGGCATGGCTTCTACATCCGTCTTGCGTCACTCTGATCAAGACAAGAGCGCGGGGCAGATTCGTCAGCTTTTAATTAACTAGTTAGATTTCGGCGTTCGTTATACCTAATTCGCTATTAGTAATTGCATGTTAAATATATTTGTGTTTATCATGTTTGTAATTTGTGTTATAATGTAAATAGAAAGTAAGGTTATTGTTTTCCATATTCGGCTATATCTTATTGAAGCAACTGAATTTCAAAGTGGTGAACCCGGTAAGAACATCATAACAGTCCTTAAAGTGCAAACCACTTTACTGTGTTTCCAGGTGAATGTACGTCTATTTGTAGAGTAAATAATCGTGTGTGTAGTTTTCTCGTTAACAACTTTTTCGTAACAGTGTAATATAAATTACTTTAATATTCAATACCTTTAGTTAAAAATACTGAATCTGTACGTACTTCATGGAGATGGTTCGATAGTAAAGCCTCTGGTTCTCAACCAGAAAATCACCTTAATAACGTAATGGCCATAAAATCTTGTTTTGACTCGACTGCAACTCCCCAATTCGGATTTGGCAACCGTGTGGACTTAATGTCTAAACTTCTTCAAAGAGGAGAGGTCGATGCTTCTGCAGTGGGAATACAACAACAAGGCTGACGACGACAAATTTCATACTAACAGTAATTGGCATCATAGTAATTAATGAAACTTGTAGACAGATTTGAAATTAAATATCAAGCGGTTTTTGCACTTATTCTACAGTAGTAATGTTTTCGATTATTATACAATTACTTCTGTAACATATATCGCTTGGTTTAACAAACTAATTGTCAATAATACAAAAAAGGAACACATTTTAAATAGATTTCAAAATCAGGCCGTAGGGTTCTCCGTGAAAGTAGTATCACCACGTTAACCAAGCAATATTAGGTTGTGTTGGCATTATTTAGTGAGGTTAATTAAAATAAATTGAATTATTATACGATAAATTACATTAAATTAGGTCACATTATAAAGTACATAGTTAATGACAGGTTATTCTAATTTAAACAAATCCATAAGTCAAATATTCCATATCCGACTTGACTTTGAGAATGCAGTGACTTAGAAACAACAAATATTTGTTTGTGAATCGCTTTCGCTGACTAGTATTTTTACAATGGAATAATAGTTCATTATCTGGTGGACGAAAATAATTAAAATACACTCATTCCGCATGTTAGTTTAGCAATAAATTTTACTATAGCGAGCGATACTAAAACGATCAATTTGCAATGTCAAAATGGAATTAATAGGGATTTCTAAAGAATCTATTGTTCTACCGAAATTTCAATTATTTGCTGTTCTACATTGCTTGATGTAATAAATGCATGAATATTTTATGCCTAACCACTTGTTATAGATATTGATAAGAGCGTATATATTACCTGTTTTTACAAAATGGTCAAATTCCTACAACATGCAGAAACATATACTACATAATTAACATGCTTAAGCGGTGCTTAGGTCATTTAGGTTTTTTTTTTCAATCGGGTTTCTAATTTATTGCACGAACTGTTGATATGTTAATTAGCAAAAGTGGAAAGCAATATTCAAATTTCAGAATTCAATTTACAGCATGTAAACTAGGATATCCTGCCATTTATTTTTACTGAGGGTAACTGAAATTGGCATTTGAGCGTTCCATAAAAATTAATTGCTTCGTTAAAATGCATACGAGGGCGCAGCTCTATTAACTTCTACGATCTAAAGGTGATAAGCACCAGCCGTTTTACGCTTTCCTAGCTCGTAGGATTTTTAATAACTGCCAAGCAATATCAAATTATAAAATAAATCGCGGCATTGCAGCAACAATGCAAGCCATTTACATACATCAGATTCTAACCCTATTGGCCTTTGACAGCTCCATTTCAGTAACTGCCAGTAATTGATTGCTTCGTTGCTGCGAGTGCCACTCTGGACAGTTAATATTTGTCATACGTAACAAAGCCAGATTTATAGATTATTAATGCAGGTGTTGTAAATTATAATTTATTTTTAGATGAAATGCTGGAGGCGGAGAGCCGCGGGGTCGTTGGACGGGTTCAAGATCTAGAGCGCCGCGTCTTGGAGCAGGGCGATGAGCTGGTGTGCCTCAAAGCCACCCTGGCGGAGGCCCTCCGCAGGCTCAGCATCCTTGAGGGCATGCGGCTGCCTCACTCTCTCACCCAGGTCTCCTCCACGCCATCCACGCCCGTTCGAAATGGAATAAGCAAGGAGCAGCTGCGGTTGCGACAACCCACCCTTTCTAGTGCCAAGTTAGTATTCGCATTGTTTTAGCTGAAAAATATTGGACGCTTGGTGTATCTACTGAGCTGTGTGGATTATCGGCAATGTTTGAAAAGTCCTAGGTTCAGTACCCAAGGACGGATTCGATCATTTAGGTTTTTCTATGGTTTTTCCGGGCTCTTATTGGAGGCCAATGCCAGAGTAGTATTCACAACTCTTCGTGACCCGTCTTCTACGTTCTTTTATCCCTCCGCTCTTTCCCCCATTTCCGCTGTGCCGCCCTTCAGAAAAAGGCGACCAGAACCCTAACTAGCTCAAACCTTCTTGGCGATTTGTTGCCATGGGTAACGAGCAAGCTATGGTTCTTAAGGCTATTGAATGAAATAAAATGAAGTAAAATGCTAAAGGGCACTAGTCGTCAACCACGACAACAACAATGTAACCAGTCGAACTCACAGTCTAAATAAAACTGACTGTGTACGGCGTGTAGCTTTTACTAACCTATATGCTAAAAACGAGCAGGTATCGGTGGGTTAAATAAAACATAATATACTAGTAGTAGAGGATGATAACGGGGTTTTAATAGTTAAATTGTTTGAATACAGTTGAATATAATAACAGTATTAAAGTAAATAGCATCATGGGCGTATAAAAGTTACACCAGGCTTGTCGATTCAAAATAACCTGGGGTTAAATGTAACAATTTATTTAGATTGGGCACAGAGACGTTAAACTGGGTCGCTGCATGTAAAATACGTTAGGCACAAAAGAAAAATAAAAAGTGAGCAAAACTAAATATTGGAAGAAAATTATTGAAATTTGGCTCAAAGGGAATTGCGCGTTTAAATAGTATCAAGGTCATAATCAACAAAAAAAACCATCCTATCTGACGTGCAACCTGCCAGGCGCTAGTAAAAATCTAATCTCTAACTTAATATAACGCAGTCTGTCGATGAGCCTTCGAGAAAAGTATAAGTATAAATATAGTATGTACTATCAAAATAATGTTTAAATATCTTTCGCCGGCTGCCCTAGGCGCTAAAAAGAAACTTCCCTTGTTACTATCTTACCCACAACTCTTAATGAAATATAAGAGTTATAAAATAGAATTATTGCCCTAACGCGGCTAGGGTTACCTGGTTATCAGGGGCAGTAACAGCATCGCCTCACAAGGATGCCACCAGGGACGGGATAAAGCTTGCAGAATTCAGAATTTTCCAGCTACCACAAACGGAAGCGGTGCATGTTGGCGCCAAACGAATGCATCGAAACGGCTTAGGGGTTCCTAGCGAATAAAGTGTTTTTCAGCATACCCTAGAGTAGCCTAGAGGAGCCTAAATTCGAAAAGTCTAATTAGTACCACTACACCAAAGGGAATATAAGCGTACCTGAAGTGCAAGGCGGCCCTGTGAACAGGCACAGTAAAAAATTAAATTGTTACGGTCTAAATCTTGGGGGGGGGGGGGGGAATACTACGATTCTGGCTTCAGAAAAGCTGAGATTTCCACTTAACACCCGATGATATCGGAATAAGGTTTCTGATCCCTATAGTACTCCACGAAACGGAACTGAATCGACTAGGCTTGTCGAGAAGCAAGAAGTAAATGCAAGGCGATCCAGAATTTCGTTCTTACATCGCTTTTAAAAACTACGGAGTAAAGTTAGTTCCACTCCACAAAACTACATTGACTTAGTAACAAGTAATGAAAAGTGAAGTAGGCATGCATTCACATGGGGAATCTAAGCTGCCAACACCAAAATCAAAAAGGGCCGTTATGGAATTATGGGCTAGAGGAAAAGCTTCTACATCCGCCGGGATGTAGTGGAGTATATAACTTTTAACCTTTAAAAAAATTAGGTGAAAAATATAAATGTAATCCTGTTTAACAAGAGTATGCTTACGGCGTCTTTTATAAACACTCCAAAAAGTAAGCTTCTGGTTTATCCAGTATGTGTGAACAAAGGTACGTACACTTGGAAACAACTAAGAGGTATATAGTGGATATCTCACCTCTTTGAAGTTCTAGAACTCGATAACCTCACTACGGAGTACTTATACACAGCGCATCTTCATTACCATGAAGCTCAAGAATTCTCCGTCTATTGTTCTCAAGTATTAACGTGATACAAATCTACGAGGTCTGTAAATTAAGTAATGAGATTGATTTTTTTTTCAATTTTTTTATTCGAATAGAATTACAATTCAATATTGTCTCCCTCAAAATAACTTCCTTGGGAAGCCACACAGCACCGGAGACGATTCTTCCAATCCTCGTAGCAGTGCTAGAACTCAGATACTGGAATAGCCTTCAGCTGGTCGGTTACAGCCGTTTCAATGTTTTTAACTGTCCCAAAATGACGTCCTTTAAGGTGATTTTTCAATCTCGGGAAGAGGAAAAACTTACAAGGACTCGTTGCCAGTAATGACATGTTCCAGAAATCGATCCCAAAACGTCAAGGCACCTTCCCCTCCTGAAGCCCTTTTGGTCCTGGGAAAGGTTTTTTGCAACCATTTCTGCGCAGATGTTTTTCATCCCAAATTCATTGGTCAAAATCTGATGAACGGTAGTGTGTGTCAAATTCAACTCTTCCCCGATCATTCTGACTGTCAACCGACGATCTGTACGCGCAAGATCCCGGATTGTGTCGATATTTTCATCGATTCTTGAAGACGAAGGCCCTCCGCTACATGGTTCATCTTCAATCGACCCTCTTCCTTCTGAAAATGCTTTAAACCACCGAAAAACCTAGGCCCTTGACAAAACACTGTCTCCGTAGGCCTGCTGAAGTTTTGCAAACGTTTCCGTTGCACTGTGACCAAGTCTGAAGCAAAACCTGATAGCACACCGTTGCTCGAAATTGATGTCACTCATTTTTAGAACGCACTAGAAAAAACTATTTCACGAAAAAAAAATGACTGGAGTGAGTTCAAACTCGTACTGAAGACGTATCACATGTTCACCTACCACCCCTCCAAGTCTCACATCGCCAGTGTTGCCACATCGAACGATACGTTGCCAGTCTCATCACTTAATTTACATACCTCGTATATCTTTGAAACCTCATATTGAACCATTTCACAAACAAAATCTGATAAAAACAAACAAACAAAAGAAGGATTATTTTCTACATTTTCTAAGCTATATTGAATGTAATTATTTTGAAGTATTTAATAAGAAAAAAATATTATCGGTAAGTGTAATAACTTTTTAGTATAAAAACTAAGGAATCATCTGAAGAATATAATTATACGAGGTTGAGCAATTATGAAACGGAACTGATCAAATACAGAGCCTGTGACGTATTTGTAGGGAAAGGTATTCCTAGAGCCCTTCGAAGTAATCTCCCTCAACTTCTATACACTGATGACATCGACCATATGTCCCAGAAACCCTGTTTAAACTTGTCGCGATGGAGTGCGTTCAGGTCGGCGTAAGGGACCTCGGTAGGCGAGCGGCGATCGCCGTTGCAGCCGAGGTCACAGTGAAAATCATGGAGCGCTCGAGCCGGAGGTTGAGAGTTCAGCTCCCGGCACGGGCGGTCTAGATTTTCACTTAATTAAGGTTTAGGTTTAAGTGACGCCCGCGCCCCCTGAAGTAATGCTTGAGCGGTTCCGGGAGGCAACGGTAGTCGTTAGGGAAAATTAAAAAAAAAAAAGGTCGGCGTAAGTCGTCAAAGTACCTTTCCTTTAAGGTCAATTTGAGCTGGGAGTCCCCTGGAAGTAGTGTCGGTGAATAGGGGAAATGTTTCAAGACTGTGACACTTTTTTCGCCAAAAACGACTTCACGATTAATATAATATACAGGGGTATTGCTTTCTAAAAGATGTCACTTAGCGGAGGCTGCCAACTACGGCCGCACACGACGAATGAGCTTCAGTAAATGCTTCGTGACACCATTATAGTACAGGCTAGTGACGGTGACAACCAATGGCACACATTTCTTGACTGTTGAAGAAAGTCATCAGCATGGTCTTCATCTTCGATTTGTAGAGGCGGAATCTCTTTGGTTTGGGATGTCTTCGATCCCCATGCCATGCTTTGTCTCTTGCTTTTTAGATTATACTGAAACCACTACGCCTCGTTACGAGTAACAATTGAATACAGGATATTTAGGCCACTGTTTGCTCAGGGGTCAAATTGTGCGGGACAAATTTGGCACGCAACTTTTTCCCAAACCTTTCTTCAAAATGCTCCTAATAGTTTTACAGCTGAACTTCAGTTCCTGCTCCATCATTTTCAATGTCAGTCCGTCAACGGCCACAAGTTCTCGAACATTTTCGATCGTTTCGGAGTTTCTGTCTGTGATCGGACCTCCTGACCTTCACGAAACTGGGAACTTCGTCGCTGTACACAGCTTTTAATATTTTAAGTGTGGCTATTTCCTCCAGTTTGAAGTAAAACGATATTCGTTCTCTGCTCCATGTCTGCTTTGTGTCACACTTGACACCTACACTAACTTGTCTACGTGCATGCACACTGCACAGCCTGCCACGCGAGCTCTGACTGGACGTCGTTTTAGCTATGCGTAGACCAGAGTTCCAGCTACAATTTGCCAATCCTTAGCGAACACATAGCGTCCGCAGTGGTTCCAGTCCCGTTTCATATTTATTGCACTTCGTAGAAAAAGAATTTGTACATTAATTAAAAAGTTGGAGAGAATCGCTCTTTATGTAATATATAAAAGCAGGTTTCTGATGTTTGCATTAAAAGGTTGGTTATATACGGCAGTGTTTTCACAAAGTTATTTTTTTTTCAAATCCGGAATAAGCAACCGCTTGAAATCAAATTAGGACTATACGATGAAGCAAACCCTATGTAACAGTGGAAATGCGTGCTTTATGCATAGCTGCTATCATAGAATAAAGAGAACTCCTTTTGTTATTTTCTTTCCTATATTTTCTTTTATCACCACTGTTAAATGAAGTACCACTGAAGTGCCTTTTTAGCAGCCGAATAACCTTTTACATACGATTGATATCAATTTTGAAAATGTATCTACGTATTTTTAAAAAGGAATTTTGACTTAGACCGCTCAATCTTTGTAGATAAACACCCAACATTCCCTGGCTTAATGTGCCTTGCACCTTATGAAATCGAACAAGGATCTACGCCATGGCCATGCCCTTTGGTGGCAGAGTAATCCGCCAGAATACCTCACTGCTTCTACGAGTGATACGTGAAGCCCTAGAAATAGAAAAATATTCCTAATAATATAAACAGGGAAGATGTCTTTAAGCTTAGTAAAACGTGGACTACTGTGATACACGATCTAAAGCATTACAACCACTGTGCGTCATACGGCCACGCCCCACGGTTTCAAACTGCGCTGTACTTGAACGATCAATCAGCGTTACGTCGCTCCGAACGGCTGGCACAAAGGACTTTAAATAGCTCTACACTGACCTTCAGATTTTAGAGCAACTTTCACTCTGATGATGAAAGCTACAATGTCTTGCGAAACATTAATCAATATGGGTGCCCAAACAGTAACAAAGCTAAATATTCTTACGTATCCTTGGGAATCCCAGGGAATGCTAGATGTTCATCTACAAAGACTACGCGGTCTAAGCCGAAATTCATTTTTAAGCAAAATAATTCTAGTAACCGCGAAAGCCTCAAACAATATAATTTATTTACTCATATTGTCCAGTTATTATTCATAGATTAAGCAATTTTGCCACCATTTAACTGCATAGGTTTTGTTTTTATGTATAGGTTTTACCCACCTTTCGTTTGTCGTTACAAAAGTATTGTATAAATGAGCACATTTCCTTTGAACATCAACTATTTCTACAATTTCATTACTTCTGCTCAACCAATTTTCCATAAATTTAGGCAAATGTTATCGCCATTTTCTAATTATACTGTCTCATTTATTTAAAAAAACTAATCACTTATGTATGAGTCATGGTTTTATCAGGGCAAGCATTCCCACAAACTGCTTGCATTTCATTTTCATCGGTTTTATACTTTATCTTCGTTTCTTAAAGAATTTATCACTGCATTTACTGTATCTATAATATAATATGAAGAAACACATCCTTCTTATTTGGCTAATACATAAAGTCAGTCATTATATGTTAAATTTCCTTTGCTAAACAAATGGAAGATGCCTAAGCAACCCTTTAATGGATATCTACGAGAAGTTGTCTTCGACATTCAGGTATGATGGAGGTGTCGTCATGATATATTGAATCCACTCTACTTGCAAAATCGTTTAGTAATGTGGTACTTTATACCATAGCAACCATTACAGCATAGCAATGACGTTTTACGTTTGGCAGTACTGAAATGTATTGTCGGTGACACTCTAAGTCTATGTCAACTTGGAAGTTAGCAAGTTAGGTTTTGCGGCAGTCTGTGTTAAAACAAAAAATCAGTATATAATCATTGACAGAGTTACAGCGAACCTTTAGGGCACTCCTCATCTAATTTATGCGATCAAATACTGTTATTAAAAAAAGTGTAACTAAAATAGAGTTTGGTAGTTTGTCAATGAAATAGAGTTTTAGTAGCATGCTTACATATTCCCAATAAATATGCACGTGAGCCCAATGATGTTACAGGTTATTAAGAATCGTAGTAGATGTGCAGCAAATACCTTCTTGATCGTGTTAAGAATATTTTTCTTTCCACGAATGTATTTTACCACTTTTCGGTGAAAATATTGAAATAGAAAGTTAAATGATGATTGAAAACACTTCTAGTATATTGTTTGTGGTTTTACGAAAGCAAATATTAAAACCCGTAACTCATTTTAACCTCTTCATTTCTACTACTTCACCTCTTTGCTATATCAAGGGTTTAAATAGTAACGTTTATTAAAAATTCAAAGCGCAATCGTTGCTACAATACAAGTTAAATATAAAATAAGTAAATTCACTGCTACACAATTTCTTTTGTAATTTATTCCACACCGTGCTTTAATCAATATAATCCAGCAAAACGTGTTGCAACCATGACATCTTTGCGTGATGGGAGTGAAGAGTATTATGACAACTCGAATAATAATATGATTTGTAAGACTTCCCATCCTATAGGTGATGTAATGTTAGAGTGCAATAGCATCGTAATTGGCATGTTTGCTAGCGTTAAAATCCGTTTTCGCCTTGATATATTTAGCCTTGTTGGTTAAAATTAGGTTACTTTAAAGGGTTGCTTCATTGACAAATTTCACAGTAGGTTATTACTATTTTCTTTGGTAAGGTGAAACATGTTGAGTACAATATAGTAGTTAAGGGCAGGGTCACTCAGAGAATATTCGACTTCAAAATGTCTGAAGTAAATATTAACTTTTGAATATGAATTGTTAAAATGAAGGCTATGAAGATGTGCGTATTTTTTAAGCTGTGGGAATCTTGTGATGCGACACCAACCTGAAGGTAGGTGACCAAGGAAACCTAAGATGTCGTCATAGAAAAAGTCGAAGAGTGGGTTCAGGTCCGGTGATCGCGTTTGTCAAACAATACGACCACCTGCAGCTAATTGTTTGAAGCTCGCACTAGCTACGTGGACGTTAAGTTGCCTACCTGTATGTTCGTGCAGCATGTCTGTAAACAAGAGTTGTACACATGGAAATACTTATATGGACGTCCCCATAAAACTTTTAAGATTATTTTGCATTACTTTATTTACGAGCTTTTATTTTTGCGATGGTACCTAATATGTTAATACAATGTGCAGATTTCCGCATTAGAATTCGTAACGACCACGTAAATACAATACCTAAAAATGATATTGTTCAAACTGTTATGAGAAAAGGTGAAGAAGACGTTGTGAAAAGATGAGCACAATTTTACAGTATTTCAATAACCGAAAACAACAACAAAAAGAATTTAAGATCAGGATAAAGTCAACAAATGAAGTCGATTAAAATCGATTTTGTTCTCCAAATAAACTAAAGTAGAGAAGAAGAGCAACAAATAAATATAGAACAAGCAATATATAAGAAGTTGCTGCAAACATAGATATCGCGCCATCAACTAAAGACGACGTGGAAAAATCCTTCACCTAATATCAATAACAAATCTGCTAAAGGATCTATGCAAATGTGGAAAATCGAATAGATACCAATAAAGAAAGAAATGTGGCTTATCCAAATTGTATTTGCCACGGTTAACATTGAGAATTGCAGGTGAACGTTTCATTTGGACTCCCACATTTTTCCTGTTATGTGTTATGTGATGTTTCCTGGTTCTTGGAGGGTCCTCTGAAAGAGGTGTATGTTTATTAATTAGCTCAGGCAGCTCTAATATCTACCTGGCCAATTAAGTGTTTATTTTGACATGTTGGGAAGTTCTTTTACTTTACCGTTAGTGACTCTTAGTCTGTTTATGAAGGCAGGAAGCCTGCAGTCGAATGCAATAGGCGGTGTCTCTTGTCCACAGATGTAACATTACTTACAAGTTTATTCCCGTTGGTCCATTATTAGGCATGTCTAATCGAATCTGCGCGTGATATCTCGTTCTGTCTTAATTTACCAAAGAGTGTTGTATTGGGTATTGGCGTATTTTAACTGTTATTGACGGAAGTTATGAATTTTGTTGTCGCGAGTTCTTGCGCGACTGCTTAGAAACTTATTTCTGCGGTCAGGTGGTCTAGTGTCATTTCATCCCACTAAGGTGGTAAAATCGCTTATTGGCATTCCCACTTTCGACTTATTGGTTGTATTTTCTTTTTTCCTTGAACAACTTCCTTCCTGGGCTAAAAACAAATTTACGACATCTTGGGAAGACCTGGCGTCTATGCCTTTATGGACGATTTGTGATTTAGTCATCTCTGTGTTTTTGTTATTTTTCCCAATTATTATCGTTGGATTAAGTAAGTAGAATCTGAAAAAATCCAGTTGGTAGATATATATGAAGAAAGCGGTTTTTCGGCGAGTCATGCTGTGAAGGCAAATGTTGGTAAATTCTCTTTACGACTTATCTTGTTTTAGATAGTTTGCCATAAGTCTGTACTTCCGTGTTAGGTTACTTAAGACTGGAGACAGGAGTGAAACAATAAAGAAGCCGACCTGCGATTGACTAATTAAAATAATCGATGGTAGTAAAAAATCGCAGATCAACCCCCCTACAGTTTATACACCACGGCAGCTCTAAAAACTCTTTACTTACCGCGATGGCCCTAACTAACTCAAATTTCGGCGGCCTTGGATCGTAGATTCAAATCATCAGCTGCGTGCCCTGGAATGTTTTCAAAAAAGGAAAGGAAATGGGCGCCAGAAATCAAAAGATTTCAAATAATAAGAGGAAATAAACTGCAAGTAACTAGCGTTTAATTAATAAATAATAAAAAGTCTTGAAGTGTCAGTAGTAAATAATCAGGATAATTAAAATGCAAATAATGTGATAACAAAGTTGTGTGCGTTAACTGAAGGTTGCGACACGCATAAAATCAAGAACCTCTTTCGGGTTATTTTAATAACGTTAACAAAAAATTATTCGTGGGATAAGCTTATCACAGTCATTTAATAAATCCTTCTGTTTAGGCTATTGAAAATAAAAAAGCGTGACTGTACCTTTTACAGAGGGTCAATACACATCAAAATTGCAGCTTAATTAACTATAAGCATAAAAATTTAAATGTAAAAAGCAAGAGCATGTATGAAATTGAACATTACATGTTAATAATGGCAAAACGTATGAATTTAAATTCCAAATAATTACTGGTTTAAAATGTATAAAAGTAAAATCCAGGTATTGAAGATACGATAAATCCCGGAATAACACAAACTAACCTCGCTTCTCCAACGCTCATAAACGGCTAACAGGCAAACGCCGGCCGGGGTAGCTACACCCATCGGTTCAAAATAAGCTGGTCGTGAACTGCTACCATAATGGACGAAATCGCCGCGGATGCAAATTATAGCAAAGGCACTCTCGAACGGCAGCAACTAAGCAGAGTGCCAGCAGGTTTCGAAAATGCGATAAGGCTAGCGGCTTGGCCTCCGAGAAAAACTCGTGGTTGAAACTGGTAATAAAGAGCTAAGAAAAAATGTAATTACTATAGGAATAACAAAACAGAAAAGCGCCATCGTACCTGATCATAATCAGCCCTTGGGAACACAATGCTCATAAAATGAATTGAGCGCACGTAATTTGCTTAATTAAAATCAAACCTCAGCCGCGCCGGTGACGGCGGGCTCAAGCGAAGACAGCAAGTGCCTCGGACGAAAATTTCGTTTCCAAAGAAAGCTGGCATTACAACGGCCTGCGATAAGAGATAGCACAGGTCAGAAAGGGCATCGCGCAAACGAAAGGAACTCGGTACAGGTACAAAATAAGCTGCTTTGGAAAATTGAAGAATTTGAAATGCAAAGGATTTATAATTCAACTAAAAATATACAGGTTAAGCCTGAAATAATTGGATAACTGGCGAAACAATTAGGCGAAGCCAAAAAATTGTTTCAGGAGCACTAAGCCGCTTTACACCAGAAGTGAATACGTTTCCCCAAAGGCGCTCTGTACGCTAATGGCGTCCTATTGTTTCAGGGCTTTATAGATTTTAGTATTTTCGTATTGAAGGATTTATGGAATGGGTTTCTAGATTTTTATTATTGAAGGGTTGATGGATTGGACTTCTAAATTTGGATTTTAGTATATGGGTGTCTATATTTGGACTTATAGTTTATGGATTTTGATTATTGTATTGGTGGACTTGGTTTATGGATTTGGGATTTGAATGTCTGAATTAAAATTATGCGGTTGGGGCTTTTAGTTGCGATTTTGGCCTCTCTTTGAACTTCGTTTTTGTAGGACGCTGGATTCTATATATAAGCCACAACCTTACTTTCATTTAAATATTTTTCCGAACTTCAAAGTGTATTGACGTAAATCGTTTGAGAACGTAAGATATTGAAATTTTCCTATTTATGCCGGACTTATAGTTGTATTACTAAGTTATACGTGTATATCCTACATAAGTTGCTTATTTGTGCATTATTTACGTTTTAAATTAAAAATTACATACGTTATGTTGTGAACGCCGTGTGTACAGGTACACGTCGCGATTTTAGTATTAGGTTTGTGTCAATTGCTTACGTATCTTGTCTTCAAATACCATAGATACAATATTTTATTCCGGTACGATGGACTATATTCTTGCATTGTTTGTCTGCATGTATGGAAAGTAAATTAAATATCACTTTAATTGCGTTGTATTTATGTCACTTTCTTTTTATAACAGGTTATAGCTTATCAAAGAGCCTGCGCCTGATAAATGTAATTTTGAGATCTCTCCCTTCAATGTAGGCTGCGATTACCATATTACCGGGTAATCCTCCCATTTAGATTGCGAATTGTTGAACAATCGATTTGGTGGCGTCTATATTTGATTTTGATAATTTAGTGTTCTCCCACCCCATCCTCGGGAGTAGCTTGCTAGTCAGTTGAACGCTATTGATTACGGGACTCTTTTAAGTTGGTATCCTGCTTATATTGAAGTGTTACGAGATGATCATTAGTTTATTCTAGTGCTATTGCGTATTAGAGCATTCACTAGTCACAATATTATAATATAGTGATATGAGGAGTAATAAGGTATTGAATCAACAAATATATTTTGTTAGAGTATGACACCTACTTGCCCTTTTTCTGTTTTCATCTACCAGGGGGCATTGATATTCCTTAGAAAAAACAAAATCGGCTTATCATAGTAATAAACAATGTATTACAAGAAATATCACTGCGAAATTTTACTTCAAGAAGTTGACGTGCTTAGCAGTACATTTTTAAAGACATGTCGACCGCAGTGGCGTATACAACAATTTATTAAGGTGGGGGGGGGGGGCTATCCTCGCCCTGATATACGCCACTGGATTACTGAAATTGAAAGAATTTGATAAATTGGAGAATCGAGCAATTATTAAGTACCTACTTGTATTTTAAGGGACAAGCAAATTTACGAAAATATGTTTAATGCAGATGGTTATCAATGCCCTTCACATACGACTGTGAAAAATTAGATTGCATGCTTCAATTTTAGTTGAAAATGGGAAGAGACCAAAAAGACCAATTTATGTGTCTACCTCCGAAAATGTCGATGCAGTTCACATGATACAGAGAAATATCCGATACACAGAAGATTTCATGTGAACGCGTCTATTATATACTTCACGTCGATTTGGAAATTTTAAAGTCTAAAAGGAGGATCTCCAAATGTTTGAATGTCGATTAGAAGCGAGCAAAAGTGGAAGTATCGCGCCCAGTCTGTTCCCGTTTTGAAGAAAATGCTGACTTTTGAGCCGTGTTGTTACCATGAATGAAACTTGGGTGCAGTTTTACGACTCAGAAACGACGGCAGTCAAAGTAATGGAAGCACTATGGTGTCAAAGCACTCTAAGACACTATATATTTGCAACCAAGACTACAAAATCATTGTGGTTACTGATATTATATTAAATAAATAGTTTGAATTCATATCTAAAACGAAATAGATGTGTTGACATTGAACTAGTAAATGTAGTATTAACTATTTAAAGTTTTGCTAGTATAAATTCTCCAAGACTTAATAAGTTTCGTGTTCATAAATCTGCTGAACGAGTTATTGTCTCAGTTTTTTGTTTTTTCTTTTTTCTTTGGTTGCCATGGAGTAATCATGATTGATTATCTGGATAAGTGTAAAAAAATAATTGAACGATATTATTCTACAGTAATGACAACTTTACGAGGAAAAATAGTGAAGAAAAGACGCGGAATGTCTTGTTTTTGCAAGATAATGCGCCTGTTCACAAGTCGCACATTGCCATGAATACAGTTCGTGATCTATGGTAAAATTCCTCGAACACCCCCATATTTACCAGATCTGGATCCCTCGGACTATTATATGTTCCCTCAAATTAAAGAGTTTGAAAGGACGTAATTTTTCTACTAACAAAGGCGCAATATTAACTGCCCAAGGCTAGTTGCAGAGCAAGAAGATTTTTTTTTAAATTCGCTGTAATAAGTGTGTTACATTAAGACGAGACTACGTTAAATAATAAAATATCGCCAGCTTAAAATTGTGGGTGCTTCTGCAGTAGATGAATGTTTTTTCAAGCGATTGGTATACAGGCTAATCCCCATTAGATCTCCGTTCTGAAGATGTAAAACATAAAGTGATTCGTTTTCAATTATTATCATTGTAATATCGAAATCGTTCTTGTCATACTCGATTATTTTATTTGCTATACATTAAAAAAGTCGACAACAAAGTGCGAAGTGAAATACTATCGTATATTTACCCAGACGTGCACGATGGGTGATCTAACTAACCATTCTTCTCCAAACTTACAGAATAAATTCAGATTCCCGGGAGGTCAACCGCAGAAGCTACGCCGGCTCCTCATTACCACAGCGGCGTGCCGTTCACTACCAATCGACGGGGTCCCTGCACAGCGACAGCCAGAGCTCCAACAGCGTGTCCCCCATTCCATCCCCATCTCCCAGAGCTACTCCATTACCTGCCGCCACCAAACGCGTCCCCCCTGTAACTAATAGTCATCAAAACGGATCCAACGGCTTACACAAGCGATGGAGTTCTACAGGAGACTTCAACCATGTGCTCATCAGCCCGCAATCCAAGTAAGTTGACGACTTTTTTGCACTTTTTTGTTGTGGCTTAAACCTGAAGCCCATACAGGACTGCGGCAGAAGGATTTGTGTTGTATAATAATTAATGGTACCCTGGATTTTATGTTGTTCATGGTGCATGTTTTTGTTTTTAGATTTTCGACGAAGTCGTTCTTAAATTTATTTACCAAGCCCAGTGCGGCTATGTCGAATGTAAAGCATGGGTATGTTATTTTTTTGTACAGTTTGTTGTAGTTGATGATAGTTGTATTTTAATAGTGCTTGCATGCTATGCCTTGTGTTGTAGGAGATGTTGCACATAAAATCCTGCATTTATGATTGCACCTGTGATTTAATAGCCTGTTTATTTTTTTATTGGTGACATTAACGTTTATATCAATGTGCACTTCAGATATTATCGCAATAAATAACGATTATTTATGTTTCTGTTAGGTAGGTACGTAAAAAATATTTGGAATACGACCAACAAAATTTGTGATGTAGATTGCCTGAAGTGCCGCATACTAAAAAGGCTATTGGCGCTATACGTAATCAAAAATATACAGAGTGAGTCATAAGTATGGTCACTATTAAATGGGTGTATACTGACCTCAGTAGAATTACATTGCACTAAAAATTTGTTGCTTAGGGAAATAATCCTATTAGTTAATCGCTCAACTTGTGAGAACCACTAGCTAAATCAGATGAGAGTAGATTAACTTAATGCATCACATGCGATTCAAATACCCAAACATCAGTTTTTTGCTCCTGCATTTTATCCAAATTCGATCGTACCGCAACCACCCATGCGAACCTATGTTCATAGGAATTCATTCCAGTGGCCATCAATCAGTTTAAGCAATTAAATGTTTAAATTTCTTGTGTATGTTGTGACGTATAGTTGATTATGCAAAGTTGTTCTGTTTGATGTCTTCTAACTACCCCTAATTTTAATTACAATACTTAAAATCACCCTGTATATTTCATTAAAATAACGTGAAACCCCAAGCTCAAAAACTTTCCAGGTACAAGCGCGTAGTTTCGTCTATACATGATGTCCATTTAATGCACCGTTCTCCAATTATAGTTGCGTCTTCATAGCTGGTCAATCGCTTGCGCCCTTTGTAAATTTTAACGAACCTCCTGCTGGCATATGACGGTCTGGAAGTTGCTCATCGAAGATTTAGTAATTCAGTCCTAACACCAGTTTGGGATAAAATTATTCTTGCTTAGATGTATTATATACATTTTATGAAATATTAAAAAATGAGGGAGTAGATATTTTACTGTAAATGAACCATTGATATTGACCAATAAATACTTTTAAAAAGCATAACTGGACAACGCTGCATTTAAGGACAATTAAATTAGGATATAATACATAACCCAAACAAGCTTTAGTTGTGACAAAGGTATGGGATGTTTAATTTAAAAAAAAAGAAACTTATGTACCACACTTTTTTGTGAGAAACCCTGTATATGCGCCACTAATTTTAAAACGTGAATTCATTTTGGTTTTATTACAGACATTCAAAGTTTTACATTCTAACTGTTTATACAGGGCCGTAAGTTATAAAATTTGCAACAGTTTTTTACTAAATAATATATCCTAAACCTTATTTTTAGATCATCTAATTGGCAGCCAAACCTTCAAATATAAAAAAAAATCGATCTCAATCTTTAGTACTCATTTTGCAATTTTGTTGCTGAAGAAGGACTTGAAACTATAGTCACACTGTAAATATCGAAATGTAACGCAGGATAAATTAAATCAACACAAGAATAAAATTATTTTTTGTGGAACAATTCCTATAAATAACGGAGACTGCGTAGCAAAGATATAAAATTAAAAAAAAACTGCATTGAGCTGAAAACTATTAAAAAAGCGTTACGAATCAAGGATGTGTACTTTGAAATGAAGGCATTTTTGTTGTTAAAAGGTCTCACGTCATGTATGTAGAAACATTAGTATACCACCCTGTACATTTCAGCCTAAAACAAGCAATTATTAGAATAGTACGCAAAGAAAATAAAATTATACCAACTAACGGTTTTCTTGACCCCATTTGTCAAAGCTGCGGGATTTCAAAATAAAGTTTAGCAATAATTAACATTTTTCAGTAATTACTCCTTCAGATTCTGTTAATACTCTGGATATATGTTACTGTAAAAGACGTTAATACGTCATTCACGTATGATCGGTCATTGTCGCTATTGGCTTATACTGATATCAATTTACATTAATGTCTGGCCTTTAACGTCAATTACCAAGTAAAATTCACAATTATACCAATGTGAAATTATAATAAACGACAACGCCCGATTAGGTATTCGTAAACTTTATTGTTGCACAATAAACTTCCGCGCGATTTTAAATTACATAATTTTCAAGCTGCTGATCTACAAGCGCATTTTTAATTTTTACGTTTGACACTTGGCAGAAAAAAAGTCGCTACACACTAATCAAGAACAAACACAGAACCTGCTTATTTATACAGGTATCAACTGCCTAGGCGTACTTACGTGGGGAATAACGATGCCCGGACTATATGTTGTTTTTTATATCATCATTGGCCGTTACACGAAGCAGTTATTGACGCTATAACATTAATATCCATCGCAATAGGAATTTAATGTTGTTATCTTTTTTAAAATTATTGTAAAAGAACTTTATTTGATGCATAAACGTAAATTTTCAAATTTACTAGAAGTGTTTTTCTATATCAAATTTTTGAAGTAACACTTCAATTGAATTTCAAAAAACTAACATACAGTGATAGTAGTTAAAACAGTGGAGGCTGCTCCTCCCAGCCGCTAACAGCCTATCTGTCATTAGAAAAAGTAACTATTCTATAATTGAAATATATATTGTATCATCTATTCTACCGTTATAATATAACAAGGTTTAAATAATGAGATCCGGAGATCGCTATTAGGTACCGCTTAAAACATATAAAACAATATCCAAGACGTATGTCAGCTCGCTTGTATCATATACACTAAGCAGCTGGCAGCTGCCGTGGGCTCTCCGAAACCGAGCTGCGCACTTACGGGAACTGCAACGAAAGCGCGACCGCTGCAGAATCGGCGATATAGCAGTTTCAACATCACGCGAGGGCTCACAATTTTGGAACCGTACTCGTAGTCGTATCGTAATATTTACAAATAAATCTATCCCAATATTGAAATAAAACTCATAAAATTTGCTATCAGTAAAATATTGAACATTTTAGTTTGCTCGCATGTACTCTGCTAAACTAAATGTAAACATAATCTGCAAACAAAAACGTTTTATGTACGATCGATCAATATTAGGCGTTTTTTAGACCTCATTTTCAAGCGTAAAACTAGTTTTTCGCCCTCGGGCGATAAATATATTTTCGCCCGCTAAATGACGCCAGCAGGCGTAAAAGCATTTTATCGCCCGCTGACGTAATTTTAGCGGGCGAAATAGTATACCTACATATTATGATACTAGTGTATACATGCGCATTTAAAGCACGTGCAACGAGTTTAATAGCACGACGCGAAGCGGAGTGCTTTTAACGTCGCTTGTGCTTTAATGCCACTTATACATGTGTATTATACGCTATTTTTTCTACGATCGTAACATAAATATAAAAACTTAGTTCGGTGACACTTTTTCCGTCACATTGTTAGATTTTCGAGGTTATGTTGATATTCAAACATGTGGCAATGCGTGTTTTAATATAGTATTAAAACACGCCACCAATGGCAAAGTGCGAAAGAGACGTAATTCGGGCGCTAATATTCAGAATGCTACAAACGTCACTTTTGACACTAGAAACTGTGCAAAAAGTCATTGTGACACGATCGTAGAAAAAAGATCTATTGTTTGTTGTACATATGTATGATACGAAGTGTCTGCAAGCTTTTATTTGCATATTCAAAGTGGAAAATAAAACGTATGCACTACGGGCATTATTTGATGTTTATAGCCCTCGGACGACTTATAAACCCTCGGGCCAGAGCCCTCAGGCTTGTAAACTTGTTGCCCTCAAAAGGGTATTATAAACACCTTCATAATGCCCTTGCTACATAAATAGCTATTACTGCCCACTGACTTCATATTAGTTATTATTTACAAACATTCAAAGTTTTATATTCTAACTGTTTATCCAGGGCCGTAAGTTATAAAATTTGCAACAGTTTTTTTTTACTAAATAATAGATCCTAAACCTTATTTTTAGATTATCTAATTGGCAGCCAAACCTTCAAATATAAAAAAAATCGATCTCAATCGTTAGTACTCATTTTGCAATTTTGTGGCTGAAGAAGGACTTGAAACTATAGTCACACTGTAAATATCGAAATGTAACGCAGTATAAACTGAATCAACACAAGAATAACATTATTTTTTGTGGAACAATTCCTTTAAATAACGGAGACTGCGTAGCAAAGATATAAAATTTAAAAAAAAACTGCATTGAGCTGAAAACTATTAAAAAAGCGTTACGAATCAAGGATGTGTACTTTGAAATGAAGGCATTTTGTTGTTAAAAGGTCTCACGTCATGTATGTAGAAACATTAGTATACCACCCTGTACATTTCAGCCTAAAACAAGTAATTATTAGAATAGTACGCAAAGAAAATAAAATTATACCAACTAACGGTTTTCTTGACCCCATTTGTCAAAGCTGCGGGATTTCAAAATAAAGTTTAGCAATAATTAACATTTTTCAGTAATTACTCCTTCAGCTTCTGTTAATACTCTGCATATATGTTACTGTAAAAGACGTTAATACGTCATTCACGTATGATCGGTCATTGTCGCTATTGGCTTATACTGATATCAATTTACATTAATGTCTGGCCTTTAACGTCAATTACCAAGTAAAATTCACAATTATACCAATGTGAAATTATAATAAACGACAACGCCCGATTCGGTATTCGTAAACTTTATTGTTGCACAATAAACTTCCGCGCGATTTTAAATTACATAATTTTCAAGCTGCTGATCTACAAGTGCATTTTTAATTTTTACGTTTGACACTTGGCAGAAAAAAAGTCGCTACACACTAATCAAGAACAAACACAGAACCTGATTATTTATACAGGTATCAACTGCCTAGGCGTACTTACGTGGGGAATAACGATGCCCGGACTATATGTTGTTTTTTATATCATCATTGGCCGTTACACGAAGCAGTTATTGACGCTATAACATTAATATCCATCGCAATAGGGATTTAATGTTGTTATCTTTTTTAAAATTATTGTAAAAGAACTTTATTTGATGCATAAACGTAAATTTTCAAATTTACTAGAAGTCTCTTTCTATATCAAATTTTTGAAGTAACACTTCAATTGAATTTCAAAAAATTAACATACAGTGATAGTAGTTAAAACAGTGGAGGCTGCTCCTCCCAGCCGTCAACAGCCTATCTGTCATTAGAAAAAGTAACTATTCTATAATTGAAATATATATTGTATCATCTATTTTACCGTTATAATATAACAAGGTTTAAATAATGAGATCCGGAGATCGCTATTAGGTACCGCTTAAAACATATAAAACAATATCCAAGACGTATGTCAGCTCGCTTGTATCATATACACTAAGCAGCTGGCAGCTGCCGTGGGCTCTCCGAAACCGAGCTGCGCACTTACGGGAACTGCAACGAAAGCGCGACCGCTGCAGAATCGGCGATATAGCAGTTTCAACATCACGCGAGGGCTCACAATTTTGGAACCGTACTCGTTAGTCGTATCGTAATATTTACAAATAAATCTATCCCAATATTGAAATAAAACTCATAAAATTTGCTATCAGTAAAATATTGAACATTTTAGTTTGCTCGCATGTACTGAGCTAAACTAAATGTAAACATAATCTGCAAACAAAAACGTTTTATGTACGATCGATCAATATTAGGCGTTTTTAGGCCTCATTTTCAAGCGTAAAGCTAGTTTTTCGCACTCGGGCGATAAATATATTTTCGCCCGCTAAATGACGCCAGTAGGCGTAAAAGCATTTTATCGCCCGCTGACGTCATTTTAGCGGGCGAAATAGTATACCTACATATTATGATACTAGTGTATACGTGCGCCTTTAAAGCACGTGCAGCGAGTTTAATAGCACGACACGAAGCGAAGTGCTTTTAACGTCGCTTGCGCTTTAATGGCACTTATACACGTGTATTATACGCTATTTTTTCTACGATCGTAACAGAAATATAAAAACTTAGTTCGGTGACACTTTTTCCGTCACATTGTTAGATTTTCGAGGTTATGTTGATATTCAAACTTATGGCAATGCGTGTTTTAATATAGTATTAAAACACGCCACCAATGGCAAAGTGCGAAAGAGACGTAATTCGGGCGCTAATATTCAGAATGCTACAAACGTCACTTTTGACACTAGAAACTGTGCAAAAAGTCATTTTGACACGATCGTAGAAAAAAGAATGTTATTTTCTACTGATCTATTGTTTGTTATTCATATGTATGATACCAAGTGTCTGCAAGCTTTTATTTGCATATTCAAAGTGGAAAATAAAACGTATGCACGCACTACGGGCATTATTTGATGTTCATAGCCCTCGGACGACTTATAAACCCTCGGATCAGAGCCCTCAGGCTTGTAAACTTGTTGGCCTCAAAAGGGTATAAACACCTTCATAATGCCCTTGCTACATAAATAGCTATTACTGCCCACTGCCTTCATATTAGTTATTATTTACAAACATGTATTAATGAAAACCGTACCTAGTAACAAAGGTAGGTACTATTCAGCTACAGTAATTGTCACAACATTGTATATATCGTGTGTCCCAAAACAACTCATTCGAAGCATGCCATGATCAAATTGAAGTTTGCCGTAACTTGATACATACTTATTGAAGCAAATGAACTACCTACCAAAAGTAAGAGAGAACTAAATAACATCTTGACCTTGAACTATTTTCCTAAAAATATACAAAACGCTTAACAAAAACAATTGTTATTGGCCGTTATGATTATTACACAAGTCGTTGTTGTTTACATGCCATCTTATTTTCCTTTTTTCTTGATACAATTAAACTTGATGCAGTGTAAACTTTTACCTGTCACAGTGACAGATGTTTTCATAAACAAAATGCAATCTGGCATTCACCTACAGACTTAAGTTAAGACATTATTAGATTTTCTATCTTTCTTTCCAAGGCCTACCCTAAATGATTTTTTTTTTAACATGATAATATGAATCTGCCTTTTCAAAATTTAGATCGTACATAAAGTTTTGTATGCACCTCGGACGTAACCAGCGTCTTTAGCCCTTGTGGTGTTATAGGCCTCGGTGCTCCGCACCTCATGCTATGACTTTCACGCGGCGGGCCAAAAACGCCTGTTTTGCGCCATTGATACATAAATAACCATTACATTTTATGGAAATATAATATTATATGATCAACAATTTGGAAGAAGTTAGTACGATTGGATTTTTTAATTATTTTTAAAATCAGTAATGAAATGCCAATTTTTATTATTCTTAATATCACTTTTGCAAAAACCAATAATATATTTTTTCGACAACCGTCAAAAAAGGGGACATTCGCGCATCGCTATCAATGCGCGAAATTGAGAAATGTGGTACTTTTCTGCATTAGTAACACTAATTTAATATTCTACATTTCTAATGAAATACGATAAAGTAGTGTACGCAGCACTTTAGAAAAGTGGTTGTACTGAACTTGTTGCGTAATATACTATTTTTGATTAGATAATTTGTCAATTTAAATTACAATAGTTGCTGCTTAAGATAGCCTAAATGGTGTTCATTAATGAAACAGTTTGGGGCTGGCTATGATGTGCTGAACGTATGTCTAGTGTACCTAGCCTACTCCCAGTTGTCATGCTACTGTCATGCCATTTTTGGAATTTAATTAAAAGAAGACGTATGGTTTTTAAGTCATGGGCAACGCCAAACGAGTTTTATTAATGAACACCCATTACATTTGTATAAAAATCTAATGTTTAAGGTCACTGTAGGTACTTTAGTGACCTTAAACGATTTTAAACACTAAGATCCATTGCAATGGTGTAAGAATATATAAAATAAAATTTTTACTTTATAAAATGAAACCATCAAAAGAACATTAAACAGCCAGGGTAAAATTAATAAAATTAAAAAGTGTCTTTGACAAGAACAGCTAAATCCGATAACAATGATACATGATACGCCAGTTTTCGCATCACTTATACATGATAGTTCCAGCGTATGTATCTCTGGTACACATGACAATTTACGAATGTGAATTAATAGAAAACTAGTAATCTTACTTTTCTATGCTTCAGATTTTGAACTATCATAATCAAGTTTAAAACCGTCAAGTATGAAGAGCGCTCAAATCACTTTTTGTTGTATTCAAATACTCAGTCTTTCTTCTGCAATTTCTCAGGCATTAAAAAATAATGGTCACACAAAAACGTAAGAACTTATTTTTTAGGAATTTCCTATTAAAACGATACTATTCTTCGCCATAATTATGATATAGATATCTCTCTAAGCGAGTTATCAACCATGATTATCTACGTATATTCGGTATTATTGGTAAAAGAATAATAATAAAAAATAATAAACCAGTTATTCAGTTTTCCTATTAATATTTCATCAATCTTCACATTTGAAAGCTTAGACAAAGCATGAATAATTTTTATGTCATGATTATAAACTGTTGCTCGCTTTCACGAACGCATTTGTGCCAGATCGAGGCAGATCTCAGCTTTTTGGTAGTTTATAGACTGCAGCGCTGATAGAGGGGCAAGAAGTAGGTCAAAAGATAAGAATTTTTTAACTTTCAATGAGAGCCAAATTAGCTTAGGCACTCGAGCTATCTGATCGCTACCAATCGCGCGCGTGTCGAGTTTTTCATATCGCTACTTATACATATTTCGCACGCACGGGGCTGATGAAGAAATATTTAGATATTTTACATTCGGTGACTGGCTCTACCATCAAAATTATTCCCGAGCCGCCACTGCTACGGTTACTATCTCATGGGCATTTTATCCACTATATGTAAAAGATAAACAATCATATTGAAGCGTTGTACTTGCTATTGAGTCATTTGTAAATTGTTTTACAAACAAATGTGACAATAAATTAAGAACATAAAAAAATACTTCATAATTATTTCTTCATCAATAAAAAAATTAGAATCTAGTAATCATAAGTATGGCCGTGATTGGTCGAAGCAAAGTAATCATTACAACCATCTGAAAACCAAATATTTTTTTCAAAATTGTCAGTTCGACATTCGGTATGAATTTTAAAACTATAAAAAGAAAACCGATAAATAGTGGACAAAATAGACTGGACTAGAGTTTGGAGCGCCATCTACTGCATTCTTATTTGAAATTTAGTATAATTAAAGTAACACCATCTAATCGGGCTTAATTCTAACTAGAACTAGTGCTGCCATCTCTACAACTATGAACGTACCTATTATGGATTAATTGCAAAATACTTAAGATACCCTTATCCTAATTCAAGGCCCAAGCTGCATTGCAACCTGTCAATTTGTCATTTTGATAACACGTTCACTTTATCATTTAATGGCTTGAATTAAAATTAAAAATTCCAGTTACGATACCTTGTTCCGTAATGTGGCATTTAACTTGAAATTTGGATTTTAGTTTGTTACACGTTTCTTTACATTACCTTCATGAAAACTTACCTTGACAACAGTTCTTACCATTATTTACATTCTGTGTCTAAATTCCGCACATGTTTTGCACAATTTTTACATCTATCAGGCGTGGGAGTCCATTTGTTTAGCAGGAAGCCCCGCCGGTACTTCTTCAATATTTGATTATTCCTGTCGACACGAAAAAATAAACATTGCGTCATGCCGTTTAATGCAGGTAATTAGCATTCTACCAGGCAAGATATCATTTAAATGTCGCAACAAACAATAGCGTAAATTACGTTTCTGATGGCCTTACAGCATAATTAATAAGCCATCCGGGTACAGCTCCGCGGGAATCCTCTGGCAAGATACTTCCGGTCCTGGAAAATTCGGGCCCCGGTAGCCACCTACCCACTTGGTGTACCTCTAAATTAGCGCCATCCTCCCACTGATCCTTCGTGATAGTCATCAGGGAGTGGGCGTCCCTAATTTAAGTGTCTTCTGCCTTGTATTATAATTTAATCGGCAGGTTGGCAACAAGTGTAGGCACCTTGCATGTGAGTAACTGACCGGTAACTGGGATGAAGACCGAATTAGGGGTATAGATTTCCGATGAATCGATTAAGAATTCAAGACGGGTTTTGGTGCTGACGACATTAGTCACAATTGTTAATGTTAATGTAGCCAATAATCACAGGAAAAACGTGGAAATGATTTAGAGTCGAGCGGACCGTGAAAACGTTATCCGAAGATCTGAAAGATTGTCGTTTTGGAAAAATTTTGTATGAAGCTATATAACCTGGTTCATTAAAAAATGACATTTAGAGAACAACTGGGTCATTCATTTATTATAATTTAAATACAAAACCTTTGAATTGAGTTACTCCATACTTTTCACTAATTAATCTCTCTTGAAAAATTAATATGTAAACGGTATTATTACACGGAACATCCCTCGCGCGTATTACATCAATTTCCAATTAAAAAAGATGCAGTCACTGGGATTCGAACGTGGGTTCCCAGACTCGCTCTCACGCGTTCAGTCAGACGAAATCCGATTACGAATATTTTAACCACTAAACCACGCCGGCAGAACAGTTTGGTCGCTTCTGGCTCTACAGAAGGGACGCGTCATTCGCTGCATATTGCTATCCATTTTACGATATCGTTTTGATTTCATTTTTATTTTGCTCAGAGGTGAGAGTTTTTACTGAACGTCCTGAGAACCTATGGCCGCACCAGAGATATCTCTGGTGCGGCGATGGGTTCTCCTCTTTCACCTGTCGTTGCCAATATCTTCATGGAAGCTTTCGAAACCGTAGCTCTGCAATCTTCAGAATTGAAACTTAAGGTTTGGTTCTGATACGTCGACGATACTTTTATTATTTGGCCACATGGTACAGCCACGTTACCCGTCTTCTTAAATCATCTCAATAGTCAACATTCGGACATTGAGATGGAGATAAAAAGTATCAGTTCCCTTCCTTTCTTAGATGTACAGGTCTCTCGCCAACCCAGTGACAAACTTGGTCATTCTGTATATCGCAAACCTACTCACGCTGATCGCTATCTGCATGCCGATTCCCACCATCATCCCACACAAAAACTTTCCTTCATCAATTCGCGTGTACACTGTTCTGTTTCCATATCCCAACCCGACAATGTCCACGCTGAATTAAACCACATTCGGAAAGCTCTCAGGACAGCGGTTACCGTACTAGGGATATACAGTCTACCATCAATCGCCATCTTTATCCACGGCCACCAACACCTCCAAAAACGGATCCTCCTGCAGCAATAGTCTTTCTTCCCTATATCCAGCAGTCACCAATCGCGTTGGAAAGTTTCTTCAAGAACAAAACATTAAAACAGTATTCAAACCCCCCAAGCAAAATCTCACAGGTTCTTCCTTCTCCTAAAGATCAATTAAACACTATGTCCTCTTAAGGTGTTTATAGAGTCCCTTGCTCTTGTAATGCTGTATACATTGGTGAAACAGGACGTTCAGTAAAAACTCACATCTCTGAGCACCAGCCCAGTCTCAAGTCGGGTCTCGTTTCATCATCAGCCATCGCCGATAACCAGCGTGATACTGGCCATAAGATCCTTTTTGATGAAACTTCCATCATCTGCAAATGCCCATTCTTCTTTAGCAGAAAGATTCGCGAATCCATTGGGATTTACAAACACCCTAACAATCTCAATCGGGACGAAGGCTTTCCCCTTCCTTCTATGTGGAAATTGCTAATTTCTAAGCCCCGCCCACCGCCAGTGAACCGCGACGGCATTTGCTGAACAGCGATGGCGCTTGCCTATAAATGCTCGCCTTTTTCCGATCGTTAGTCGAGTTTCGCCTCTGGCGTAGTTTACACGTTGAGTTGCCGTGCTCTTTTATGCCTTTCCTTGCAAATAGTTTCGCCTCTGGGGTGGTTAACACGTTGAATTACCGTGCTCTTTTGCTTTTTCCTCCTGATGAAGCCCACAAAAGTGGGCGAAACGTTGAGTTCTTCGACTTCAATAATGACACGGTCCAAACCCGGAGGTCGTTTTTTACTTACTGAAGTATATTGTTGTTGGTACTGTCAGTCGATGTCAAATTCGACGTTAGCAAGTTAGGTTTTTCGTCAGTCTGACACAAACTGACGCAAAACCTAACCTCGAATTTGACATGACAGCGTCACCAACAATACACTTCAATACTGCCAAACGTATAACAAAAATCAGAGCATATTTAAAACAAATAATTTGCGATAATTCTTAAATAAAAGCAAATCAAAATGATTCTTGTTCAGTATACAAAAATATGTTATACGACACAGAGCGGTATTAGCGTTTATTGCTACGCTGGTTCATTTGTTTCGCCCTACGGGCTCGACAGTGATGTACCAACTTGGCCATAAACGTCTAGCTACCGGCCTAATTAAAGGAACATTTTGCATTTTGTAGATCATTTCGTACGTAAACGAGATTTTAACAATAGTATTTCCTTGATTTGATGTGAGTTACGATTAGTACTCTACTTTATCTTTTCCCGACACAAAAAAAGCTCCTTTAATTACATAACGGTTACAGTTCAAAGAAAACTTTGAAAGTAACATTTTAAAATAAATAAAATTAATGAATTAACATGTGTTACATAATGAAAGAGTACATTTTGAATTTTTGCAAAAACTCAAATTCGTTTTGTCTGAATTTCCATTTAGTAGGATTGGAGTTCGTAAATATTTGTAAGCCCTTTCAAACTCAGCCAGCGCACATAGTAACCGCATGTATTGTTGAAACAATGTGTGTTGTGTAATTTTATCAGACCAATTTCTTGAGATCGACTTGTAGGCTTTTGTAACGCTATGTTTTGTTTTTAATTTATTGTTAAGCAAATTTATTGAATCTACCAAACAAGTCATGTAGTTAAATAAACTACTGGTCCTTAATGCCGGAAGGCTTTGAATAGCCCTCTAAATATCAATTTGTTTCCCATGCATTCAATGTTTGTTTTATTTTGTAATGTTTCAGGATATATTTTTATAAATGGCGTCAGTTCCTAATTAAGAATGACATACACATTTTTACAGTAATAAATTAGTAATCTCAAAACAGAAACGCGAACTTTAAACAAACAATTTTTATTAGAAACAGTAATATAAGTAGATTTATGTTTACTGTGGCTAAATATTCACCTATATTTAATCATTCCTTGCGTTGTAAAGACGGCATGAAACCTTTCAAAAGTACTACTTTTATTATAATTAGGTTGTAAATTTAAAAAATAAATATAGACGTTTTTAAAATTATGAATCGGTTTTCTGGAACCGTGAATTTTCTTATATACATACGATTGTGTGTTGCGCTACAAGCTTATAAAAGCAAAGACGATTTGAAGGGACCGGAATAGATCCGTTTCATAGCATACATACGTATGAGGTATGGCGTTATCGAAGTTTTTTTTTTTTTAATGGAAACCCCCCTTTTTTATTAGGGAATCTGAAAGAACGCATCTCTTTTCAACGCGAAACACCCTGTATGTGTGCATTTTATTTCAAAAAATGCCCAAATAAAAATAAAAATCGACGTGTCCGAGGATTTTGGCCGCAGATGATCGGGGATTTCTTTATTTGGAGCGTTCCACAGCCAACGATCGCTCTGTATTTACGAAACATTTTACAAATGAATTATTTTGTAATGTTAAATAGGGAGGATAAAAAATACTGTGAAGAATTATGTAAGTGCAGGCAACTTTATATTTTCTGCTACAAGTAGAACTTAAACAATTATAAATAAATCTAAAATAATAAGCACTCTTGGTAATTATAACTTGAAACGGTGAATTAAAATATATTAGCAAAAGCTACTTATCGTTATAAACCTAGAAGGAGACGGGTTTACATTTGTGTAGAACTATTGATATAATTACCTCCCCGTCTGAATTTTTTTATTCGTCTGGATAAGTTATTTAGGTATACAGATTGCGGCAGGCCACTAGGGCCATTTAGGCCATTGCAAAAGCAAGGAGAATATGCATGTGGCCGTCGTGGTATTTAACAAACCAACAATCATTATAAATACAAGGTATATATTCGAATTTTAAATTTTTTAAATACAATTACGGCCACATCTAGAGTCCCCTTGCTTTTGCTATGGCCCTAGTTGCCTGCCACAATCTGTATTGATATTTCAGGGAAAAAAGGGTATACAAAAACATAACAAGCATCTGTTTGTAAACCGATCAGTCCGAGTCGATTAGCAACAATAGAAATTAGTTAATGCACCATGGGGATTTCAATATTCAATTATTCTTTTTCAGTTGAATAATAATCAAATGTTTCTTCCCTTATCTATACATAAAATACATGCCATTGCTTATAACCTTCATTTTAAAAATTATTAATCGAAGAAAAACCATTTTTAGCTCAATATCAATCATATTGTTCCTATAGTTTCTAGCAATGAATACATTTTCTTAAAGCAGCATTTTTCTTAAATGTATATTCCGTCTTTAAACGGGAAGGAATATGAGTAATGGCGTATACGCATTCACTTAATCTTTAATGCTCACTACCAAACAGGGTTGGCATGTTTAAAACAAATGTTTAGAACATGTTTAAAACAAAAGCTTATTTTTTAAACAATTGTGTTTTAAACATGTTTTAAACATTTTTTCTGAATTGTTTGTTCTAAATGTAATGAAAAATAAGAATGAATCGATACTACAGATAGATTACCTATGCATATTTTAACGTACTTACATATTAGTAGAATTGTGCATATACGAAAAAGCACTACAATACCAATAAAAAACTGCTCTTCTACATCCTTACGTTAATGAATGTTTTTATTAAGAGTTTTAAAAATGCTAACTAGTTTCGATGCTTTTTCGGTCTCCAGTCGAGTTCTAAGTTTCGAGTAAACTATTCCAAAAGAAGAAAATAATCGTTTGATTCCAGCTGACGAAGCAACTGCAGTATGTAGCTGTAACACTAAACTGAAAGTTACTTCATTAAGATTGCTCTTAATCCACCAGGAAACAAGTTTTACATTATGTAACGAACGACTTCCGTCGTTATTGAGATTAACAAAACTCAACGTTTCGCTAATTTTCATAAGAGGCTTCGTCAGGAGGTATGCAAAAAAGCACACGGTAACTCATTGTGTGAATCACGCCAGAGGCGAAACTCTTCTAACGATCGGTGGGAGAAAACGCAAAATTTATAGCCAAGTGTCATCGCGGTTGAGTGAAGAGGGCAGGGCGGTGGGCAGGTTTTAGAAATTAGCGCTTTCCATATGAAGGGAAGGGGATAATGTTTGTATATCTCAATGGTTTCATAAATCTTTTTGCAAAAGGTGAATGAGGATTTGCAAATAATAGAAGTTTTGTCGAAATGGATCTTATGGCCGGTATCGCGTTGGCGTTCGACGATCGCTGATGATGAAACGAGACCCGACCTGAAGCAATGCTAGTGTTCAGAAATACGAGCTCTTACTGAACGTTCTGTTTCACCAATGTATACAGCATTACAAGAGCAAGGGCCTCTTTAAATACCTTAAACTCGCTATTGTTTTGCTACATTTGTTACATTTTGTTCTAACGCTTTTATTGTATCATTTTAGTTTGATAAAATAATTTCAAAAGGGGTTCTAGTCTCGTGCCAGTCATGATTCGGATCAATTTTTAATAAAACTCTTTCTTAACAAATTTTAAAATGTTGTTTTACTTGACAATCTGATCAAAAAACATCGCGCATCCAGCCACAAATGCAAAAATGAACGGCAAGTTGAATTGAAACTAATATGTTTATTGCATTTATTCATAGTAGTGATTCAATTTCATAAGGAATGTTTCTACTTACATGAGCTACCTACTAAATACAAGTAGGTTGCCACAATTACCAGAATTAAAAACAATGTTTTAAACAATAAAACGTGTTTTTTTTTATCAAAAACATGCTTTATACAAAACAGTTTTAAACAAATAAAACATGTTTTTTGGTTAATTTAAAAAAAGCGGAATTTTTGCTAACCCCGCTACCAAATAAAATTAGGGTTTTGAATAGTAATGCGTGATGCATTGTATTTGTTCCATAAATAGAGAGTGCCGGAACTGATTACTTGCAACGTAAATGATTAAAAAAGAAGATTTTAAAATACTAAATTTAGATGGAATTTCACAAAAATTGATACTATTTGACCATAGATGGATATTTCAGTTATATATTATATATATATCGTCTATTTATTAAGCATTTACTGATTTTTTTGGAATATTATATTGTTTTCGTTTAGTTATCATCAATCAATTCTGGAATTTGAAACAATATTGAAATTATACAGTTTGTCGCGGGGATCTTTTTCTTGACGTCATGTGCTTATGCAGCAAATACACAAATGATTAGTACGTTCTCCTCTGCTAACAAGGGAAAACAAATGTAATAGTATATTACGTTACAAGTCCTGTAAGTGTTTTGGAACAAGCCCACAGGACCGAATTTTGTATTTTTTGAGGCACTTAACGATCGAGTATCGTATAACATGTTTCACGCTATCAACTAATAAAAATACCGTTGCATATTACAAATATTGTTTGCCTAAATAAAGTGGGTGATTGTTGTTTCTATAGTAACTAAATACAAAACAATGTTCTATAATAGTCTTAGCACCGTTCTATTCATAATGGGCCTGTTGTTGTCATATCAACCAACAAGAATACGGAAAATTGACTTTTTCGTCGCGGATAACGAACTCGAAAACAAGTAAAAATAGGTTGATATCACAAAAACACAATTTTACATCATCTCCGTGATTGCTTCATACGCGCATGACGTCAAGGGAAAGATTCCTTGGTCAAACTATAAATATGTAGTTTATTTACTCTACAGTGGACTAATGTTAGCAACTAGTTACTAGATAACACAAAACATAATTTATTGTGCACATATAATGCTGTTTTATGTGACATTTCTATTTTTAGTTTTAAAGTTTTTAGAAAGGATTCGATTTAATTGTCAGAAAATAGGTTTCTCCCCAAGCCTATCTTTTTACGCAGCCTCTAAAATTCTAGCTATTTGCTCGAGATTTTACCCCCATAGTCCTTCTAATATCAATTTGTATACAAAATAAATATATCTAAATAAAAACTTCTTGTGAACGTAATATTTTAATCCGAAATTATCGATTATGGATAATGACAGACCTTGAGCATTGTTATTAAAAATCAATTTTCGAAACTTTGATGCATGTCTGGCTTAAATTATTACTAGAATAATAAATTAGTGAAGTCCGGATCTGCATTAGCATTAGCAGAACGAGACGAGCTGACCTACTCCACTGCTAAATGGATGGTGTAGGTGCTTCACCATCGATCTCGCCTAGGAATCTCGCGATACTTGAAGTTCAAGTGCGCCATTAGGTTATTAAATATCAAGTACGAATGTCATTTAAACGCCGCCTACTATTAGACTCGTTTGTAATTAAACACAAACGTATCAAATCTGATTTTAAAACTTGATTAACTTGGAAAATTACTAATTTAGCAATTCCCATCTTTTACTACACTTTAAATGTGTATTGCGATTTTTTTAATTATGGATATAATGCAAGTATCTTGAACGGCAAGACTAATTGTTAAGGTAACCAGATTTTGAACAGGTCAAACCGGAACAAATGGGCCTCCCTCTCTCTCACTATTCAAAAAAAAATTATGCGTTTTACTTTTTCGTCTAAAAGCCAAAGGAAATACTTAGATACTGTAATCGTGAAAAAATCACCTTTCGAGATTTCTTCAGATCTTCACGTTTCAGGTCGTCTAAGTCTAGATGACGAAAAATATGTTTACTGAATTCCGTCTGTCCGTCGATGTATAGCTCAAAAACTATTCATTAGGGGAAGACGATATTTTGCATGCGGATTACATGTCTACCTAGCTCTAAACCGATTATAATTTCGATCAAATACATACAAGGTGAGCACATTAAAAAAAATAAAATGTCAGAGTTTGCTTTAACCCAGGAACTATTAATTAGATATAAGTAATATTTTGCACATAGCTCAGGTTTTCACCCTTAACGAATATAGGCGTAATTTGGACCTAACAGATACAAGGTGAAGATCTTAAGAGGACAGAAAAGTGCTGCGATAGACGCTTGCCGTAATCATCGCAGACCTCACTTGCAAGGGAAGTTCCGTGTAAAACCCTTTACAGATTTTTTGAACAATATTTATGCCATATACGTCGTATACAAGAAGCATTTGATTAGTATGAAAGATGCCTGTATGCTGATACTACAAACATTATTATGTCGAGAAAAATAACAATAAAAAATCAAATTATTATTATACTTAACACGTTTCAAGATTACGAATTACTTGACGCTGTGATATCTTATAAAAACCTAGTTAACTTGGATATTTATCTTTACAATTTGCTTTGATTGAAATGACTAATTGTATTTATTTTATTTTATTTTATTCCGCACTCCGCCAACAGCCGTTAGGCCAATTATAGCGATTATCTAGTTCTTATTTGACCGGATAAGACATAATAGGGACAAATGCAACTTATCTACTATACAGGGCAATCCAGGGAGTAGGGCTGAGCGATATTGAAATTCTGATATCGATTATCGATAACTGAGAAATACCGATAACTGAAAAATATCGATACATATCCATATATCGAAATATCGATACATACCGAAATATCGATAAGTACAGATTTTATCGATAAATATCGAGAGTTATCGATTTATATCGATGTAACAATAAATATGGATAGATAACGATTAATATCGATAGTTATCGGTATTTCTGGACATATATCGATAAACATCGATAAATATGGCTACTATATCGATAGTTATCAACACATGTACATAGTATATATTGTTAGTAGATATACAGTCGGCATAATATGGAACAATTTTTTATTTAATGCTCACCAAAAGTATGCTCGCAAACAAACCAGATTGAAATATTTGATTATATGTAAAATGCATTACGCGGAAAATAAATGCAAAAAACTGAAAACCTAAAAATAAGTACTTATAAGCACAATAATCCGAAATATGCATAAAAAGGTAGTGTCAAATACTTCAATTTTCTGCAATTCGTAAACAGTTTTAGAAATCATTTCTCTGCTTTAAATATTCAGGATAAGCTTAATGCTTAAAAATCCGCTCTCTAATTATTACCAACGATAGCGCGGTTTTGTCATTATGAAGACATTTCTTATAAAGTACATTTTTTTTTCTATAATAATTTTCAAGGTCAACTTTCTAGGGGATAAGTTGCATACCTGCAGGGTTCCTAGTTTTAATAATGTTGGTACATAGCTTTTTAGTTCTTTTCTTCCACTAAAAAAATGATTTGTCATTTTGACAGATATGTCATAGTTTAATATAGCTTGCTTCATTTTTGCATTTAAAATATTTCTTGGTTTTCTTTTTTTATCCGATTTTATTGATGATGATGATGATTCCATGTTAAAAAATAAATTTGTCAATAGTTCAAATTAAGAAACTTTGACATTCAAAATTGACACATAACCATAATTTTGAAAAAGTTCTACCAACACGAGGTATAAAAATTTCCTAGCATTTTAATCGCATATCTACCAACATTGTAACACTTTGACAGTTATTATAGAAAAAAAACGTACTTTACATCTTGTTCAAATTTGATCAACACGCTGTCTTGATTAAAGTAAACGTAGGAAGAGGTGTTTGTTTGTGAATTACAATTTATAAAACAAAGACTCACCGTTGCCTTGTAAATGTAAACGCACGACCTGGTAGATTAAAAGAAATTGATGGAGACATTTATTCCATTCAAAAGAAAAATGCATTTTCAATAAATGTTTCTAAGTTATTGATAATTTGTATCCAATTGCACATTTATAACGTAATTTGAAACTACAAATGTGTTCGCTGAAACTATTCCTGGCATATTGGTTGATTGGTAGCTCCATTTTTACGTGCTTACCCGACTTCCATTTTATTTTACATAAATGTTTCTTTGTAGAAATATTTGAGAGTAACATGTTATCTACTGATCCTCAACACAGTAGTTCATTTAAAACAGTGTTTCTGTCCGCATGTCTGCCTAGTTAGTTGTAATACTATATTTTTTGATTCCACTCTTTTTACTGAATTTATTCGAAAAATACCGGGTTTGTTATTTTAAAATGCATAAACCAGGCGCCACTAACGATAACACGTCGTAGACCACACCTAGCAATTAACAGATGTAATTTGAAAGTCTGAACATACATGGGAAAAGCTGTGATGTAAAATAATAATCTTGATAGTCACCTAAGTCACACCTAAAAGTGTTTATAGGGTCGTTATTCCTGTAAAGCTGTATACATTGGTGATACAGGACGTTCAGTAAAAACTCGCATCTCTGAACACCAGCGCTGTCTCAAGTTGGATCTCGTTTCATCATCAGCCATCGCAGAACATCAACACGATACCGGTCATATGTAAGATCCTTTTCCATTAAACTTCTAGTATATGCAAATCACCATTCTTCATTAGCAGAAAAATTCGCGAAGCCATTTAGATTTACAAACAGTGTTAATTTCTAATCCCTGTCCTTCCTCTTCACTTAGACCACGACGACTTCTGATTATAAATTTTCACATTCCTCCTTCAGATCTGTAGAAGAGTTTCCGCTCTGACGTGGTTCACACATAAAGTTACCATGGTCTTCCATTCCTTTCTTTGCACAAGAGTTTCGCCTGTGGCGTGATTTATACGTCGGGTTGCCGTGCTCATTTGATTACCTTTTAATGAAGGCCCTAATGAAAGTGGGTGAAACTTTAGATTCTTCAATCGCAATAACGACACCATCCAATCCCGAAAGTCGTTCGTTACATTTTTTACTTTTTGTCTTTAAATACTAACTACTACCGTTGCTCCCGGAACGGATGCCATTACTTCAGGGGCACGGGCGTCACTTAAAACTACCCACAACTAAGTGAAAATCCAGGTCGCCCGTGCCGGGAGTCGAACTTTCGCCCGCTCCGGCTCGGGCGTTCCGTGTTTTCGCTGTGACCTCGGCTTCAGCGGCGCTTGCCACTCGCCTATCGAGGTCCCACTCATTTTTTTGCTATTCTAGCGAAATTCACTTTCTTTATACCAAAAACATAATATAGTTACAGTTGTAGAAAAATTAGTAGGCTGGCTGTGTTTGCACCTTCTTCACGATTTTTGACTTGACAAAATATTATTTTATTTTATAACCATAGATGCAGAAGGAAATTTACATTCATTGGCATTCCCGACCTTGACTCAGAGTCGTAGTTGACCACTGAACCACCTATACTTGATATTACTATACCTATATCTAGTAATCAAATACATTTCAGATCTAGTTTGCTGTGGCTCCAAATAAAGATAATGTAACATCAGCCAACTCGATCTTAATTTTTTTCGTCGTTCATCGTTCGCGATTGGCCGACGTGTGGTGCGCGTTCGTTACCGATCTATTAATGCCTCTGACTAGTACTTGGATGTCGCCTGGAGGCGCGGACTCGAATCCTACCGCCTGCATTATTTTTTTTTTCTTTGCATATTGATGTAATTCCATTACTAAGTGTTTTCTTTTACTGTTTCTATCTTTCTTGCTGTGCGATTTCTTTATTAAAGACGTTAAAACATTTAAATGTTTCTGTAACTCTGTTATTTACAATTCAATTTTAACCCGTCGATAGTGGTGCCCCCTAGAGTAGCACAAGTACTGGTCCTAGTTTGTTACAATTATATTTATGTATTCCTTCAAGTATTCTGTACTTGAGAAGATCAGTTGTATACCAGTAATAATGTCTGAAAAAATATAAATTTGATAGCCATACATGCGTTTCTTCGTAAAAATCACTAACAGTATTACAAAATTAAAATGTTAATGAAGTATGTATGTATATATGTATTATCAAGGCGGTCTATATTGTTCCAGACCATCACACTGGCTCTGTTGCCAGATTGTGTGGTAGGCCATTCCAAGGCACACTGAGTTTTGTTTGTTTGAAATATATTTGACATTAAAAATTGTTTTGACCAGGGAGTTCATATAAGTTCCAAAAATGCCTTTGAAGTGTTACGTACCAGGCTGCAAGTCAATTTACGCTTCATCATTTGCTCCATATGTTAGCGTGTTCAAGTTTCCATCTAATAGAATGGTGGCACAAAGATGGAAAGACATTTTGCATTTAGAGCACTGGCGGATTGGAAAGGCTAGTGTTGTGTGTGAAAATCATTTTAAAAGAGCAGATATAAAGGGTAATAAGATGAAGAGACTTGTTCTTACTGCAATATCACTAGCATCCAGGCAAGTTATTTTGAAGAAATTACTGTTTTAGAAGTAAAAATTAGTAAAAATTTACTTGCAATGGAAAATTAGGTACCTACCCATTAGGAACTGTTTTTAAATCGAATATTACATTGAAGTGGGGCACTACGATGTAAATAACAGTAATTTTATAGATTTTTTTCAACTAATATGTATCACAATAATGACAGAAATAGTGCACTGACAGATTGTTCATTTAGTGACAAAAACTAGTAATTTTTTGTTAAAGGTTGGCAAAGCCATGTTGCCAGATTGTGGTAGGCCATTCCAAAGGTCACTTTATAGGCCCAGTGTCATGGCCTGGAACAATATAGACCGCCTTGGTATTATCCATAACCTCATTTTACCTTGCGGTGTAGAGGCTGGTGAAGTAACACAAACATAAATATAATTCTGTTTACAATAACGAAAAAAGTATGAAACAACTAAAGAACTCATTTTTGTCACTTATTCAAACAAGAATTTCACTAAGTTTAACATGTTTTAAATATAGAAAGTTTTCGCAGTTTACACAGTAATAGATATTGTGTGTTGTTTTCGTTTTTACATTATGTGCATCTTCTCTTTGCTGTTCCTCCTGGTATTTGTGGTCTTTCAGCAAGAAGGGTTGATGTTCTCATCTTCTGAACGTCACATCTGCTGACACATCTATTTTGGGGGATCGACGGTTTAGGTGGTCGTCCAGGAGAACTAAAACCTTTTTTTCAAAAACTCTCCTGTCTGCACGTTAACTTGAGGGGCATAAATCGCTTGTGAAATTATTCCCACAATATCCATTAGGGCATAAAATACTAAGAACAAGAACTCAACAATTCCATGGAACTCTTTCAAAACAGGAACAGTAGCGGGGGGTTTGTAAGGCCCCAATACCGAATTATTTCGAAAAATACTCAAGTTTTCAGCAGCGTGATTCTAATCTCCTTTGATGAATGTACTTAAAGTCATGTGGAAATTCGCGCTTCAGTCACTAGACGGCATACAAAAACAAATCCGCTCAAGTCTGTTAGACCCCCGTCATTACTGGTATTAAAAATACAGAAATGTTTCCAAAGCTAGTATTTAATTAAGAATTTGTGATATGAATTGGCCGGAAATAATGTAAACATTTCAAATTTTATTTTATTTCATAAGTAATATCTGAATTTCGATTATTATATCATTATATGTTTAGATTTTAACTTTTATGACAGTTTATGGCACCTGTTCATATCTTGTACAATAAAATCGGTATTCTCTGTCTTTGTATGTATGCATGTATGTATGTTCGCTATCTCCTCCGAAGATACTGGACCGATTAAATTGTATGACAGCTCAAAATGTTGCTAATTTTTAGACGTAGATCTTATGCCGGTTTTTATTTTCAAAAAAGTACTAAAAAGTGAAGTTTTAATTAAATCGTGTAATTAGCCAAGCAAACCCTTAATGTTCATATACCATTATAGCAGCGCCTTATTCAACGAAGCATCGTTGGTTCAGTGGTAGAATGCTCGCCTGCCACGCGGACGGCCCGGGTTCCATTCCCAGCCGATGTATCCTTTTTTTTAAATTTATATTAATGAATCTCTCTTAAATTAGCGAACCGAAGCGTAGCTCGGGTGATTCACTAGTACATTTTATATTTTCTTATTGTGGTGTATATACAGATTGTAAACAGCTAATAAATATATATAAAAATATTTAATTTTAAAAGGCATCGTGTTTAGACACGTCATTCGCATACAATTGTTATATTCTAGTTTTGTATATTGTTTAATTCTAGTTCTACTGGAGCAATTGTTATGCTCGTGTTAAATGCGACCTTGATTCGTGCGAATTAAAATTATTGCACGTATCTGTAGGGTGGCACTAGTTGCAGGAACATTAGAGCCTATCCTACTATTGACTATTGTTCGTGAAAAGGAGCCATTAAGCTTAAAATTAAACTTTTATGGCACTCTGTGATAATTGATTACTTCGGTCACAATTTCCGCGTGCAGCAATTAAACCGGTTCGATTAACCGAACTGATTCCGAAAAACCGTGATTTCCTCTATACCGCGCGCATGCGAGCATTATCTGGATTAACCACAAACTGGTCTAACAATGCAGATTAGATAACGAGCGCACAACCGCAACAAAAAGCCTCCACGAAAACCAGCTCCGTTGCGATGGTGAACAGTACTATTATAACACTGTGTTTCCTCCAGTAATTCATGGGCAGTCAGTTGTGGCAGCGGCAAAATTGCGGTCAAAATCTTAGTTTTAATGTTTTAGTGCTCGCGGTTGCACTTGCTGCGGTTTCGATTATTACTTAACTTTCGTCTGCAACTTTCGACTCAGCCTCAACATGGGAAGGTAACTTTTTCTGCTGCGCCTTGTTTGACTGTTGCACCTTTTTTTATTGTTGATCTTTTTGATCAGCCCAATTAATTATCGCTTTTTTGCTTTGCGTCCTGTGGAAATGCGAGGAAGCCCCAAATCGGGCATTGTTGCCCAATGGTGACTAATCTTGGTTGGGTAACTCCTTGAGGATTAAAAATCCCACTGGAAATTTTTAAAAGTGAAATATGCATGTGAAGACACTTGGCATTGATTTTCGTTTTGCGTTCGGTGATTGGTGTCCTTGGTTCTGGATGGATAAACTGTGATAAACGCCTGGGAAAAATTGTTGTTTTTCTCGAAAATCAATACCATGGTGTTTGAGCTCACCCATTAGTAATTTATTTATGCGCAGTTTCGGAAATTCAAGTTTCAGTTATTGATATTATCGATGTATGTAATTTTTTGTGTAATATTTGCTTGTAAGGGCAAGCCAAGGTGTTTCTGAGATCTATATGGGATTTCTACGTTGAAAATTAATGGTTAAAATATAAATATTTTTGCTATAAGTATTTCACTATTCACAGTTCATTATGCAACCTGAATTGTACAAGGAAATTCCAAAATCAATATTTTTCTAGTTTGATGGGTTGCACACGTTGTTAAACCATAAATGACATTAATTTTCGACATGTGAATCTATACAGGGTGTAAAGTGCAAAGAACTTGAAGAGGTGACTCCTAGTCGAAAATTAAGTGCCTTTTTATATCAAGTTTTTGTTTTACATTTTTCCTCGCTCAGTTACACCCTTCTAAAGAGGGGTTTTAAAATCAAGTTTTTGTCATTTTACTGAAAACCGGGGGAAGAGTATTAAAGTGAAAAAATGGCAAATATATTCTTCCAATGGCAGAATTATTTATGATTTCTTTTAATGTTTACTTATATTGGTTTTTTATTGCTGCATTGCATTTTATTGAATAATTGTCGCGTGTATAATAATGTATTTAATTTTTTTTATACAAAAACTATTGCTTCCTTGAAAAAATTAAAAGGGCTAGAAATCGAGCTTTCCAAAGCATAATTATTAATAATAAAATTCTTGTACGTTAAACAGTTCTAATAGCTCCCCTATTTAGGAGGGTGTAACAGCGAGAAAGAATTTAAGAGAACAAGTTTATAGTAAAAAAAAAATCGACAAGGAATCGCCTCTAACATTTTTCGCACGTACTTTGGAACACGCTGTATGTGAGAAAATAGAACAATGATATTATTTAAAAAAATATTTCGACAATTCAATAATCTTTTTACTGAAAATTCTTGCGTTATGCTAGTAGATGGCGCTGCAAATTTAAGTGAATTCAAATGTTCTTTTATTATTGTTATTTCTATTATGTAAATGCTTAGAAATATGACTTAGCTGCATTTGCAGATTTTAAACTATTATTATTATTGCAATAGAATTGCTTTTCATTAGCAGTTTATATTGCCGCAGTTACATTGGTTTTCGTCACTGTATGTTTTCATGACTTTATAGTTACAGTATCTTATCAGTAATGGCTTACATTTAAGCTTTTTGGGTAGGTACTACTACAAATATGTTTTCTCTATATTGGAATGAAAATTCGCGTACTAAATTTTATATTTGTTGAATTTAGTAATAACTACAAATTTATAGTAGCATCTTATCATGGTTCTGAAATGCAACGAAGGCAAAACATGTAAGCAAAGATTCGACTTTTAAGTCTAAATTTGACTCTTAAAATGTCGATATATGAAATCTTTGAACGGAGATTTCTACTATTCAAGTAAATTTTTTTATAAATATCGTATTTTATACAATGGTTTTGTTTTTTTTTCTTCTCACAAATGCATGCAAAATGCCGAATTTCAACTCTAAATTTCGACTTGTATATTAACGACTTCGACTCTTAAAATGTCGATATCTCAATCGTTAAACGGAATAAATATCTACTTTTAAAGTAGATATTTTTTATTTCTTGTTCCATTCACCGTTTCTGAAGATCATGAAAACATATTTAAACAAAACGTGGACTGTCAACTCTTAATTTCGACTTTTCTACGTTCTTGCGACTTCAACTCTTAAAATGTCGATGTCAAACCTATAAAAGAACGTATCTAATTTTAAAGTTTTTTTTTATTTTGTACAAACCATGAAGACAAATATAAGCGAAATGTCGAGTTTTAATTCTAAATTTCCACTTTTATATTAGCGACTTCGACTGTTAAAATGTCGATGTCCAAACTCCAAACCTTTAAACGGAAATCTCTGCTTTTAAGGTTATTTTTTTTATATTGCCTCATACAATGGTTCTGAGGATTATGAAGTCAAATAAGCGAAATCTCGAATTTCAACTCTAAATTTCAACTTTTATATTAGCGACATGAACTCTTAAAATGTCGATGTGCAAACCATTAAACGAAAATCTCTCCTTTTAAGGCAAATATTTTTTATAGATTCATACATTGGTTCTAGGGATCATGAAGGCAAAAATACCAAAATGTCGAGTTGTAACTCTAAATTTCGACTTTTATATTAGCGACTTTGACAGTTGTTTATTTATTTCATTTTATTTTTTAGTTTCGTACTCTACTGACAGCCCTTAGGCCAGTTATAGGCGTCGCTGTACATTTAAAATGTCGATGTCCAAACCTTTAAACGGAAATCTTTGCTTCTAAGGTTAACATTTTTTATATTGTCTCATGCAATGGTTTTGTGAAATATGAAGACAACTAAGCGAAATCTAGAATTTTAACTCTAAATTTCGACTTTTATATTAGTGACTTCAACTCTTAAAATGTCGATACATATATGAAATTTCTACTATTGCAGTATATTTTTTTATGAACACCGTATTTTATACAATGGTTTTGTTTTTTCTCTCTCACAAATGCATACAAAATGCCGAATTTTAACACTAAATTTCGACTTTTATATTAACGACTTCGACTCTTAAATCTCGATATATCAATTTTTAAACGGAATAAATATTTACCTTTAAAGTAGATTTTTTTAAATTTCTTGTTCCATTCATTGTTTATGAAGATCATGAAAACCAATTTAAACAAAACGTGGACTATCAACTCTTAATTTCAACTTTTCTACATGCTTGCGACTTCAACTCTTAAAATGTCGATGTCAAACCTTTAAAAGGACATGTCTAATTTTAAAGCTTTTTTTTAAATTTTGTACAATGATTCTGAGGATCATGAAGACAAATATAAGCGATATGTCGAGTTTTAACTCTAAATTTCGACTTTCATATTAGCGACTTCTACTGTTAAATTATGGATGGCCAAACCTTTAAACTGAGACCTCTGATTTTAATGTAAACATTTTTATATTGTCTCATACAATGGTTTGAAGACAACTAAGCGAAATCGAATTTCAACTCTAAATTTCGACTTTTATATTAGCAACTTCAACTCTTAAATGTCGATGTGCAAACCCTTAAAATCTCTGCTTTTAAGGCAAACATGTTTTTATAATTTCATACAATGGTTCTAGGGACCATGAGGGCAAAAATAACCAAAATGTCAAGTTGTAACTCTAAATTTCGACTTTTATATTAGCGACTTTGACTGTTAAAATGTCGATGTCCAAACCTTTAAACGGAAATCTCTGCTTTTAAGGTTAACATTTTTTATATTGTCTCCGGCAATGGTTCTGAGGATTATGAAGGCAACTAAGCGAAGTTTCGATTTTCAACTCTAAATTTCGACTTTTATATTAACGACTTCAACTCTTAAAATGTCGACTTTTAAGGTATACTTCTTTTATTGTTTCATACAATGGTTCTATCGAGCATGTAGACAAAAGTAAGAAAATGTCGAGTTTTAATTCTAAATTTCGATTTTTATACTTGCAATTTCAACTTTTAAAATGCCGATGTCCAAATCTTTGATTGAAGATCTCTACTTTTAAGACAAACAGTGTTTTATTGTTTCATATAATGGTTGTGAGGATCATGAAGACAAATTTCGAGTTATAAATCTAAATTGCGACTTTTATATTAGCTACTTTGACTCTTAAAATGTCTCTATATCAACCTTTCAAGTACAGATCTCTGTATTTCTACCTTTAATAACCCTCGTAGTGCAGGCATTATAATTTTATAATAATTTAAAGAAGTACACTAATTTCCCGTTTCCTACAATGGTTCTGAAGATCCCTAAAAAATCTAAATCTTTTTCAACTAGAGATTTCGACTTTCGATTATACTAGCGATTTGGCATTTAAAATTTAAAACATTTACATTTACAGTAAATAATATCAATTCTATTATTTCTTAAATTTGGATTTACTATACTTATAGTAGTTTCGTATGATTACTTTGAAAAATTATGGTAAAAATATAAAATTGTGACCTCGACCTCTAAAAAATAGAAATAGTAGTTTTTAAATTAGGAATCTCTATTTTTAGTGTAGATATTGCAACTTTTAAAGTAAAGTTTTTACAATCTTTTGAATTTAGAATTATATATTATTACGATGACAAGAAAAATTAATAAAGTCAAGATCTCCCCTGTTAGATTTATTCTAGAGCGACGAAATACTTTTAAACTATCAATTTTTACGTGTAAAATTAATATTTCGACTTTTAAAATGAAACTCGTTTTTATTTTACTTTAATTTAAAGTTGCATAATAACTGAAGAATGATGATAAACAAAAATAATTTTAAACTAAAGGTGTCTCTTTTAAAGGTGGAAATTTTTAGTTTAAAATATTAAAAGAGTCATTTTAAGTAAAGTAAAACTTTTGCGTCATAACACTGCAGAACCTTTGTAGTTCCGATCTGCAGAATTTTGCAGAAAAAGCTGTTAGTCAGAAAGCGAAGCTTTTAGCGAATTACATTTTTAAATACAGCAACAGGAAGCCGTGTGAAACGCATGAGAAATATGCATGTCACTCACATTAAACGCCATTATGAAATCTTTAAAATGTCCATGAAATGGAGGAAATCCAGCAAAATTAATTTAAGTGTTAATTGCAGTTAGAAATCGCCTTGTGGGATCGAAGCCTTCAAAAATTAGGAAAGTGGAGGCCTTGCAGTAGTATTGTTCTCGGCATATTAATAAAATTATTTCACGTTTACATTAAGAAATTAAGACGAAACTAAACCGTTATTTAGTAAACAACTAGAGTGAATTTTGAGCAATATGAAAATTAGTAATAGTTCTGGAAAACAATCACCGCAAAATATTTTGCCATAGTTTAATATTCTAGATGTTAAGCTATCAATACAAAATTAATAATGTAAAGTCCTAATGTTTCTATATTTTGAAATTCATCTATAAGAATAATTAAGTCGTCAGTAATTTAAATTTCTCGTGTCATCTCATTCGGCGATCGTTTTGAAACACAAATTAATTAATTCCCCAGAGATCAATAACTAACTGACCGAATGGGCTTGGAGCCAAACCAACCCTGACCTTGCTATTAACCAACACAACTTAGTTCTCAGGTGATATTATTTTTACTTTTCCCATTACGGGGAAAGGCTTGTCACGGAATCAATAAAACTGAGAGAAACACAATTTTGTGGAAAATAGTCGGACAATATTAAGCCGTTAAGCTTTATCTGGTTTTTTAGCGTAATTATTCTAGCTACCTGTTTGTAAGCATTACTATCGGTAAAAGCCATTACATAAATTAGTATTGGTTTTGTCGTCATAAATAGCAGCATTAACATTGCAGTAGGGTGGAGCACTAGAAGGTTTTTAATTATTAATATGTGAAATATAGAACAGCTGCTATAACGTTAGTAATTTTAAAAGTATGTCGGGAAATCCCTTAAGCATACTTATAGTATCTGCGCTAACTTAATCTCCATTTTCTAAATAACAAATGCAATGTATTTATTAATCAGAAAAAAAACTTAACCCTATTGTAAATTATACAATTTGTAGGTATTTTGATTTTTTAAATAGCCAGAATTGTACATTAATTATTGTTTCTAGCATATATGTCGCTTTGGAATATGTTGCCCCTAGCAACCGCAATTATGTTGTTATTTTATTGACAAAGAAACTGCCAAATTTGATTAGTCGTACAAGTTGGAAATAGTAGTTGCGCGAAGGTTTTGAAAAATGTAAAGAGAGGGAGCTTTAATCGCTTACTAAATACTTGCAAAAGAAAGGATTAACGCAAAAAATTCTTCCTATCAAGTAGCAAAAAATTGGTCTCGGGAGTTCAAGCGTGAAAGAAGAAGCTGCAAACATGCAAAATGTGCTGATCATTCTGCATGTACTCAAAAAAAAACATTGATCGTGTGAATGGCATAGTCAGAGAAGATCGTAGGTTTAAGGTCAATATTATGCAACCTTAGTTACAAAACTTTGTTATTGTATTAAAGAAAAAAGAAGAGAAAAACTGTCACAAAGAATTCTCCTTCATCACGATAACGCTCCGGTTCATAAGAGCTTTATGAACGCAATTCGTGATATTTGACTTGAAGTTACGAAGCATCCACCGTAACCCCCAACGATTTTTATTTCCAAAGCTAAAAGAGAGCCTTTGGCGATCAAAATTTAGAAGCGATGAATAAGGTGATGTTTTATATTGGGTACATTAAATACTGTCAATCTCTCTTTCGTTTTATTTTCAAATACCATGAGATCATACTTGATAATCCGTGAATCCGAAAAAAAATTTACGCTTTATTGTAAATTGCCGAATATCCTTATTTACAATTTCAAGCCCTCTTTTTGGCGAAGAAGAAACTTGCCTACAAAGCTATTGCTGTAATAAAGTTACAACCGCTTTTAAATTAGCAAAATTAGCACCGCTAATGGTTTCCATAGCGGTAATCGCAATATTACACCTAATCAAATGCTTTAAGTTAATTAGACCTGAAATTTATGAACACATCTGGCTCGGATCGTGCCGACAACTGGTACGTGTCTGGTTAGTATCTGTTTTCTTGTCGGCATTTTAGGTAATTGAACGCATCCAGTTAGGTTTGTTGATGCAGATAAGTAAAATAGGCAACTGACAAGAGTGGAATTTGACACTATACCTCTAAAAAGAGGGTTTCCTGTTGATTATTGAGAAATACGTCATTATATCGTGTTTCAAAAAAACCCATTCGCAGCATGCCATAATCAAATTGAAGTTTGCCGTAACTTGATACCTACCCATTAAAGCAAATGAACTACTCAGAGAGAACTAAATTACATCTTCACCTTGAACTATTTTTCTAAAATATACAAAACACTTAACAAAAACAATTTTTATTGACTGTTATGATTATTACACCCGTTGTTGTGTACAATACCATCTTATTTTTCTTTTTGCTTGATACTATTACACTTAATGCAGTGTAAACTTTTACCTGTCACAGTGACAGATGTTTTCATAAACAAAATGCAATCTCACATTCACCTACAGACTTAAGTTAAGACAAGACTAGATTTTCTATCTTTCTTTCCAAGGCCTACCCTAAATGAGTTTTTTTTTGGAACACACAATATGACGTCGGTAATGAGTAGATCACTAGCAAATATTTGCCCAATTGTGACGTATTTACTACTCAGAGCTGATTCATCGCAAAATGGTTTCTTCGCTTAGTTTGTTAAGATACAAAATTTATAAAAATTCAGCAATTGTATTCGTTATTAATTTTTGTTGACATTCATTTGTCACCAAATAGACGCAATTTTCAGGTAAAGTAATAATCCAATAATTATTTTCAAAAATACTGATAAATGTAATTGCACAATGTGCCATATAGTTGTTATTGTGTACTCAGTTCAGATTTTGCTACGGCGTCTTGTTGTCGCCGATCCTGGGGGTAGCAATTTTTAAACTACACGACCTAGATACGCCAAACTACTCTTAATTTACTTTTGCACGCTTCGCTATTGAAGCTATTGTTCTTAGGAGAGATACGTTTGATCAGACTGAGAAAATTTTAAATTGCATTCTGCCATACATTTTAACCCTTCTAGGTATGTATGGGGAACAGCACAACTTAAAATATTTTCGTATATTGTTGGAAAGCATTATTAAAAAATATATTTAAAGCTGCATTCCATAAAAAACTTCCTAGCTTTTTTTAATGGCGTTCCTTTCATATCTCGAAGCAGCTGATAAAAATTAACGCCGTGGATAAAGCGAATTCGTGACGGTATAAATATCCATAAAGCTACGAACTGACGTCATATATAAGTTCCTATTAATATTATTTACTCTTAAAGACTGGTGTATAGATACGATTAATATTGCTTTATATACGACAGTGTGTAAAATTGACTTTTAGTTGGCAGTTTTAAGGTTGTAAAACGACTACTTAATAACATGTTTGCATTAGTTTACGTCGTCAGTAGCAACGTCTTTAAAAGATTTCATTTGGCACGACGTCAGTAGCAACATGTTTTAAAATTTTTAACTACGCAAAATTACGACCGTTTGCTAGTAATCCTAATTTACATTTAAATATTTTTTTCATATTAATAGTGATTTCTAGATTCTATCGTAGATAAAATATTGTACCATACACATGCGTAAAGCATCTTTATATAGTCACTCGCGGGACTTAAAACGCTCGCTCACTCGCGTTTTAACCCTTTCCCACTCGTGACTAAAGACTAGCTTTACGCACTTGTATGGTAAATTACTATTTTATGTTTCTAACAACACAGTATCTAGGTGCACTTCAGAGTGCGCGCAATTTTTAGTATTTGGTGCACTCCGAAGCGGAAAATGTAGGCTAAGACTTAAATTGCCCTCTAATTTATATCAGAAAAAGATTGTTTAGAGCCGTAGAAGCGCTGCAAGGGAAAATTGTAAAAATAAGTTTTAACATTGATACAGTTCAACAACTTACGGTTAGCGCTGTTGACAAAAAAAGTTTAAGTTAAGTTTAAGACATCTTGAGTTGTGCATAACAATATAGCAAATATAGCAAGCTTATTGTGTTCTGCCAGTTTTTTTATAGAGAATATCCCTTATGCAAATTTAGTTGGAAATTTTCCATGGTAACAGCGAAAATTGATAGTCGGAAATTTACCGGAAAATTTCCACTTATCACAAAAAACCGTAAACTATTAGTACTTAGATATTAGTTTCGTAATTTTTTTAATAAAAATGTTTTCTTTACTATGTTTTTTCATTCGTGATATTCTCTATCAAAATATAACGCGTGCTTAAAAAATTCCCTTTAGAAATATGTTATGCAGCTATTTTTTTTTCAACAAAAGCATTCGTGCATGCCTCCAAGAAAAAATCCCTCCTCTTTCGGAGTCGGGATTTTTTCAGTTGGCATGCACTCATGCACTTATTGAAAAAATAGCTGCAGAATATATTTCCAAATATTTCCGGAAATGTTTCAAGCACTTGTTATACTACTGAAAATTGGCGTTTTACAGCGCATCGCAAATGGTGGAAGAAATGGAGAAGTAGAACTTCAAGGCTTCTAAAAACTACTAAAAACTTCAATTCTCAATGCAATGCAATCCCTGATAATCATAACAAAGTAGTACTGGACGTGCATTATGGTTCTCTACAGAAGTAATTCGAATGAAAATGATAATTTTAAAATTCTCAGAGCTGATATTAATTATCGTAGATACTGTAATTGATGAAAATAATTTTAAAAAAATACAGAAGTTGCAATTTACCAACCTTCGTTAACGCATTGAAAATGAATTTTGCTAATTTTCAAGTCTGGCATAAAATTTCCAAAATCTGAAAAAAATTACAAGGGATAGAAATAAAAAAGTTTTAAAATTGTTCACATCTGTATTATTATTGTTTATTACACGCCACGCGAAACGTTACTGCGAAATTCTACTGCATAGCAGATCATTAATAAATAATATGTACTACAGTTTTGAACCTTTTCAGCATCTTGTACACTTTAATATTAATTTGCAATTAGATAAAGATGTTGAATTCGATATTACATTCAATCTATATATATATATATATAAGCGAAATACCACTCACAGATTAATCACGAAATCTCAGAAATTATAAATGCTACAAACTTGAAATTTGGCAAGTAGATTCCTCATAGGGAGTAGGTTTCTACTAAGAAAGGATTTTTGAAAATTCCACCTCTAAAGAGGTAAAAAATGGGTTAGAATTTTGTAAGATCAAATTTCGAATTAAGTCATTCAAAGTGTTTGGACATTTGTCCCCTGAAGGTGAAAAATAGGAGAATACGGGTCGGGTCGGGACGGGACGAGATGGGAGAAGATGGAATGGGATGGAACGGGACGGGATAAGAAGGGACGGGACGAGATGGGTTGGGAGGGGATGGGATGGGATGGGACGAAATGGAATGAGAAGGGATGGTATGGGATGGGATGCAACGAGATGGCATGGGATGGCATGGGATGGGGTGGCATGGGATGGGATTGGATGACAGAAATTAATTAGTCATCATTTAATACACAAATAACGAACCTCACGCGTACGAAGTCGCGGGTAACAGCTAGTTTTTTTATATAACTTTAGAAGATGTATTGCTTATATGAGTCATTCTTATTATTACATTTATTAGCTGTTTTAAAGGAGTTCTGAGAATTACAAGCCATCCGATCGGCGGCTCCACATATTATTTTTTATAGTTTATTTTGTTTACTCATGAAACGTGCTTTAATAGCAAATATAAGAACTGGGGGGAAGATGCTTTTATTGGGAGGAACAGGGCAGTGTGAAAAACGGATTAGATGTGAATAGACCTTTGAGTTGTTTAGTCGATATATATCTTTAGTTTTGTGTTAATTGTTCAATAAATATATTTTAAAAGGATTTGTTGTATGGGGAGATTTTACATTGTATAAACTAAGTAACTTTGCATTTTCCGTACATATACATACGGAGTGATTTTTTAAAAACTCAATTGCAGCATGCCCTGGATAGCTTGAATAAGTTGGCAGTACTGACGTGCATTGTCAGTCTATGTCAAATTCGAAGTTAGTAGGTTTTGTTTGTTATTTGACACAGACTGACGCAAAACTTAACCTGCAAAACTCGAATTTGACATGGACTACTCACTTTAGTACTGCCAACTGATTCAGGTTATCCAGGGCCCGCTGCAATTGAGTTTTAAAAAATCACTCGGTATGTATATGTATTTATATTTTTAAAATCCCCATCAATTTTTTCTATCACAATCGCGCATAAAGTTTTAGTAAAAACAGCTGACACTAACATCCCAACCTTGCCAGTGGCCACTACCATTCTGCGAACAAGTTCAGCGCGGCAATTACATTAACCCACGTAATATTATTCGTGTTAGAGTAAATTACAATCCGACCCGCTATTTACTATTTACTTGCAAATTTACAATTTCACAAAGGACCAGAATTTCACAAAACTATTAATTTTAAAGTTTTTCTGATAATTATAACGGTTTTCCTTATTTTACAACCCCCAATCCACCTTGGCTGCAAAACTCCCACATCTCGAATATTGATCCTTAGAAAGTGTCGAAACAGTCAGTTTTACACAAATATTGATTTTAAGGTTTTTCTGAAAATTATAACGTTTTTTCCATTTTGCAACCCCCAAATCCACCTGGACCGCAAAATTCCCACACCCCGAATTCTCTCTAAAAGAATCGACCTGTAGAAAGTCTCCAAACAGCGAATTTCACACAAATAGGTATTCATTTTAAGGTTTTCTGATAATTATAACGTTTTTCCCATTTTGCAACACCCAAATCCACCTGGGCCGCAAAATTCCCACATCCCGAATTCTCTTAAAAATACAATCGACCAGTAGAAAATCTCCAAACAGCGAATTTCACACAAATATTCATTTTAAGGTTTTCTGATAATTATAACGTTTTCCCCATTTTGGAACTTCCAAATCCACCTGTGCTGCAAAATTCCTACATCCCGAATTCTCTTAAAAAATATAATTGACCAGTAGAGTCTCCAAACAGCCAATTTCCCACAAATATTAATTTTAAGGTTTTTCTGATAATTATAACGTTTTAATGTCAAAACTCCATTTTTTACGTAAGAGATAAAGAAGTTACACAATAAATGTGTTTAACCTCTTTAATCAAGAAATCTATGCAACAAAAGTCGTATGATAATATTGCTTGAATTGTCAGTAACTGATTTCTCATAAGCGCAACGCAAAAAAACAACAAATACAGATACTGTATCCTGTAGCAGTAAAGTTTGTGTTACTGTCGTTAGATGGCGTGAAAAAAGCGACGCAGGCAAGCATGGCATCCTGCAAGAATGATTTTTTTTCCTCATAACTATCTGGTACAATTTGGCAACTTTTTCAGCAAGAATATCTTTTACGGTTCAATTGACACTTGATAAAATTATTTGCACAGAATTTTGAAATGTTTTTGGTTTATTAATTGTTTAAAAATTTAGTAGGTTTACAAAGCTGTTTGAGTATGGTTTTTAAAATTAATTATAAATACAACTGTCTTTAGATGAACTCCAGAGTGCACGCAATTTTTAGTTTTGAATGGATCCAGGATCGGATCTTTCCCACTAATTTATATCAGAAAAGATAGTTTGGAGCCATAGAAGCATTGTAGAGAACAATTGCGAACGTGAATTTGCTGTGCCGGCGCCGGTTATTTACAAAGCAGCTTAAACCCGTTGAGCTTGTTAGTTTATTTGCAATCATTGTTATTGTTGTAATACTCTATACTGGCAACAGAGATTATAACAATATTTGCGTTGACGTCAAAACAATGATGAACATTGAATATCGTAGTTCCGAAATAAGAATATAGTGTCATACAATTTACGCATATTAAAATAACAAGTGATTATACATAATATGAGAATGCAAAACTGTTAGATATATTAAATATGTTATAAGCTACTAACGTTGGACTATTTGAAATTTAGTTCCTTCTCCAGTAACAATTATTATCTAATAAAATAAGAATAGATATATTTTCTGTTTTAAGTTAATAATTTACAATTAGGATGTTTCACGGTTTCATGAGTTAACACTCTTATCATATTGCCCTCAACCAAAACGCTAGTGGTCTTTAGCTACAGCTGGATAACCGTGAGTGCTTGGCTGCAGATTGCAAACATATAAAATTGGGTTTGAAATCTCTTGTAGGATCCGTTTTTTTTAAATTTATAATTTGATACATCGAATTATATACTGCTTCTAATAGCAGTTTTAGTATGCATACGTAAGTCCAATAAATATACAATGCCAATTTTTGTTTGAGTAAGAGTAAAGCTTTTTGTGAAAATTCTAAATCAAGACGTATAGCTTTAAGTAGTAAAACTCTATCATTTACTTGAAAGTTGTCAATATTCACAACCTGGCTGTTTAAAGTTTCTGATTTGAAGGCATCTAGTTTTAATACTAATAATTTCTTATTCAGTTACTGCGAATATGGCAACAATGCCAGTCCAAGTTAATGTGATTTCCAAAATGTCATTTATTTATTTTGTCAGTTTTGGCAATCCTTTATCTAATAGACTTGTCTGTCCGTCCGGGATGCTGTTTCAGCAGCCAAACCGTAAGAGATAGAGAAAAATGTTATTAAAGTTATATGTTTGGAATGGTCATGTCAGGTCAGGAACCGAATTTCAGTCTCTAACACTAATTATTATCTTAATTATCCTAATCCTAACTTTTTAGGTTAGATTCTAGGCAAATTTTATCAAGTCGAATGCGACTGGTAGTTTGCTACCAACAATGACGTCATATACGTACGTGTGGTGAATACGCGTTCTATTTGCAAAACGGTCTTTTTTGTTTTATTAAATGAGACATTTGTCTCACTGGACTGCTAGTTAGTTATTAATCAAACAGTAGTGCTTGCTGATTTGAGTTATTTTACTGGTTATAATCGCTCTTTATTTATTATTTATTAAATAGTTTAATACCTGACCATCCAACAGTGTTGTCAAATTTAAATTTGTTCTTTTAATCCGTTTGAGTAAACTTTCAAAGAATAGCATAAAACCTTCCGATGTATACAACAATTGCATGGTGACTTGGTGGTCACAGCAAACGTGTTAAATACTTAATTTATGTTAATTAATCACTTTGGTAACCACATAGAAATTTTTTTCACTTTGATTCAAAAATATCCCACGCATATATATAATACACATATATTGCTAGTAGGGCCTCGGAACGCCCGAAAACATTACGGCGCCGACATAGTTTAACTTAGAGTATAACGCGTCTCGTGTGCATGCGTGAGAATTCGAACTCCGCCTAAAATAATTATATAAACACACAAAATATGAAAAGCCCTAGTGATTGAATTTAAAATTATTCAATTTTCTTTACTAAAGAAACTTTCTTAAATAAAAGGAATATGGAAATTCCTAAATTTTGCAGAAGTACTATCTTCTAAAATCTAATACAATCACATTAGTTTAAAATAGAAATCTAAAATACTTCAGCAAGAGTTATTTTTTTATATAAAAATCAACAACTGTAATTTGATTCTATAAGTAAAGTACATACTTAGAAGTCGTGGCAATAAGTAAAAAACACTTGTTTTCAACAAATTTTTAAAAAGGAAATCTATTTTTTAATGTGTTGTAATTGTTGATTTAATATTCAAAAAACTTATTCATTAGAAATTACTACATTTTTAATAATTTGTTATACTGATATGCCGATTTCTGGTACTGAACATGATAGAACCACTTGTACTCAGAAGTAAGTAGGCTGCATGGCTGTGGCGTTTTATTGCCATTTCTGGGACATCCTGTATGAATATAAATAATAGTTTTGTAGTCCTAAATTAATGTCGGTTCAACTGAACCATTTAGTCTGTTTTTAAACAGTAATAATTATGAGATAGATTTGGACAGATTCAAAACTACTTCAAGAAATTTTAATTTTAATTGACAGTAGTTGCTCTCATTTGCACTAAAACAAATATCAATTGTCTGAATCCACTTCATGTACGAAGATATTCCACTATCCTTCTCAAATTTAATTGTAATCAAAATAAAATGTCTTTGGTTTCAAAATCTATTCATTTTATGGTCCTTACTTAGCAAAATTAATGGTACTTAGCCGTTTAATTGCCTTAACAGTAGTTTCTCAAGTAATTTGTATACTACGGAGTAGGCTGATGGGATTTAATTTCGTTGGGGGGTTTTTCAGGTTTGAGTTTGAACAGCCAATATGTTAGTCTCAGACTTTCATTAAGGAGTATTTGTAAGAATTTGAGTGTGATTGCCATTAAAAGGTCTTGGGGAACCATAAAACCAAATGTGTACCATGTTGCGCCCACAAGGGAAGATGTGTAGGAAAGAATACGCCAATTATTTCACATGTTATGTAGTATAAGACATTTCTTTATGGACAGACTTGAATCCTGTATTTAAAAACAATAGGGGTCATTTTGAACAATTAATATGACTATAAATTTGAAGCTGCAAACACTTAAAAGCAAGCTAAAAAAATATAGTTAAACCTCAGACCCATAGGGACTTAATTAACCACAAAAATTATAGTGTTCTATTTAAAAGAAATATGTTCTTCTATCCAAGCCTCTTTCAACACCATTATTATCACAGGAAACAAACTTTTAATCGGATTAAACATAAAGATGTAATTGATGACCAGTGCACTAAATAGACTAACTATACAATGAAACATATCTTAAAATTTTTATTAAATGCAACTTCGTTATTTAAAATGTCTACAATTGTTTTTATCTACGACAGTGTGTAAAATTGCCTTTTAGTTGGCAGTTTTAAGTTTGTAAAACGACTGTTTAATAACATGTTTTCATTCATTTACGTAGTCAGTAGTAATGCGTTTAAAAGATTTCATTAGACACGTTATCAGTAGCAACGTGTTTTATAAATTAAAATTATGACCGGTCGCTGGTAATCCTAATTTACATTAAAAAAAAATTTATATTTACCGTGTTTTTTAGATTCTATCGTTGATAAAATATTGTATGATGCACATGCATAAAGCATTTTTAGTCACTTGCGGGGCTCTACCCCACTCGTGCTTAAAGAGTAACTTTACGCACTTGTATCGTAAATTACTATTATTGCCAAATATCTGTTTTGACACAGTTGATAATATAACTTCGTTTCTTCTACAACACTGCAAATTGCACTATTTTATTTCTTTAAGAAAATCAGATCATTAGATTAACTTACTTTGTTAAGCAATATAACACATTAATTTATACAGTAGCTAAATCATATTTTTCCAAACTTTAGTACAAAGGAAGCAACATATAACGAAGAGGACCAGAGTCTACGTATGTACTTAAGGGGTCGTCCAATAATCCTTTACCCCCCTACCGAAGTAGCTGACGGTTTTGACATCACCAAGGTTGCTACGGCGCCCTCTCAGAAACTCAAACTGGATTGGGCGTATGGCTACCGAGGACGGGACTGCAGATCTAACCTTTACATGCTGCCAACCGGAGAGATGGTCTACTTCGTGGCTGCAGTGGTGGTGCTTTATAATACTGAAGAGCAGAATCAAAGACACTATCTGGGACACACGGATGATGTTAAAAGGTGAAGATTTACCGACAGAATTTTGAAACATGTTCTTTATCGTTTTGTGATTGCAGTTTGGCCATACATCCTAATAAGTTAATAGTAGCGACGGGGCAGTGTGCTGGGCATGATAAACGAGAAGCCAAGGTAAGTAGTCACCATAGGGGGTTTGTTTTTTTTAACTAACTACAATTTGGAAAACTTTCAGCCACATGTTAGAGTATGGAATTCTGTTTCGTTGCACACCATGGCTGTCATTGGAATGAACGACTTTGACATCTCCGTATGCTGCATCTCCTTTAGCAAGGCAGACGGTGGAGCTTTGCTTGTTGCTGTTGACGAAGCACCTGACCATAACATTTCTGTTTGGGATTGGCAGAAAGGAGAACACGGGTACAAAATTACAGAAACGAAGGTAAACATTTTCTTTCTTTTCTTATAATTATGTAGGTTTCACTTTATCTGTTTCCAATAATTTTCTGCTTATATTCCTTTTCTTCCACGTCTTACGTTAGGTCAGTGACCTGTTTACCTGTTTAGTTCCACAAAGTTGTGGTTCTATGAGCCCCTTTGCTCAAAAGTCGAGTAGGTGGCTAGGCTTGTCTAGGGTAAATTCACTTCCCATACCATATACCATTCAGGTTTTTTTATATTTTCACTGAACCAATGTAGCGTGAGGCAACCGCCAATGTAGTATTTTATACCCCTGTGTCATTGTTCTCTCTACCACACTTGAACTGTCTACCCCAACCCAAACCCTCAAGCCAACTCAAACTATTTGTTACGATTTGTGCATTGTAATCTTTTAATTTATTTGTTTTATTGACACCCTTACCAGCGTACATAAATCAAATAAGTAGAGACACTCACTGTCGGTTCCTTTGATATCAAAATTCCGATTTGGATGACCTTGAACGGCTCCGGGGGGGGGGGGGTAGTTTCCGATAGTACTAACAGATGGCGCCACTACTTTATCACATATGATTGGTAGCAGAGCTAGTAATTGGCTCTGATTGGTAGTACAGTGCCTTTATATAGACAGTGGCGACAATGGGGTAGAGATGAGTCGTTCCGCACGGAACGTTCTTTCGGAACGGCATTTTTTAGCAACGTACCGGAACGTTCCTAACATAGGATGAACGCGTTATTTTGGAACGACGGAATAAAACTGAAACGCTGAAAACGAAAAGAACGCAACACAAACAGACAGTCTTAGTGTTGTTGGTTGCGCGTCGCTGCTCGGAACTAATCACGATTCCCGTTCCACGTTCCATTCTCCCGGTTCCGCAAGGAAGGACGGAACTGGGAACGCTTCTTTCACGTTGGGTTTTTCATTGATAGAAACGCATAATTGTAAAATATTATAAATGCTAATTTTATTGTAAAATGTAAAACGACAAATTAATTAATTTTTCAGAATAATAATAGTCGTTATTTACTGAGAACTAAAAATAAGAACAGTTTAAATATTTGATATAAATAGAAATTTCAAAAGCCATGAATATAAGAGTTTCACTAAAGGAATATGACAAGTCTATTTTTTAAAAACAAGTTTACATGTTTCTCAATCTCACTGGTATTTCTTTCGATACACGAATATTATAACAATACTTAAAATGAATTTTAAAAACACCTTATTAATATGTCGCTAATAAAATAATAATAAACGTTCTAGAATAACGTCGTAAATAGTAATGTCATTTGGTTCCCTCGTTCCGGAAGAACGTTATTTTGGAACGGTATTTTTTCGGAACGAGAACGTGTGGAACGTTCCATCTAATGCATCGTTCCGCCCATCTCTACAATGGGGTGTCCTATTTTTGATTGGCTCCCTAGATCACGTGGTTCAGCCGCCATGTTTAGGCTAAATCGCTTGTGATACGTGTTATACGTTTGGCAGTACTGAAGTGTATTGTCAGTCTATGTCAAATTTGAGGTTAGCAGGTTACGTTTTGTTCGTTATTTGACACTGACTGACGCAAATCTTAACCTGCAAATCTCGAATGTTTTTAGTACTGTCAAATGTAAAACACGTATCACAGTCGACTCTGATTACGGATTTAAATGAACACCCATTCGAAATTTGCCTAAATATGGCGGCGGGGGTGTGGCTTAGTTGTATTGTCGCCACTGTCTATATAAAGGCACTGTAATTGGTAAAACTTTGTGCTGCCATCTGATAGTGAAGCTTAGAAATACTCCCCGAGTTACTGTCCCAGGCAGACAGGTTTCAACATTTAGAATGAGTGTCTCTACTTGTTTGAAGTATGTACGCTGTGCTTACCCACTGTAATAATGACATTTATATTTGTCTATTTTCATTTTTAAGAATGAGCACTTATTACTTCATGATTCTGAAAGTTGCATTATTAAATTCAATATTTTTCTGAGTTGATATTGGCATGTAACAGGAAAGTGTTGACCTTTGAAACATGCATTTGTCTAAATATATGGAACCATTATGACGCTATAACAAAAGAACATGTTTAATTTACTATCAGGAAATGTTAATGTTTCTATAGTTACTTGTTGTTTTAATACATTTTTTCTAAGAATTTCAATAATTGCATCATCAACATTTGTTTTTTCATATTGTTTGTTGTTTTTATAAACTTTTAAAAATTTGTGGAGACTCATGCTGTGCTATGAAGAGCATGTGGATAACAAATTTTATCTTACAGTAGCACCTATTACCATACATTATACAACTGTTTTCAGTGACTAAAATGACGTTTTACTTACTAGTGAGTTTTCATTATTTATTGAAAATAAACAAAGTTAGTTTTTTAAAATATTATGCATTTAATGTATATTTATATTAGTTGTACAGCCAGTAACTAACTATTGTCCATTTCGCGACATATTCTGAATGCGCAAACTATCTAGGCACAAAAATTGCTACTGTAAGATAAAAGTCGTATATCACACATGAGCGAAATGCCATTATAAGCGCATGAGAAATTCAAAATTCTCACTCGCAAATAATGATGCATTTCTCTAACTTATATTATAATCTACTATTATTTTCAAATGTCATAAAATTGACAACTTATGTGACTTGACCTGCAAGGTAAATACGTTACTTTTATGCCTAGGCATAAAAGTTGTTACTTTTACGCCGGGGAAGTAAACTTGATTAACTCATAGATGTCAATTCCTGATAATCGTATTTTTTGAAATATATATTTATTTATTTTAGTTTGGGTGTTTGAAAATAAAATAGTATATTATGCTGTTTGGAATAAAAGTGACTTAGTGTGCCCCTCCCGGATTTGTCTGACTCGGTTATGCTCGTCAGTCAAATGCATCCGGTCTTACCACACAAAGTATCACTTTTACTCCTAATAACATAATATACTCTATTCTTGAAATTAGAGCCTTCAGGATTGTCTCCTTTTATGTTAAAATGCATATTAACCCGTCGTTACACGCACAAAAAGCAGTTTAAACATTACATGCAATACGGAGATTCCTTCACTAGTCAATTTGTTTATTTTTTTTGTGTGAATATAATATATTTCGAATATTATGTGCAGTAGTTTTAACTGTAATTTATTATAAACATACTAAAATAAATCATAATACAGTAAAAAACATAACATAGTCCGAGGGATTCCCCGAAAATATATTAATTCAAAAAATATTTTAGGATTATTTAACAGTCAATTTTAGGATGGCACTAAGAATCTGGCATAATTTGATCAATTATAAAAATATTAAAAAAAATTATACATAACCGGGGAAAAGCCGGCGGCACGTGTAATGAAGGGGTAAAGGACCCAGTCTGAATGCCACATATTGTCAGTATTTTCTCTTTTAAGAAAAGCATTTAATGTGGAACACTTATAAATGTCAACTGAATCATATTGAGAAATTGTAATCTTAAGCATATTGACTAATATTTAGAGCTTTCAGTTTTTCATTGCTTGTACGAAATATGCCAGTAACATTCTCTCAGTAATGTTTCCATTCTTTTGTTTGCACTATTTTTTAAAAATGGTTATTTCTTCCAGTTTTTTGGTTTCTCTGACAAAAGAGTTATGCAGCCAATATTTACATGCATTTGTAATCTTACAATCGCTGTTATCTCTCATTGTTATAGGCAAAACAATTATTAGTTAAAAAAAGCAATTCAAAAACAACTTACGGCCAACACACTCATAAAGTAAAAGAAATGTGGTGTTATTTAAACAACTCCATAGTAACACCATTAGATAGAGCTCATTCATTATCTTATAGTAGCAGCTTTTGTACAATTAAGTTCGAAGACAGTACAAATTATCAACTGTCACAGAATTAGGAGTAGTGTATAATGAAACATATTAGTCACTTGTGATTAATAGCTGTTTATAGTCACTGAAAATAATTACACAAAGTTGAAAAAAGTCGTATGCCTGCTCCTCCGTTTTGATGATAAATTTAAATGGGACGTCTTATACGCCATAATATTTTTATAGATTAATTACCCTGTTATTCGCCTAGCTAGCTCAGTACCCATAAAAGTCTTACTTTGTCTCAACTCGTGGATAGGACAGATTAATATCTGCTAAAACAGGAAGCTGCCCTGCACTTGTAGTATTCTCGGAGCTGAAAATAACTTCAAACAATACACTCAAGAAAAACCAATTTATTTACACAAATAAACATAGATCTATTGTACTTTTAGATACACACACATAAAACAATAAAGAAATTTGGGATTAATATCAAGCACAAAAAAAATAACACCGAAATAACTGTTCTTAATACGTGAACATAAAACTGCATGCATCACCCATCTTAAACGGTGCGATGCGTGTAAATTTTCTACGAATTCAGTTGGGAAGTCCCTTTTGGATGTGTCACAATGGCGTACTTACTCAGTACATGGTCATTTGGCAACCCCTTGAAATGCAAAAGTTAAGTTGCTGCACACGAGCACTCATGCAATAAACTTTATTTACTGCTTCCATTTAACTAGCCGCAGGTGAAATTCACTTCGAGTGGCTCACAAACATTAGGCTCAGCCCGCCCTGAACTACCTATGGTAGGGTATGTATATAACGTAGTTAGGATTGGTAGATCATAGCTGTGATACTAGATGAACGCGTAAATTACCAGCGCTTATAGGTGTGCATAACGTCGCTTTTCTATAATGAGTATTAGTTGCTTAAAATGTCAAATAGTGAAGCGGCAAGACTATTTCTGTTCTCCCGCGTCAGAATGGTATATTAAATAGAAAACAAAATGTTTACAAACGCGAAATACCACCCCATTTGTTATAGATTTACAGTTTTTCGAGTACCTACAAATGTAACACTTTGATTGTGGCGATCAGGATGTGCTTGAATCCAAGTGCCTTCCTCGATGAACACTTTGGTAATTAACTCCGAAATATTCATGTTTGTATGAATGTACTCGCATTAATAGCTCGCAGAAGAATGGTCTGGATCTTTCCGAATTTTATTAATGGGTATAACGAGGCAAATACTCTTTGTACTCGCAGCTCCAATGTGCATAAGCAATTCACTGAACAGACCTGTATTCACGCACTTTTCGTTATACTACATTACAATAACTGAACCTAATTAACAATGAAAAAGCAGGCAAACACAGACTGGTTATATATGTAAATATTAAAATAAAAAATCCAATTAAGAAGGCCAGATAGATACCCATGAGAAAGTAAATCAAAAGCCACTACTGTCAGAAAAAAATTATTTATACAGTGTGTTTCACTTTACATGGAAGCACCCCTGTATTTTCTTTGTTTTTGTATGAATCGATTTGAATTTTTTACCAGTTGTACAACTCACCAAGATGCATCTATTCATGTTTTTGAGCGCAAATGACGTTGTTAGCCTGGCCTACTACGATCAAGAACATGGGTCGCATTGTCAATATTTTGCATCGCGTTAGAGTTACAGCAAAAAGTTATTAAGAAAAGTTGTTTAGAATCAAAAGAGTCCCCAGATACCGATTTTCGTTTAATAATTGGAATTTTTAATTTTTATCCATAAATTTGTCAAAGTCCCAAATTTCAACTTTTAATTTGGTATCAAATGGTGCCATGGAGAAACAACATTTTTATTATTGTTGCAAACGTCATTAGCTTTTAATAATAGCTGAATTACGTTTAACTGTTGCTGATAAAGTAGAAATAATTAGAATTACTTACAATTTTCGATGGTGCAATAGTTACATTTAATGCCATATCTCTTAATACTACTACGAGGATTAGCGTCATAAGCCGCCAAAATCATTTTCTCCAAGGGATGCTTTCGAAGTATTCTTCTTGGTCTGGGCTTAACAACATTTCCAGTTAAATGAAAAACTTGATTAATTTTTGAAACAGTTCCAGGATAAATAGGTGCGTGCCCTGGATGCCTTCCATTAAATATTCTAGCTACTTCTCTATTGGATCTTGCATTTTTACAAGTAATTCTAATTATTTCTACTTTATCAGCAACAGTTAAACGTAATTCAGGTTAGGTTTTCCGTCAGTTTTGACAGAAATTGACACAAAATCTAACCTGTTAACCTCGAATTTGACATAGACGTACAGTGCCGCCAACATAGTATTCATAACAAAACTCCGGCGACTCGCCGCCGAGCCGCTGGCGAACGACTATGAATACGGCTGTAAGACTTCAAAGTGTCAAAGTGGCGACTTCACTGTTCTCAAAGCGGAATAAACTTTATTACTACTGCCCTACACAAACTAGTTTTGTAACGTTCTAATCTTTCTACTGGCGTGTTAAAGTACATCTATCTCTGATGTACACTTTGTTTTCTATCTTGGGCACATTTTACAACCTTAACTATCTTAGGTGTATTGCACTGCTCTTGATGACTAAATAACTATTTTAAGTCTAAATCGTAATAGGTATTAAAATAACATCTTTTATACAAAGTATTCACTTAAATGCCATTAGCTCTATCAAAAGTATTTGATATTTGCAGTTTCATGGATTTTTTAAGTACCTTTACATAAAATGATTTTTATAAACCAGGAAAGTAATAATATATTTTTTAGTGCTCAGTGGATACTGTCGTGGCTGTAGAATTCCACCCGCTCGATAGAAGCACCATCGTGACGTGTGGGAAGTCCCACATTGCCTTCTGGTCTCTTGATGCTGGAGGCACCTTATACAAGCGCACGGGCATTTTTGAAGGAAGAGACAAGCCAAAGTATGTGCTGTGTGTGGCGTTTCTACAATCTGGAGATGTAATTACTGGAGATTCAAACGGAAACTTGGTCATTTGGGGAAGAGGAACCAACACGATTCAGAAACTCATTAAAGGAGTGCATGAAGGTCCCATATTTTCGATTTGCGTCCTCAAAGATGGCGGCTTCATAACTGGTGGAGGCAAGGATGGTCGACTGGTGCAGTTTGATTCTAATTTGGCAAAAACAGGGGAGGAGAGTCAGGTAATACTTGAAACATAGTGTGTTTCATAAATCAAGAGTTGTATTCAAGGTGGAAGGTCACTATGGAGGGATACGAATAATTTCCGAAGGACGAGGATCGCAACTGCTAGTTGGAACCACCCGTAATTGCATTTTGACAGGAACTGCTGAATTGGGATTCCAACCAGTGGTTCTGGGGCATACAGATGAGCTGTGGGGCTTGGCTGCACACCCCAGCATACCCCAGTTTGCAACCGCCGGCTTCGATAAGCTGCTGCAGATGTGGGATTCCATGTCTCACAGTATCCTATGGAGCAAAGATATTGGGGTAAGTTTGTTGCGATTTTCAGAAACAAATTAAACATTTATATTTGTGGTTTAGGAACAAGCACAAAGCCTTGCATTTTCTCCGGATGGTAACGTAATTGCTGTTGGATGCGTTTCTGGCCACTGGTTGGTGTTTGATTCCCAAACACGCGAGCTTTTGAGCCAGCATGCAGATGGTGTGGAGCCTATTCAAGTCATTCAGTACTCCCCTGATGGTACCATGCTGGCTTTGGGATCCCGTGATAATCATGTCTATGTTTATCAAGTCTCCGAAGACGGCCGCAAGTATAGTCGAGTTGGACGATGCATGGTAAAGATGGTTTGATTTATGTACTCGTCGGGTTTTTGTGATGCTTACGTAACTTCTTTAAAAGTTTTTGACAAATTGTTCCTGTTCTATCAATGTTATGGGTTTGCTAAAGCGATGAAAATGATTGAAGATCACATGCCTTTTATTGTATTCTGAGTGTAAAATAGTCTTGGTGGTTTTATAAGCTAAGGTGTTGATCACTATAGAACGGAAGGCAGCAAAGTACAAATCAGAATGAAGTTCAATCATTTTCGATCGCTCTGTATAATACATGAATTTCTCTATTATAAAACTTTTCACGTGTGCTGCAATCTGACTTTTCGCATGCTGCTAGGGCACAGGCAAAGCTCACCATGGTGGGGCAATGGTAAATGCTACAGCTTATTTTTCCATCTACATTTGATTGTAGCATCTATATTGGTGTAATTGTAATTTCCGTCATACAGGGTCACTCAAGTTATGTTACCCACATTGATTGGTCTGCTGATGGCCAAACCATTCGAAGCAACTCTGGCGATTATGAGCTATTGTACTGTAAGTGCCACCTTTTACTGGTGTAATAATAATGAACTCATGTAATTTTTTTATTAAATTAGGGAATGCTGGTACATGCCGTCAATCCCCGCAAAGCAGCTCTTTCAGGGACACAGAATGGGCAACCAGCAACTGTACTATAACATTTTCAACAGTTGGTATTTGGCCTGAAAATGCAGATGGCACTGACGTCAATCATTGTGACCGCAGCCATGATTCCAAGCTTATGGCTACAGGAGATGATTTTGGAAAGGTCAAGCTGTATTCTTATCCAGTCATGCAACCAAAGGTAAAAAAAAGTTGTGCTTCAGTCTTTAGTGTGATCAGTTCCACTACTGTAGCCTGTTTTAACTAGAAAAAATTTAAAAAGTCACATTTACATTATAAAAAGTAATCATGCTGAATACAGCATTTTTTTAATGTAAATTTAATAAGATTGGCAAAGTTAAATATAATTTCAACTTTGATATTAAAGATACTATAACTATTAACGGAAGTATAGATACTAAGTTACCTATGCTTTTTTCAGAGTCTGAATCATGCATATGGAGGACACAGTAGTCATGTGACAAGCGTTTCTTTTCTTCATGACGATTCAAGATTGGTTTCAATTGGAGGAAAAGACACAAGTGTTTTGCAGTGGATTGTTTCGTAAACCTCTCACATTCCATCCGTCCTGGAGCTTCAGGAAATACATGCCTTACTGTTTTACGAGTTTAATTACATAATAGATGTGCTATATACAGTGCACGACGTCCTGATATTTATTGAATTGTTCTTCTGCAACAAAGATTGCTGTATGACGATAGTTTTACAATTCCACTGCAAGTTCGATCTATTGCTGCCTTAAATTTTGTAAATGTTATAAATAGACACACTGTCAACCGCAAAATCACAACGTTGTTTGCATTTGGCAAAATGATTCAACACTAAATTGAATCGTAGGTTACATTCCTGTATTTAGTGTTTCGTTATTCCATTACTTTTTTCTTGTACAGTAATATCTGAACTGGTTTAATTTATTTATGTATTTTAACAAGTCAGTTAGAAAATCAATTGCTTAATGATTTCATGGAACATGAAATATTTTAATACTGGTCTTAGGTATACATAATTATATTATTAACATTAACACGTGTGATAAATAAACTATAGAAGATAACTGGTGTATTTTTACCCCTTTTGGAAATCGGATGAAGTGCAAATGTATGTATTATCTGTAACATCATTTACCTTGCGGTGTAGAGGCTGGGCTTTATGCGCTGGCATCTGGTGGTACAATGCTCAACTTGCCCCAGATTTGGGATACAGAGTTGGAGCGCACGTGCTTGCGCAGCAACCATTGCTGAGGTGTGTCATGGTGATGTGTTGACCTTGTTACGCTATCTCTTAGGTCTGTGGTTCTGAGTAGAGCACAGTTAATTTGGTACCCAACTGTGAATGGTCTCACTGACCCCGATTCCAATCACCAAGGCTACGGAAAAATTCCGACCCCCGCAGGATTCGAACCGAGGAACCCTGGCGCTTACCCAACTACGCCATATGGTTTCTTGTATGTATTTAGTCATCATCATTTTCATCATCCTCCAGGGTTAAACCCAAGGATAAACACTAACAAGAAGCGACATTACGCGAGTGCAAGAGATTGCTTTTTCCAGTGCGCATGTTTACCAGTAATGTCAACCGTGAACATTTGTTTGTTGGATAACACGTGGTGACATAACCTTTAATTTGCTACTTGCTTAACAGCTGATTCAGCTGAATCTTAAAAATGCCTAAACGTGGTTATTATTGTGCAATTAAAGTCTGTAGCACAAAAAATTATGGGCGAATAAGTTTTTTTGCTTTCCAAAGAACGATTTTGAAAGGTACGTTTATTAAATGTTGGCATGTTATCTTACTACATTGTTGAATTGCTGTTACTTTACAAATGCACGGAATGGTTAATATTATGCAGTAGGGAACAACTCTTAAATAGACTATTTATACAATTTAAAAGTATGTGCAAAACATTTCGAATGCACTATGTTCTTAAATGATTTAAAAAACCGACTGACACATATTATCTGTTGTAACTGTAAACAAACCATGTTCAGGCATGTAATTTCTTCCAATAAAACACACAGCATTATTTGTTTACCTGAAAAAATTACTTAACTTTTTTATAGTTCTTATAATTTGGAATCAATTTATATCTAAAATGTATTAGATATCAGAAATCAGATGGGCCAAATTGTGCATTGCACCTGTTAAACCTCATACAATATGGATACATTATTGTGGGCACCGAAAGGTATGTGGACAGATTACGACGACAAACGGACCCATTATATTGTGTTACAAAGTTTTAAAATTTAAAATTGCCGCTCTTTTTATCCTTTCAAAATAGCTGAAGGTCATCAAAATAAGGTTGGGCGTACAAAAGAAAAAAATCGATATTTGAATTCGATAAAAATCAACGAACTTGTTATCGATTTTCAAAAAATCGATATTTCATACAGAATTGCAGTAGGTAGCAAAGTAGCACAAAATAATGGCATTAAAAAACACTCGACTATCACGTGTTGTTACTCGCACATGTATTTAGTATTTACAATTCGTGTTTCCTTGCAGTAGAGTGGCAGGACTGGTAGGTCATGTGATCGAGAACGCAAATGGTGTATCGTGCATCAAACCTCGGATAAGTTCCGCGGAATGTTTTGTTCAGTTTTTCTTCTATTTTTACATTGGAATTTGCATTTATCAGAAAAATCGATTTCGGACAAAAAAAATCAATTCACCAAATAATCGTTTACTATGAAGTCGATTTAAAAAATCGTAAATTCAACAAAAAATAATCGATTTTAATCGCCCATCCCTACATCAAAATTAACATGCTAAACATCAAAGGCGCCGACGTGAGTGTCGCTTCTTGTTAGTGTTTATTCTTTGGTTAAACCTAATTGGTTTGTTCCGGTCTCATGTAAACTGATCTTTCTAGCGTTTCTTTGGCCTTCCTAATTGTGTCCTCCCTCGTGGTCTGTATTGCAGAATTTGTTTAGGGATACGACAATCGTCCATTCTGGGTATACGTTCCATCCAGTCATTTCTGTATTGGTCCAATTTTGCAGTTATATTAATAGTATATTATATCATGAGGGCCTAAAGTGCACCAATTAATCCCGCGAGTGGAGTTTGTTGCCTCGAGGGCGAAGCCCGAGGGCAACAATAACTCAAGGGATTTAGGCACTTTAGTCCCGAGGAATATACGCTATTTTTTGCACTTTTGGGAACATTATCATCAAACATTTCCAAAATTTGGAATCTGTCAATTTGGAAACTGACAATTACAATTTATTAAAAACTGAATTGCAGCAGGTCCTGGATAGTCTGAATCAGTTGGCAGTACTGAAGTGTATTGTCAGTATATGTCAAATTCGAGATTTTCAGGTTAAGTTTTGCGTCAATGTGTGTTAAATGACAAACAAAACCTAACCTACTAACCTCGTGTGTACATAAATTTACCATAGTTACGGTATCATTTTTACTTTATTCCCTAGGGATTAAATGAGCTACTTTAGTCCCTGTTTACGGAGACTAAAGTATCAACTTTAGTCCTGGAAGTGCAAAAAAAATTTAGTTCCTGACGTATCACTCCATTCCTTTTCTGGTCTATCAAAGCATAACCGGCCACGTATCTTAAGAATTTCATTTCGGTATATTCAATTAATTTTCTATCTTTGAGGGTGATTTTAAATGTCTTTTAACATAACAAAAATGCATTTTAGGAAAATTTTTAAAAACACAAGTCGCAAAGTAGCTGCGTTACAAAGCTACAGCAATTTTTTAAAATGTGCGGTTGAATTGACCATACCGCCACCACTCCTGGGTTAATAGTACTACACATGTATCTAAATTTATTTAATTTATTATAGACATCTTTACTTTCTGTGTATTTTACGTTAAACCCCAGGTAATTAAAGTGATTCACTTGTTCAAGCTTTCATTTTCTACAATAAGATTGGCCCTTATTGGTTCATCACCTTTGAAAGCCAACACTTTTGTTTTTGATATATTTAGGTTGTATTTCTTCATAATGGTGTTTAATTTGTGTATAGAGTATTGTAAATTATCTTCAGTGTTTGCTAGGATTACCTGATCGTCAGCAAATAAAATTGTATTTAGGTTAGAGTTGTTTATAGTAAAATGTCTTTATACCTTCTTGCCATTCGTCAGTAATTTGGTCGATATATATATTAAACAACGAAGGTGACATAGGGCATCGCTGCCGTACTTCACGATTAATTATTATTTCTGCATGGTGTTTAGTTCCATTTCTCAAGTTTATCGTTAGTTTATTATCTTCGTATATGTTTTGGATTACTCTAATTAAATGTAATTCCTTTGTTTAGCATAATATCCCATAATTTGTTTCTGTTGATGTTGTCGAAAACAAAGATAATTATCTTTGTCGAAAGCTTTTCTGTAATCTACAAAGGCGATATACGTCGGAAGATTAAATTCTCTTCTTTTCTCTATTAGTTGCGTTAGTGTAAATATGCAATCTGAGCAGGATCTACCCTTTCTAAACCCATGTTGAGATTCCAACAATATAGTTTCTGTTATTGTATTCAGGCGTTTTATTAATATAACAGTGTACAATTTATAACAGATGTAGAGCAGACATGCCTCTATATTTATCACAGTTGTTTCGATCTCCATGTTTAAATATAGGTGTAACCATTGCAATCTTCCATTCCTCTGGAATATGTCCATATCGCCAACAAATATTTAAGAAATCTAATAATCTTATATGTAGTTGACCTGGGGCGTAATTAATTAGTTCAATATTTATTTCATCTTTATCAGGAGACTTTTTATTCTTAGAATGCTGCAGTGCTATTAGAAGTTCATCCATTGTAATGGGATCTACATATTCATTAATTTGTGCAGATATTGTACATTCTTCATCCTCCACTTGCATCCATAAGTTTTTGAAATATACCTGAATTTTTGAGCCCGTGCGTGCACGTCATAACATATTGATGACATCATATCCTAGTATGTTTATATCATCCTTATAGTCACTAAAAGTACGTTGTTTGACACAGACTGATGCAAAATGTAACCTGCAAATTTCGAATTTCACATAGCTTGGCAGTGCTACCAACAATGTGAATATGTAATTTGATATCGTCTAGACGATAAAATTGCTTTTTTAACGTGAAGTAAAAGGTAGATAAAATACAACTTTAACAGTTAGAATTTAATGAATATATTAAATTAATATTTTAAAGATGAAAGAAAAAACCACAACATGAAAACTAAAGAAAACATCATATTAATTTACATAACATTCAGCTATCAATTAATGTAAAATTAAGTGACCAATCTACCTCAGAAAATCAGCACGTTGAAAACTTGAACGATGTAGCTTGTGTGAAATGAATTGGCGCACTTCAGGTACACGGATTAGGCACATTCCCCTGTAACTGATACTTTGCTTGCTCGCTGTATATGTTATCCTGTTGAGGCTACTTATAATAGGTACTCTGCAGGTATTTATGTAATTTTTCGGACCCAACTTAAAATCAATTAAAAATACAATTTTGCTCGATTTAGTAAAAACAACATTGTATTGGGTACCACATGAAATAACGAATAAATTGACTATAATAGTAAAATAGTTTACATATTTTTACAAAGAATAATAATTGGAATAGCGCAGTATTTTAACAACTAAATCAAATAAATCATTTCAGTATCATTTTAAAATAAACTGCTCAAGGACAGGTCTAACGAGTAGCTTCAGAATGTGTAGTTCAAAACGTGACCACCGAGCTTCTGTAGATGGCGCCAAGTGGACAAACCGCCACTGTGCTACAATGCTTGGAAATTTTGCAAAGTGGAAAGCCAAAACCATATAGCGCATGAAGGTGCTCGGGACCTTAGCAACAACTTTGCCCCCTTTCAAAATTTCGGTATCTGTAGCCGTTCGAAAGTTACAGGCGATCCGGACGGACGGACGGACGGACAAAACGTTCGCATAAGTACGCTGAAGCTACTAATAACTAAAACATTAAATTTTATAGAAAATCGTACGACACTCATTAATGACCAATAGAAAAATTAGTTCACGAATCATATCCAAGACAACGTCCCGCTCGGTCAAATTAATACGACGTTGGAACGCACTCAAAAAAATTTCCGGAAAGAATTAATGCTCTTATGAGATTATATGTGAAAATCGTACGACACTCATTAATGACCAATAGAAAAATTAGTTCACGAGCAATAACCAAGACAACTAAAAAATTTCTTGGAAATTTTTTGTAGGTAAACATTGCTTCTTTTTAGGGTTTGTGTCGTTACGATTTTCTTACCGAATCTGCATTCGAGCATTAATTCATATCCGGAAATTACTTTTCGTGCATTCCAACAACGTCCTAATTTGCCCTCGCGTCCCGCTCGGGCAAATTAATACGACGTTGTTGGAACGTACTCAAAAAAATTTCCGGAAAGAATTAATGCTCTTATGAGATTATATGTGACAACACAAATTCAATAAAGCAGATCATAAATGTAACTTAATACAGACACAAGTTTAGAGAGTGGAAAACAATAAACGCAAGTAGTTAAGAAAAACAATGAGTTAAAAATACAACATTAGTATGGTATTAAACAATAGGAGAGATATTTGCAACGTTTCATTCTTTAATATCTAGACACTTCTTCAGGCTAAACAGATTTACATGGTATTAATGAATTTAATTTAAAAGAAGCTTTTAGATATTAAGAAGCAAAACATTGCTGTTTTTTTATTTCTCCATTAATTATACAGTATGCCATAGATCATTTGGCAGTAAGTATTTTATAGGATTTGGTGTAAGCACTGATGATTACAAGGTAACATGTGGGGCAGAATTCCAGCGAAATCTCCCCTTACATTATTTCAATATGTAATATATGGGTTATGAAAAGAATATACTATTTGTCAAAAGTAATTTACAGTTACAGTTAAAATCTTGTAGGTAAATCAGATGGCTTAAAACGTTTAAGTCTTTTGGGTTCATTATTATCTTCCATAAGATGCTGCACAGAATCGTTGGGGTAAACGGTCAGTCTGTCTTTGTATCTCGCACTGAAATTTTTAATTTCACTTTTCGCTGTGGGAATTTGTAGATCACTTAAAATCACATTATTAGGGACGTACCATGGCGCGTCAACGATCATTCTTAGTACTTTATTTTGGAACCGATAAAGCCTTACCAAATTGGAAGTAGCTGCAGTACCCCACAGGGAGATCCCATAAGTCCATATTGGTTTAAGAACTATTTTGTAAATTGAGAGTTTATTTTCCAATGATAGTTTAGATTTTCTGCCGATGAGCCAGTATAACTTTTGGAGTTGAAGGCCGAGTTGCTTACACTTGGTGCATATGTGGGTTTTCCAGGTGAGTCTCCTATCAACGTGTAAACCCAGATATTTGACTGCCTCTGAGTGTGGTAGTTGGTGTCCATTGAGTGTTATTGGAGGGCAATTTTCTTTTTTCATAGTGAAGGTTACGTGTTGGAACTTAGCTTCGTTCACTCTGATTCGCCATTTGTTGGCTCACCATTGGATTTTGTTGAGATGCGCTTGGAGATACTTTGAGGCGGCTTGTGGATTGATGGGAGAGGCTAGAATGGCCATGTCGTCTGCGTAGATCGCTGATGTGGGTAGGTCAGCAGTGTATATTAAATATAATATGGAACCCAATGCCGCTGCCCTGCGGTACGCCAGAGGAGCTAGGGTGTAATGTTGTATTTTCGTCTTTGTATTTTATCAAAAAGTGCCTGTTTGTTATGTATGAGCTCAGAAATTTAAACATCTGGTAGGGTAGGTATTGTTTGAGCTTGTAGCATAAGCCTTGATGCAAAACTCGGTCGAAGGCTTGTTTGACATCCAAAAACACTGCAGAGCAGTAAATTTTTCCTTCCAAGTCTCTGTATATCTTGTCCGTTATTCTGTGCACCTGCTCCACAGTACCATGTTGTTTACTGAAGCCAAATTGATGGTTAGGGATTAGTTCTTGGTCGTCTAAAATTGGCATTAATCTATTCAGAATGAATTTTTCAAGGACCTTTGACAGAATGTATGATGTAATTTCCGTTGGTGGTTTACCAGGTTTCATAATCATGATTATTTGCGTTGTTTTCCATCGACTTGGGAAGTGCCGGATTCTGAGGATAAAATTATACAGATGTGTAAGGGCTTGTATTATAGCTTTAGTTGGTAATTGTTTGATACTAGTCCCAGCGATCAGGTCATATACTGGAGATTTCTTTGTGTTGATCTTTGGCATCTTCGTCCGGGAGTTGACAAGGGAAGGGTGTAAACACTTTCATGAGATATTCAGCAAAGGCATCGGCATCGGGTGTATCAACTTACTATTTTGAGCCATGGTGTATACAGCATTACAATTTGCAACCTGATCGAAATCGTCGACATCACTTACAGGTTTGTCTCGGTTTTTTGTTTTTTAGGGCTACGCAGAAGTTCACCATATTTTTACGTCTGCGAAATAGAACAGACTGTTCGTATGCTTAAATTTAAAGCATTGGCAACTCTCTGTAACACCGAAACATTAGAAAGTTTCTGTTAATGTAGTTGGTCATTATATTACGAAATTATATTACAGGTGTAAATTACTTACTTTTCTCACAGCAGTTAGTGGCATAAGTGCACCACCGTTCTCTTTCTCGTTTAAAATAGCTTATCAAAGCGGCAACAAGCTCTTTTGACTTTCTGGGCAAGGCGGTCGATATTTTAGCTTAGAGATCCCCATACGTTGCCAGCAACTAAACTCTTCCTCAAAGTAATTTTTAGCAGTGGAAAAACGACAGTATAACTTGTTCGCAATGTTCGTTATGGAAACAACGGATTTTTAAAATGCAAAACTAAACTATATGTCACTGTCAACACCTGTCAAAACCACTATAACAAATAAGTCGTTTTAAAAAGCGACATGCGTACGTGTTAATTCCCTGAGCAGAACTTGAAAACACAAAGTACCCCGATGTATTATAGTTTTTGCTATTGCTCATGGAAATTATGAAATATTAAAACAAAAAATGTACGGCTATAACAATATATGAAGCTATATTATTAGCAAAAGCAATTTTAATCATTATTTCATTGAAAAAAAGAGTAGTTTTATATTTTTCAAATGTTGGTACCGAAAACCTTACTAAAAGGCGGATTGATGACGTGCACGCACGGGCTCAAAAATTCAAGTATACATAAGCCATGTTTTTTGTCAATTGTATTCAGTTTAGGTTGTCTTTTGTACATCCATTCACAAAACTCATGAACTGTCAAAGCGCTGTCAAGTTGGTACCTTGTTTAAATTCTGTTTTGGAACTTTTGCTTGCTGATTTTGGCATCACTGAAATGTTTAAAATTTAAAAACTTGACTTATTTCACAGTTTCTTGTAAAAAAATAATCTTCCAAATTCTTTAATTTTTGTGCATACACTTCAATTGCAATGGAACAGAAAAGAAAGAGGGTTTTATTATTGGAAAGGGAAAAAAGGTTATAGTTGATTATTACAAGGGAAACCTAGAAGAAAATAGTTGTGACTTTTGACACATGTAACATAACCTTATCTTTAAATATTACTAAAAATGACTAGATCCGAAGTACATTCCCAAAAAAACTGTAATTTCCAGGTACACTCAGCAAATATTTTAAAAAATTGACATTGACAGTTCATGAGTTTTGTGAATGGATAATATCGAGAGATCCAAAAAAACTGTTCCTCAGCGGGCTGTGGAAATTCAACGTATGAATAATATGTTGGTGAGACTGTACGTCAATGTCATTTTCGAGGTTATCAGGTTAGGTTTTCCGTCAGTTATGACACAAAATGACGCAAATCCTAACCTGCTAACCTCGAATTTGACATTGACGTACAGTGTCACCAACATATTATTCATACGTTGAATTTCCACAGCCCGCTGAGGAACAGTTTTTTTTGGATCTCTCGGTATTATTATTTAAATATCTAAGAATTTTATATGCCGTATCTTGTCTTCCATGTAAATTGTGTTCAATGTCACTTACGTATTTGTCCCAGCTTTCACGTTTAATTTTTCGTACTTCTCTTCTTACAGTGGTATTTTGATATTGATATTTCCTTGAGTATGCTCGTTTTTTATCTTTAATGTATTGAGCTATTTCATTGTTCCAAATCTTCAATCTTTTCTTGTTACTTCGTCTAGTTCTTTTCCCTATTGCTTCTTTAGCGGCTTAGTGAACTGCATTTTTAATGTCTTCCCATTCTTGGTTTATGTTTCTACTAATTGGCTTTTCTTGTAAGTATAGTGTCAGTCTGTTCTGATATAGTGTTCATATACTTTCGTCTTGTAGCAGATTAACTCTAAACATTTGTTCTTGTTGTGGTTGTATTGTATATGTTTTCCATCTAAAAGGTACAGTAATTTTTGTTACTACTAAGAAGAGGTCTGAATTTACATCTGGACCTCGATATACTCTGGTGTCTTGTAACAGTCCTGATAATTTTTTATTAACCAGTACGTAATCAATTATTGACTGTCTACCTCTAACGCTCCATGTGAACTTGTGTATGTTTGTGTGGGGAGTATGTATTTGTTATCTTTAAATCGTTAAAAATGTGGCAAATTCGATTAATGTTTGTCCATTATTGTTTAAGGTATTTTCTCCATGTCTACCCATAATACCTTCTATTGGTGTATCTCTTACTCGAGCGTTAAAATGTCCTGCAATGATTATGCTATCGTTCTTGTTTACTTTGTTTAGAGCGAGTTGTAGATTTTCGTAGAATTCGTAATTGTCCTTTGTTCTACCTTCTTCAGGGCTATATACACCTATGAGGGTGGCATATCGTCTTAATGTTTTTATTCGCAACACTAGTAATCTTTCGTTTATAAAGCTAAAACTATGAATGTTATGTATGTATTTAGTATACTTTTTAATTATGAAAACTGACCATTATAAGGTAAGTTAATAGTATATGTTACGCAACAAGTTTAGAAAACTGATGTTTTACTGAACAAGTATGGCTGGTTATCCGGTAATAATCTAATTAATAGAACATAGGAAATACAACTTGGCTTCTACATTTCAGTATGAAAATAAACATTATCGGTAAAGAATCCAGCTGCCTCGAACATAATTCTCGGCCTTGGTAAATCATAGGAAAGAAAACTATTTTTTACATTCCATAAAAGTGTTCAAAATCCTTCTTAGAAATTAAATTAACTATTACGAAACATTTTTCTGAAAAAATTTAAGATACTTTCTAAAACTACCAATGACTTCTGCTCAGGAGCTTTTAAATAGGAGTAACATTTTTCGCAATCCATGTATGTATGAACCATTAGTTAAACCAAAGGATTTTATTGAAAACCCGAAGCCCGAAGATTGATTGCCAAACCCAAAGTCTTCGGGACAAAATGACAGTAATGGCAACTCTTTGGTTAAAATAAATTAAAGTACGGTGAAATAGATATATTGGGAAGAATTTTATATGGGCGTTTTTATACTATTATTACCACATTTGACCCAAAAACCGAACATTTTGCGTCCTGTTTGAGATTACAACCCTAACCTTACTTACAAGTGTGACGCTACTGGCCGTTAAGTACAATCAGCTGAAATAGTAGGTACTTCGTACTTATCAATTAAACTCAAGATTTTGCATTTGACACTGTAATGTCACGGGAGTTTCCTAATAAAATGATTATATTATCCATTTACTTGACATCCGCACTGTCCGTGCCAAATTTTTAAAAAATGTCTTGACTCTTCCAAAACAATGTGTGTTTTATTAGATTGTACATCAATTTAATTATTAAGGGCTGCGTTCGGTAATGTACCTCTTGCCATATTTCAGCGACCACAAATGCGCAGTGGAGCAAGGGAGAAAACTGTAGAGCGAGACGCCCAAATGGTGTTTTCAGTACAACCTAAAAACATCAGGCTAGCTTGCAGGCGCGAAATTTAAAATAGGTTGTGTCAATATTTCGTGTTTATTTGATAAAACTGTTTTTTATAATAAACGGAAATATAAGTAGATAAAGAACGCAAAAACTAACTTATAAGCACGAAAATGTTAAAAGATATCAAACGCAACAAAATCGCAATGATATTTTCATGTTGGTCTGTAGCCTTGCTTATGACGTATTTACAGAAATTCGATCACTGCACAGGGTCGCTGAGAGCTCAGAGTCCATTACAAACTATAAACGAGTCCATAATATCCAATTTTTATTTACATAGGTTTACATGATTCTTCAGTCAGGAGGATAGTAATTGTACGTTCGATGCTCTTTAGTGCGTTAGTAACAAATCTCTTCACGATAACACAGGTATACCTTCCACTGAATATGAAATCCGCAGATTAAACGAAGTTACTTAAACAATCTCCCAGGTCATCCAAATGAAGAAACCAACAGCTTAATCACTCCTGCAGCTCATAGAAAACTGAAGAGATGATGGCACACAGACGTAGACCCCCAGTAATAAAATTAATATCTTTGTTACCTATCAAATCAATTACATAATAGTAATTTATTACGCAGTCATCAGTCACTGGACTACTCCTCTCAGATGCAATCACTTTATATATTTACTTGCTATCGCTTCAAGCAGATTGTAAATTTTCTTGTATTAAAAAAACATTCTAGAAATGTACCAACTATTTAAAATTCTATTTGAATACATTTCTTACCTTCTTCAGTTTTAAATGAAGTCGCCATGTTTAATACCTTGAGTGCTGGTAATACACATGTTATGTTTGCAGCTACTGTTCTGTAATGCTGCTGCCACATATGTGGCGTCCGTAGCAAGCCAAAATTTCAGGGTCCTACAGCAACCCACAATTCCATAAGGCAAATTTTGTTGCGGAAAACTGACTGTGAAATGTTATTAGATTCTGAATTCTTTGGTTTAAGCAAAGTGCATACATTATATGCTCTTTGGTTTAAGTTCATCATAGATTATTACAGAACAGAATATAGAGCGTCCGGTGTCAAAAAATTAAAGTCTACAAAATGATCTTTCCAGCATTATGTTGAACGTTTATCATATGAATCAAATGAGTCTGTTAACATGTCGTAAAAATGAAGAAATAGATTGTATTGATCCATTTGCCTAAATTAAAAATACTAAAATAAGTTAATTTGGTTATGAAAAAGGCAATAAACTTCTTGTTCTGAATTCAGGTAATGACGATTGATATTATGAATGAAATAATTTTCTCATCTCTAGCTATCTTTTATTTAGTTTCAATTTTCAATATAACTACTAAGGTATTCCTATTATCCCGTTTAAAGCAAATTTTGAACTTTAATTCAACATTTTGAAGCAGTAGCTATCTCACGTAAGTGCTGCTTTTGCAGCTTTTAGCAAACCACTGCCATTTCACTGTTTTTTCTTAAAATGCATAGTCAATATTAGCACAATCTATACCGGGTGCTGACTTGCGCGACGCACCATAGGAATTTGCATAGTAAATTATTTATGTTCAATTATTTGCTCCCCTAATTACTTTAGAGTTAAAGTGTAAATACATTTTTTGTAGAGAAAAAAATACTGCATCCATTCATACTGTTACTAGCAATTTTTTATTTTCCGGAACCGAAGGAATGCAAAAAACAAACTAGCATTTTCACAAAAATCAGTGATGCCATGGAATTATTGAAACAAGCCAATGCCAACGCAAATGCGTGCGGCGCGACAATATGTGCTGTTTGTTTGTTTGTCATTGATGTTTGATATTTATAATAATTCATTATTAATTATGTTCTGCTTAATGTGTCTAAGGTACCTAGACCTTGTCCATAACAAAAATGGTTTTACGAGTATGGTGGACGTTCGTTAAGTAAGCTCCTTGTTTATTGTAAAATATCCGTATAGGCAAATTCCAAACAGTACAACCATTAATAGACTGATTCATTTTAAGTTTAAGACTACAGGCAAGTTATTAAATAATTGTAGGTGCAATAATGAGGTTCAGAACTTACACCAAAATGAGAAAAACGACAATACATTCAATCTTTTGACGGCAGTGACTGGATGATCGCCCCGCACGCACTTGCGTTGGCATTGGCTTGTTTCAATAATTCCATGGCATCACTGATTTTTGTAAAAATGCTAGTTTGATATTTTGCAATCCTTCGGTTCTGGAATATGAAAAATTGTTAGCAGCAGTATAAATGGATGCAGTATTTTTTTCTCTACAAAAAATGTATTTACACTTTAGCTCTAAAATAATTAGGGGAGCAAATAATTGAACATAAAGAATTTACTATGCAAATTCCTATGGTGCGTCGCGCAAGTCAGCACCCGGTATACCAAACAGTCATTTCACTCGGCCAAAATTATGTCCCAGAATTGCGGGGCGTATATTCCAACATTTCGACTTCCAGTATATGCGCAATAGTTACAGTAGGCGTGTTCTTGATATTGGCGGTTGACGGTTAAGTTTAACAACCGTAACCTTTTCGAATTCGTAACTCGCACCATCAGTACCTACAGCTTGTGCACGCTTTATAAAATTGGTAACTCCCGCCACCGCGAGCGACTCCTGGCATATGCATAGTAATTTTTCAGGAACACCAACAACAAAATGTCGACAAAGGAGTGACCTGAGTGTTTTGTGTATAGACTGTTATATTAGGGAGTCGAATGTAAGGTTAAGTCAGCAGTGATCATGTTAAAACTCCCGATTACGAAATGCAAATTTTAAGCGTGTCAGTTCAAAACACATTATTCCATTCCATAAGACTCTACTGCATTCATCAGCAGGCAAATAGATTTCACATTATTTTGCACTAAAATTGGTTAAAACTTCATCTATCTATGATCAGTGGATGTTACGTATTTTAGAATTTATAACATATGCTTTTATTAACCGGACAAGCTTTTAACAATTAAAAAAATCTAAAATTGTGGGTCAAACAAACAGAAGATGGTACCATGATATAAACGAACAGATTTTATTATCCATAAAAACCTTAATCCTATCTATAAATTTACTATATACACATAGCAACGTTGCTAAAAACGACTTAACTTAAATGAACACAGCACTTGTACTTAGTCTTAGAAGAAACATGTACAGCATTTTACTTTGGTTTTCTCGGACGATTGAACAAGTTTAAGTATTTTCCCCTCGTCATTTCTTTGGCTTCTTCAACACCAAGTTGATATGCAATGTCATGTAAATCTTTCACTTTGGCAATGAGTCCGGCTGTTGATAGTGATGCCAATTCTGCAATAATAATAATTCAAAGTAATCTCGTTATGCGGTCTCGACTAAATTGAAAAGAATTCTAACCTCAAACTTTATTTAATAAAATCTGATTTACTTACGGTGAAGGTAATTATTGTCGTCCGCCGTAAATGCTTTGGTGTAGGGTGGTTTTGTAGTGCTAGGTGGTGTAAAACTATTTATGAAATCAGTCATACCTGGAACTGCAACAAAGTGTTCTATAGAAGTGTTTTTGCATTCCCCCTGTGCACACAAACGCAAGCACTTACATTTTTCAGGCCACAGTTCTGGGGATGTCCGATCTAAATTTTCCATACTAAGCAGACTGTCTTCGATGGAAGTAAAACCAGACTCATTCACTAAAAAAAATCGATGGATTATTTTGACAGCGTCGCTATAACCATAACTTTGACATGCTGGTGGAAATCACTAATTTTCGAAAATTCACGCCAACGTTTCGGTTTGATCGGGGGTTATGACGGCGGGTAGTGTTAGAATTTTGATTATGTATTGTCGATTGGGGGAATTATCGAAGATTACTCCAAAAAATTCGAAAAAAGCTCTACCTTGTTCAATGCTCCCGGGTTTCTCTGACGCCATCTTCTCAGGTTGGCCAACGTTTGTGACGAAAAAGCCCAAACTTTTTCGATCGATTTGTGTTGTTGGCAACAGTTGCTCTTGAATCTAACCTACTCTATATTTTATGTCGTGACGTTCATCAATAAAAATGAGTAATTGACTTGTTAATTCTTCTAAAAACGTGACCAAAAATACTGCATGAATACGTAAATAGACTAAATTTAGCCAGATTAGATATGCAAGTGATTTTATGTAACAAGTGTAATTAAGAAGCTCGAGTAAGTATTAATATAACAAAAGCAATGGCAAACGTCAACATCGTTATGTTATTAAATGCAAATATCACAACAATGTTGACATTTCTATCAAAATTTATGAGTAGCTACTGGTGCAAAAGTTGGAAAAAAATGATTTTTTATCCTAACATAAAACGACCAACCACATCATACTATCGTTACATAGAGTACGAACTTCCCTCTTTAAACTGTTACAATTTATGTTCACCATTCTTATATTTAGTTTTAGAAGCATGGGTCAAACACTCTCAGAACCTGTTACTGCAAAAGACACAGCATGCTGTCAAAATTCTTCGTTTCGAGTGGGCTCCAGTTGCATGCAGGGATGGCGAATAAACATGGAAGATTCGCACACGCACATACTATCGCTCCCTGATGACCCCGGAAGCGCGTTTTTCGCGGTTTACGATGGTCACGGTGGAGCAAAAGTTGCCGAATACGCAGGAAAACATTTACATAAATATATTACCAAAAGGAATGAATATAAAGAAGGTAACATTGTGGACGCCATGAAGCAAGCGTTTCTAGAAATCGATGAGGTGATGCTAAGCGAAGAAACCCTTAAGCACGAGCAAGCTGGCACCACTGCTGTTGCGATGGTAATCAAAGGCGATAAATTATTTTGTGCCAATGTGGGGGATTCTAGGGCCGTTGCTAGCGTAAACGGGAGAGCAGAGCCGCTTTCCCTCGACCACAAGCCCCACGTGCAAACTGAATACGATAGGATCACTGCGGCAGGCGGCTGGGTCGACTGCAACAGAGTTAATGGGAATCTTGCCCTGTCACGAGCACTGGGCGATTTTATATTCAAACGGAATGATAAAATGAGGCCTGAAGAACAAATTGTTACAGGTAGGCAAATATGAGTTTGTGTGTTAGGCTTGTTAGTTAGTACAAGTGTGCGTGACTGAATCAATTAACTGATAGATCTTATACGAGAATTAATGAAAACAAACACAAATTAATAATTTGTCGTGACTTACCAAATTTGATGAAAACATTAAGAGAGGCATGATGCAATTATGACATTAATTAAAAGATATTGGCTGCTGTCCGAAAGTATTTACCGAACGCTCATCTGTCACCTGTCATGAAATGTGCAAATGTCAAATTAAAACGTAAATTTCGTTGATTCATTCATTCATAATTTTTAGTCTCTGTTACTTTTGGTGTCGAGGAACATCAAAATGTTCGCATTGGTACTTACCGTCGCCGACAGATCTCCTCGCTTAGCTCGTTCCGTATTTAACGAACGATTTTGGGGAAACGGAGCTGTCAGAGGTACAGCTGATTGCAAATAAAACTGGGACAGCTAATATGTAATATTGTAATATGAAGTACAATAACATATTAAATACTCGTAATTATGTTCCTTTTCTTATGCTTCTATCTTTAATAATATTTTATGTATTCACCTACGGAAATATAAGTTAGAGAAAGTTTCACGCGTTATTAAAAACGCAAAAAGTAGTCTCAAGACTTGTCCCACTTTTATTTGCAATCAGCTGTACCTATCCGAATGCAGTTATAGAAAACTTCAATTATAAAATTTGTATGAAACAGGAAACCGAGCTCTTGAAAGATTTAATAGTTATTTATGTATTAAGGGCATAATCAATAGATTATAGCACAAGGAAATGTTTAAAGCGCGAGGGCTTTAAATTTCCCGAGAGCTATAATCGTGATTAGGCATGTAATACATACATACGTTTTATTTCATTTTAATTCCCAACATGGACACAACATAAGGATTGACTATTTTGACTACGGACTACTGCGGCATCGTTGTGCTAACGCTGTGAATTTTTGGTGTAGATTGTCGGTGCTGCTTTACTACATTGTTGGTGCTTGTTATACTGCTTAGCAACTTTATAGACCCTGGGGCTATAAAACACATTTTACGCCGGCTATCGAAAGCCAATAAATAAGATTATAGTTTCAAAATGAAATAAAAATATTTTAGGTTTCTATTTTAAAAAAACTGATGGTACTAGTGTTGTGCCTTGGTCAATTGACCGGTCAATTTGACCACGGTCAAAAACTGTGTGGTCAAATTCACTGTCAAATGCTCTTTTAGCCTTAAAATTGCTTATATTAAATTACACTATCAATCAATGGTTTTTTTTTGTAGAAGGTCTTTATTATTGGCTGTAAGCCTGTAACTAATCAAACATTTACTGAAATTGCAAAAATGCAGGGGATTTACATATTTAGCGAGGGGATTCACACAGCGACCAATGTTTCTTGGGGAAGTACCGCTTTGTGCAAATTGTAAATTCAGCATTGGAGTCTTCAGTTTCAGTTGTGCTTTCTGTGGCGCTTGTTCAACACACGATATCTGAAAAATGAGTGGTGGAAAAGCAAAAAGCGAAATATGGGTTTGTTTCATCAAACAAAGAACTGATAAGATAGTGAAGGGAAAATGTAAATATTGTGGACAAGTGTATACTATTCATGTGGACCGCATGAAAAAACATATTCTCTTCAAATGTAAAGAAGTTCCGGAAAAAATTAAAAAGAAATATGTAAGTATTGGAAGTAATAAATCTAAGGCTTTAAGCAAACGACATGGTCAAATGAGCGGTCAATTGGCTGGTCAATTGACCAAAAAGTTGTTGACCGGTCAAAGGCACAACACTAGATGGTACTATTTTAATATTTTGAAATGTTCATTTATTTTCTCTGGTAAAAGATTCTAGTGATTTGGATAAAACCCTGCCAAGTTTGAAAGTTTCTAACCTCTTTATAAAGAGATTATTATAAATGAATTGAGACTGATACGAGTAGTTCGAGAATATACATTTGGTGTGTTATTCAACAATATTTACCATTTCTGTGAACTTCGGTCATTATGATAATTAGTGCATATTATTTTGCTGTAAATTTATTCTGTACATATTTGGATTATACATTCTAAATAGTACTAGAAAACCGTTACAACTATAATATTTGTATTGCAACTAATCAATACATATATTTAAAACACAAGGCTGATTTTTGTACCATTTCATTTACGTGTTCTACAAGACCGATTTGCATGATCTTTTTTGATATTGAAGGTTTCCCTCTGTAGATTAATTTTTTGTATTTTTAAAACCATAAATTTAAAATATTCATTTAGTGTTGGGCGTTGGAAATGTATGGATTTGTAGACTAATTATACAAATAGTAAGTCCGTTGCTTATTCAGAACCATTTGCAAATTTTAGCACAAATTATAAATGAGTGGGACGATTATAAAGACATCACTATTGGTATTAATCTTATTGTTTTCCCATTAACAGTTAGATTACGAAAATCTTATGTCTCTCGATATTCAATAAGCCCGTCATATTGAACTTAATTTCATAGGTCAATTATTTATTAATAAGTTTAAAGCACTTAGAAGATACTTATTGTTAGTAATTACTTTTTTCCGGGTGCTGGACATTACAGTGTTATCGAATTTAGTGCCAATTTAAATTACGATATGTACTGATATTTCTACAAAAGGAAAACGTAGAAAGTAAACATTAACCGGTCGCAGAGAATCTGCAACGTAAAACAACTTCCGGGATTGGACTGTTATTATTGAGGTCGAAAAACTCAATGTTTCGCCCACTTTAATATTAGGCGTCTTTAGGAGAAAAAGCAAAAGAGCACGGTTGTAATATCTCGTCTTTATTGGGAATACTTTAATTTACTTTAATGCCTCGGATATGCTCTAAGTCGGAGAATACGTTCAAATAGCTCGAATAGGGCATAGATAAAAAATAACACTTGATGAATATTTAAAATTAAATATAATGTCTTTAACTAATTACATTTACAAATGAAAATAACAAAATGCAATGTATATTACAAACGAGAGGGTCGTTGCGTCAACAAGGGGTTGCTCCTGGTCGTCGGTAGGGCTGCAGCACGAAAGCGGAGCGGTCTCATGGAATTCGCCGGCTTAGCGAACGCTACGCCCCTGGGCGATGTCCCGGAGTGGATCGGCCCGCGCATCAGCTGCTTCGCGCATCGACTTCGGAGAGAAGTTCATCGGCCGCATGCACCAGTTGAGATTTGTTTACAACGGTAGCTGCTGCAAACGCTCTAAGTTAATAAATGGATTTCGGGAGTTTACCTGCTAGCTAGGACTGTTATGCGAACTTGCGGCCAGTTCGCGGAACTTAGCTGGTGCTGCGATGCTGTTCGCGGGCAATCGCCGCTTGAAAATATTCAGCGGCCGGGCTCTCGGAGATTTTGATGTTCGAGCGAATTTGCGGCCGCGAACTGCGGATTGCAGCGGTGCAGAAACCTTTAGGGGGCTTCTGGAATGTTCCCAGGATGTTGGCGGTAGCTCTTACAGGTGAGTCCCTTATCGCATAATCTCTGTATGTGTCCAGCCGGGCGGCGACGGGATGTTGACAACTTCCAGGTGTTTCAAAACTCGGGCAAATTAATACAATCGAAATGCGGCTTTTGCGGACGCAATTAATATGCGCGCTCGGGTCTCGGACGGCGGACGAGACGGTGGTGGTGATTTCGTTCAACGGATTACAGGAAAGTTAGTTTACAAATTCCGCGGTTTCGGCCGTAACTAACAGCGGTCTGGTTACACGGGATGCGGGGGAACATTAATTACGGAGCCGCGGTCTCGGCCTAAAAATTAATGACGGTGGACGGGTTTCATAAGGACCTCCAGGTTATCGGTATGTTCTCACGGACTGACAGTAACCATACCAACACCATAAGAACCTTTTGGCCGATTTCTCCTTTGCTTAGACAGTAACCTGCACAGGGCAAAAGAGTAATCGTTTCAGGTGGATTGGGAGAAGGCTTAGGACCCCAGGATGGAATCTCTTTTGGGAGCTCCACTCTGACGGCAGGGGGAAAAACACTCCTACGTACAATCCTGGTCGTCCGCGCAGCGGCTACTGGTCCGTGCTATCGCTTCTTGGCACGGCGTCGAGATGCAAATTTTTGATAAGGCGGCGATTTAAATTCCAAATACGTTTCAAGTATCTTTAGAATTTAAATTCATAAGCGAAACGTTACACGGTAACTCAACGTGTAAACCATGCCGGAGGCAAAAATCTTCGTTAGAAGAGTTAACACATTGAGTTATTGTGCTCTTTTGCTTTTCTTCCTGATGAAGTCCCATACGAAAGTGGGCGAAACGTTGAGTTCTTTGACTTCAATAATGACACGGTCCAATCCTGAAAGTCGTTTGTCACTTAAGTTCATTACTACTCGGAGGGATAGTTTTCACGGAGAGTCGATTCAGATGGAATTTTTCAGCTATAGTATTTATCCAAAAACTCAATCAATGGTTGAGGTAATATGCCAAAATATATTTAAAGCTACAAATGTACTGCACGTGTTCATGCGAAATTCAGAAGTTTGTCAGAATGGTTTTTAGTTTGTCCCTTGTGGACAGTTTTGTTTTCGTGTTGAGTTAAGTGGGATACTTTATTGTATGTGAACTGAAAATATAATTACCAGTAGGGATCGACCAATACGGGTTTTTAGGCCGATACCGATATAATTAAGGCCGATATATTCTCATTGCTCTCTCCCATTACTTTTTCACTACATGTATGCACGTGTGCGCCGCTAGTTGCTGGATTCGGGCAGGGTAATCCCCTAAATACGAACTTATGCTTAGGTTTGTTTTTGCAGGTGTCTTCTTGTCATTTCGTTTTAATAACGCAGTTTAACATAATAATTTTTACTCGTGACCTATTAGTTAGTATTGTTAACAATTTCTGATGATGTAAGACCTTGAAATGGCATCGCCTGATCGAATGTTTTTGGTGATGGACCGAGCTCTGTGGACTTGTGGTTACCACGTCTGCTTAGCATTCGGGAGGTTGTGGGTTTGATTCCCGTGGCCGTCTGCTTTGATTCGGGTGTTTAGGTGATTTTTCTGACTGAACAAAGTACCTTCTCTGAAGCGAATGTTGGGGCAGTACTTCTCCACCTTTCCTGGCTTCTCTTGCATTCTCCACCCATCCTGAAATTCCCGTTATTGGCTGAAGAGGGACGCAAGGTCTCTATAGCAGTCCGCCCCCAGTTGGGGGAATTGAAATGACCCTGAACCTTTACCTTTCTCTTTTTTACTGATGCAGTGCATTCCAGAAGCTGTACAAGCTGGTAGATATTTCGCTGCATGGTGCAACACACTTGATCGAGAGCCTAATACTTTTACATAATAATTTACAAAAATTGAATTTTCAATATTAGATAGTAGTTATATTTTATACTCTACAGTGTTTCAAAGCAATAAAACTAATAGTCTTCTCCATGAACATTTATTTAAAGTGACAACATGCTTTGAAACCAAAGTGGTTTCATCCTCGGGCCATAATGATCATCTACAGAGGCATATAGTTAACAATAATGTACACATTGTTTGTTTACATTATATTGTTCATTTCTTATAATAAATATTAAAATATTAAATATTGAAAGGAAATTCACTTTTGCCGATACGGAAGGCCGATATGATCGATACCGATTATCGGTATCGGTCGATCCCTAATTAACAGTAATATTTATTTTAAACTGTAAATACAGTGAAACCTCTCATAAGCGGACACTGTGGTGCCACGAATTTTGTCCGCTTAATGGAGGTGTCCTCTTAATAGAAATGCTTTAATTTTTTTTGTTTAATCTTTATTTGAATATAGAACGACAAAGAATACATAAATTTTTAAATACATACAGTGCTACGTTTGCTTTTCATTATGACACTACTGTAAAAAAGTAGCTTTAGTACATATATATCAACTGCAGCCTGCAATGAAGAAAATCACCTTGCTATAAATAAATAAAATTGTTTTCTCAGAACACTTCTTTCACTTCTGAAATTCAGATACACAATTGAGGATTAAGGTTGGAAATAATAGGGCGCATACAGTGTTGCCAGATTGTGAAAATGTGTATCTACACACACCCAAAGCATACAAAAACTTTATATTATGTGTAAATAGTGTTATTTCAAATAATAAATTGTGTAATGTAAATGCTCTTGCATTTAAACTACATTGGTTCCCGACGGTGCCAAGAAAAATGTCTGCTTAATAGAGTGGTCCGCTTAATGGAGTGTCCGTAATGAGAGCTAACCAAACTTACAACGCACAATTTACAGAAAATCATTTTGGTGTTCACATTGGCAACTTTGAAGTCATCCTTATTGTGACATCCAGTCAATCGTTTTTTAAATTTTTTTGAATAGGACTCCTTTGATTTTGGTATGGTTTTAATGATTAATTAGCACAGACATGGATTTAACAAAATTAAGTACAGAATTTAAGGCGTTGAATGTTTTGTCACGCGTGTAGCGGAACAATAAATCGGAAAGATCGTTGCTGATAGTTACCATAAAATAAACAGTGCGTGTTATAAATATTCTCGAGCAGTTAGCTTAAGTGCCATTTGAAAACTTTCTAGCTAAAGGGTACACGCAGTTAAAAATGCCTAATGTCAAAAAGTGATTTGTGCGGCGGAATTCAATAGAAGAGAAAGTCTCCAACGTCTGCGAGTGTCCCACAAACAAAAGTGCAAAAGGGTTTTCCGAATCCTGAACACTTTCCTAAATCAGAAGCGAAAGTGGATGAACAATACGGCTATAAAACTGCAGCTCAGTAGGTCATAAACGTCGAATCCTTTTGGCAAGTGAAAGTGAGCCGGCTCTTCGTCTTGTAAATACAATACCATTGTTACGACTAGAATAGGAAATCCTTTTGTAAATTGTACAACCAGGGTATATATACGGAAGCGATGGAGCTGAAATATCACAGCATACTAAGTCGTAGAGCTGAACGACCACTTTGGTTGTTCGGAACACAAAGAGTCAGATTCTCAATGTGTAGCAGTATCAAATCTCAATACTTACTGAAGCATTCACTTTGAATGTTTCAGGAGCCAAGTGTCAGATCCACAAACGCTCATATGTATTCTGATTAACTCAACCTATTCGCGCTGCACTTGTAATAGTATAGTAGCTAATCCGCACGTTTAATTTATATCTGTAATCTGTTGCGTTTAATAAAGAATATTAGGAATGATATAGTTATTTGTGTGTGTAATTTCTAACTAACATAACATAATCACACTAAACGCGCAACAAGTAAAAACATTAAGCATGTGCCATTAGGGTGGTTCTAAGTTATACTTAGTGGAAAAAACTTTTTTGAATTTTTTTGGTCTCACCCCCTAAAGTCGTTTTAATGCCGAAAAAATCAACATATAAAAAATTTGAGCCCAATCGAATAATATTAACACATGCCACCGAGCCGCGGAAGTTTCCAAATTGCAGGTTTTAACTTAATTTACAGTAATGCGTATCGAAATTTTGAGAATGACAAAAGGAAATTTGCTACAAATTTAGTTATATGCAATTTCTTCGTAAACTTGTTGGAATTTCAGTAAGTATTAGAATAAGGTAAAAATTCTTGAAAAGTTGCTTTTTTATATTAATAACTAAAAATAAAACGAACAACATTAATTACTGAAGTTGCATAAATTTAAAGAATTATATTTACAAATTTAAGAATAAAACAAATATACCAAGTTACCTATAGTGGGTGGTTGGTCATACTTCTGAACAAAGGCAATTTACATGGCTTATCACAGTTATGCATATTCCTGCTCACCATTTTTATGAAAAAAAAATGGTAGTGGTACTAAATTAAACAGAATAATTTTCCGCGTCGTTTAGTATTAAAAACTTATTGGATATTGTTAATTGCGCATTTAAATATTAATTTTAAAATTTATCCCAAAATGAATATGGCATTGTTTTATTTGGTGGTCTAAAAAAATACAAAAAAGGAAGTTTCCTTAATTTACTTATGGATAACGAAAATCAATGAAGATATGAAGAAAATAATAATAGTAGTGAAAGATTGAAAAATTAGGCATTTTCAGTTTGTTATCGTGATAGAACAACTATCAACTTCGTGACATCCAACAACTGCACCCGGTTATCACCCGTTGTCCTTCATAAACAGCTCAACAGGGACAGTAACAAAGCAGACACGGTCAATCCTGTGTAGGTGTGACGTCCCACGCTGCACTGTCACAAGTTCAAAAGACTGTAACTCATCTTTGTTCTACCATTGTCAGTGAAAAATATTTTTTTACGATACACCTACTTTAACTCATTGAATTTTTAATGTTTATGCTGATTATTTCCTTCATAGGAATAATAATGCGTAATCACTATGGTTTCTGTGAATTTAATAATGACAAAAATTTATTATAATAATAATATTTGTTTATTTGCTTACATAAGCATTACAGAGCATTTACAACATAATAATAAAATACATGAAAAACATTTTAAAAAATGTAAATAACAAGCTGACGAAAAGAAAATGAAAAAATTAAGAAACATACCACAATAAACTACATTTCACAACATTTGACTAGCAGCTATTATTGAGATACAATTTTCTTATTTTACATTTAAATTGCTTTAATGGTAACTCTTTAATTTCGTTTTTTAAATTGTTGTATAGCAGAAGTGTTTTATAAAATAGTGAATTTTTAGTTTTGTTGATATTAACTTTATTAACCTTATAATTGCATCTATTTCTGGTTTTATAACCATGAGTACCCTCAAACGTCAAAATTTAATCGCTTGTGCATAATTTTAACATGATTATTAAAGGTGCTTCACCAACTGAATTTTATCTATTTATTCAGGAAATAATCACCCCGAACATCCAGCGTGCATGTAAACTAGCCTGAATAAATTTTGACGATTTTCTGTCAAAATGTTTTGCTCTGAAGAAGTATATCTCGTAAATTTTCCACTCCACAATCCCTCGTGCTATATATTCGGGATTCTTGTTGAGCAGCAAATTTACTTGACAAATTTCTTAGCAAAACATTCTGACAGAAAAAGTCAAAATTTAATCGGCTATTTTAATGCACTTGGGATATTACTGTTGATAAAAATGTCATGACTGTCCTATTGGAAAATATTTTTAAAAATTGCATCAATATATGCAAATGGTCCAGTTTATTTGTTGAGCAGTATATTAACATTACCATATGAAATGCGAAAAAAGATGATTAAGAATAACAAACTCTTGTTATTTTTGTTACAGTTATCATAATGGGAAAACAATAACGCACATAAAAAGAAAGGGTAGCACAAATGGCATTTCTATTCAGGTTATAAGAGATGCATTGCCAATTATAGGAAAACCTCTGGTAAAATTAATAAACTCCTGGACAAAATTAACGCACCACTATTATATTTCTTTTTAATTCCGAGAAATTGATAACTTTTAGTTTACTAACTGTCTTGCAAGTAGCCTTTGGACCTCCTCTGATGTTTCAAACAAATGCTGTCAAGAAATGTTTTGTTTTAAGATTACAATTGTCAATTAAAGTCACTTTTACCAAAAATTGATTTAAAATCTGATCGGAAACTGCTTATTAAGACAAGTTATCTTTAGTCATCAAGTTTGTTTTTGTTATCGATTGTATCAGTTACGAGTGTTTTAAACTTGAAAAATGAATCGCCCAAGAAATTTATCCGTGGAAGAGGCAGTAAGGGTATCAACTTTGCTGGATGAAGGATACTCGATGCGTTTTGTTGCAAATTTGATAGGAAGGCATCATTCCAGCATAAGTCGCATGGTTACACGATTTAACGAGACAGGATCTCATATTCGAAGACCAGGGCAAGGGCGAAAATGACGAACCAATCCAAGGGATGAGCGTTTTCTTAGGCAATCCGCTCTAAGAAACAGGAGAATCACTAGTACTGTGTTAAGGAATGAGCTTGCAGCTGTTCGCAATCTTGTAATATCGTCTCGAACAGTCAGAAGACGTTTAAATGAAGCTGGATTAAGCAGCAGAAGACCAGCAAAAAAACTATTACTCACCAGAGATCACAAAATTCAAAGATTGCGTTTTTCCAGAAATCATCAACACTGGATTGTTAATGATTGGAAGAAGGTTTTATTCTCAGATGAAACGAGGGTTAGCCTCACATCTCCTGATGGACGCGAGCGTGTCTGGCGAAGGGAAGGAGAGAGATTTGCAAGTTGCAATATCACTCCAAGGGTCCGTTTTGGTGGTGGATCTGTAATGTTTTGGGGGGAATCTGCTTCAACGGTCGCACAGAGTTGGTCCCTATACGTGTAAGGTCTATGAATGCGGATTATTATCTGGAAAACATCATAGTTCAACATGTAATGCCATTTGCTCCCTTCGTGGGACCCAATTTTTTATTCATGCAAGATAATGCTCGTATCCACGTGGCTAGACATGTTATCGACTACTTGAATACTGTTGATATTCCGTTAATGGATTGGCCACCTAACAGCCCCGATTTAAATCCCATAGAGCATCTATGGGACGCTCTAAAAAAAAAGGTCCGAAGTCGTACACCCCCACCTGCCAACCACAATGAACTGGTAGATGCAGTAATTGCAGAATGGGAGAATATTCCCCAAGAAATTATTGAAAATCTAATCTCCAGCATGCCAAGGCGCATGAATGCCGTAATTAGAAGTAGAGGAGGGCATACACGGTATTAATGTCGCATTGAATCCATTAATTCTATTGTTTTCGATTTTTTTATGTTTTCACATTTCACGCGTTTTCAACAAAAAAAGTTCTTAAATCAAAAATGATTTAAAATAAAGTCATGTTTGGCTGATTTCTTTCGCAAATGATTACACAAACCTAATTTATAAGCATTCATGTAATTTTCTATAATTTTAACTATAATATTGTAATTATAAAAGTTTAATAAAGTGGTGCGTTAATTTTGTCCAGGAGTTTATATAAAGTACATTTTTTTTCTATAATAATTTTCAAGGTCAACTTTCTAGGGGATAAGTTGCATTCCTGCAGGGTCCCTAGTTTTAATAATGTTGGTACATAGATTTTTAGTTCTTTTCTTCCACTATAAAAATTATTTGTCATTTTTACAGATATGTCATAATTTAATATCGCTTGCTTCATTTTTGCATTTAAAATATTTCTTGGTTTTCTTTTTTTATCCGATTTTATTGATGATGATGATGATTCTATGTTAAAAATAGAAATTTGTCAAGAGTTCAAATTAAGAAACTTTGACATTCAAAATTGACACATAACCATAATTTTGAAAAAGTTCTACCAACTTGATGTATAAAAATTTCCTAGCGTTTTAATCACATATCTACCAACATAGTAACACTTCGACAGTTATTATAGAAAAAAAACGTACTTTAAGTCGTTGAAGAGTGAAATATTCCCAGAACCCTGGAAGAAATCTAAAGTAATTCCCATCAGAAAAGTTGTGGGTACCAAGAAATGTGAAGAATTTAGACCAATTAATATGTTGCCGGTGTATGAGCAAATTTTAGATAAAATTGTCAAAGACCAATTGCAGGAGTTTATCGAAGCAAATAAGATCATTAGTGGCAAACAATCCGGATTCAAAAGCGAGCATTCGTGTGCAACGGCATTAAATCTAGTTTTAGCGAATTGGAAAAGTAAAATTGATCAACAGAAAAGTGCAGTGGACGTGTTTCTAGATTATAAGCGTGCTTTTGAAACAATCGATAGGAAAAAATTAATTACAAAACTGTACAAATACGGAATACAGGAAATCGAAAAATAATGGTTCGAGAATTATCTATCTTCGCGAACCCAAACAACTATTTAATGAAAAGGGAATCTATGGAAATTCCTAACACATTAGGGGTTCCCCAAGGATCTGTATTAGGTCCATTGCTATTCTTATTGTACATCAATGATCTGGAAATAAATGTTAAACACTGCTCGCTAAATTTGTTTGCTGATGACACATTAGTTTGGGTAACTGCTGAAAATACTACTGATGCCGTCAACAAAATAAATACAGATCTTGAGATAATATTACAGTGGTTATAAATCAATAAACTCAAATTAAATATTGCCAAAACAAAGTGCATAATTGTGTCAAATAAAATTAATAGAGAAAATATATCTGTTAAAATAAAAATAGACAGTCTAGAACTAGAACAAGTGCCTGAAATAAAATATCTGGGAGTCATTATAGATAATAGACTTACTTTTTGTAGTTATATAAATTTTATCATTAATAAAGTTGCTAAAAAATTGGATTTTTGGGAATAGTTAGTAAACTAAGTATTAATGCTAGAATTCTAGTCTATAAAACCATTATTGCGCCACACTTTGATTACTGTGCAAGTATCCTCTTTGTTACGACATGGATTTGCAAAGGTTGCAAAAATAACAAAATAGAGAGATGCGAAATATTTTACAATGTTCTAAATATACGAATATTAAGTTAATGCTGAATACGTTACAATAGCTAAGTATCAAACAGCGTATTTATTTTAATACAATGGTTTTGTTTTACAAAGCTGTTAATAATTTATTGCTGAATTATATGTCGGATCATTTGATACTAAATGCTGATGTTTATCACTATAAAACGAGGTGTCGTTTTGACTTTAGGCTGCCTAAATTAAATAAAGCGAGTACACAAAATTCTCTGTATTACAAGGGACTGAAAGTCTATAATTTGCTTCCTCAGGATATAAAAAAAATTGCAAACATTTATAGTTTTAAAAAATATTTTATTGTTCATTGAAATGTTAAACAGTGTTTAACATGATTGCGTCCTCGAATGTTAAGATACATTTAACATGCATCCACTCATTTAACATGCATGCACTCGCGTCTTCGAATGTTAAGATACATTTAACATGCATCCACTCATTTAACATGCATGCACTCGAGTCCTCGAATGTTAAGATACATTTAATATGCATCCACTCATTTAACATGCATGCACTCGCGTCCTCGAATGTTAAAATACATTTAACATGCATCCACTCATTTAACATGCATGCACTCGCGTCCTCGAATGTTAAGATACATGTAACATGCATCCACTCATTTAACATGCATGCACTCGCGTCTTCGAATGTTAAGATACATTTAACATGCAGCCACTTATTTAACATGCATGCACTCGAGTCCTCGAATGTTAAGATACATTTAACATGCATCCACTCATTTAACATGCATGCACTCGAGTCCTCGAATGTTAAGATACATTTAATATGCATCCACTCATGTAACATGCATGCACTCGCGTCCTCGAATGTTAAGATACATTTAACATGCATCCACTCATTTAACATGCATGCACTCGAGTCCTCGAATGTTAAGATACATTTAATATGCATCCACTCGTGTAACATGCATGCACTCGCGTCCTCGAATGTTAAGATACATTTAACATGCATCCACTCATTTAACATGCATGCACTCGCGTCCTCGAATGTTAAGATACATTGAACATGCATCCACTCATTTAACATGCATGCACTATACCAACATCACACATATTCATGATAGTCCGATTTCGATTTAGCAGTTTTTAGTAATTATTATTGATTCAAAATTATTGCCTCAATGAACAATAAACTAATGAACGCATTTCGAGGGGCAACTGTATTAACATTTCTCACATAAATTACCACTCCGGCTTCGCTGTGCTCGCTCGAGTGGTAAAAATATGCTCGAATGTCAAGACTGGTTACCCCTCTAAATACGTTAATTAATATTATTGTTCATTGAAATGTTAAACAGTGTTTAACATGATTGCGTCCTCAAATGTTAAGATACATTTAACATGCATCCACTCATTTAACATGCATGCACTATAGCAACATCACACATATTCATGGTAGTCCGATTTCGATTTAGCAGTTTTTAGTAATTCTTATTGATTCAAAATTATTGCCTCAATGAACAATAAACTAATGAACGCATTTCGAGGGGTAACTGTCTTAACATTTCTCGCTGAGCTTGCTCGAGTGGTAAAAATATGCTCGAATGTTAAAACTGAGTTACCCCTCTTAATATGTTAATTACTATTTTCTACTCCTATAACTAAAATGGCATTTAATATACTAACATACACGTCGCTAAGTGATATTTTTATCACGCATTGATAATCTGTGACTAAAGAGCGTCTTAGCCATGGGCTGAAGTTAGCAACGATGTTTTAGTCATGGGGTGAAGTTAGGTTCAAACAGTATTAGCTTTATTAGCCACAGTCAAAACTAAAATCAAGTTAGTTTTCAACAGTCAACTTCAATGTTGCCAACCCTACCAATATTTCGGTAGATCTACCGATTCCATTTATAATCTACCGAAACGACCCTTGTTTCTACCGAATTTTTGCTACACCGTATAATCATACATAAAATTTTTCTTGAATACTATTTAAACAGAAAAAAGCATCAGCAACTTTTTATATTGGAGAAATTTCAAGAAGAAATTTTTTTTGAATTGATTTTTTTTTGTTTTTTTAAATTTGTTAGAGAAATAGGCTTTCAAGAACAACAATTAGTGGTTTATTACATACAAAAAGATCTACAGGGCAGGACAAGTGTTGCGACTTTGCTGTTGATAAGAATATCCTTACAGAAAATTACTAAACAAATGTATTCTGTAAGCGGCGACAAAGATAGTAGTAGCGAAAGTCAATAGAATAGGAACTATTATATATTTTTATAGTCATATTCTATACGTAAACATTTTAATTTTTTCATATATTATATATTATTGTACTTGTATAAATGAATTAGTGATTAATATTGTTTTAAGTAAATTAGTGTAGTTTTCCATAGGTCCTAATAGAACAATTGGGTTTTTTGTCTTAATTTTGTTTATTTAATTAGAAAGTGAAAAATAAATGTATGTAAAGTTTTAAATGCCGGTTTACTGAAACTTGGCTATTGCAAAAATATAAGTAGGAACTACAAAACACATTTTAGTATGTCTACCGAAAATTTTGGGGATCTACCGACATTTAGCGCAAAAAGCTACCGATCTCCTAAAATATGAGATGGCATCACTGGTCAACTTTGACGTTTGTCAAGCATAATTTAACCTAACATAAAGTTCCAAATCTTAATATGATCTTATATTGTCTAAATTTGTGGTCATGGAAAACGTATAGTACGTAACACATTATATAAACTCGTCTAGACACTCGTTTATTAAACACTCGCTGCGCTGTGCTCTGCTCGTGCCTAAAAAACTCGCGACTAAAATGACGTTTATAAAACTTTTTACATAATATACTAATAAGCAGCTTTGTGAAACAATACTATTAATATTAAGGTTATTAATGATAAACAAGTTAAGATATAATAATGATTCTATGTATTAGTATATTATACTAAATAAATGAACTTACTACTACTACTAATGTAACTGTAGTAGGTTTTAAAAAGTTACCACCACAATTCATGACATTTGCACATAATGCATTTATTTTATTTTACTGTGTTATTAATGCTTTTTACTTGCAACTACCTGTGATTGGGTAAGATTATCAATAGTTTCTGGTACCTAGGTTCTAAATAATAAAACCACAAATTCATGAATAACATGTCTTTATTTCCTGGATGGTAATCTTAAAAAGGTGCCTTTCGTCTGAAACACCTCTTTCACGTAGAAACGTCAATTCAGCCTTTCTACAAGCCCCATCAGTTTCTATTATCATTGCCACCTAATCGAACAGCATTATTTAATAAATTACATACATACACATGAATTAAATCATACCTTTGCAAATGGAAACGTTTTGTCTTCAGACTCACAGTGTAGATGCCATCAGCATTACCTTTTTGTTGATGGTTTTCATTTTCTTAAGTTCGCACCATCATTCAAACTTTTTATAAGCCACAGCGTATCTAGTTCTGGATTTTACCGGTATTAAAACTATTAAAACTACCCATGGCACCATTGGCAGAGTCTTCAATATCAGAAAGTACTTCTGAATCGCTGCTTAAGGACATTTTTAAGAATTACAGTCCATTTACTTGACATCTGCACTCTCAAACTGACATTATGTTGGCACCACTGCTATTTTTCACATTTTAACAATTAAATTACTGTACAGGCTAATAAAACACATTATTTTTGAGGTATAGTCACGACATTTTTTTAAAATTTGACACTGACAGTGCAGATGTCAAGTAAATGGACTATATTTGTCAATTATTATGACTTGTGATAATTCGACATGTTTATTTCAGTGTAGTCTTGTTTCTGAAGTAACGATAGCCATAAGCCTATTTGACTTTGTGATGTAGTGTGAGGAATGTTCTCATTCAAAAAATGTATAAAATAAGTCTGACAGAATTAAATAAAGTTTTGTACTTAATCAATTATGAAAAGTGCAATATTGTTTGGCTCGCATAATTTGGAATAATCGCTAACAAAATTGCCCTTTTCATAACTGATTAAGATAAATCATATCAACGGGAAGCATAACGTTTACAGCTTAATTGAAAATGAGCAAAATTATATTCATGAGAATTTAAAGAAATTGTTCAAAATTTTGTGTATTTCCATTTTGGAATTTTGAAAAAATCTTGAGATGCAGATTTCTTTCGAACATTGTAAGTTTTTAGAGCTATTGGTGTGTTATTGTTTGTTTCGTAGATAATTATTATAGAATTTTGTGTGTTAACAGCCTGTGTACATTTTTAAATGGTAAAATATTGAACGCCCTCAATTCTTAAGCTCATTGTAATGTTGGACATGTTAGTACATTAAAAAACCGAGCAAATAATTCAAATGAAAGTATTGGAAGTAGTCTAGCAAGTGGTTTCATAGCGAGCAAAGAACATGAATTATTTACAAATGAAAATAAAGGCTATTTCTTTCCAATCGTAGAAATGGGAGATTTAATTCCAGGTTTCTTTGATGATGTAAGCGAACCTATATTTGGAGTGGATATGCATATTGTAATGACCTTAAAAGATAATTTGGATAATTCTTTTATTTACTTATAATGAAGGAAAAGAAAAAGGATCGTATTTGTGCAAAAATTTATTTAAAAAATTTTCGGGTAAAAGTTTGGTTTATTGAACACGAACAAAACACAGCAATAAAATTGATAAATGAATTAAAGGAATTTAGTGTAGCTGGTAAATACATTTTCCAATGGAAATGTTTCCAATGTGTTGAGTATAGATTTTTACCAAATTTGTATACTCTACTTTTAAATTTAACAAACGATTTTAATTTTACACAAGAACCAGATTGGTATTTTGTATTCTTTTTGAAAAACAATGCTTTGGATGATCAAGATGAAAATCCAACTGCTTGGAGTCATGCAGATACTAAAAATATAAATGCAAATTGGTGAAGTACGCTATCCAACTGAACAACAAGAATATGATTTCTCAAAAGGCGATTTTTATGATTTATATTATTCTAGTTCCGATTACGACAGAGCCTTGTATGGTGCCGGTAGAATTATTTCTGAATTTCATTCTATAGAAAATTTTAAACTTTACAATTGCTTCTACAATGGTGATTTGAGAAACAAACCGTTGAGATTATCTACACTTGAAAAATTACCGAAAACTTGAATTGCTGATTCTCGTAGTACGTTTGATGGACTTAACTGTTACGTAATTTTTATGAATTTGAAAACTGTTTCTTATAATATGAGCATGAATAGAGTGGTTGTTCAATACTATTAAAGTATAAGAAAAAAATTATGAAACTAAATGTTGTACAAGCTGACTGGAAATTTAAAAGGACAAATTAAAACTTGTTGAATCTGGTGAAATTGGATTGGTTGATATTTATATAAATAATGAAAAAAATGTAAACAACTTTTCTAGAACAATTTCTGTAATTATTACTTTTTTTGTAAATAATCACTCGTATGAGATAATAATAAAAGAAGACAATTTTACAAGCATCAAACGAAGAATTATGTCCAATTTGAAAAAAATTAAGGAAATAGAAGAAAACAGAACGAGACCTAAGGTTGATGACTTTTTTCAATTAAAATTGATGAAATAAAAATTGTTAAAAATTTCGTATGATTATCACAATCAAGAATTTATTAACGAGCTGTTGAAAAATAAAGTATTAGTAGAGAAGAAACATTTTAATGAATTCGTAGAATATTTAAAAGAAGGTGGAATCTGTATTTTTAGCCAAAACGGATGATATCAATGAAATATTTAGGGTGCAGTAATTGATTCAAGAGCAACGATAACTGATTTTAATTTTTTTTCCAATAGTTCTAGGAAAAAGGTTATTATCTTACGACAAAAATAATAAATTACAAAAACAAGTTATTGAATCAATGTTGAACGAAACAAAAGATTTAGAAGATCTCGCTTATGTAAATTATTTTAAAGTAGAAAAAAATGAACCAGGATCGGTTGTTTTGAATGTTATAGAGAATGATATTATTGACGATGCATGGAAATTAAAAAATTTCAATGAAATTTTGGAAAAAAAATAAATTTTATTGAAAATCTGCCATCAGTAGCCTACACCAAAAATACTTCCACCATTTAATATAGACAAATTTAAATTTACATATGAAAATAATGAAACATGAATCGTTTGTCCTATTAAATTAAAAATTGTTTATCCACCAGATTCAAAAGTATATGAAACGCTTGGAATTCAAAATGAAACAGTCACAGAACCACTTTGAGAATACACGTTTAAAATACCATTAAACGAAAATGTGTTTTCTAAACCACTAGACTTGCTTGTTTATTCAAATTTAGTAGCTGGACCAATTTATAGATTTGTAACTGAAAAATTACCAGCTTACATAAAGCCGTCAAACGTTTTATATTCCCCTCTCAAAGATAACATTGCCTTGTTCGATAAATTAAAACTTTTGTATGATGAATGTGAGTGTGATTATAATGTGAGTGTTGTAATTGACTTTAAAGAAAATGATTTAAATAAATAAAATTGTTGTTACTGTCTCTAGTCACATTAATGCAATCCATTGATTGATCATCACATTTAGAAGAATATGGATATAAATATAAAAATTCAAGAAGCTGCGTGGCGCAGATGGGTTAGCGCCAGGCTTGCATTAAGCAAGTCCTCGGTTCGAATCCCGCTGGGGTCGGAATTTTTCCGTATCCTTGGCGATTAGAATCGGGCTCAGTGAGACCATTCACAGTTGGGCACCAAATTAACTGTGCTCTACTCAGAACCACAGACCTAAGAGATAGAGTAACAAGGTCAACACATCACCAAGACACACAACTCATACAATGGTTGCTGCGCATGCACCAAAGGCGCGATCCAACTCTGTATCCCGAATCCGGGGCAAGTTGATCATTGTACCGCCAGATGCCAGCGCATATAGCACCAGCCTCGACACCGCAAGGTAAATGAGGTTACAGATAATACATACATACATACATAAAAATTCAATGAGTGATAACAAAACATTGATAGAATCACTAATCAAATTTCAAGAATATTTTGGTTTACCAGTTGATGGGACTTTGAATGAAGAAACGGTAAAATTAATAAATACTCCGAGACGTCAAGTTGCGGACAACATTTATAGACTCGCTGGTTCTAAATGGAATAAGCAAATTTTAAAATGGAATTTTTATGTGGGAAACGATACCGTTGTAAATATAGCTAAAAAGGCCTTTAATGAATGGGAAAATGTATCCAGATTAACTTTTGTGTTTTCTAAATATAATCCAGATATATTAATTCAATTTGCAAATAGAGCAATCGAGAAAAATTTCCAACTATACCATTAAATATTACTCATTTGTTTAGATATAGAAATGGTATGATTTATTTCTTTAAAAATGATACTTTTTATGAATTTGATGAGTTTACATACACGCTCGTTAGAACTGGTGAATATAAAAATGACTTGTTGGGAATTTATTGTCCAACAAAAAATATTTTTGATCAATTGAAAGTATTGGTTAATAATCTTGAAAAATATTTTCTATAATTAAATGGACGATCAAGTGTTGATGGAGTTGAATAAATCATACGAGTTTAAAAAAAAAAATCAGAATTAGTTGTTGATACAGCTTACATTTCAAAATTTGAAATTGTAAAAACAAAGTTTGGAGACAAGGCTTTGGTTGTGTTGAATGAATCAGTTCAAGTATTTCTTCCAACTTATTATCGTCATGTGGACAGAAAAATAAACTAGATACCCTAGATATTTATTCATTGATTCACAAGGAAGATGGAATAATTGAATTCCTTAAAAAAGATATTGATAATTAAATGGATAAAATATTTAGTGGTTCAATAAATTTATATACTTTGAAAGGAATAGAAAATCATAAAGTTTAACGAGAGTTGTATCAGATGCAAATGAAATAGAAATTGAATTTTATTATCCAATTGAAGATCTCTCTTTATACTCTAAGGAGTTGGAGAAATTTGAAGCTAAAATAAATTTTACCATTTGGAGATTTTATTCTAGGTAGGTTGGCAACACTGTAGTAATTTTATGGTCCCAACCATACAGTGTGTCCCAGTATTGATGTTACAAGAGGTGGACTAAACATTTTTGAATTTTATTTTAAGATTCTGGGATTCGGTCCAGTTTGGTTTCAAAAGAATTTTATCTACGACCACCACTAAAAGTAGGCCTTTTAACGCTAGCTTGTTTCACTAAAAGTGACGTTTTATAGTTTACCGTGATTAAAGAAATCAGCTGTTTACTTTTAGCCCATGTGCTAAAAGTGAAGTGAGGTTATAAAACTACAATTTCGAACTGGAAGTGAAGTTGTAAAGTTATTCTAGTTGCTTCTTGTGTTACAGGTAAAGTGTTTTTGAAATAATTAAAGCGTTATGTAATGAATACAGTCAAATGTGGAGTATTAATAATTACATTTTGTAACTGACCTTGATAACTGTCACTCGCAAACATTCGCTCGCGAATTAAATTTACGAACTGTGATTGATATAAAAAAATTTATTTAATATCAATACACGGACGGGGTTACAATTATAAAATACATGTGAAAGCTACAGATTCTAAATTACAACTGATTTCATCCTGCGATGTACTCGAGCAGGTTGCCTAAGCTGCATCAGCGAAGATAAGATAACACTTGTGTCCCTCGGGAATGCAAGATATGTATTTAAAAACAACTTAATGTGCATGTATGCAAGTGCAGAAATGTTAGATACGGAATAGTAATTTTTCGTACACTAGCATTGAAAGAGCTACTTTGCCGTACAATTTATTAATCAGAAAGTTGCACTTTGCGGTATTCGTACGGCAAAGTAGTACTTTGCGGTATTCGTACGGCAAAGTAGCATTTTGCCGTACGTTTCCTTAGTTACAACACATATAATATTACATTACATTAATATTACTCTACTTATTTGCTATATACGAGGATAAATTTAGTATTCCGTTTTCTATGCTAGTGTACGAAAAAATATTGTACGAAACTCGTATGAAAGTGGCTTTTCCATACTCGTCTCGAAATTCCGGACTCGGCCTAACGGCCTCTTCCGCAAACATCTCACTCGTACTGAAAAGCTCCACTTTCTATACTTGTTACGTAAATTACTATTACGTTACAAGTATAGAAAGTGGAGCTTTTCAGTACGAGTGATGTGTTTCTGGAATTTCGAGACGAGTATGGAAAAGCCACTTTCACACGAGTTTCGTATAATATTTTTTCATACACTAGCATACAAAACGGAATAATAAATTTATCCTCTCATCATTATTAATTAGAAAGGTACATTTCGCGGTATTTGTACGGCAAAGTAAAATTCGTATGGCAAAGTGCTACTTTGCCGTACGAATACTGCAAAGTACAACTTTGTCGTACGAATACCGCAAAGTGTAACTTTCTAATTAATAAATTATATGGCAAAGCAGCTCTTTCAATGCTGGTGTACGAAAAAGTATTTTTTTGCATTTTGTATAATAATGTACTATTTTACTAAATTCAAAATTGATTAATAAAGTGGCACTTTGGTGTATAGAAATGTCACTTTACAATATGGTAGTGTCACTGTCAAATTTGAGGTTAGTAGGTTAGGTTTTGTGTCCGATTGTGACAAAGCTGAGGTTAGCAGGTTAGGTTTTGTGTTAGTTTGTGTCAAAACTGACAGAAAACCTAACCTGCTAACCTCAAATTTGACATAGACTTACAGTATTACCAACATATTATCCATACGTTTGAATTTCCACAGCCGCCTTCTTTAATGGACATGTGGTATAATGCTTTTATATAAATGTTTGTTTATAAATACTAATACAAAATGCGAAAAAATAGTATACACACTTCGTAAGAAAAGTAGTTTTACTAAACTTATATAGCTTTTTAAGTTACATTCTCGATAGTTTCATTCAACTGTAGTTGAGCCACATTTCTTTTGTGTTCGCATTAATTGTCAATCCAACTTGTTGTGTCTTTAGACACCAGATTTCTTGATTTTGGCTTAGATGTCGTTGAAGCTGTGGGCCAGCAGATAGACGATCAAATCTTTAAAGCGTTTGAGAATACCTCCTGTATGATTCATTGTCTTTGTCATGAGAAGATCTAGAACCATGAGGAACAAGATGGATAAAAGCAAGCAGCCCTTTTTCACTCCTGTTGGTACTTCAATTGGTTCCGACAAGCATTCGTGTTGTTCAACCTGACGTGTAGTCATATATGCTCCACATCATATTGATGAATTTTGTGATTGGCTGCAAACTAGTGAATTATGAAAATAGAATTTTATGATTGGCCGAAAACCGTGAATTATGAAAATAGAATTTTACGATTGGTTGAAAGCAGTGAATTATGAATTCATAATTCACTACTGCAAATTATGACTGTTATTATTATTCAAAAATCTCCTTATAATGTGAATATAATTTAATAGGAGTAGATAAACTACTTGATTATAATCGTAATTTACATCTACTCACTTTGTACTTTTCATTTCAGCCTACCCTGATGTTGAAGTGCGAACTATAACCCCAGATTGGGAGTTTATTGTGTTAGCATGTGATGGTATCTGGGACGTGATGACAAATGAGGAAGTGGTCACATTTGTCAGGGAAAACATTGCAGCTGGAGTTGATCCCGAGGAAATATGCGAGTCTCTGATGATGCACTGTCTCGCACCAGACTGTCAAATGGCTGGCCTAGGATGTGACAATATGACCGTTGTTATTGTTGGTTTACTGCAGGGGAAGACCTACGAGGATTTAGTGAGCAAATGCGCAAGCCCGTCTGAGGATATATCGGTACCAAATAAAGAAGAAGAGGAAATAGATATTAAATAACAACCGTGGTGTATTTTTCTTTTATTCAATATAGCTATAGTCAATTGTTGCCTATGCAGTTATTTTATTTTTTGGTGTAGTATTTTTATGTTTTTATTTGATGTATAAAATGGTGGTGAAATAAAACCGCAATTTTATACGCACTAAGTTTACATTATCTACACTGGTATATGTGTAAACTTCTGTAAATACATAAAACATGTGTAAATAAGAATATGTAAAATACGAGTCACAGTCCCAATAATATAAGTAGATTTGTACAAATATGTAACTATGAACTTTCGAGTTTTATTTACAATGCAGCGTAAATGTGTAGAAACCTAAAACAAGGTTCCTTTTTGAAATTAACACCAACAAAGTTCCGTACCTTTAGACCAATTCCTTATTAACTTACCTAATGGAGTGGATTTCCTTTGTTCATATTTTCTGTAAAGAAAAGCGGCAAATTTGAGGCGCTTTTAATGTTATAGGGTGTTACATAAGTAGATAGATTTGTCTGAAAAAATTTAGAAAGTACCATACATTGTTTATGTGCCTATTAATATCGATCCTATATTTATCGTTAGTATTTATTCCAGGAAAGTTACTTTAATGTTACATAATCTAGAGTAACTGCAGAGTGTTTGCTTTTTTCAATTGTTAAACTGAACTAAGCAATTTGATTGCACACTCTTAGTCAATATTTGTTATTGCTCATAGCTAGTTTCCTGTTTGTTTAAAAGCACCGGTAGACACTCTGTGGTTTTGTGATATGAATAGTAGTAGAATGTGTATTATAAAATGTTTTGCGAATACTTAGTTTGTATCGTAGGTGCTAAAATTCTGCAGCAAAGAAGGTAAAGTCCTAGTTGTGCAGTTTTGAAGTGGTTATTGGCTAGTTATTTACTTTGTCTGTAGAACGTCTTCACATAAAACACTGTTATACAATTGCAGGAAAATTTGATTACAATAATACACCGCTGTAAAAAATATGTACTAACTATTGATGAGGTGCCTACATTTGGCTTGTTAAAGAGCTGATTTCAAAAATAATCTAACCTGTACATACCAGTACAAACGGAACATGAATTTGTGCCAAAAAAGTTTTTCATTACGTTGTCCAGCAATTATTATCCTCCACTTATTTTTGCAGAATTGAAAAAGTTTTAATAAGAGTTAATACTGAGTGCTCTTAAAATGCAGTAACCAAATTGTGTTTTTGTAATTTTCTATAACCATATTTAATGTGGATATATATTTTTTTTAATAAGCATGCAGTTGTACCACACTGCTATTTGCTCTTCAATAATTGATATGGCAAAACGAGCAACAAATGCAGGTAATCAGTTTTGCTGATATGAAACTTGCCATATTTTTTTTTTGTTTTTGTTGCTACAAACCCTACAAATCGGATAATGAAACATTAATTTGTGTAGCAATAAAATTGTAAATTATTTAATTTTTTACAATGCGTAAAATATTGTTACCTCATATGACAGTTCTTTAGTCAGAGTCAGAGTAACTAGCTTAATTCTAATTATCTATATTATTATATATTCTCCGTTTGTTTTTCCACGGAAACAGTTTTCTGAAAGCAAGACAAGGCGTGTTAGCTACATCAAGGGTGTGATTTTAACAGCTTGTTTGATTAAGTTGATTAAATACTAAATTTTTATATGTGAATGGTTTGTTATCTTCAATAATGGACAAATGATGAGCTTTAAACAATCAAATAATTGGCATTTTAATGCAAATTGCGGAAATAACATGCCCTTATACTTCCTTAAATACATATAACACAAGGTTGTAAAACTGCCACTGGACCCACTCAAACGTATCACATTAAGGTTAATAATACGAAAAAATTGTGGCCTTATTTTAAACTGTTTAAATTGCTTCATTTGTTGCTTGAAAAATAATTTGTATAAGTCATAATAAACCATACACGAGGCTGCCAACAATTTTCAAACTATTTCTTTCGAACATCAAACAACCAAGGCTTTACTTCTTGTACCACTGTCGTAGCAGACTAGGTTTCATTTGCTGCGAAAAGGTCTGTATAAGTGTGGTTAGAATAGTCAATATAGTAATAAAACAATACGTAACAATCATTAAATATATATTTTGAAATGATACAACATGGGCCTAGCAATAAAGTGTTTTTGTGAGTATTCGTTTCTTTTGTACTTCTCCCACAGACTAACTAGTGCGACTTATTTTACTATTCTTTAAAATGCTAGCAATGAAGAATTATCTTGCCTTATAGGAACTTCGCACCAGGGTCTCAAACTTCCTGTATTTGGCAGGAGTTACGTATTTCAATACCTTCGAATGACTGTGGGCTCTATGTATTGGCTGAGAGTCCCACAATCTACCCCTGCTGTCTGCAGATTGGTCAAGGTCAGCTCAACGTCTGCGTATGTCACATTGAGACCCAACATAATCGAAGACTGCTTTATTAGGTCGGAATTAAATGATTTTGCCTCTTTTCAGAGTTCCTAGCGATTACTTGTTTAATAATATTAAGAATTTCTCTCCCAAAACTATTAGAAAAAAAATGGAATGCTATTAAATTCTACGCAATATTTTGCAATAGTTCATAATTCTAGGGCTTAATAATTTTAACAATTCACAATAACATCGCCTGATATAAAGGAGCTCAGTTAATTTTAATGCCTAGATCTTATCCATAACAAAAGTTATTGTTATACACTTCTATACAGAGGATATATTGCAGTGGTTTACTGCCCACAGCAATTGTGGTTGCCTAACATGAAATATGAAGAATTTCAAAATGAGCACAGAATTAAATATTTTATTTATTGCAAGAAAATCAGTAATTTTACACTAATAAAAGCACTTGAAATGAGTAGCAGTAATTATAATTGGAGTGAGAAAGGTTAGCATTAGATAAGGTAGAGTTCAGAAGGGTTACGTTCAGCGTTTGATTAATTGATGTTAGGAATGGCAAACGCAGCTTAATTTGTGTAGCTGACAAATTTTAGTTTAGTAACGTCAACGATAATGTGAATTTAAAATAATACAAAGATAGTGTGTGAAATACAGAAATTATACGAGCGTTATGATTAGTTTGTATCACCCGCAAATGGCAAGACAACTGACGGGTAAAGAAAAGCAGTACGAGGAAGTAAAGATTGCAAAGAGCAATAATTAAGCTACCTATCAAAGCAAACAGACATTGTGCAGTGCTAAAATAAACATGTGAAACAGTGCATTTAAAACTGAAGTGATTAAAAAGCAGAGATTTAAAGTACAAAAGTGACAATTTCCAAGAAAAGACAGTTTAGTATTTAAGCAAAAACAGTATATCAAAACTATAGTTCTATAGTTCATAAGTTAAAACATGATATAAAAACTCATTTTCATAAATACAATTGTAAATCTAGGTTACTAAGATACAGGACAGTCAATTGTTTAATATCAAAAACAAGCTTGTAACTTTTATGTTGGGTGCAGGAGGTGCTCCTAGTTTTGGTGTAAAATTATTAATAAAAAAGCTATTTGTATCAGCCAAAAACTGTTTTCCATTTTCACCAGTGTGCAGAACATCTGTGAGAGTAATTTTCCTTGTGATAAAACATCCTATAGTGTATAGGAATCAGCCCAGCCACTGCCTCCTACACTTAGAAGCCATGCTGTTGGAGATTTGGCAACGCTGATCGTAGACCAATTTTTGTACTGTTTATTTATAAAAACGTCTGTTCAAATGTGGCGTGTGAGTAAATATTAATATGTTGGACTGCTCTAAGTTTGAGGAAATGCATTTATTTCTATTACTGTACTGTTCGTGATAAGTAAAAGTAAAATTGCTGCTAGAATTTATGGGTTTTTATTAAGTATTTCACTGAGGTAAGTAACAATTTAACCTCATTTTTAGGGCATTCCTTGTAACTTTTAATTTTATATTTAGAATGCTACGAAGACGCTGTGTACCAACCACAACAGTTCCTTACAAGAAAATAGTATGCAAACTATAACATTTTCTTTTCCAGTGGACGAGATTCGAAAGAAAGCATGGCTTTGTGCAACAGCATGAGAACGTTGCACTTCAAGAAAAAGTGCTGTCATGTGTGAAATACATTTTAATGGAAAAGGCATTTGAAAACGTTAGAAATGAGAGTGGGGATCTGCAGAACTGTTGCTGCATTACCCTCGATTAGCTGACAATGCTGTCCCAAGCGTATTTGCAAATGTACCAACATATTTGTCGTAAAGCTCCTCAAGAAAGGACAAATCCTGAATGTAGAAGAAGACAAGAAAGACATGCACAAAAAGTGAAAGTGTTTTTAAATGATGACATTAGCAGTTTTTCGAAGTTTATGGAACAATTTACATCATACAAATTTAGATGTTACCGAGCAGATAAGTTTATTATGTTCAAATAAGATTATTTACAGCAGTAGCACCATAGTTTTTGCATATGTGTTGTTCTCTCAATCAGCAGTAGTGTATGGAAAGTTACAAACTTTAAAATAATTACGGAAATGTTCTTTTATCTATGAATTACATAGGTTCAGTTGTTTTATTTTTATAAATATACTGTTAAATGTTTGTATTACTTGAATATGTAAATAAATGTCTCAATTACAGAAGCTATCTTTAGTTAATTACAGAGTAAAATATGTTAAAGAATAAAACTGTGCTCTTTAAAGCAAAATTATTTCAAATGGGAGTATTGTAATTTAGGACCACCAACTACCAGAGATGCAATGTTGCCAAGTCTAACAGCATGGCTTGTAAGTGTAGGAGGCAGTGGCCCACCAAGTGCGTCCTACAGCGACACCAAATTCGGACAAGATTTCGGGCAAGTCAAGACATCAGCCAGCCAGAACCTTTTTGTTACGCTTGGAGGAGCCTTTTAGTGAGCCCTACAGGTAGGAAGGAGAACCCAAAAGCCGTCTTCAAGTTGATAGGAGCCGTGGTGTCTCTTCATTGTGCGAGCCAGCATCGGAGCACCACTACCAAAGATAAAAATTCACAAGAAGCAGTATTAGACGGTCTACGAGGTGTAGCACCATACCCCAGTTCCCAGGAGCTTTCCAAGATTTTTAATCGGCGTGGTGTCCTTCCATTTTGCGATTTGGACCAAATATTTCTACCGTTTTTGCCGGAAATAAAACAAATGCACATAGCGTCGGTTTGCCTCACTGAAACAATACCAGGTTAGCCGGAAATTACGTCAGATCAATTACATTGCATTTACCTGATGTTATTTTGCCATTTTGGGGTGTTGAATTCAAATTACGCAAAGTTTTTATACGTACAGATCATCTTTGTGTTTATAGTCAATGTAAGGTTAAAGCTGTTGGAAAGGAATTTAAGCAATTGTCATACACAAAAGTATTTGAGATACAAGTTGTTAAACCTATCCCTGTGATAAGAGTTTTATTCATGCTATTCCGGAGCTTTAATTCAATTAATTGCAAATGGATATGATACATAAGAGCAATAAACCATTTATTAAGCAAATAATTATAACATCCTTTTTAATAAGCCCTAAGATTGACACAATATTGTAGAACCTTTATAGAAGGCGGGTGCGAAGTAGTCATTTCCCGAGCCCTGTTATTTATTATAATTATTACGTATTACCCTAAACTCTTTAAACGTGTAAATTTGAAAATGTACCAGTAGAGGAATAAGTGGAAGTGTTCGCAGTGCAATCTTACGATTATTTTGAAAAATTCTATGTTATAAACATTGTATGTGATGGTTTGTCATTGTGACATAAGAAATGTTTTCGGCTGACTTTGTTCCAAAAAATTGTGAAGTTTTCAACTGTGACGGTGAAGTTTTTAGCAGCTGTCACATATGCAACATCTTATTATGTTTTGACCATTTTGCTAATGATGACATAAAATGCCACGATCACGTTATTAGGGCTGATATAAGGAACAGTATTGAAAATAATTTTACAGGTGAAGAAACAGATATTGGCCGTCAAAAGGAACGAAAATGTTGTTCTATTTGTGGCAAATCTTTTTCAAGACTAAATTCCCACATTAAAAAAGCTCATCCATTTGAATCTTTACAAAATTGTAGTAACAGTACAAATAGAAATGGCAATAATAAATCATATGTGAAAAATAATCAAAATACTTCCTCAAGAAATTCAACATTAGAAATTGTAGCTTCCACGCAAGAAAAATGCCCTCATTGCAGCTTATACTTTAAAAACCTAAGAGGTATTAAAGCTCATATTAGAAAATCACATTGTGAATTATATACAAAAGATTTAGTTAATGATGGCATAGAAAATTCAATAAAGGTATCTGTAAATCAAGAAAAATGTCCACATTGCAGCCAATTTTTTAAAAACCAAAGAGGTGTTAATGCCCATATAAGAAAATCCCACGGCGAAATTTATAGAAAGAAATTAGTTAATAACCATATTGAAAATTCGACAAATGAAAAGGTATCAGAAAAGCAGACACCTAATTCTCAACAGGATAGGTATCTAAAGAAAACGTTATTTGATGATGAAATTTCTAAATGGGAAGAAAAATTTAACAGTTTATTCAATTCTGAAGAATATTTTAGTGTTACTGTAGCAAAATTTGGAGAATTTTTAGTTAAGATTATGGACATACTTCCGGGGCCGAAACATCCAGCCACAAAATTTTACGAAGCTAGAAAGAAGAAAGGCTTTAAACGACGACAGGAGACTTTAAAGTATCGAATCCAGAAAGAGCTTCAAAAAGAAACAGCGAAAGAAGGAAGCAAGAATACGATTACCAACTAGCCCAATATTACTTCTACAACAGAAGAAGAAAAGCGGTACAATTAGTTTATAATAACGGAAAGTCTAAAATTTGTAATATAGATTTAAATGATGTTCATAACTTTTTTAAAACTAGATTCGAAGAAAAAAATTATAATTGTAAAACAGAATATACTTCTAATTTAGGTAATTTGGAAAAATTGTCTGTCGAAAGCAATTATGTCCCAGCGATATCATTAGGTGATATTCAATGGGCAGTTTCACGAATTAAAGTAGACACCTCTCCTGGCCCTGATAAAATTATTATGCGTTCCATAAAAAATAACTCGAAAATTCTTTCTATTAGGTATAGCAAAAATTGCCACATTAATGATACAAAAAAATTTTGTTCCAAAATTATTCAAATTAGCACGTACGGTATTAATATTCAAAGGTGGTCATGAAAAAGACATTAATAACTGGCGTCCCATAACAATTTGTTCTCTTAGAAGAATAATAGAAAAAGTTTTAGATAGACAAATTAGAGATTATGTTGTTATTAATACAAATCAGAGAGGATTCATGCATTTACCTGGTTGCTTAATTAATAACAAAATTCTAGAAAATATTCTACATAAATCTAAAAGCCAAAGAGATACAGTTTCTCTAGTGTTTTTAGATATTATGAAAGCATATGATTCAATTGGACACGATTATTTAACAAATGTAATAAGATCTTCTGAAATTCCATCAAAATTAGAAGATTTAATTATAAATCTTCAAATGGACAATGAATCATATATTGATTTGGGCATTAAAAAAAGTAAATCGTTTAAAATAAATAAAGGAGTTCTTCAAGGTGCTCCTTTATCACCTATTTTATTTAATTTATGTGTGAATCATATTTTCGATGAAATCTCTGAAAACAACATCAAAAATGATTTAGGATATAATTTAGGAAATGATTGTCGCCCACACATGTTATCAATAATTGGTTATGCCGATGACACAGTGTTAGTGGCAAAAGACCTTTCTTCGGCAGATAAATTGCTAGTTATGGTTGAGAATAAATTTAAAGAAATTGGCCTGAATATAAATCCATCAAAATCATCGGCTATAATAATTGAGAATGGTTTGTTAGAAAACACATCACTAACAACAATAGACAACAGTAAAATTAAGTCTTTAAATTACAATGATACAATTAAATATCTTGGTGTATCAATTTCCGATGAAATCATTTTTGACGAAAACTCTATTCTTAAAAGTTTTGCTAATTCCTTAGAAATTTTAACAAAATCATTATTGATAAAATCAGATCAAAAATTAGATATTTTAAAACAGTATATTTCTCCTCTCTTGATTTATCCTTTACAGGTAGCACCTTTAAACAAAATTTCCAAAATGTTTTTAGAAAAAGTAGATTTAATTATTCGAAGTTGTGTTAAAGAAATTTTACAACTGCCAGGGGACACTCCCAATAGTTTTTTATATTCATCAAAGGCTGTTAAAGGCTTAGAAATATTCAATGCATTTTGGGAGGCATTTATTCAACAACATAATAAATTTTGTATTCTTGAGAAAAGTGTTTGTGATTATATTTCAGATGATTACACTACAATGAAAAATAAATGTTTGGAAAAACTAAATTTAAATAGTTTAGAATTGGATACCACTATTTCTAGGAAAAAGTCTAGCAAAATTATACGTTCTGCTTTACGTGAAAAGGAATATTTTGAATGGTGTAATTTAAAGCAAAAGGGAAAAGGGGTAATTTTATATCAGGAGGTTAAAAATGCAAATAATTGGGTTTATAGAAGATCTGGTCTAAGCATGTCAGAGTGGTGTGACTGCATCAAGATGACATGTAACGTTGCTGCTGTGCGTGCTGTTCCCGGACGCAGTATCCATACATCCCATTGCAGACGATGCAATGAGTACGAAACACTTGCACATGTACTTGGATATTGTAGTTACGGAGAACTAGCACGCATTAAAAGGCACAACGATGTCAGATCACTTATTGCAGATGCACTTAGAAAGACAGGTTTGGATGTTTATGAGGAGGTGGTTGGGGTATCCGCTGTTGGTAGTATAAGGCGCATAGATATAATTGCTATTGACAGACATCAAAATTCAGGTATTATTATTGATCCTACAATTAGGTTCGAGGATAGTTTAAATCAACCAGAATTGGTTCATCAGGAAAAAGTTGCTATATATGAACCAACTGTTGATTTCTATAAAGAAAAATTTTCAATAACCGAGATTAAAGTTATAGGGCTACTTTTTGGGGCGAGGGGAACTTTAACTAAAAAATATATAGAATTTCGGAAAAAATTTAAATCGCCGAAATCACTAGATTCTAATATTGTATTAACCATTTTTAAATCTTCAGTGTATATTCTTCGTAATCATTTGTTTAATGTTAGCTTTTAATTATTGTGTTTTTATTTGATCTGTACTGTTGAAATTTTATTACTGTGTTATGTTGGCAAACTGAATGTCAGTCAGTGTATTCTTTGTTGGATAAATATATATATATTATTAAAACCATTTTATTGTAATCTGTGTGATATGTCCCCATTTATTTATCTTATTATATTTTTACATACTTACACTGTGGGAACAATCATTACAATATTAAGGGGCAGTAAAACAACATAGTAGGAATCAATTGCTATTCATTAAGAGATATTGGTCCTAACAGCTGAGCAATGCAAATCAAGAATAACAAAACTTTGGAGAATGCAATTTTTGGCTGTGATGTGCTTTATGATGTAAGGTGTAATGTGTGATATGAACAAGCAAGGATAGAATGCATTTATCTACATAACAGCCATCAAATGTGAAAATAAGCAAAAACAAGCACATACAATACAAACTGCTTCTTATACACATTATTTAGCGTATGGCTTGTTTGGCCGGGAGTCTCGGGTCTGTGACCCGAGATGTTCGGCCGCCGACTGTATGATATATATGATATACATAAAGAAACCTAAAAGATCTGTACGTCGTTTGAGCTACGTGGACATATAACTGGCTACAATGTCATTGCAATGGCTAGTAGTAGGTACACAAAAGCTAGTTGGCACACAAAAGACGACAAGGAAAAATACACTCTTTCAATAAAATACTGTAATCTAAACTTTGCAATATTTTTTGACGTTATAAACTTCTGCTCTGATCAGGTAAAATTTTGTCAAATTACAATATCTAATTACTCGCCCTTAATGGTAGCTACAAAAAGTCGAGGGTTCACTTCCTTGAAAATCAACATAAACGCCTCGTTATTTGAACTTAAAACACGCCAAATTGCATCAGTAAGCCAATACACTACCTAGTGCAACCCGAGAACGCAAAGGCAAGGAGTTACAACCACATTAAACAAAATCTCCTTCACCATGGTCGATTAGCGCAAAGTGCTGGGAAACAAAGAATCGCGTCCCTTAAAAGCGCCTGCGAAGGCATTCACGGATCTGCTGCAAATCAAGAACCACAAGATTGCACAGTGCTAAAAATTCCTATTGTAACGGCCTTCGGGCCGGATCTCGTCAGAACATTCCAGATCACTCCAGAAAGTATAACGACCTTCAGGCCGGATCGCATCAGAACATTCCAGAACGACCTTGTGGGCGAACACGTCAGCGTCGCTGAATTAATCGAGCAAGGTCTGGATGTTTCTAAGAATGACTCATTCGTGATATATAAATACGTGTCAGCAGGAATAGACAGGCAGTTCCCATCAGAATTGAAGCGCGCGTGATGTAAACAAGCCGTGTGAAATAAATAACAAATAAATACATCCATCTGAATCCCGACTGTTAAACTGTATATAAATAATTATTAAATAGTGTATAGTTGTTAGAAATAGTGCCTGTAGTTTATAAGTAATTCGGCCTTTATAATTCCTGTATTTTTAAATAATCATAATTAATCATAGTAAATAAACGTTTAAAACCAGAAGCGTCGTATAATTTTTAAATAGTTCGAACGGTAAAAACGTAACAGTGGCGTCAGGTTTGCGGGTTTTGTACCGGGTTATACCAGGGGCTACAAAAAAATTATTGAACAAACATTAAATAAATGAATTGTTCAACAAGTGCCGATAAAACGACGGTCGGATAAATAAATTTAAGTGTATTGTGGATGCCGGTGACAAGATCCCAGAGTGGCAAAATGGAGGCTCAATTAAGCCAACTTTTCCAGCTGATGCAAGTTGGCCAAGAGAAGGCAGAAAAGGCCCAAGAGAAGGCAGGAAACGCGCAAGAAGAACTGAAAGCCGCGCAAGAAAGAGCACAAGAGGATCTTAAGAAAGAGATGCGAGTTGGTCAGGACAAAGCGGAAAAAGCACAAGAGGATCTCAAGAAAGAGATGCGAGTTGGTCAGGACAAAGCGGAAAAAGCACAAGAGGATCTTAAGAAAGAGATTCAGGTTGGTCAGGACAAGGCAGAAAAAGCACAAGAAGTACTTAAGGAATAGCTGAAAGCCGGGCAGGAAGTACTTAAGGAAGAGCTGAAAGCCGAGCAAGAAAAAGTAGTTCAAAAACTTGAGGAAGAATTGAAAGCCACTCAAGAAGAAATGAAAGCGAGCAATGACGAGTTGGCAGAGGCGATCAGGGATATTCAGGAAGAAATGGAGAGAAAGATGGCCGGACTTCAGGGTGACATGCTGGAGCTGCAGGAACGATTTACCAAGTCACGAAGTGGCCAAGGCCAACCAACTCCCTTTGAATCTGCTGGCTTCTCTTCTCCTCTTGCAGTGAATCAGCCTACCTTATCGCAAGTTGCTGCCCCTCAGGTTGCTCTGTCCCAAGATACTGCCCCAGTGAGGCCCGCAACATCTGGCTTGCACATGAAACTGCCCTCTTACGATGGGAAAACGCCATGGTCAACATACCTGAAGTAATTTGAAGCCGCAGCCGTCGCTAATGGTTGGGGAATGGCAGACAAATCGACCGCATTGATTCTGACATTGCGAGGGGATGCCCTGAATGTTCTGCAAATGATTCCAGAAAATCAGCAGAGGGACTTCCAGCAATTGGTGAATCGTCTGGAACGGCGTTATGGCAATGGTCATCTTCAGCATGTGCATTGTGCCCAGCTGCAGAACAGAATTCAGAAGTCGGGGGAGACTCTGCAAGAACTGGAGGCCGATGTTGCTCGATTGGTTCGGCTTGCGTATCCATCGGCGCCGGAGGACTTCCTGGAGCAGCTAGCCGTCCAAACATTCGTAGATGGAATGAAAGACGCCGATACTCAGCAAGCGATACGTCTGGGGCGCCATAGGACACTGGGAGAGGCCTTAGCCCATGCAATGGAATTTGAAGCGGCAAGGACTGCCTCCAGAGAACATGGTCGTGTCCTCGGTGTCGCCACGACAAAGATGGCGCCTGAATCCATGGAGGACATGTTGCGACGACTTATAAGGTAGGAGACGAGGAAGAAGGGGCGAGAGTCGACTCCTGATTGCCATGCCAGGGAGATTCCCATACATGTGTCGTTCGTGCAACACCAGCCTGATAGTCTCTTCATTGATGGAAAAATAAATGGAAGGGTTCGGTCTTTGCTGTTGGATACTAGAGCGACGAGGGTCAGCTGCTGCCCACCAGGACACGCCTTCGCACTGCCATGGGAGGCACTGTGACCACACGTGGGAAAATGGATTTGACATTGAAGATTGGGAATCAAACCCTCAAGCATCGGGTCCTGATTGCTGACATTTCGGACGAGTTCATCCTGGGAATGGATGTCATGAATAAGTGTGGGTTTACTTTAGACCTGGGACGCGGCGTGTTGCACGTGGGTGGGGAAGAGCTTTCCCTACTCCCAAGAGAAGAGATCGCAGAACGAGTGGTATTGGCGCAAGATGTTACTCTGCCTGGACGAACCGAGAGGGTCGTGGATGCATACCTGGATGGCGATCTCCGTTGCAACGTAGTGCGCATGATTGAACCCGATTATGACAAGGAGCTCACTCATGGTATCCTGGTTGGGAAGACGTTGGTAAAGACTGGGCTTAAGGACTTAGTAAGAATGATGAACGTCAACAGATAACTGGCAACCGTCAGGAGAAACACAGCCCTGGGGAGATGCACACCCGGTCTCCGCCGTTGTCAGAACGATTACTAGTGACAGCGGCAGCAAGGCGAAGGGCTGCCCAAAGGCATTAATGAACACCGTGATTTCTACTTGCAAGGGCATGAGTCAACAAGAACGGAAGAAGATCGAAGATCTGGTGGCCCGATACCAAGACGTCTTCGAGTGCGGAGATTATCCCAGCGGCCGTACCGACGTAGTTAAGCATAAAATCAATACTGGGGATGCTCAACCGATACGCCAACATCCAAGAAGGTTGCCCCTCGCCAAACAGGAAGAAGCTGAGAAGAGTGTCCAAGATATGCGAAACCAAGGGATTATCGAACCGTCCAGCAGCCCGTGGGCTTCCCCTGTGGTTCTTGTCAAGAAGAAGGATGGCTCAACGAGGTTCTGTGTTGACTACCGACAGCTGAATCATGTGACCAAGAAAGACAGCTACCCTCTGCCACGAATCGATGATACCCTGGACACGCTCTCCGGTTTTCAATGGTTCTCGACGCTAGACTTGAAGAGCGGTTATTGGCAAGTCGGAATGGAACCTGCGGACAGGAAGAAGACTGCATTTACTATCGGAACTGGGCTCTGGCAGTTCTCCGTCATGCCGTTCGGTTTGTGCAATGCCCCGCCACGTTTGAGAGGCTGATGGACACCGTCCTGAAGGGTCTATCTTGTCAGACCTGCCTGATATACTTGGACGACATCATAGTGGTGGGTAAATCCTTTCACGAGCATCTGAAAAACCTGGAGGAAGTGTTCGGTAGTCTGCGAGGTGCCAACCTGCGATTAAGTCCAAAGAAGTGCCACATCTTCCAGAAGGAGGTACAGTACCTGGGGCACGTCGTATCCCGCCAGGTAGTAGCAGTAGACCCGAGTAAGATGAAGGCAGTGCAGAATTGGCCGATCCCGAAGGATAAGCATGAGCTGCTAAGCTTCCTGGGCCTATGTACTTACTACCGACGGTTCGTGCTGGTCTTTGCAAACATTGCAAAACCGTTAACCGTCTAACGGAAGAGGGACGACAGTTCAAATGGAGTGCTGAGCGCGCGAAGGCCTTCGAGACGCTCAAGACTGCCTTAACCAGTTCACCTGTACTTTGCTATCCACGTCAGGAAGGCCAGTTTATCCTCGACACTGACGCTAGCAATGTCGGAATCGTTGGTGTTCTGTCCCAGGTCCAAAATGGGCAAGAGAAAAAGTCCTGGCATATTTCAGCAAGGTCCTGTCCAAACCAGAGCGGAACTATTGCGTAACTAGGAGGGAGCTTCTGGCAGTAGTGAAGTCCGTGGAGCATTTTTATAAATACCTTTATGGCAGAAGATTCTTGCTGAGGACCGACCATGCTGTTAGAAGATGGCTGCTGCAGTTCAAGAACCCTGAAGGACAGGTGGCTAGGTGGATCGAGCGCCTACAAGAGTACGACTTTAAAATAAATCATCGACCTGGCACAGCCCACCGCAATGCCGATGCGTTATCCAGGAGGTCCTGCCTTGCGAACTGCAGCCACTGTTCGAGACTGGAGAGTCGTGCGGTACCCATCAATCGTACCACTGTAGTCGACGACTCGTCGTAGCTAGACGAATTGCATAGCAGCCAGGAGAACGACCCCGACTTAGGCACGGTTATAGCCTGGAAGCGAGATGGCCGTCGGCCTACCTAGCAGGAGGTCTCCGCCACCAACCCAACGGTGAAGAGCTATTGGGCGCAATGGGACCCCTTGCAGCTGGAAAACAACGTCCTGACCAGAATCTTGGAACACGAGGACGGTAGGACAACGAGATCACAATTGATGGTTCCAAGGAGTAGAGTGGCCGAGGTTCTGTGCCACCTGCATGATGGCTCCTCTGGGAGACACTTCGGATTGAAGAAGACGTTGCAGAAGGTCCGAGACCGGTTCTACTGGGCGAGCTGCAAAGATGATGTCCGAGAGTGGTGCCGGAGGTGCGAAGCCTGCGCTACAGGAAACGGACCGGTTGGTAGACGTAGAGCTCCGATGCGGCAGTACAACGTCGGTACCTAGTCCGTTCGAGAGGATAGCCATCGACATCGCTGGACCATTCCCCGAAACCGAATCGGGAAATAATTACCTCCTGGTGTGCATGGACTACTTCACCAAGTGGCCCGAAGCTTACGCCCTTCCTAATCAAGAGGGCGGTACTGTCGCTGATGTTCTGGTGAAGGAGTGCTTCAGTCGTTTTGGAGTCCCCCTGGAGTTACATTCAGACCAGGGCCGGAATTTCGAGTCTGGACTGTTCCAGAACGTTTGCAAGCTATTGGGGATACACAAGACCCGGACCACTGCGCTCCATCCTCAATCGGACGGCATGGTGGTGACTGGGACCAATACATTCACCTGTTCCTAATGGCCTACCGATCGGCAGTACAAAAGACAACCAACCACACCCCAGCCACGGTACTCTTTGGGCGCGAGCTGCGATTGCCATGTGACCTCAAATTTGGAAGAAAGCCCGGTGAAGAAACGGCCGGCGAGGACTACGTGGGAACCTGAAGAAGAGGATGGAAGAGATCCACGACGCCGTACGCCGAAACATTCAGTGTGCCAGCGACCGAAAGAAGGACCGATATGATGCCCACGCTGAGGCCGGTGGCTTCCAGCCTGGCGATTTGGTATGGCTTCATAACCCCCAGAGGCGTCGTGGCTTTTCCCTCAAGCTCCAAAGAAACTGGGAAGGCCCCTACACTGTAGTTGCTCGACTGAATGAATGGTATACCGAATCCAGAAACCTCCTCGGGGAAAGTGCAGGGTGGTGCACTTCAATCGGTTGGCCCCATATGCCGGAACCAATGAGGAAGTGGAGGCTGTCACGGAGCAACCCCTGAGACGACTAGGAACCGGAGGAACCTCCTTCCAGGAGTTTATGGCCGCTTATGGGGGTACGAAGACTGCGCGATTTGGAGTCACTACAGAAGTGCAGCGTGACCTGTTCGACACCCTGCGGCAGTATTCCCTGGCACACTGCGTCGCCCAGGACCTCCGGATCGCCACTGCCTTCCGGGAGAAGTTTGGCCAGTTAGATCAGCTGCGAGAGCAGGCACCTCAGGTTGGCAGAACTTTGCAGCTGAAGGAAGGCAACAGCTCTATTTATTACCTGTGACGAAAAGGTTGTCTTACGAAAAACCTAGTTACCAGGAGCTCTGGTCTGCTCTTTTGGACTTTAAGGAGCAGATGGGAAGAACGGCGAAACCCGGCTAGCGGTGCCGAAATTAGGATGCGGCCCGGATTCGTTGAACTGGAGGGTTGTACGCAGCATGCTGGAAGTAGTTTTCAACCGGACCGGCATCCAGATCGAGGTCTGCTGTTGCAGCCCGTTGCGAAGCATTGAGCCCATGGTGGACTGCTACTTCTTCAACCAGTCCGTGTGCAAGAAGGCCACCGCCTGTAAATACCGCCATCAAACCCCCACAAGAGCGAGCGGCAGGCACCCGACGCAACTAGGCCTAAGGTGGGGGCAGTGTAACGACCTTCGGGCCGGATCGCATCAGAACATTCCAGAATGACCTTGCGCGCGAACACGTCAGCGTCGTTGAATTAATCGAGCAAGGTCTGGATGTTTCTAGGAATGACTCATTCGTGATATATAAATACGTGTCAGCAGGAATAGACAGGCAGTTCCCATCAGACTTGAAGCGCGCGTGATATAAACGAGCCGTGTGAAATAAATAACAAATAAATACAACCATATAAATCCTTACTGTTAAGCTGTATATAAATAATTATTAAATAGTGTATAGTTGTTAGAAATAGTGCCTGTAGTTTATAAGTAATTCGGCCTTCATAATTCTTGTATTTTTAAATAATCATAATTAATCATAGTAAATAAACGTTTAAAACCAGAAGCGTCGTATAATTTTTAAATAGCCCGAACGGTAAAAACGTAACACTATCAATGAACTGTGGCGATCAGTACCAAGTAATCAGGCACCATCGGCTGTGTATGAAATGCTTAGCCCACAACGAAAACGAGAGGTGCTACAGTACAAGTAAATGCCATGCATGTGACAAATGGCACCACACCCTTCTGCATAAGGAATGGAATAAAACACAGGTAAAAAATCCACAGCAAACAGGATCTAAACTATAACAGGAAGTAAATAAGAAATTGCAAATTCTCACCAACAGCGACCATAAAGATGCAGAGGAAGTAAGCAGCCTCGTCAGCAGAAAGACCAAGCAACCCAACCTGAAAGAAGTCCTCTTAGCCACGACATTCATAAAAGTGAAAACAGCCGGAGGATACTATGTAATGTTAAGGGCATATAGGTCGATTCACAGTCACAGTCACAGGCATCTTTCATAACAGAAGCAGCAGTTCAGTTGTTGGCATTACCAAGAGTGAGAATTCAAGCAATATTGTAGGGCTAGGAAGAAGCAAAGCTGGAAAATCCAGAGGGAAACTTGAAGTGGAGATGAAACTTAGATTCTCCAGCAATTTTGTATTTGTCGGGATCTACTTATATTGGCAAAATTGACAGAAACATTGCCAAGAAACGCAATAAGCGATAAGGAAAAGGACGCATGGGAACAATACCTACTAGCCGATCCAACGTACAACATGCCAGGTCCAATAGGCATCCTCATAGGGGCGGATTTATATAAGCATATGCTCTTAAAAAGAGTAAAGAAGAGAAGGAAAGGGATGATGGCATAAAATACGGAAATAGGATGGATCATATCTGGGGAAGTAGAAGTAACCAAAAATCACAACATGAGAGTGATCAGTATGGTGTCTAACATCGAAGAGGATCACCAACTCAGCCAGTTTTGGGAGATTGAAGACGTTCTGATGGAGAAATCAGTCTCACAGGAGGAACAAGAGTGTGAACGACAATTCAGAGTAAATCATTGTCTCAAACAAGATGGAACATATATTGTAAACATACCATTCAAAGAAGACCGAAGTCAACTAGGAGAATCAAAACGGAAGGCAGTAGCCAGAATGCTACAAATGGAAAAACGATTTGAAACTAATAAGAACATGAAGTCTGAATACAAAAACTTCATGAAGGAATATCTCTTAGGACACATAAAGAAGATGAACCAGGAAGAGGATATTACATTCCTCATCAAGCTGTCATAAGGATAAGAATATGAATTAACCACGGTGAGTTACGGCACAACCGCTGCTCCTTACCTGGCCATTCGGACCCTGCAACAACTAGCAAAAGATGAAAAACAAAACGTCCATAGGGCGTCTCAAATAGCCATTAGAGAGTTCTAGGTCGATGATCTTCTAACGGGAACCGAATCTGAAGAAGATGTAAGAATCGTCCAAAGTGAACCCACAAAGATGTTGAAAAGTGGAGGATTCGATTTAAGAAAATGGACTACCAACCTACCAGATGCTGAAAAGAGCATCAACATCGAAATAAGGGACAAAGAAGACACAGCAAAGAAAACATTGGAAATTCATTGGTCACCAGCATATGATCTGCTACAATACAATGTCAAGCAACAGTCAAAGGACAAGATAACCAAGAGGAAAATCCTGTCGGAAATCGCGCAGATTTTCGATCTGCTACGCTTACTGGCACCAATAATCAAAAACGGCCAAACTGTTAATACAGGAGTAATGAGTATGGGTTCTGCGATTCGTCAGAAAAAGCGTATGGGGCAATCTACATGAAAAGTTCTCCACCATCAAGGGCCACAACAGTGACATTATTAACAGCTAAATCAAAGATAGCACCCCTCAAGATGAAGAAGACGTTGCCAATGCTAGAATTATGTGCTGCAGAGCTATTAGCCAAATTATTAAAAAAAACCATCACAGCCATAGAAATAAGGGACATTGAGATCTATGCCTTGACAGACTCAATGATCACCCTGGTCTGGATAAAAGGAAATCCAGAAAAATGGAAACATTACAATCATCAGAAGTACTTCCAAAAGTCAATAATAGATTACTTCCTTATAAGGAAACACAGACTCGCAAATATAAAAGATGTGAAAGTAAAAAGGCAAGCGGAAATTGGAAGCGATCACCACATGCTAGTGATGGATATGAAAATTCAAACAAAAAACATCTGAAAAAAGAAGAAAGATAGTAAAAGACAAAATTAAAAGCTTTAAACTAAAAGAACAGAAATGCAGGAAGAAATACCAAGAGAGTACAGATAGGAAATTCAGAGAACAAAGAGAAGAAACGGGAATAGAAGAAAAATGGAAGACGTTTAAGGAAACCGTCTTAGAAACGGCAAAAGAATGTTGCGGTATATCAAAAATAACAAATACAGATATAAAAAGAACAGAATGGTGGACCGAAGATTTGAAGCGAAAAATAAAAGAGAAGAAAGAAGCATGGAAAATATACTTAAATAAGAAGCGGCCAGAAGACTACGAAAAGTATAAGGAGAAAAGAAAAGAGGTAAAAGCAGAAGTAAAAAAAGCAAAAGAAGAGTCATGGATAAGATTTGGAGAGAAAATTACATAGAATTATAAAGAAAATAAAAAACTATTTTATGGAACATATTGAATCTAGTTTAAGACCTGGCTTGTAGTTATAAAGAACAATATAAACTTTATATCTAATGTGTTCTCTGTCTATGCACTTTAGTTATGAATTGGACCTTGGTATCTGAACTACCTGTGACAAAATTAAAATAAAATGCAAAAGTACTACCATTACCAATTGAAAGTAGCAAGTGCATAGGTGTGTTTGTGTGAATCGTATAACAGATCGCAGAGCGAGAGTCTGTAACTAGTAACAATTACTCTGTTGGAAATTGGTAAGACACATATTTTCAAATTTTAAACCGTATTGTATACTATATTTATTTTTTACATGTATTCTGACGAAAAGGAGCAAAAGAGACTGAATAAACTTATGTTAGAATGCGTGAGTGTAGATGATCAAGAGTTCAACAATTATACTGCATTCCTGTATGAAATAATAAAACAAGTTTAATAATTAATAAATTTGCAATATTTTACTATGCCGTTCGTTTTACCCGCTATTATGACATCTGTCAAAATGACAATCATTTTTTTAGTGGAAAAAAGAACTAAAAATCTATGTACCAACATTATTAAAACTAGGGACCCTGCAGGAATGCAACTTATCCCCTAGAAAGTTGACTTTGAAAATTATTATAGAAGAAAAACGTACTTTACCTCATGTTACTGCTTTTGTAGAATGTATGTATGTATTAATCTGTAACCTCATTTACCTTGCGGTGTCGAGGCTGGTGCATAGATATATTAAACAAGATACAGCCATGCGCGGTAAACGTATGTCCGTGCTTAGAAAACATATCAAAGAATTCGGTACATCTCTCCATTTCATTCTGCCACGCATTTAATGTATTTGTTATTTCTTTTTATTAGTTAACCGTAAGTCGCAGGAATTTCGAGTGCTTTGTTTTGAAGTGTCATTCAAATTTCAAATTACGCCAAACTCGTAATTTACGTAGTTTATTGCAATGATAAAGAACTCAATTAATATTTATAATCAAAATGAGGACTTGTATACTGTATTCTATTTCTTATAGTTCTTTTTATGAAGATTTATCCTTCCATCGATGCGTAAACTCTTTTAAAATACCTAAATAATACCTACCTACTACCTGTACTTATTATTCTTTGGCACCTCAACCCTGACAGGTTATGGAGGCCGTGTATTAGTTTCTAGACTGCTTTCTGTCTTGTTTCAAAACTGCGGGTGTGTCCTGGCCTTTCCTATTATTTTTCCAGGCTTTTCAACCTCAGGTTTTCCTTAAGTTGTACCATGGTTTTTAGGTCTTACAATATGCTGTCCTCTCATTGTAACTAATATAAAACATAATGCACAATCAAATAAACGCTACTATTTATTTAATACCCACTGCTTTGGGCTAAAATGCAGAATCCGAGGCCAATTACAATCCTTCTACATATTTTCCTTATAATTTTGAACATTTAACTGGTTAGCAGATTTACCAGTCAAACTGCTGTTTTCGTGGTTTTGATTGCTATATTGAGACAACAAAGACTATTACTGGCACCATGTAACACAAGTTAGATGTATTTTGTCCGAATTTCTCTCAATATCGCATCAAAGTGCCATTGCTTGCATAGAAAAGTGGGACAGTAAAAAAATCTATTTTGAAAAATTTGTTGGTGGCACTGTAAGTCTATGTCAAATTCGATGTTAGCAGGTTAGGGTTTGCGTCAGTTTTGTCACAAACTGACGCAAAACCTAACCTGGTAACCTCGAATTTGACATAGACTTACAGTGCCACCAACACATTTTTCTATGCAAGCAATGGTACCTCTCTAAAGGATAGCGCTATACGTAATTCAAGCACTGAGAGTGACAGCAATAGAAGGTACGTCATTTTGAACTATGTCGCCGCATGGCTGTATCTTGTTTAATATATCTATGGGCTGGTGCTTTATGCGCTGGCATCTGGCGGTACAATGATGAACTTGCCCCGGATTATGATAAAGCAAAAATTGTATCCTGCATTGTAAATCTCCTCCCCCTAGGTTTATATTTTTATATCCGTAACAGCTAAAGGTGATGTAACTCAATATTAATTGTTAACCGTTGGAATAATTTAATTCTCGTTTTTTGTTAGATATTCAAAACTAATATAAAAATAAATCTTATGTAAGTAGTTTATATGTTTATTTCATAAAAAAAGTTTTATATGAACATAGTCTTTTAAAAAATAGAGTCACAATCCACTATGAACCATGTATAATTTTATTGCTACTGATTCATGTTAACCTCATATATCGTCCGAATATATAGTGGAAGAGTATTTATAATCGCCCGGTATCATAAAGCCAAGTACGAGCCCTAACCACTATATATTCGGACGATATATGAGTTTAACATGAATCAGTAGCAATAAAATTATACATGGTTCATAGTGGATTGTGACTCTATTTTTTAAAAGACTATGTTCATATAAAACTTTTTTTATGAAATAAACATATAAACTACTTACATAAGATTTATTTTTATATTAGTTTTGAATATCTAACAAAAAACGAGAATTAAATTATTCCAACGGTTAACAATTAATATTGAGTTACATCACCTTTAGCTGTTACGGATATAAAAATATAAACCTAGGGGGAGGAGATTTACAATGCAGGATACAATTTTTGCTTTATCATAATCCGGGGCAAGTTCATCATTGTACCGCCAGATGCCAGCGCATAAAGCACCAGCCCATAGATATATTAAACAAGATACAGCCATGCGGCGACATAGTTCAAAATGACGTACCTTCTATTGCTGTCACTCTCAGTGCTTGAATTACGTATAGCGCTATCCTTTAGAGAGGTACCATTGCTTGCATAGAAAAATGTGTTGGTGGCACTGTAAGTCTATGTCAAATTCGAGGTTACCAGGTTAGGTTTTGCGTCAGTTTGTGACAAAACTGACGCAAACCCTAACCTGCTAACATCGAATTTGACATAGACTTACAGTGCCACCAACAAATTTTTCAAAATAGATTTTTTTACTGTCCCACTTTTCTATGCAAGCAATGGCACTTTGATGCGATATTGAGAGAAATTCGGACAAAATACATCTAACTTGTGTTACATGGTGCCAGTAATAGTCTTTGTTGTCTCAATATAGCAATCAAAACCACGAAAACAGCAGTTTGACTGGTAAATCTGCTAACCAGTTAAATGTTCAAAATTATAAGGAAAATATGTAGAAGGATTGTAATTGGCCTCGGATTCTGCATTTTAGCCCAAAGCAGTGGGTATTAAATAAATAGTAGCGTTTATTTGATTGTGCATTATGTTTTATATTAGTTACAATGAGAGGACAGCATATTGTAAGACCTAAAAACCATGGTACAACTTAAGGAAAACCTGAGGTTGAAAAGCCTGGAAAAATAATAGGAAAGGCCAGGACACACCCGCAGTTTTGAAACAAGACAGAAAGCAGTCTAGAAACTAATACACGGCCTCCATAACCTGTCAGGGTTGAGGTGCCAAAGAATAATAAGTACAGGTAGTAGGTAGGTATTATTTAGGTATTTTAAAAGAGTTTACGCATCGATGGAAGGATAAATCTTCATAAAAAGAACTATAAGAAATAGAATACAGTATACAAGTCCTCATTTTGATTATAAATATTAATTGAGTTCTTTATCATTGCAATAAACTACGTAAATTACGAGTTTGGCGTAATTTGAAATTTGAATGACACTTCAAAACAAAGCACTCGAAATTCCTGCGACTTACGGTTAACTAATAAAAAGAAATAACAAATACATTAAATGCGTGGCAGAATGAAATGGAGAGATGTACCGAATTCTTTGATATGTTTTCTAAGCACGGACATACGTTTACCGCGCATGGCTGTATCTTGTTTAATATATCTATGCACCAGCCTCGACACCGCAAGGTAAATGAGGTTACAGATTAATACATACATACATTCTACAAAAGCAGTAACATGAGGTAAAGTACGTTTTTCTTCTATAATAATTTTCAAGGTCAACTTTCTAGGGGATAAGTTGCATTCCTGCAGGGTCCCTAGTTTTAATAATGTTGGTACATAGATTTTTAGTTCTTTTTTCCACTAAAAAAATGATTGTCATTTTGACAGATGTCATAATAGCGGGTAAAACGAACGGCATAGTAAAATATTGCAAATTTATTAATTATTAAACTTGTTTTATTATTTCATACAGGAATGCAGTATAATTGTTGAACTCTTGATCATCTACACTCACGCATTCTAACATAAGTTTATTCAGTCTCTTTTGCTCCTTTTCGTCAGAATACATGTAAAAAATAAATATAGTATACAATACGGTTTAAAATTTGAAAATATGTGTCTTACCAATTTCCAACAGAGTAATTGTTACTAGTTACAGACTCTCGCTCTGCGATCTGTTATACGATTCACACAAACACACCTATGCACTTGCTACTTTCAATTGGTAATGGTAGTACTTTTGCATTTTATTTTAATTTTGTCACAGGTAGTTCAGATACCAAGGTCCAATTCATAACTAAAGTGCATAGACAGAGAACACATTAGATATAAAGTTTATATTGTTCTTTATAACTACAAGCCAGGTCTTAAACTAGATTCAATATGTTCCATAAAATAGTTTTTTATTTTCTTTATAATTCTATGTAATTTTCTCTCCAAATCTTATCCATGACTCTTCTTTTGCTTTTTTTACTTCTGCTTTTACCTCTTTTCTTTTCTCCTTATACTTTTCGTAGTCTTCTGGCCGCTTCTTATTTAAGTATATTTTCCATGCTTCTTTCTTCTCTTTTATTTTTCGCTTCAAATCTTTGGTCCACCATTCTGTTCTTTTTATATCTGTATTTGTTATTTTTGATATACCGCAACATTCTTTTGCCGTTTCTAAGACGGTTTCCTTAAACGTCTTCCATTTTTCTTCTATTCCCGTTTCTTCTCTTTGTTCTCTGAATTTCCTATCTGTACTCTCTTGGTATTTCTTCCTGCATTTCTGTTCTTTTAGTTTAAAGCTTTTAATTTTGTCTTTTACTATCTTTCTTCTTTTTTCAGATGTTTTTTGTTTGAATTTTCATATCCATCACTAGCATGTGGTGATCGCTTCCAATTTCCGCTTGCCTTTTTACTTTCACATCTTTTATATTTGCGAGTCTGTGTTTCCTTATAAGGAAGTAATCTATTATTGACTTTTGGAAGTACTTCTGATGATTGTAATGTTTCCATTTTTCTGGATTTCCTTTTATCCAGACCAGGGTGATCATTGAGTCTGTCAAGGCATAGATCTCAATGTCCCTTATTTCTATGGCTGTGATGGTTTTTTTAATAATTTGGCTAATAGCTCTGCAGCACATAATTCTAGCATTGGCAACGTCTTCTTCATCTTGAGGGGTGCTATCTTTGATTTAGCTGTTAATAATGTCACTGTTGTGGCCCTTGATGGTGGAGAATTTGACATAGACTGACAATACACTTCAGTACTACCAAACGTATAACACATATCAAGGCCTGCTCAGAATAATTTTGTTTTATCTCATGGTACTACTCCAATGCTAAAATGTTCGTTATTTCATGGCATTTTCATAAACGAAAAAATGTCTATGCCACCAATGTCATTAATTGATTTATTATTGTTGTTTACTAGATCAAATTAATACACATTGTTTTTGTGATCATGACTACTTGATAATTGCACATTTTAATGGCAACCCAAACTTTGAGAGGGATTTTAAGGTAAATGATTGCTTTCAGGCGTTTCAATTAAGTGTACTTTATTTTTACGCTTTTTAATTCCCTTCAGTTAATAATCTAAACATTTTTAAAAATTTACAGATAACTGTATGAAAATCCGCTTTTCGCATCTCTACGGACGCGCGAAAGTATAAGTATATAAGTTTGCACGGCTTTCTTCGGGTGACGTTTCGCGGTTAGGCGCGAAAATAAATGCCGAGCGTCCTAATCGAGGAGGCCGTTTACTATTGTTTACTGGTAGTTCATCAATTGTCTGTTTCTTATTGTCACATTATGAAACGTGCAGCTGACTAATTACTGTTGTTACGAGCTACGTAATCATGAGCCTCAATATTATTGCGGGTACTTCTTGTACTTCAGAAAAATTTAACGAATCTGATGAGTTTTGAAAATTGAACACCAGAAGATGTTACGGTATGAAAAGGACTTTACGACACCCACCCAAGGTGAGCATCGCACCACGGAATCAGTCCTGAAAACATGACACACTTGCCCTGAGATCGGTTCGAAATAGGCTAATAGGCCACGGCTGGAACGCTCAGGGAGTCGGGCGTGAGTCACACGATACGTTCTGGGCAAGCGCGTTGTGGCATAATATATACAGGGTATGTCGAAATTATGAGGGCGCCACCAAGCCTGTCTTAACCCGGCTAACCGGGCCTGGACGGTTAGACGGGAGCGAAGCATGCAAAAATACTCCGCCAATAAGATTATTCAAGAGTTGCAAGGTCAAACAACAACTTCGGGATTGCCTTAAGCAAGGATTGTGATTAGGTGTCCATCCGACCACGACTACGCAGCTGTCCCACTCACCTGCACGCTCACAGCTTCCTCGTTCCGTCGTACAATAATTCGTACAATAAAGGGGCGTCTATCTGTAACAGAACATGCACAAACCGAAACAAACAATAGTTCCCTTAACTAACCAATCATATATTTCACTTCGAGTTACAATGGGGTAGCAGAATGCGTCGCCCTGTATCTAACCTTACTCTATAATTAAGGGCACCAGCTGGCACGCGCGCTCTAAGCTTAACGACAGATGTTGAACATTAGTGAACAGCAATAATAGGTACAAAGATACACATTGCCTTATGCAAGGGCAGCGACGATTTACATTAGCCTTCACGGCCTGAACTGTCTGCAGTCTGAATGAATGCACTAGCGTAGTAATGAATAGGTACAAAAATACACATTGCCTTATGCAAGGGCAGCGACGATTTACATTAGCCTTCACGGCCTGAACTGTCTGCAGTCTGAATGAATACACTAGCGTAGTAATGAGTAGGTACAAAAATACACATTGCCTTATGCAAGGGCAGCGACGATTTACATTAGCCTTCACGGCCTGAACTGTCTGCAGTCTGAATGAATACACTAGCGTAGTAATGAGTAGTAATGAGTAACACTCGCGTTCACAGCGGTAATCAGGTTAAAGGCACATACCTTAATGCGTGGGCGGCGAGGGAGCCTGGTACAGCTGAGTTGCGACGAGCTGCAATCGTAGGTGGTAGGTACCTTCGGTGTTACAACGGCGAAAGGGGGTGAATGCATAACCGCCTCAATGGCGACGGGAGACGCGTCAAGACGCGTACAACGGGACGACGAAAATGATGGGGGCCTCACTCGTTCTGCTGAACCAAATCCTCGTAGGTCGAGATGAAGGGGGCACGACCCCTCACTAATAGTAGCAGGAACTGGGCTCCAAAACACCCACGTTACGCCGAAGATCACTCGACAAATTTCGAATCACCACCACCACACACAAGCGCTCTCTGCCACGGGCTCTGGAAGACTCCCACTTAAGGCGAAAACGTTTATCACATAAATTGCCGAAGCAGCACTCGACGGGAAAAAGGGCTGACGCCCCCGCCAAGGGCGGAAGCGCCGCACGAAAGCACACACTCCGCGACCTCTTACTTGTTTGACGGCTCTCGGCTGAATGCCACGAGGGAAGCGTTGGCAAAAGGTCACCTTGGCCGCGTCCCGCCACGTGACTAAACCACAGCGAATCGCAAGGCGATGAAATGAAACCAACCAATGCGGGCCACGCTGGTATCACGCCGCCACAGCGTGCTATTCAGAATTCAGAAAAACGCCATCAGAGGAGAGCTCCAACCGACGACAAATACTGCTTTTGGGGCTAAATATGTGCGAAATCGTGATTCTGGAATTAGGCGATGGAGCCAAATAAAGAGCTAAAAGGGCTTAGCATACGGGCGCGCTGCTCTAAGCTTAGGCGGCTATTCAAAATACCAAAATGACCTAACTAACGGCGTGAAATGCAATTAAGCATCTGAAACAGCAAAATGACTTAACAAAGAATGCAGTGAAAAAGCCAGAGAAGTAACGCTAGATTTGTTACCTAACAAATCGAAACAAAGGTATAATTTACAATACAAGTTATTTATGGATTAATGTGGTTTCAACAAAGTAATGAAATATAGCAAAAATTTATTTCTGGCGTACATGTCAGAATTATCACAAAAATGCAAGTCTTTGACGTTGTGGTCGATTCATTTATAATGTTCAGCAACGCTAGTGTTGTGCCTTGGTCAATTGACCGGTCAATTGACCGGTCAATTTGACCACGGTCAAAAACTGTGTGGTCAAATTCACTGTCAAATGCTCCTTTAGCCTTAAAATTGCTTATATTAAATTACACTATCAATCAACGGTTTTTTTTGTAGAAGGTCTTTATTATTGGCTGTAAGCCTGTAACTAATCAAACATTTACTGAAATTGCAAAAATGCAGGGGATTTACATATTTAGCGAGGGGATTCACACAGCGACCAATGTTTCTTGGGGGGTTTCTTAATACATTTTAGTTTGTTATTATTCTCTTCTTTGCTGTACTTATGCAGTAATGATTTGTTTTTATTGAAGCGTAAATATATGGCCAATAAATGGTGTATTATTTTAGTTACCGAGAGTATAAAATGAAATATTTGTTAAAACTGTTAATTATATGCACTTATAAATACTAAACAAAAGGTTTTGTGGTAATATGATACTAGTTAACCTTGTGACTTGCTTAAACTTACAGAACTATCAATACAATTGATTAAAAAAAGGTTAATTACAAAAATTTAAATGGTCAAATGAGCGGTCAATTGGCTGGTCAATTGACCGGTCAATTGACCAAAAAGTTGTTGACCGGTCAAAGGCACAACCCTAAGCAACGCTGTTGGTCAGGCATAATCTTAACATTCGCAACTATTTGAAAGTAAACGCCTTTTTAAAGAAACAATCAGTGGGATATATTCCTAAAAAATCGAAGACCTTTACCCAGCAGGAAATTAGAAAATTCCTCATAGAAGCTCCGAACAAAATATACCATTTAATGGCAAAAGTAACCAAAAATTATTTTATCTACGACCACTACTAAAAGTACGCCTTTTAGAGCTAGCTTGTTTCACTAAAAGTGACGTTTTATAGTTTACCGTGGTTAAAGAAATCAGCTGTTTACTTTTAGCCCATGTGCTAAAAGTGAAGTGAGGTTATAAAACTACAATTTCGAACTGGAAGTGAAGTTGTAAAGTTATTCTAGTTGCGTCTTGCGTTACAAGTAAAGTGTTTTTGAAATAATTAAAGCGTTATGTAATGAATACAGTCAGATGTGGAGTATTAATAATTACATTTCGTAACTGACCTTGACAGCACTGGCTTCGCAAACATTCGCTCGCACATCGCCTACTGTTTATTATGACATAAATTAGAAGTGTCGTAGATGCAAACCTTTGTTAGATCGATATTTATGGATTAATAACAGTAAAATTAAGGTCGTAGATAAAATATTGTATGCAACGCGTGCTAAAAGTCGTTTATGCGCGAGGCATGTTATGAAACTCAGCCTTCGGCTTCGTTTCATAATTTTCATGTCTCGTCCATAAACATCGACTTTCAGCAGTTGTTGCATAAATAGCTATTATTATTTTATTTATCATACATAAGACAGTATGATTGTTTTAGGTGGTGTTGATAATTGAAATTGCTGGTGCGTGTAGAACTAACGAATTGACAAATATGACGATCGATAATATAAGAGATAAAGATGACATCTTAATAATACATATACCAGACACAAAAACCAATAAACAGCGCACATTCACTGTTTGCACTACGAAAAAAGAGAACTCAGTTAACATTATATCAATTTGCAAAAACTACTGCAATTTACGGCCTAACAATATGAATTCACGACGATTATTTGTCAAATATGTTGCCGGCAAGTGTGCAGCTCAAAATGTTGGTCATCATACAATTGGTGCATTGCCTTCTAAAATAGCTACGTATTTGAATTTACTGAATAACAACGAATATACTGGTCATTGCCTTCGAAGAACGTCAGCCACACTTCTTGCTGATTCAGGGGCAGACATAGAAGCTCTAAAAAGGCATGGTGGATGGAAATCTCTGTAGCAGAAGGCTATATTGAGGATTCTATCCAAAACAAAATTTCCGTCGCTAAAAAATTTTTAACTTCAGATAAGGTACAAGATGAAATTACAACTGTAGAAGTACCTCTTCCTAATCATGATTACTGAGAAGTTACAAACAAAGATTTATATCTTTCAACCGCTCCAGAACAAATTCAATTGTCAAATTCATCCCAACAAGGCATTTCGTTTTCCAATTGTACTTACATTAATAATCCCATCTTTAATTTTAATAAGTTAAACAATTAAGTCTCTAAATTGTATTCGGTTTTGTAATAAATTTTATTATGTTCCATTCTATTTTTGTGGTATAGGATAAAAAATACAGTGTGAACCACGGCGGGAAAATATTCATTTTTTCGCCTAGGTACACAAATTACTATTACAGTAAAGTTGAGTTTATGAAAACTTTTCCATTAGTGCACTACATAATAGTATGTGTACCAAAGTTGAGATCGATAACAAAAATTTAAAATTGAACTTCAAGGCCCTATAACTTCTTACTGAAGAGACCTTGTACTAAGGTATATTAGGTTTAATCGATTTATTATCTTAAGGAATCTATAAACAATGGGTGTACTATTCTTATTGGGCCACCCTGTATACTGGAAAAACAGAAACATTACCTGGTGTTATTGCTCTTCGTTTGAGGCTAGCCTCCACGGTAATCTCTTCTGGTGATAAATCTACAAAAATTAGCCATTAACATTCACTACAAATTAGAGAATAATACCTGCTGCTATTGTTGAGGTTTCCTTCGCTTTGCTAGTACTGGCATGTATTTTCTCAGTGATAGCTGAGACATTTTTAAAGCATAAAACAGCTGTTATTAGCATGTATAGTACGCAACAATGCTACATTAAATACTATTATTATATTGGTACTATTATTTTACGTCAATACTAATAGGTAACAATTACCTGAAGTAGTCGTATTGCTTCCTTCTAAAAGTAACTGTTTTTTGGATGCCAACTTTTTATCATATCGCTGAAATGTGCTACCTTTAGTTGCAATATTCAGTTGCAGTTCAGAACTTTCACATAATTTTGAAGTACCAGTTACCACAAAAGTAGTGATAGTGCTGAAAAACAAAGGCTTAATTTTTCAATTTCAATTATTTTAATCAATAACGTGAAGACTCGATAGCAATAATTTTCATTTAAATAAGGATCAATAAAATCATATAAAATACATGATCCATATACTTACGTTTTTCAGGAGTTATATGCGTTGTTTTTAATGGTGAGAATGAAAATAGCTATTTAAGATACAAGTTGCAAAATGAACGTGTTTTACGCACTAGACGTGAAACTTGGTTGAGGTAATTTTTCAGATCGTTGTTTAAAAACAAGATTCGTTTGATATGAACGTGTTGTGTATTTAAACGCCCCAACTAGGCAAAAATGAGCGATTTCGAGCTTCCATCCGATATTGAAGATGCAGCAGAGGCCAAGGTTTCAAGAATGTTTACAGTACCTAGCAGATGGAAACATCGATGGCATTAATTTTTTGGAAATTGTTTGCAAGTATGCTAGTCAGAATGCTACAGAAATGGTAAATGTATTGTGCAATCTGTATGCTTAATAGTATATTGTGTATCAAGGCCGTAAAAGTGATCTTTTTTGGTCGAATCTGTTGTTTGCGGCCGAGGCGTTAGCCGAGGCTGCAATTCAGATGAGGCCAAAAGAATTCAAACATTTGGTTACAAAATTTTTTTTTTCTGAACATTTTCTTGAAAAACATTGTTACCTTAGACAACTAAAAACAAAAGCATCTCCTGTCAAATTTAATATTAAGCTTCATCGCGTGTGTTTTGAGCCTTTTAAAATGAGTGATAGCGATAGTTCAGACACCCGCGGTGAAATTCTGGAAGCTGCAAGTGTTGCGACCCTGTCTATATAGGTAGGTAAAAAGTGTTCATGAAGTAGTTTCTGACAGATCAGTTCCAAAAAAGTAGAGTTTGACAGATGAGTACAAAAAAAGTAACATTTGACAGATGTGTGCAAAAAAGTAAAACTTTACGGCGGCAAAAGGGGCCATAGAATCGCCATTTTTGTAATGATCGTCTAAAAACACTATTGGTGCTATACCTAAAAAAAATTGCTGGTTTTCTTGGACTTTCAAACTGTGAAGGATATAGTGGGCACTGCTTCGGCTGATGTTCTGCTTCGTTTTTTGGCTGATGCTGGTGCGAGCATGTCGACACTCAAAAGACACGGCGGCTGGCGATCAAGTTCTGTCGCTGAGAGTTACGTCGAAAATTCCTTAGAATATAAGAAGAGTGTAGCAAAATTGTTTTTCTACAAACGTTTCAAAAAGTTACCGTTTTGATTGTCATTTGAGTATCGAAACGACACTCTTTTAGGCACTAGTGCGTAAAAGAGTACTTTTAAGCACTAGTGCTTAAAACTAAAACAACAGTTAAGTTTTTATTTTTGGTAAATATGTACAACACAATTATTTAATTGATGCAAATGGGCATTTGATGATGCTACACTTAAATTATCTATCTCTTGTAACACTTGCATATTCTTAGAAATTGCAGTAAACGGTGCCTGTACCTTTACTGGTCCACTTTCGTTTTCACCCAAAATCGTATTTTTCTACGGTCACCTCTAAAACCGACTATTAAAAGCTCACTGTTAATGCGTAAAGTTAGCGATTCACACATTTTTACTTCCTTTTACAATAAAGGAAGTATTGGATTCACCCCAAAAAACATATTTTTTTCATTGGTCTGTCTGTGTGTCTGTGAACAGAATATCTCAAAAATGAAAAGAGGTATGGCGTTGAAACTTCATATATAAGTTTTGTGTAGTATGCAGATAAGACAGCAAGCTTTTGAAGAAAATCGCAAAACCGGAAGTAGGTGTTTACTCTTGTGATTTTTCAGTTTTTTTCGATTTTTTCAAAAACGGCTCCAACGATTTTTTTCAAACTTTACATTTTTAACACACTTTTAATGTGTATTGATGTGAGCTAGATAATTTTCCAGTTGAATACTTCTAAAGTAGACTTGTCTTGTTTTTTTTCTATTTTTTTTTATTAACTCCTATTTTAAATAGAACAGCCGGTATATTATTACATTTCTGAATTCAGCTTAAAATTTTAGAGAAAATTTGTCTCTTCAACTAACGCTCTATTATGTACCGTTTTTATAGAATTTGTAATTTTTGAAAATTTTTGACAAATGCTTAGAAATTAAAAATGAAATTTTTGACTAATTATAAGATCACTGTAAAAGGAAGTTGTGTGAGTGTATCACACTAGATTTTTTCCCTAGTAACCATTTTAACATCGCAACCACGTAAACAATGTGTTAATGAAATAATCGCGTCACTTCATTTTACTTTACGCATCGCCATGGCTAACCTGATTATTATTGTAATTCGTCATTTTTCTGGAACTGGCTAAAATTATTGACAATTGCATCACAGCGCGTCCATCATCACGCAACAGTTTTATTGAGTTTGAGAGTTTTTGTGAAGTTGAAGATGGAATCTGAAGGTAATTGCACCCCGCCTGAAGTATTTGAAGCGGCCCAGACAGCAACCAATGAGTTGTTGCCGGCCAAATCGCGCGGCCTTTATGAACGGCGCACATACGGGTAATTGAACGATCTAGGCGGCCAAAAGTCAGTAAATCAAAACACAAAATACTTCTCGGAAAATGACCACCTTGGATAAAGGACCTTCCAGGAACAAAAGGCGACCCCTCCCGCTCGCCCCCCGTGCATCGCGCACCCGTATCGTCAATTGGAATTCGATCGTGTTACCGCGTGTGCATTATCTGTTCTCGGTGCTTTTAAAAATCAAAATTTTGAAAGTGGATTTTTATGTCTCAAAGTTTTAAACTGGTGAAAAAAGTTATGGATCCTCACAGTACAGGTATGTAACTAATGTAATTTAACAAAATTTTGGTCACTAACTTATTTGCGCGTTAAATTTCGGAGCATCAAAGAAAGTTTTTTTGCATGAGTATTTTATTGTAAAAAAAGGAATGTTTTAGTGTAATTTTTATATTATCCTGTTAGATCCGGTAAGCATATTTGAGTTCGCTCGATGCCACAGCGCGGAGCGGGAATGCCGGGCTCTGATTAGTCCGCGGTGCGCTGCGCAGTGCTCGGTCAATGCCTTGTTTTCCTTAATGTACCTTTAGACAGTTACTAGATCCACAGATACATAAGTAATAAGTAAAATAATTATTCAATAGATTTAATGCCTGCTTCTATTTACACCCGGAATAGCTCTGACACGTACCTACAGTCAAGACCTAATTGCAACTTAGAATTGATTACGTTCAAAAATAATATGAACATAATAAAATTCTAAACAAAATGCATCAACTGTAATAGTTTATACCAAAAATAAATTTTCATAGATCGTTTGAAGTAGATCAATACAAACTGCAGAGGCTTTTTAAGAAAATAATATAAGCAGCAACTACAACAATTATTAAGAGACGACGAAATTCAAAATAACGAATAAGTAGTTATATTCATACAATTCACCTTAAGTAAGTTTCTGAACACGATGAAAATAGGCGTTTCTTAATACCAAACCAAGTTAAATCTTCTCTGTTTATCTGGATAGATAGATATATAGTTATTTATTGGTGCTAACATGCAACAAGTATACTTATACAGGTCAAAAAGAAAAATAATATATAAAAGATTGCAATAAAATTAAAACTAATAAAAATTATCCGTTCAAACGTCATTCAAGAAGGACACGAAGTTGGCGAGACCTCGGACCAATCAGAGCCCGGCATTGCCAGCCCGCGTTGTGGCATCGAGCGAACTCAAATATGCATCCGGTAAACATTTTGATAACACTGTAAAGTTTGTAGTTTCAATAAATTAGAAATAAAATAACTAGTCCCGGATAAGCCCGGATAAGCTACATTTTGGTGCTTTCAATAGTATAGATTTTTTCATATGGTATAATATGAAAAAATACATTTTTGTTTTATTAATTTTAGCGTAACGTTTCTTTATTTTAGGCTCACAAGGTACATCGGGGGTGAGGATAGTGAACCGAAAACACTTATTTGATCGCATGATGAGTGAAAATCACCCTAATTTAGAAGACAAACTTAATTGCTTAAAAGATCAACTTTTGTCTAAAGCCCATAGAAAGGCGTATTATCGCACAAAATCATTAAAAACCAAAATAAGTCCTTTGACTGTCAAAAAAGCAATGCAAATGAACATAGACGCAGATCTGACCCGGGAACAATATGAGATTATAAGAAGAACTAACAAAAATGTTTTCCCGTGTTATAGCCTTTTACAAAAGGAAAAAAAGAAGTGTTACCCGCCACCGGAAGCATGCACGATAACGAGCAGTAGCGCGGAGGCTCAACTGCAGCCTTTGATAGACCTTACCGTTAGGCGATTATCGGAGTACCTGGAAGAGGTACTGATAACATTGATGGATCAAGAACGTGAAACCCTAATGATTATATGTAAATGGGGTTGCGACGGATCACAGCAATCGCAATACAAACAAAAGTTTGAAAGTGATGCGGATTCAGATATGAACATATTTCAAAGTTGCTTCGTGCCTCTAAAATTAGTATGTGGCAAAAATAGTAGAAAAACCGTATGGGAGAATCCGACTCCATCTTCTCCACGTTTTTGTCGGCTTATAAGATTTCGTTTTGTCAAAGAGAGTACGGATGTTACAGAACAAGAAATAAACCACGTGAATAATTCTATAAATTCTCTCACTCCAACTGAAGTTGAGTTAGATCGGAAAAAGTTTATTGTCAAACACAAATTCATCATGACAATGGTTGATGGTAAGGTGTGCAATGCCGCCACTGGAACCACATCAACAAGTCGGTGCTATATTTGTGGTGCAACCTCAAAGGATTTTAACCGATTGGATGCAACAAAAGAAGTTAATTTCGAGGCAATCCAATTCAATCTCTCAGTATTACATGCCAAAATAAGATTATTTGAGAGTGTTCTACATCTCGCCTACAAACTGCCAGTAAAAAAATATAGAGAAAGGAAAACAGAGGCAGAAAAAGAACTTGAGAAAGAGAGGAAACTTGAAATCCAGACCAAGTTTCGTAAGGAAACCGGGTTATTGGTTGATGTGCCAAAAGCAAATTTTGGAAACACCAATGACGGGAACACAAGCCGAAGATTTTTTGAAGATCCGAAATTAGCATCTGAGATAACAGGCATTAGCTACGACCTCATATATAGGTTAAAAGTCATATTGGAGACTATCTCAAGCGGACATAAAGTCGACCCGGAAAAATTCGATAAATATGCATCAGAAACTGCTCGTTTATATGTGGACCTCTATCCATGGCATCCCATGACACCCACAATGCACAAGATACTAATTCATGGCGCAGAAATAATAAAGAATGCGCTGTTACCAATCGGGCAGCTTTCTGAGGAAGCCGCAGAGGCCAGGAATAAGCACTTCCGGTCTTATCGACAGGATTTCGCACGAAAATTTTCACGAGAAAGCTGCAACAGGGATATTTTTAATCGTTTACTTTTAAGTTCCGACACTTCGATGAGCAGTATGAAGCGGATAAAGAGAAGAAAATCAAACTCTTTCCTACCAGAAACACTGGAAATGCTTATGCCTGCGGAGCCGAACCCAGTGTATTCTTCTGGAAGTGAAAATGAAAATTCTATTTTGGATGACAATATATGAAATTTAAAAAAATTGGCTTTTTTTGTAAATACATATTTTTAAGCAGAAAAACAAATGAGTTTCACTTAGTTACATAATTTAGCATTCAATAAAAAAAAAAAAAAATTTTGGCCGCCCAAATCGTTCAAATACCCCTATGTGCGGCGGTACAACGACTTCATCAAATCGTGTGAATCGAAATCTCAATTGTTTAACAATTTTGTCATTTATTTAGAACCGTAGAAAAAAATTTGTATGTATTTCGAGTGTAAAGAGCCATTTCGGTATTCGGTTGCTTTTTCACGCCTCGCTACCGCTCGGCACGAAATTCGCATCCTCATACTAAAATGGATCTCTTTACACGCTGAATACATAAATATCTATTCTGCTGTTGATTCCTCAGTAAATGCTAAAATATTATGAAGATTTTTAGATTTTGATAAAATTTTACATTTAAATTTAAATACCTGGCAAATGTAAAGTTGGCAAAGAATATTTTAACAGTTTACCGTTGTGTTCAATTTTGCATCTATGACCTTGCAATATTAGCAATGGGAAAGTTTGCTGGCACAGTAAGTGGGATCATGCAAGAAGCCCTCATTACTGTACAAAACTGGTGTGTAAGGCAAGGGCTCAGGATTAATCCTACCAAGGCAGAACTTGTCATCTTCACCAAAAGAAGGAGAATCGAGGGTCTCAGACAGCCCACACTCTTCGGAAAAGCTCTCCAGCCCTCCGAATCGGTCAGATATCTTGGAGTTATCCTGGATTCAAAGCTGAACTGGAGGACTCATGTAGAGAGACAAATTCAAAGGGCCACTGCTTCCCTGTGGAGATGTAGACGGACCTTTGGAACTAGCTGGGGTCTCAAGCCCCGTGTCACCAAATGACTATACACGGTGGTTACAAGACCAATAATAACATACAAGCAATCCAGTGAGACAAATGTCTCATTTAAAAAAACAAAAAAGTGGACGTGACTACCTCCCTGGACTTTCCCATACTGGAAACTGTTCATATCGTCTTTATTCAACAGTCTTTACAACATCAAAATTTCAACTCGATGACTCACGTCTTCACCGTGATAAGCGTTTACACTTTCACGTAAATTGCGGGTAAATATAAAAGAATGTGTAGTTCAAAACGTGACCACCGAGCTTCTGTAGATGGCGCCAAGTGGACAAACCGCCACTGTGCTAGTTTATGTATTATTTTCCTCAAAACGGCTGTAGCACCGAGGTGAAATTTTCTAAGTACCTGGAAATTATATTTTCTAGGGCATACAAAATCGATTTTTTTATTTTCGCGGAAAAAGATTCTTTGACGCAAAACTATAACAACCGTTAGAATAAAAAAATTATTTTTCAAAAATAGAGGAGGGAGGGGGCCGGTGCGCTTACATATATCCACGAGTGTAATATTTTTTTGCATATTCATATGCTCCATTATGCACTGAGCAATTCAGTGAAAACCCCAGCTACCTATCTTGTTTTTTTAATTAATTAAAGGGGTTTAAATTTTCAAACTTCAAAGCTTCGTAGAGGGCGCCACAGATAATTCATGAGATTCTTTAAAAAACAGATCGATAGCCCTTTTCGGGGTCTATCAGTGTATGAAGTTTAAACAAATTCCTGTGGCAGTTTTTGAGAAATGATTTTTAGAAAATTTTCCAAATTTTGAAAATTTGTAATTTAGGCCCCTTAATATTTTTCAAAACACTTTTTATATCACCTCATGTTAGCCTTCATATACTATTCAGAAAAAAAAATCAATTGAATCGATTCATCCGTTTTTGAGTAATAGGGCGTTAAACTCAAAATTTTCAAAAAATCATAGCGCCCTTCATTTTAAACCTAGCGAGTTCGGCAAAAAACTAACAGATTTGTCTTATGACCCTCTATCGTTATCCGCGATAAAATTTTCAAAATTTTAATCACGAAAACAGTGATACCAAAAAAACATGCGTAACTTCCGCTTCCGGTTTCGGATTTTTTTGAAAAGCTTACTTTGTCGATGAATTTTCGATACACCCCCGCATTCCAAAGTGCATCAAAATCGGAGCAATACTTTCGGCTGTAGGAGCGTCACCCACCCACACACAGACAGACATTTTTTAAAAACCACTTTTTTGGGTTCCTAGAGGCCCAAAACGGATATTTCTGTGAAAATCTCGATTTCCAAAATTTTCATGATTCCAAGACTTCCCTATACCATGGGTATGGGAAAGTAAAAATACCGTTTATCAAATAGAACGCGTATTAAATAAAAACTGTACCCAGACCTGGAAGGTGTCAAAGTGGTTGCCTAACCGATCGAGGTTTTAAGACGCAGAGGGTCGCAGCTCCGCGTTCTATTTGAAAACCGGTCTTTTTTGTGATTTCTCGAAAACCGGAAGTGTCACGTGACTGAAATTCGTTTCCTGAGCTGACATGACCATTCCAAACATATAACTTTCATAACTTTTTTCTCTATCTTTTTCGGTTTGGCTGCTGAAACAGCATCTCGGACGGACGGACGGACGGACAGACAAGTCTATTAGATAAAGGATGCTGCTCTTGTTTGGTGGCCAGCAATCAGCAAGGCAACAATCAGAAACAGCCTCAACAGACTACAGAGATTGGCTTGTTTAGGCATAACTGGAGCAATGCGCACTGCTCCTACGGCAGCTCTGGAGGTGCTTCTGGGGCTTCCGCCCCTCCACCTAGTGATTGAGGCGGAGGCTAGGAAATCAGCCTACAGACTAAGCCAGGGCCAGATGCGGGCCATGAAAGGGGAACAAGTGGGACACTCAGGGATCATCCAACATTTTGGGAAGGTCCCAGAACTTCTCACAAGGAGCGACTTCATGGCCCCGCTTTACATGTTCCATAAAGCATTTCAGGTACTCATTCCTGATAGGAACGATTGGTGTCAGCAACAGCGTCTTCTCACTCCAAGGGGACTTGTTTGGTACACAGACGGCTCCAGGATGGCGGGGGGATCTGGTGCTGGCATCTACGGCTGTAGCCCGAGGGTCAAACTCACCGTTGCCCTAGGAAAATATGCCACTGTATTCCAGGCGGAGGTATTTGCCATCCTAACCTGTGCTCAGGAGAACCTTCAAAGAGGTTATTCCAATCTGCATATTTACATCTGCACAGACAGTCAGGCAGCACTAAGAGCATTGAGTTCACCCAGAATCAACTCCAGGTTGGTTCTGGAATGTTGCCAGACACTGAATAGACTCGGTACAACAAACTGGGTAAAACTACTATGGGTACCAGGCCATAGTGAAATAGAGGGTAACGAAGAAGCTGACGCTCTAGCCAGAAGAGGTTCTCAAGAGCCGCTCATCGGCCCTGAGCCGGCTTTAGGAATTACCCGTGCCACTGCAAGGAGACAAGTTGAGCGCTGGTTAAGTAACCAATCCAGCACCAACTGGGCCTCGGTACCAAGGCTACGTCAGGCAAAACTCCTCATCGGGGAAATGTCGCCTACCAACACCTTTACTCTCCTGTCAATGAGCAGGAAAAACATTAGGATCGTGACTGGTTTACTAACAGGACACGGTCACCTGCAGAAGCACTTATTCACAATTGGAATCGTAAATGATGCCACCTGCAGAAAGTGCCAGTTGGAGGAAGAAACCTCAATTCATGTTTTATGTCAATGTGTGGCTCTCCTAACACTGCGACATAAACATTTTGGAGCCGGCCTGGTGGAACCCCAGGCAATAAGGGACGTTCCTATGGGTAGGATTCTTTCCTTCGCGTTGGAAACCGGCCTCTTCGAACGAGACCCATAACAAATTAGGTGGGAGCACAATGGACCAATAGGTCTCAGTGCAGCTTACAACAAGCCCCATCAGAAGAAGAACCAAGGCTAAAGTTCCTAATAAACTTTTGGCGGCAATATACAGAACTACAATTTAAAATAATTAAATGTCAACCAGTAAACATGAAACCTAACCTCACTACAAAAATAACATGGAGGAATATATCTATGTATTACTACAGACAGATCAATAGAAAATCAATTAGGGCAGGCTGTGATATGTGTTATATGTTTGGCAGTACTGAAGTGTATTGTCAGTTTATGTCAAATTCGAGATTAGTAGGTTAGGTTTTGTTTGTTGTTTGACACAGACTGACACAAAACCTAACCTTCAAATCTCGAATTTGACATAGACTGACAATACACTTCAGTACTGCCAAACGTATAACACATATCACAGCCTGCCCTAATTGGATTTTTACTTCCTTTTACAATAAAGGAAGTATACTTGAATTTTTGAGCCCGTGCGTGCACGTCATCAATCCGCCTTTTAGTAAGGTTTTCAGTACCAACATTTGAAAAATATAAAACTACTCTTTTTTTCAATAAAATAATGATTAATATTGCTTTTGCTAATAATATAGCTTCATATATTGCTATAGCCGTACATTTTTTGTTTTAATATTTCATAATTTCCATGAACAATAGCAAAAACTATAATACGTCGGGGTACTTTGTGTTTTCAAGTTCTGCTCAGGGAATTAACACGTACGCATGTCGCTTTTTAAACCGACTTATTTGTTATAGTGGTTTTGACAGGTGTTGACAGTGACATATAGTTTAGTTTGCATTTTAAAAATCCGTTGTTTTCATAACGAACATTGCGAACAAGTTATACTGTTGTTTCTTTGCTGCTACAAATTACTTACTTTGGGGAAGAGTTTAGTTGCTGGAAACGTATAGGGATCTTTAAGCTAAAATGTCGACCGCCTTACCCAGAAGGTCAAAAGAGCTTGTTGCCGCTTTGATAAGGTATTTTGAACAAGAAAGAGACAACGATGGTGCACTTATACCGCTAACTGCTGTGAGACAAGTAAGTAATTTACACCTGTAATATAATAATTTGTAATATAATGACCAACTTTCTAATGGTTTGGTGTTACAGAGAGTTGCCAATGCTTTAAATTTAAGCATACGAACAGTCTGTTCTATTTCGCAGACCTGCAAATCTGTATACTGTATACACCATGGTTCAAAATAGTAAGTTGATACACCTATCATCATAAAGGACAAAATAGCCGAAAAACGCCGCCTCAGGCAACGATGGCAACTTACCAGATCGGACCTTGACAAACGAGAGTATAATAGGGCCAGCAAACATCTAAAAAAACTCCTTAGTCAACATTAAAATCAAGGAATACAGGCCGATGCCTTTGCTGAATATCTCACCAAAGTGTTTACACCCTTCCCTTGTCAACTCCCAAATGAAGATGCCAAAGATCAACATAAAGAAATCTCCAGGATATGACCTGATCGCTGGGACAATTATCGAACAATTACCAACTAAAGCTATACAAGCCCTTACACATCTGTATAATTCTATCCTCAGAATCCGGCACTTCCCAAGTCAATGGAAAACAACGCAAATAATCATGATTATGAAACCTGGTAAACCACCAACGGAAATTACATCATACAGGCCCATAAGCCTACTCCCATTCTGTCAAAGGTCCTTGAAAAATTGATTCTGAATAGATTAATGCCAATTTTAGACGACCAAGAACTAATCCCTAACCATCAATTTGGTTTCCGTAAACAACATGGTACCGTGGAGCAGGTGCACAGAATAACGGACAAGATATACAGAGACTTGGAAGGAAAAAGATACTGCTCTGCAGTGTTTTTGGATGTCAAACAAGCTTTCGACCGAGTTTGGCATCAAGGCTTATGCTACAAGCTTAAACAATACCTACCCTACCAGATGTTTGAACTTCTGAGCTCCTACATAACGAACAAGCACTTTTTGATAACATACAAATACGAAAATACAACATTACACCCTATCTCCTCTGACGTACCGTAGGGCAACGCATTGGGTCCCATCTTATATTTAATATACACTGCTGACCTACCCACATCGCGTCTAACATCAGCGATCTACGCAGTCGACATGGCCATTCTAGCCTCTCACATCATTCCACAAGCCGCCTCAAAGTATCTCCAAGCTCATCTCAACAAAATCCAATGGTGGGCCAACAAATGGCGAATCAGAGTGAACGAAGCTAAGTTCCAACACGTAACCTTCACTATGAAAAAAGAAAATTGCCCTCCAATAACACTCAATGGACACCAACTACCACACTCAGAGGCAGTCAAATATCTGGGTCTACACATTGATAGGAGACTAACCTGGAGAACCCACATATTTCACCAAGCGTAAGCAACTCGGCCTTCAACTCCAAAAGTTATACTGGCTCATCGGTAGAAAATCTAAACTATCATTGGAAAATAAACTCTTAATTTACAAAATAGTTCTTAAACCAATATGGACTTATGGGATCTCCCTGTGTGGTACTGCAGCTACTTCCAATTTGGCAATGCTTTATCGGTTCCAAAATAAAGTACTAAGAATGATCGTTGACGCGCCATGGTAATAATGTGATTTTAAGTGATCTACAAATTCCCACAGTGAAAAGTGAAATTAAAAATTTTAGTGCGAGATACAAAGACAGACTGACCGTTCACCTCAACGATTCTGTGCAGCACCTTATGGAAGATAATAATAAACCCAAAAGACTTAAACTTTTTAAGCCATCTGATTTACCTACAAGATTTTAACTGTAACTGTAAATTACTTTTGACAAATAGTATATTCTTTTCATAACCCATACATTACATATTAAAATAATGTAAAGGGAGATTTCGCTGGAATTCTGCCCCACGTGTTACCTCTTAATCATCAGTGCTTACAGCAAATCCTATAAAATACTTATTGCCAAATAATCTATGGCAGATTGTATAATTAATGGAGAAATAAAAAAACAGCAATGTTTTGCTTCTTAATATCTAAAAGCTTCTTTTAAATTAAATTCATTAATTACATGTAAATCCATGTTTAGCCTGAAGAAGTGTCTAGATATTAAAGATTGAAACGTTGCAAATATCTGTCCTATTCCAGTAATTGTTTAATACCATACTAATGTTGTATTTTTAACTCATTGTTTTTCTTAACTACTTGCGGTTATTGTTTTCCACTCTCTAAACTTGTGTCTGTATTAAGTTACATTTATGATCTGCTTTATTGGATTTGTGTTGTCTATAAAATTTAATGTTTTAGTTATTTTAAAATGATACTGAAATGATTTATTTGATTTAGTTGTTAAAATACTGCGCAATTCCAATTATTATTCTTTGTAAAAATATGTAAATTATTTTACTATTATAGTCAATTTATTCGTTATTTCATGTGGTACTCAATACAATGTTTTTACTAAAATAAATCGAGCAAAATTGTATTTTTAATTGATTTTAAGTTGGGTCCGAAAAATTACATAAATACCTGCAGAGTACCTGTTATAAGTAGCCTCAACAGATAAATAACATATACAGCGAGCAAGCAAAGTATCAGTTATAGGAAAATGCGCCTTACCCGTATACCTGAAGTGCGCCAATTCATTTCACACAAGCTACATCATTCAAGTTTTCAAAGTGCTGATTTTCTGAGGTAGTTTGGTCACTTAATTTTACATTAATTGTAATTATGTAAATTAATATGATGTTCTCTTTAGTTTTCCTGTTGTGGTTTTTTCTTTCATCTTTAAAATATTAATTTAATATATTCATTAAATTCTAACTGTTAAAGTTGTATTTTATCTACCTTTTACTTCACGTTAAAATGCAATTTTATCGTCTAGACGATAAAAAATTACATATTCACCTTGTTGGTAGCACTGCCAAGCTATGTGAAATCCGAAATTTGCAGGTTATATTTTGCATCAGTCTGGGTCAAACAACGTACTTTTAGTGACTGTATAAGGATCATATAAACATACTAGGAGATGATGTCATCAATATGTTATGACGTGCACGCACGGGCTCAAAAATTCAGGTATATTGGATTCACTCCAAAAATTCTAAATTGAGTTTTCAACAGATCTTCACGTGATCCCAAAAAACATATTTTTTTCCTTGGTCTGTCTGTCTGTCTGTGAACAGAATATCTCAAAAACGGAAAGAGGTATGGCGTTGAAACTTCATATATAAGTTTTGTGTACTATGTAGATGCGACAGCAAGCTTTTGAAAAAAATCTCATAACCGGAAGTAGGTGTTTACTCTTGTGATTTTTCAGTTTTTTAAAAATTTTTCAAAAACGGCTCTACGATTTTTTTTAAACTACATTTTTATTACATTTTTAATGTGTATTGATGTGAGATAGGTGATTTTCCAGTTGAATACTTCTAAAATGGGTTTCTTTTATTTTTTTAAATTTTTTTTTATTAACTACTATTTTAAATAGAAGACCCTGTATATTATTACATTTTTGAATTCAGCTTAAAATTCTAGAGAAAATTTGTCTCTTGATCTAACACTCTATTTTGTACCGTTTTTTGTCTCGGGTCACAGACCCGGGACCTCCGGCCAAACAAGCCATTCGCTAAATAAATAAAATGTAAAATTTGTAATTTTAAACATTTTTGACAAATGCTTAAAAATGTAAAATCAAATTTTTGGCTAATTATAAGATCACTGTAAAAGGAAGTTGTGTGCGTGTATCACACCAGATTTTTTATTGATCTTTCTTTACTATATTGCTAGCAGGGCTTGGGAACGGCCGAAAACATTACGGCGCCGACATAGTCTCACGCTGAGTATTACGCGTCTCGTGCGCATGCCTGAGAATTCGAACTCCGCCTTTAGAAACGAATAATTTTAAACTTGACCGCTTCCCCACCGCGCGGACGACGCGCTTGCGCTCAGCTCACCAAATACATCGAAGAGTTGGTTGTCTGGCTCACTTACGATGTGACCTCCCCACTCATAGGCGCTAGCAATATAGTAGTAATACATATATGCATGGAGGGAGAACCCTCCACAAAAAATAACGGAAGTGACTAGTAAACCGCTGAGACGGAAGCTTAAAGAACTAATACCAAGTGGTCTGTATTGTTCCAGGCCATGGCACTGGGCCTATAACTATAAAGTGACCTTTGGAGTGGCCTGCCACAATCTGGCAACATGGCTTCGCCAACCTTTAACAAAAGATTACTAGTTTTGGTCACTAAATCAACAACTATAACTATAAAGTGACCTTTGGAATGGCCTGCCACAATCTGGCAACATGGTTTCCCCAACCTTTAACAAAATATTACTAGTTTTGGTCACTTAAATCAACAATCTGTCAGTGCACTATCCCCGTCATTCTGATCCACTTCAGATGAAAAAAAAATCGTTATTTACATTGTAGTGCGTTATTTCACCTTAATAATCGATTTTAAAATAATTCCTAATGGGTACGTCCCTAATCCTCATTTGCAAGTTCATCACTACTGATTTTGACTTCATCTAAAACAGTAATTTCTTCAAAACAACTTGCCTGGAAACTAGTGATCTTGCAATCATTTTACCTTTATATTGACTTTTTAAAAGTGCTTTTACCAAACTACACTAATCTTTCCAATCCTCCAGTCCTCTCAATTCAAAACTTGTTACTTACCATTTTTGTGCCACTGTTTCATTCGATGGAAGTTTGAACATACTAATATAGGGAGCAATTGATGAAGCGTATTTAATTTGACTTGCAGCTTGGTACGCAACATTTCACAGGCATTTTTACAACTGATGTGAACTGCCTTATCAAAATAGTTTTTAACCTCAAATACCTATAATTGAAAGAATTGAAAACTTAGTGTGTCCTGGAATGCCTAGCAAAAATTTGGCATCAAAGCTAGTGTCATGGCCTAACTAGAACAATATAAACCGTCTTACTTACAGTGACTATATAATCACAGTGTACCCATATGATTGCTGGCCGCCATGTTTTCACCAACGTCAAAATACACTTGTGTGGGAAACCATGATGATGTAAGAATAGCATTTTTTAACAGTGTAAGTGACATTTGGTATCAAAAAATTACTAGTCTAAATCATTACTTGGTTAAAATTTAGTTTGCATTATTACTTTATTTTTGTTTATAAAATAACGCAAATGTACTGTAAAGATCGCCCCCACAAAATTTTAGGTAAAATATAATAAGATAAATAAATGAATAGAGACGTATCACACATTCACAAATTAAATGGTTTTAATAATAGAATTCTCTGTCAATCTCAGGGCTAATAAAAATTATGTAATAATTATTAGTTAAATAAATGGTTTATTGGCTTAGGTATTTTATTTATTTGCAATTGATTAAAGCAAAGCTCCGGTCTAGCATGAAATAACTCTAGTCTCAGGGGTAAGTTCAACGACTTGTATTAAAAATACTTTTGTGTATGACAAATTCACTAGTATGGCAATTGCTTAAATTCGTTTCTTACAAATCTAATCTCAAATTGACTGTAAACACAAAGACGATCTGCACGTATACAAATTTGCGTAATTTGACTTCAAACACCAAAAATGGCAAAATTAACATCAGTTAAATGCAATGTAATTGATTTGACGTAATTTCCGGCTAACCTGGTTTTGTTTCAGTGACGCAAACCGACGCTCTGATCTACTTTTGTTCCATTTCCGGAAAAAACGGTCGAAATCTGTGATTCAAATGGAAAAATGGAAGGACACCACGTCGATTAAAAATCCCTGGAAAGCTTCTGGAAACTGGGGCCTGGTGCTACACCTCGTAGACAGTCTAATCTTGATGACGCCCAAATTTTACGAACCTGCTGCAACGGCTTCCCTGTGAATTTTACCTTTGGAAGTGGTGCTCCGATACTGGCTCGCACAATGAAGAGACGTCACGGTTCCTATCAACTTGGTGACGGCCTCTGGGTTCTCCTTTCTACTTATAGGGCTCACTAAAGGGCTCCTCCACACGTAGTAAAAAGGTTCTGGCTGGTCGACGTCTCGAACTGCCCGAAATCTTGTCCGAATTTGGCTTTGCTGTATGACGCACCTGGTGAAATCTTGCTGGGCTGATCCCTGTTCACTGGGATGTGATATCACAGCGAAAATTACTCCTAAAGATGCTCTGCACGCTGGTGAATATGAACAACACTTTTTTGCTGATACAAATAACTTTTTTATTAACAATTTTACACCAAAACTAAGAGCACTTCTTGCACCCAACATAAAAGTTACAAACTTGTTTTCGATATTAAACAATTGACTGTGTCGTGTCCTAGAGATTACGATTTACATGTTTTTATGAAAGTGGGTTTTGATATCATGTTGTAACTTATGAATTATAGTTTTGATATACTGTTTTTGCTTAAATACTAAACTGTCTTTTCTTGGGAATTGTCACTTTTACACTTTAAATCTCTGCTTTTCAGTCACTTCAGTTTTAAATGCACTGTTTCACATGTTTATTTTTTCACTGCATAATTGCTTTGCATCGTTTCTTTACCCTTCAGTTGTGTTGCCGTTTGCTGGTGATACAAACTTTTAATCATAAAACACTCATATAATTTTTGTACATCACAAACCATCTGTGTATTATTTTAAATTCACATTATTGTTGATGTTACTAAACTCAAATCTATCATCTACACAAACGAAGCTGCGTTTGCCATAATTAGCATCAGTCATTGACTGAAACTCTGAACGTAACCCTTCTGAATCCTGCCTTATCTAATGCCAACCTTTCTCACTCAAATTTTAATTATAGTTACTACTCTCAAGTGCATTTATTAGTGTAAAATTACTGACTTTCTTGTAATAAATAAAATATTTAATTCTGTGCTCGTTTTGAAATGATTCATTTTTCGTGTTAGTTAGGCAATCAGAATTGCTGTGGGCAGTAAACCAACGCAATTCGTAGTAGCATTTATTATTCTGAGTAAAATGGAGGTACCCAAACTGTAATATGACTTCCGGTTTAACAAGAAGTTGCACATAACTTAAAATTTTTAAATGGAACACCCTGTATATTTTCATTATTCGGATTGAGAATTTGATTGTGAATTCAAAAATATCTAGTTTTGTACATTTATTGAGCTTTTCCATCAATAAATACTGTATTGAAATGAATACTTCGTCTAATTTAATCACTAATTTATTAAAATACTATGATCAAGTTTGTAAAATACACCTCAAAAGGGACGACCACATTCTTGGACAGTTCGCCGGATCTAGCTCCGCTCGCCCCTCCCGGGTGCAATGTTGATGATACTTTTCCATCGCAATAGCCCTGCAAAACAATATGTTTTGTACATTGTTTAGCTGTGTCGGATCGAAAAAAGATGTCAAATTAATTACAGCACTCCCGGAATGGGCGTTTAATATGCTTCATTTGTTGTTTGAAAAATAGTTTGAATAAATTATAATAATCCATACGAGTAACTACCAATAATTTTCTAATTATTTCTTGAGAGCATTAAACAACCAAGGCTTTACATCTTATACCATTGTCATAGCAGACTAGGTTTCATTTGCTGCACAAAGGTCTGCATACGTGTGATTAGAATAGTCAATATAGAAATAAAACAATACATAACAATAATTAAACATATATTTTGAAACGATACAATATGGGACTAGCAATCAAGTATTTTTGTGAGTATTCGTTTCTGTTGTACTTACTTATCGCACAGACTAACTAGCACGACTTATTTTCCTATTCTTTAGAATGCTAGCGATGAAGAATTCGCCCGCCTTGTATGAACTTCGCACCAGGGGGCCGCTGGCTACATACAGGAAACCCATGTCGGTTCCGACCTTCTCCCAGTGCTTGTATTTGGCAGGAGTTACATATTCCACCACCTTCAAATGCCTTTTAGTGGGCTGCATGTATTGGCCGAGAGTCACACAATCTACCCCTGCTGTCCGCAGATCGGTCAAGGTCTGCTCAACTTCTGTGTCTGTCTCACCGAGACCCAACATAATTGAAGATTTCGTTACTAGGTCGGGATTAAATGATTTTGCCTCCTTCAGTGTTGCTAGCGACTGCCTATAAAAAGGTTTTTAATAACAGCAAGAGTTTTTTTGCAAATTTATTAACAGAAAATAAAAAACTTAAATTCTGGGCAATATTTCGCAATTGTTCATAATTGTATGGATTAATAATTTTACCAATTCACAAAAACGTAATGAAGCTCTGTTACTTTTAATGATCCTTTATATTGGTAACTTCCGTTACATTAGACGGTTTCGATAATTGGAGCTGTAGATGCACCGCGGTAGAGACCCGGTAATCAGCTGATTAACGCGATCCATGTAGCGGTACATGCAATTGTAGAACGCATATTTTGTACCGACCTTTTTATAGGTTATGTCCATATATTAATTGTTGGTTAAACTAAGCAGATTTTTCACGATTGTCTACAACAGCTTGAAAACGCTGAAGACTCATGTTTGCCACCGTTTATAACTTTATAGTTCATCTACAAATTGCAAACAAAACAAAAATTGAGGTTAAGTATTGAACCAACCCGCATGTATCGGCTAAGGGGATCGATCCACGAGTCGTGGATCCGGTAGATGTACAGGATACATAACCCTGTATTAATGAACGCGGTTCGGTAGATGTATCTGTATTTTCGAACGCATGCGGTATATAGCGGTGTGGAGCGCTCCATTTATTGAAAACGCCTATTATGATAACCTACTGTACCGACACTTTCATGACATTATATATGAAAGTATAGTGGTAATTTTCCAGACTATTTGTGTTCTTCCCAACAAATAAAACACTTGAGGTGATAAATTCACCAAAAATGTACATTTTTATGGATATGCATTTCTATTTCTACTGAAATTTATTGCATACTAACTCCAGTTAGCTACTTTTGCCAAGTGGGCAATACGCTGAACTCTTAAGTAGCCAAACTGGATTCGTTTTCCAATATCTGTATAGGATTTAAATAACGTACAGCCTCGGGCTAACAAGCTAACACCTATGGTAGTCTTGAACCCTCAAAAAAAAAAAAACTCTTCCTCAATTTCAATCGGCTAGGCTACCCAGCTTAGGAGTAAAGAGGGCTCATGGGACCACAACTAATACAAGAGCGAGAAGAAGCAACCTCTCATCAATGCATACCTGTATTTGGCACGTCGATCCCGGACAAATGGAGTTAATGCTTCTACAGTTTCGATGTTATGAGCATACACATCCAAACCACAATCTGCTATGATTTTTACAGCTTCGAAGTCTCCACGGAAATCAGGCACCAAACACTCCACCAAGATATTGTTGTTTCTACATAATTTCTGTTAATGTTTCACAAAATAGAACCGTTTATTACACTTACTGTCTTTTAATTTCTTTGACTGTATTTGCAAAGTGATTTGAACCGCCATCTGGTAAATCTAGAAAGTTATTGCTATAAGCAGCAGAAACCACACAAATTCTGTAATTTACCATCTCTATCAACAGACGTGAGCACCACATAATCAAGCCCCCACGAAGCGATGGCTGTTGCTGTATTTACAGGTTCATTTGGATCAGGAGCTGGTGGTGCCCTCGATGTTTTCACAGAACAGAATCTACAGCCTCTAGTGCATGTATCTCCTAACAACTACCTACCAGATTAGTCACTAAAATTGTATAAAATCACAAAGAAACTACCATAATTGTTGCAGTTGCGGTCCGATGTTCTCCTCCTCCCCAACACTCGCCGATGTTAGGACATCGAGCCTCCTCACAAACTGTACTGAGGTTTAGTTTCCTCAACTGCTCTTTCAACTTGGCGTAATTCTCTCCGACGGGAATCTTCCTCTTCAGCCAAGGAGGTAATCGCAACCTCTCACTTTCACCCTTGCCTCTGCGAAGCTTACCATCGTACGTGTCCCATTCGTCTTTTTCTTCATTTAGCACAGGGTCAGAGCTCCTTACAAAGTCTTGTAAGCTCGGTCCTGTTACAATTCTTTCTTTAAGGCTTTCTAAACGACTCGGAGCGTTATGTTGTAACCTTAAATTCTATACAAACTGCAAATATTGATCTGTTAAATGACTTTGTACTTACGTTTTGTGCACAGCTTGAGATTTTCACCAAAACATGCGACCTTCTGAACATTTTTAACGTTTATGATATTACGAAATCAGAAGTAGTTTCGAAATTTTGACATTTTGAGATCAAAGGTGAAAGATGAGGTTAGGTTAATCATGTGCGTGATGTAATACAGTGTGCTATCAAATAAATTACACTAAAATGTTTTCAAGAATAAAAAAAGCAAGTTAATTCCATTCATTATAACATAACGAACTTAGGGCAACTATTATATTTATACGTACACATTTATTAAACATTAAAAATATAATAGCTATTTAAGTAACAAGTACATAATAGACTTTATTGGACGAGTCTACTTTATGGCCGAGCGGTTTGCCAACACCACTTAAGCGGGCAGCATATTTTGAAACACAGGACGCTAGGAGCATGGGACCATATACTGCAGCCTGATTGGTACGCTGAAACAAAAGCGGGAAGTGCTACCTTGGCGCCGTTTTACGATTTGAAAATCGCGATAATTGTCGCACTGTCACTAAAATTATCGAATGAGGAAAATAAACAAAATGCTGTTTAGAATTTTTTATCCGACAAATATGCAGGTCTGGGGTATAACGTAGAAGTTAGTTTGTTTGTATCAAAGCAATATGTAGGTATAAACAAAACATTATTTTAACATTTTTACTGGAGGCACCTTGATTGTTGGAAATGTTAATCAACATAAAATAATCTAAACTAGATTTTTTCGGCGCTTCTCTGATATACATATACAGTGAGAGTGTAAAGTCTGTATAGTCCATTTACTAAAGGAAAAAAGTTCTAACTTCGTTGACTCAAAACCGATTTTGAACATTTTTTTTTTATTATTTCGGTAAAAGTTTATAGAAAAGTTCCCCATAGGTGAGAAAATGTGCTTTTTATTTTTTCAATTGTTATTAACAAATACGTGTTTTTTGGGTTCACAGATTACGAATCTGGCCTCAAAATTAGTCTAAAAACAAAAATGGCATCTACAAAATGGCGTCGAAGGTCTAATTTTTTATTTCCTTTTTTTAATTTTTATTAGATGCCTAGGGGTTTTTGGGGTCGCTGATTACGAATTTAACATTAAAACTCAACTAAAATAAAAAATGGCGGATCCAAGATGGCGAAAAAGCTTATTTTTTTTATTCGGACTTTAGTTTTTAGCTATACTATCGGGTTTTTAGGGTCGCTGATTTCAAATTTTATGTTAAAATTTATCAAAAATGAGAAATAACTTCTTTAAATCGGCAAAATAGCTTCATTTCTGAATTCCGCACGTTGCCTCATATCTAGGGATTTGGACACATTAATTATAAATATAGCATTAAAAGGTAAATTTTTATTGTGTACGATTATTATTATTATTATTTAATAAACATTATATACAAATAAAATTCTAAATTGTTAAATTAACTCAAATTTAAATAGATTAAATACATTTAAATATAACATATGAATACATATAAATTCCAACGCTTAAAAATGTGTTTTCTACGACCTCTTTGTACAATTTCCAAAAGATATTTCTGAATTAAAAGATTTTTCTGTTTGTGACCGACGGAGGAATGTTATTACATAAAAACAAATGGCAACTTGTTCAACAGTATGGTGCAATTTTAGATATATAAATTTTATTGTACGTAATTATGGAAAAAAACAAGTGTTTTTGTCGATTATCAGAAACATAGAATAAAATCTGCTGAAAGAGACCGACGTCTAAAAACGAAAACTGCACCAGATACTCGATTTGAAAGAGACAAGTTTTTAAAGTTGTATCAAGAAAAAATTCTGGCAAATGTCTTTCATGTCGTTTTATTAATTTTTTAAAAGAAACTTTAGCTGCAAATAATATCCTTGCTTGACTTCTTCTAAAAGCCTGCAATTTCCACATCCCAATAAATTGTAGTGAGCATGTTCTTTCTGTACATGCTTTAACTGGATGTAACACTTCAGCATGTTTTAACAGAAGAAAGAATCTTCTTCTTCTTGTTCAGGTGCTTATCAGATTTCGTATGTTTGCCAGTAACACGGCTATCTTCACTTTATTGGTTGCAATCCTAGATAACTCATTGGATGATTTCGCATACCACTCTCTTAGGTTTTGCAACCAAGATATTCTTCCGCGTCCTGGTCCACGTTTGCCATATATCTTGCCTTGTATAATAATAGATTGTAGTAGGATGTACTTATTCTCATTCCTCATTATTTGTCCGAAGTATTGGAATTTGCGTATCTTGGTGTCCATGGTCTCTCTACTTTTTTTTCATTCTCTCTAGGACTTTAATATTTATTACACGGTCTTTCCATAATATCCGCAATATTCTCCGGTATAACCACATTTCAAAGGCTTCGATTGTGATTGTTTCGTTAAATGTCCAGGACTGGACCCCATAGAGCAAGATGGGAAAAATGTAGCATCTTAGCATGCGAGTTTTGGTGTCAAGGTGCAGATGATGGCTTTTGAATATAGTTTAATATATTGAAGACGTATAAGGATGAACAAGACGAATAGGACCGGCACCTTATTAAAGATCCACATGGATAAGTCCTAGTAAATGAAGCAATGGCTATGTTCAGGAAAGAAGAAATTTGTCAAAATATTTGAAAATAGCAGTGATTTGCAAGAGACTGCAAAAATTTATATAAAAAATTTTGGTATAAAAGGTATGCTTGCAATGTATGGTGCAAAGAAAGGTAACTGCTTAAACTCTTACAGAAATGTTTAAATGATTGAACGTTTTTTATTATTCATATACCGCAAGGTAAATGAGATTACAGACATTACAATACATATATTTTTTAAATAAAAACATTTTGAATTTTGGGTTTGATTCTTTTATTAAGGAGTCTACTAAAAAAGTAGCGTTAATTAGCATAATTGTGCCCTACGATGGATCCAGCAGAACAACATTTAAAACACGTGTATTTGCAAACACAGTTGTGGCTGGGAAACCAAGATATTTCAAGGGAAGATTGGGGTTGGAAATATGATACAGGAAAGTGTTTTCCAATCCTAATGACACAAGAACCAGATCTACAAAACATCTTAAAAATTATTTTTTTGCAACTACAAAACTAGTTGCGGGCCAGCTTGTGGGTATAGGAAAAGTGGCCTTTAGGCTCAGCGGCTTGCGGTGACTGTGGTTGAAATAGTTGCCTTAATTCACGACCGGCAGTGTCAATGGAAAAAGTAGAGGAAGAAGAAAATAAAGCTAAATAATTTTGCTTTTTGTTGTGAAATGTATCTTGGGTTAATTTTAATAAACCAATTAAATTATAATATCTTGAATACTCATTTAACTCTTCTATCATTTGTTTCCACCATTTTTCAGACACCGTTTTCCATTTTTGATAAATTTTTACATAAAATTTGGGATGAGCGACCCAAAAAACTTCTAGGTGTTGGTATCAGAAATTAAAAAAAAATTACCCCTTTCCGCCATTTTGGATCCGCCATTTTTTGTTTTAGTTAAGTTTTAATGTCAAATTCGTAATCAGCAACCCCAAAACCTCCCAGACTACTAATAAAAATGAAAAAAAAATAATATAAAAAATTAGACCTTCGACGACATTTTGTTTTTAGACCCATTTTGAGACCAGATTCGTAATCTGCGACCCCAAAAACCTTATGCTATCAAATTTCAGGCAATTGTTTAAATAAATCAAATAGTTATAAATTTTTTAATTAAGAGTATATTAAAAAACACTTATTTGTTAATAACAATTGAAAAAATAAAAAGCACACTTTCTCACCTATGGGGAACTTTTCTATAAACTTTTACCGAAATAATAAAAAAAAAAAATTTCAAAATCGGTTTTGAGTCAACGAAGTTAGAACTTTGGCGAGTTTTTAGCGTTTAGAAAATGGACTAGTAATAAAATTCATAAAATTTATGTCGTTGATTTTTAGCAAAAATCCTCGGACACGTCAACTATTATTTTTAAATACACATCTTTTGACCAATATTGCACTTACTGACTTACCAGTTGCGCCCAGGAACGACACAATAGGGGGAAACTTGAAAATTCTAAATAGCAACCTACTCTTTGCGATACATCAATCGAAAGGTCTTTAATAGAGCACTCTTTTGATGTATCACAAAGACTTGGTTGTCATTTAGAATTTGAAGTAGCTCCCTATTGCGTCGCCACTGGACGCAACAGGAAAAAGGCTATATGCGTCAAAAGAAGACTATTTAAGAACAAAAGTTGACGTGTCCGAGGATTTTTGCTAAAATCTCAACTACATACATTTTATGAACTTTATTCCAGACTTAACACTTTCGCTGTATATGTGGCCTCTTACTTTATGTATAGGTACTCGTGCGTGTATCACTGTTATAAATAACTAGGTAGGTACAATTGCATTGAACGAATGAAAGCGTTTTCGAATGAAAACTGTAAAATACGAGAAACAAACCATAAACATCCACCACAGCTGATCAGCTGATATGGCTTGAGCGCCGGCATGTGGGCATGTGTCATGTCCTTCTAACGTTTCGGTCGCTCGCGGGCAACCAATCAGGCTGCAGTATATGCTCCTATGCTCCTAGCGTCCTGTGTTTCAAAATATGCAAGCGGGCAAGGTCAATAAAGACGGCAAGCCAACAAAGTTAGTTTATGTACGAGTTGCATACAAAGCTTTATATTCGACCGCTAAAATCGAAGACAAAATCGAGGTTATCAATTTGGCGACGTTTATTTTGTGACAAAAAGATTACATTAAAGTGTCTTGATGGCTATTGACAGATTTGTCTACTGTTTATGACATCGTTTTGCGATATTACTAGTAAAATAAAGTTACAACAACCAGCACTAAACCTTAAAATTTTGGCGCAGTTCGGTTCGGTACTACATACAAAATCTTATCCAACAATTCAATAAATAAATATTTTAAAAAAAAGTAAATTTTGTATTGACAGCTGTGAAAATTCAAAGTTAAAGTGACATAATAAGGTGACGTTGGATAGTAGTATTTTATGTAACAAGTACCAAAAACAGAGTTTTAGCGGACGAATCTGGATGTTTAATATCAGATGAGTCTGTTAAAACATGTATGTTTCATAATTTTTTTTTGTATAAGATCTTCAAAATTAAAATTATGTTGTTTGGTACGTTTTCTGTAAATAAATTCAGTCTTGTATGCGATTCAATATGCTAAAGTAGCATTTTGCGGACTGTAACCAGTTTTCAAAGTAACCATTTTGGAGAGTGGGTGCCAAAATATCCAAAGAGGACAAAATAGAAGGGAATTGAGGATATTGACTGTTACTAATCTAATGTAATTTGCAAATGAGGTTTATCCAGCGCAGGAGGGAAGATGCCAGTTAGACGTAGCTTATACAGACTTCAAAAAAGCATTCGCTATGGTGGATCATATATTATTAGAAAAGACTTAAATTTATGGGATTTTCCCACGGCCATTTGTCTCCTATCTGCGACAGCGTAGTGTCTCTGTGAAGTACAATGGTGATACATCTGGAAAATGTGAACCAACCTCGGGTGTGCCACTAGGTTCGAATCTATTTTCCATTTTTAGGAACTAAACCTTAATCACATCAAGAAAATGGTTGCCTATTACTTCAAGAGCCAATTTCAGAATCTTTGTTGTAATTCCAATGGTGCTGCTTTTCTTATTGGGCATACTCTTTATAGTTTTACCAAAGAGCATGTTTTACGCAACTGAGACATATTCACCGTTTGGTTATTTAAATTATTTAAACGTATATCTTCAGTAATATCTTCTATAGATTTGAAGAAAAACTTATTAAATTCTTCACTTACCTATTTCTTTTTCTTCTGTAAAAATTGTGTTGGTAAATTTTATGTTGAAATTTACATATTTTACCTTTAATTATTTCTTTTAATGCTTTCCACATTTCACACGAATCTTCTTTGCAATCATCTACTTTACTCTGGTAATATTCTATTTGACATCTTCTTAGTATACCTACCTGTTTCTTTTCTCTTAAAATGACCCCAGTCATCTCTATTTGGGGTAATTGTAGCCTTTTTAAATAGCCGATCTCTTTCCATCCTTATATTTCTTATATCCTCACTCCTCCAACCCAATGACAGCATTTATCTTCACCCACTTCTTTACTACAGGTGTAACGCCCCGTTTCAATAGCACGTTCTAGCAATTCACATCTTTCGGACCACCTTATATTTAAGTAATGTAGCGAAGGAATTCAGGTTTATCACGTAAAGCTCCTGACTTTAGAGTTAAGGCACCTGCAAGGCTTTTCTGGTAAAAGCGCGCTCGATTGGCTTTTCTTGAGTAGGCTCGCTGGCAAGCAGTCGAGTTTCTAGATTATTGATTTTTCACAAAGCGTCTTCGCTGGATCTGAAATTAAACCAGCATGCCAAGACGGCTCTTGTTTAAACAAATGAAAACCGCTAGCGGCGTTGTTTTCTTCACGAACGGCGGTAAACAGCTTTGGTAAGAATGCCTCTTCTAGTTAGTAAATTTTGCATACTAATTTCGATACTTAGGTCGGTTCTCATGCGGCTTTTTTAAGGTTATTCTACAGTTACTTATAGAATAACTGGGCCTCCCATTTTTTGTTTTTACATGCGAGCTGTCTAGAAACTCCAGAATGCACTAGGCCGCTTTTTGGCGCAGTTAACTGTTATCCTTGCTTGTGGCGTCTTTGGGTTCTACGAAAGCCCTATTTGTCAACATGCAACATACCAGGATCTTTCCCCTTACAATCGCTGGACATAACATCCAATCAAAATGTAAGTATAGGCATTTCTCAGCGTTTTTATCGACAACGGCAGTTGCCGCAAATATACTCTCCAGTTCTTGCTGAGGCCTTAGAATATCCAACTGAAGCGTGTTTAATTACTCCTTTTAATCAATCAGTTGATAACGCTAAAAGTGTGAGTGATTAATCGTTTTAAAATTGCCGAAATAGGTATGTATCCTAAACTCACTTCCGCCCCGTCCTTTGGACTTGAGCTCACATGTCAAGTGCGATACCCATAGGAGGCGATCCTGAGTTGCACCCCGAGCTATTAATTAGCATATATTGTTACTAAAATACTTGGAAGTTGATTTCTATTTGTTGTTTATTTATTTGTTAGGCAATTGTTCTACAAATCTCATTTTGCTGACACTTTAGCCTTCATCGCTTATGTATATAACTCATGTGCTACTGCGATTATTTGGATTTAATTAAATGCCCCTATTGTTGATAATATTTTTGTGTTCTTTCATCAACTTTTTCGCTTGTAGAATTTATATAGGTATGCAGAAAAGCACGAAAGCTAAGTGGTGTGTTATTAATTAGCTAGATTTGTTTTTATATTGTGAGTAACGACAAAGCCCCCATATATTCATAATTCTACTGTTCAATTTTAAAGCCTGAAGGATTTTTGCCTAGTCCTTACACCACGCCCTTATTCTACCGAGAGTTCTTGAGCTAGCCCAGGCAGTGTCCACCCTTCGTTTAAGGGAGCGGTACACAGGAGCAATGTTTTATAACGTTGTACACAGACTCTACAAATTTTATCTGCCATAATATCCACATCTGTAATCCTAGGATCCCAATCCAACTTATTTAGATCAAACTGAAATGTTATATCGTTAAAGTTTTTGAATTGTCTAAATCTTTTCCAATAGCCTCTTTTTATGTCTAACTTGTCCTGAAGATCTACTGGTATAATTAAATGATCAGTAATATTTGGTGTGAGAACTCCAAATTGCAGTTCCTTATAATTTGTTATGATAAGGTCAGACATAGTACTACTATTGACTGTTACTCTTGTAAATTGATTTACGTCGGCACGCAGTGTACGAAAATCCAAAGCTATGGCACTTTCTGATCTTTTTCATATAACACTAAAACCTCGCTAAACCGACATATAAATAAAAATCAAAGTCTTGATATACCAACATGAATTCAAAAATGATCGTTAACCTATTCTAAATCCCACGTGTGATCCACGCGTCATGGGTGTCAGCCAAACAACTCAGGAGCCGACACTCGTGTGAGTCAGCTCTACAATATGTGTGCGCAAACTGGAGGTGAGACATGAGTGAGTCAAAAGTAACGTTAGGTGTATTTGTAGATTTAAAGCGTGCACTATTGACAAAAATGTACTTGTTCAGAAGCTTGTATTATATGGCTTCAGTGCTAGTGCTTTAGATTTTTTGACACATAGAAACCATTGTACCACAGTAAATAATAAAGTATCATCCCCAAAAGAAAGTGTGTGGGGTGTCCCACAAGGAAGCGTGTTAGGGCCTGTTTTATTTATTGCTTATGTGAATGACATTCAGAACTGTCTAAGAAACTCATTCGTGAATTTATTTGCCGATGACACTTTAATATCGGTTTCTGGTACAGACTTTGAACTAATAACCAAGATTTTAAACGAGGAATTTCAAATATTATACGGATGGCTATGCCAAAATAAACTAAAGTTAAATAGCTCTAAAACAAAATGCATGGTTATTGGTTCCAAGATAATGTGCCAAAAATATTGTGCTCTGGGATATAAACTTAACATAAATGGAGATGATATTAATTTTGTTTCTAGCATTAAGTATTTGGGAGTTATGTTAGACCCGCAATTAACTTTTAGTAATCATGTTGAGTATATGTGTAAGAAAATTGGTAAAAAATAGGATTTTTTTATTGTGTCTCAAAATGTTTGTCTCGGTGGGCAAAAATGATAGTGCATAATACTATAATTTTTCCTCACTTTTCATATGCTTGCTCGTTATTAATTTCTTATACAAAGGAAAATATTTATAGACAACTCTTTCTACATTGTCGTGTTCTTCGTATCCGAAGATGGTGATTGTGCGATGAGTTTAGTTTGTAGCTTGTATAATGTTCTTCCAGTGCTTTCTGTCCTGAGCGTTTCTGGTGTTTTCTTCCATTTTGGTACCTGTCAGTCCTTCGATTTCATCCAACCATCTTCTAGGTGATCTGCCTCTTAATCGTTTACCTTCAATCTTTCCCTGGACCATCAGCTTTTCCAGATTATCGTCTGTCCTTCGTGATATATGGCCAAAGAATTGCAAGATTCTTCTTTGGATTATAGTTATTAGTCTGATATTTTCGCCAACTTCTTGAATTACAGAATCATTTGTTCGATGTTCGGTCCATGAAACCCTCAACAGCCTTCTCCAACACCACATTTCAAAGGCAGATATTTAATTTTTATCAATTTTTTTCAACGTCCAGGTTTCCGCTGCATATACGGCGATGGGGAATGCGAGTGTTTTCACGAGTTTGATTTTGGTGGTTTTGGTTATGCTGTGATCTTTCCATATTTTGTTTAATTTTGTCACGGCCGTTTTAGCTGTTGCAATTCGTCTTTTAATTTCGTAAGTACAGCTTCCCGTATTGCTTATAAATGAGCCTAGATAATTGTATTGCTCTACTATTTCAATTTTTCCAAATTCATCTCCTCGTAGTTCTATATCATCTCTTCTTATAATCATAATTTTGGTTTTATATTTATTAAGTTCCATTCCCAATTTTTCACTTTGCATTTCAATAATATCTAAAAAAAATCATTTCTTCGGGAGTTGTCGCAAATATCACCGTGTCATCCGCATATCTCAGATTTGTTATTTTAACTCCACCAATGGTAATTCCTCCATTCCAGTTTTCTAGAGATTTTCTCATTATTTGTTCTCCATATATATTAAATAATAATGGAGAAAAGATGCAGCCTTGTCGAACTCTCTTTTGCAGGTTAAAGCTTTCTGAGGTTCGGTCATTAATCCTCACTGTAGTAGACCCTGACTCATATAATTGTTGGATTAGAAAGACGAGATGGTCTGGAGTCCCCATTTCTAATAGGATATTCCATGATTCTTTCCAAAGTCGATTGGTGGCCCCGCTGTTAAAGAATGTGAATTCGCCTATATCTTGGATCCAGTTGCCCTTCCGTTTAGTTTCTTGTATTGCTGCTATATCAATGTTATATGCTTCCAGTTCTTTTAGTAGTTGTTTCATTTTCTCACTTTCAAATGTACCCAACACATTCCACGTAGCTATCTTAATTAAGGCCACCAATCTACTACTAGGCACGGGGTTCATTGTAAATAAAAAGATAAAGCAACTAGTGCAGGAATTCAGGCCTATTAATGATCGGATGTACTACCTGAGAATAAAAGGAAAACAACGCAAACTAAGCGTACTAAATATACACGCGCCAACAGAAGTAGCGGAGGAAAATAAAAAGGACAACTACTATGACCTTATGGAAAGAGAAATGGGCAAGCTCCCACGGTACGACATTAAAATAGTGCTAGGGGATGCAAATGCCAAGATAAAAAAGGTCAGAAGATTTTTTCCCACGATAGGCGTACATAGCAAACATGAGAATACAAATAACAACGGAGAACGTTTAATAGACTTTGCAACTGGGAGAGGGATGAAAATTTGTAGCACGTATTTTCAGCGTAAAGAAATTCACAAAGTCACTTGGGTCGGGCACAACAGACAAGCAACCAATCAAGTAGACCACGTATTAGTAGATAGTGAACATATGAAAAGAATCAAGATGTCAGGTCATTTTGGTATTTTAAATAGCCACCTAGGCTTTAGGGCAGCGTGCCAGTATGCTAAACCCTTTTAGTTACTTATTTGGCTCCATCGCCTAATTCCAGAATCATGATTTTGCACATATTTGGCCCCAAACGCAGTATTTCTCGTCGGTTGGAGCTCCCCTCTGATGGCGCTTTGGCAGCCGAGCGTTATCGCTCGCAAGAATTCCGAATCTTCTAGAAAACACGCCGTTGCGGCGTGCTACCATCGTCGCCGGCATTAATTTGTTTCATCTTATCGCCTCGCGATTGGCTGCCGAGGTTTAGTCACGTGGGGACGCGACCGATGTGACCTGTGGCAGCGCTTTCCTCTGGGCAGTTGATCGCAGCCCGTTGCAGAGAGCGTTCGTGTGGTGGTTGTGTGGGAGTTCCGATTTGTTTTCGGCGTAGCGTGGGTGCTTCTTGAGCCCAGTTCCTGCTCCCGTAAGTAAGGGATCGTGCCCCTTCATCTCGACCTTCGAGGATCTGTCCCGCAGAACGAAAGTGGCCCATTTTTCGTCGTCCAGTTGTACGCGTCCTGACGCGTCTCACGTCGCCATTATGGCGGATGTCCACTCATCCCTATAGCCGTCGAACATCGAATGTACCTGCCACCTAAGACTGCAGCCTGTCGCAACTCAACTGTACCAGGCTCCCCAACCGCCTACATATTAAGGTATGTGTCTTTGAACTGATTACCGCTGTGAACGCGAGTGTACCTGTCCCGCGGAGAGCATTAAGCCCCGCGTACGAGCTGTATTGGGACGCCGCGAGCGAGCCCGTCACATCTCTTGTGCCTACAGGCACTGTCGTCATATTTGTACATTCATTCCAAATTACAGACTGTCTATGTTACAAGTGCTACTTTGTTCATTACTGTTTGCTGCATAAGGCGTCGCGCCCGCATCTTTGTACATTTATTCCAAATTACAGACTGTCTATGTTACAAGTGCTACTTTGTTCATTACTGTTCAACATCTGTCGCTAGGTTTAGAGCGCGCGCCAGCTGGTGTTTTCTTAGATATAATCTATTTATAGATATAGGGCGACGCACTCCGCTGCCCCATTGTAACCCGTGAGTCAATACATGATTTGTTAGTTAAGGGAACTATTGTTTTGTTTCCACTTGTGCATGTTCTGTTTCAGATAAGCGCCCCCTTCAGTGTACTGATTATTGTGCGACGGGACGAGGGAGCTTTGAGCGTACAGGTGGGTGAGACAGCTGCGTAGTCGCGGTCGGATTGGCACCTAATTACAATCCTTGCATAAGACAATCTCGAAATTGTTATTTGACCTTGCAACTCTTGAGTAATCCTATCGTCGGAGTATTTTGCGTGCTTCGCTCCCGTCTAACCGTCCAGGCCCGGTTAGTCGGGTTAAGACAGGCTTGGTGGCGCCCTCATAATTCTGACTTACCCTATATATATATGCCGCAACACGCTTGCCCAGAACGTATCGTGTGACTCACGCCCGACTCCCTGAGCAGTCCAGCCGTGGCCTTTAGCCTATTTTTAGCCGATCTCAGGGCAAGTGTGCCACGTTTTCAGGACTGATTTCGTGGTGCGATGCTCACCTTGGGTGGGTGTCGTAAAGTTCTTTTAATACCGTAACAGGCTAATTTTGGCGCCCAACATCTGGGGTCTTGTATGTTCGTTTTTCTTATTAAGCCACCCGTTGTCTGCCTAATTTTGGCAGCCCAACGTGTGGGGCTTTGTGGGGCCTTGTGGCTCCTTTGTTCTCGTCAACGCGCCTAATTTTGGTGCTCCAACGTCTGGAGCCTATTGGTGCAAGACAACGCCCGACCTCATTTTGGGGTTTTCTTTTTTTTTGCGTTGTGTGTCTTAATTTTGGCGGCCCAATCGTTGCTTGTTGCTGTTATTGGACTGGAGTAGTCTCGTTAAGCCCATCCGTTGTGCGTCTTAATTCTGACGCTTTAACGTCTGAGACCTTGTTTGTTTTTTGCTCGTTAGGCCACCTGTCGTCTGCCTAATTTTGGGTTATTCTGACGTGTCGCCCCTTGTTGCGTGACAACGCGCGACCCCATTTTGGATTTTTTTCTTTTTTTTTCTTTCTTTCGTTCCCGTTTACGTTGTGCGCCTCGATTTCGGGCGCAGTACTGTCTGTAACCATTGTTGGTCGGTAGTAGGCTCGTTAAGCCATTCGTTGACCGCCTAGTTTTGGGATTTGCTCTTTTTCGCTTGTGTTCGGTCTTTTCGCAAAGAATATGGACAGATAGTCTCGTTAAGCCATCGGTCGTGTGAAAGGTAACAAACCACTTTTTCCCGATTTCTCCCGTCTTGACCGTCTACGATTTGGTTCGGATATCTGACGTAATTGACTTACCAAACACGCGCTACCGTTTTCCTTTTTATACGACGTATAATATAAGTCGTTCCTTTCCCGTTTGTAAACATGGTGTTAAAGCTACATATTGAACGTCTGCTTCGCGCGGAGGCTGAATACGAGTTGAGAATCAGAGGCCGTGACGCTTCCGGCACGGTTACCTTGTTGCGCTCCCGGTTACGCGACGTATTGAGAGAGGAGGGACGCGCAGATATGGATACGCGACCGACGTACCCGTATACGTTCGAGGAGGATCTCACGGCCGTGACAACATTGATTAGCGAATTAGAGAAAAAGAATTCAGGTATATTTAGCTAACCCGACTAAAGAAGTAGCGGCTACGATCGAAACGAAATTTTATCACGGAATGAACCGTCTGACGAATAGTTCAGCTATAACGGAGGAAGAGCGAGCGCTCAAACAAAAAGCGTTCGCGGAATTATCACTCATACGTTCAACCTACGAACTTAACCAAGTAAAGCTAGGGTCGTCTACGACCACGGCTGAGGAGGAAAGCGCCGTAACGCTGCCATCGACGTCCGGTGTCGCACCTACCATTACCGTCGCGACGACGACTACGACTACGACGGCGGCAACTATGTCGACTCCGAGTTTTGTTTCGCCGATGTCGCATACGATCTCATTTAAGGCAACCCCTGTTTCGAAATGGAACATACAATTCTCAGGTGACCCGAAAGGTCTGTCGGTCAACGCTTTCATCGAGCGTGTTAACGAACTCAGAGTGGCCAGAAACCTTACCGAAGAAGAGTTGTTTATGCAGGCCATCGATTTGTTTTCGGGCAACGCATTGCTATGGTATCGCGCGAATAGAGCGACCCCTAACACGTGGCAACAGTTAGTCGATTTATTGCGTCTAGAGTTTCAGCCTGCTAATTATGATGAACGGTTGTTGGACGAAATTAGACGTCGCACGCAAGGCCCTACGGAAAGTATGGGCATTTATATCGCTATCATGCGCACAATGTCTTCGCGCCTGACCGAAGCGGTTCCCGAGGAGAAACAGTTGCGTATTTTGTTGCATAATATTTCACCATTATACCAAACCCAGTTGGGATTGACGGAAGTCCGGTCGATCGACGAGCTAGCGCTATACGGACGGAAGATTGAAGAACGGCGCTATGCCATTGAAACTTACGTGCCACCTTCTAGAAAGAAGTCTGACTTAGAAACAGACTTGGCATACGTCGAGGTCGCGCCTATCGCGGTAACGTGCCCAGTTGATGTTGTCGAAACGCGTGACGTTAATACTCCCGAGAGGAGGAACCGAGAATCGGCACCCAAGTCAAGCATGCGGTGTTGGAACTGTAGCGAACCAGGCCATAGAGCCAGTAGGTGTCCGCGACCCCGCGGCAAGAAATTCTGTTACCGTTGCGGCAGACCTGAAGTGACCGTAAACACTTGTCCCCGTTGTCGAGCAAGAGATAGGGGACAGGGAAACGACCCCGCGAGACGCTGAACAGTCGAGCAGTGTCCTCGCGCGTGTTTAGCAATTCGACTAAATTTATGAAGGGACTTATCGAGGAGCGCGAGACCAAATTTAAGAAAAATAAAGTCATTCTCGATTACGTATTAGAAAGGTCATCTGATGACCGTCGACCGCATGTGACTGTTGAAATCATGGGTTTCGAGTTGTTAGCTTTGTTGGACTCAGGAGCGAATCGAACGATCTTAGGAGCTAAGGGTTGGGACGTGTTGCGTACTGTAGGCCTGCACATAAATAAGAAGCTGAGACCCGTTTGCTCAGTGGCGAATGGACAGACCGTAACCAGTCTAGGTACCCTGCACTTACCTATCCGTTTAAATAACAGAGTGGTAGCTATCGATGTTTTGATAGTTCCGGAGGTTCCGCACACCCTAATCCTAGGGATAGACTTTTGGAAGTCAGTGGGAATAGTCCCAGACGTGCTTCGAGGGGAGTGGGAATTCTCAAAACCCGGCTTAGCGGCCATTGATACTCCTACCGGTAATTTGCAGTCTATGTTCGACCTGAACTCGGATCAACGAGCCCAATTAGACACTCTCGTAAACCGACATTTTACTATCGCTAAACCCGAACTCGGCTGCGCCAAGTACGTTCAACATAAAATCACTACTAAGACGGCACCGGTTAAACAAAGGTACTATCCGGTCTCTCCCGCAATGCAGGCGCATATCGATGCTGAGTTGGACAGTATGCTTAAATCAGGCGTTGTGAAACGTTCTCGTTCAGCCTGGTCGAGCCCGATTTTACTAGTTAAAAAGAAAGATGGAACCTATCGTTTCTGCGTTGACTTTCGTAAATTAAATAGCGTCACCGAGAAGGACGCCTACCCGATACCTTACGTGTCTTCGATTTTGGATCGCTTACGCGATGCCCGGTTTATGACGTCGCTTGATATCAAATCCGCGTACTGGCCAATTGAAATGGAAGAGAAATCTAAGGAACTAACGGCCTTTACAGTACCCGGGCGCGGTTTGTTTCAATTTACTCGCATGCCCTTTGGGCTTCATAACGCGTCAGCGACTTGGCAACGTTTCGTCGACCATGTGTTGGGTCCCGAATTGGAACCTTACGTCTTTGTCTATTTAGATGACGTGATTATTTGTACCCCGACTTTCGAAAAACACGTCGAGATTCTAGACGAAGTATTGCAGCGACTAAACGACGCTGGTTTAACACTGGGTCGTGATAAATGTCATTTTTGCCAACCGGAATTACGATATCTGGGCTATGTCGTTAACGCCCAAGGACTTTTAGTCGACCCCGATAAAGTTTCGGCGATTCTTAACTTGCCGCGACCTAGAAACGTTTCGGAGATACGGCGAGTAGTCGGCATGGCATCGTGGTATCGGCGTTTCATACCAAATTTCTCAGCCATTATTGCTCCGCTGACGTCGTTATTGAAAAAGTTTCAGAAGTTTGAGTGGACCGAGTCATGCGAAGTCGCATTTACAACCATCAAAAATTGCCTAGTTTCGGCACCCATTTTGTCGTGTCCCGATTTTTCTCTCCCGTTTATCGTACAGACGGACGCTTCCAATGTTGGTATCGGCGCCGTGCTGACTCAGACCGTTGATGGCCAAGAACAGGTCATCTGTTACATTAGTCGGACTCTTACGAAGCCTGAGCGTAATTTTTCGGTTACGGAACGCGAATGTTTGGCCGTCCTGTGGGCCATAGAGAAGTTACGTCCGTATTTAGAAGGCACTCACTTCACAGTCATTACTGACCATCATTCACTTATCTGGCTAAATAATCTTAAGGAACCCACCGGGAGACTCGCCCGTTGGGCTGTTCGTATCCAACAATACGACTTTACGATCAAACACCGGAAGGGAAAAAACCACGTTGTCCCGGATGCGCTATCCCGTGCTATACCCGAAATAGATGTAGTCTCAGTCGTCGATTCTGGAGAACCCGAGGCCGGCGTTCAGGCGCCGAACGACAGTCGAACTGACCGTTGGTATAGGCGCATGTGTACGCGCGTCGTAGAAAAACCATTCAAGTATTCGGCGTGGAAACTATCGCGAGGGAAATTGTTTAAACATGTTAACGTAAAATACCCCGAATTGGACGAAGGCACGAGTTGGAAAGAGGTGGTTCCGAAGCCTCAACGTGCCGAGATTCTTCGCAAAAACCATGATGAACCTACCGCAGGCCATTTAGGCATTTATAAGACCTACGGCCGTATCGCTCAGCAGTATTACTGGCCTAAACTTAAGGCGGACGTGACCCGTTACGTTAACCGTTGCGCGACGTGCCTAGCGCAGAAACCCGAACAAAAACGCCCGGCCGGCTTGATGTGTCGTCACCCCGTGGTGGATAAGCCGTGGCAAATGATATCTATCGACATTGTAGGGCCGTTGCCCCGTTCAAAAAAAGGCTACGTATATATTCTGTCCGTGGCTGACTACTTTACCAAATTTACCCTTTTCTTCCCGTTGCGTACCGCCACCGCGACCGCGGTGACTCAGAAAATTGAGAACGATGTTTTCTTGCTCTTTGGAGCACCTCAGTACGTCTTGGTTGACAACGGCGTACAGTTTCGCAGTAGAGAATTCCGACAACTTACCGATACGTATAAATCACGAATTATCTTTAACGCGCATTACCATGCCCAGGCCAACCCCATAGAACGCGTTAATCGAGTATTAAAAACTATGCTAGCGTCGTACGTGAAAGACAACCACCGGGAGTGGGATAAATATTTGTCAAAAGTCGCTTGCGCAGTGCGTACCGCAGTACACGAAGTTACCGGCATGACCCCATATTTCGCCAATTTCGGCAGAGAGATACAGTTAGAGGGGACGTGCGCCAATAACCCCGAGGAGGTAGATGTTTCGGAACAAATACGAGTAGAGAGTCGCGAAGACTTGTTACGACGGACTCCCGCGTTAAGGTCGGTATATGAAGACATAGTCAAACGACTAGACGTGGCGTACAAAGCCTCCAAGGCGACATACGATTTGCGAAGGCGCCCGGCTCAGTTTGCCGTTGGCGATACCGTCTGGCGACGAAATTACGTACTTTCCGATGCGGCGAAATATTTTAACGCCAAGTTGGCTCCGAAATTTATAGGGCCGTTTTATATCAATCGGCAAGTTTCGCTTGCCACTTACGAGCTGTCCGACGAGACCGGTGCCCCGAAAGGCACTTGGCACGCGAAAGACCTAAAACCCAATCCCACGGACGTTTAGGCTACTAGCGCCCGTTTTCCTTACCCCCCCCCTTTTTTTGTAGGCCTTGACGGCCATACCGCCGGCTTAGAGCCGTATCTTCAGTAGTACCTGCCTTTCCCCGAGCTTCCTTGTTGTGGGAACCCCACAATGCGCCGATCCCGTGACGCGCAACGTGCCCTCTTCAGGTGGCTTGTGGGACAGGTTGCGAGGGACTTATCCCTTACCCCCCTCCCCATGTTCTTTTGGAACGGTTGGTCGGAAGTGTGCATGGGAGTAAGACGTTCTATTGACCCGATCTTGACGAGCGCTAACCGCGCGTTTTTTTAAATTATTTTTACGGTTTCAATTTGGAACCCCAAACCCTCCTTCTCTATGCTCTATTTTTACCTTTCTTTTCCCCTTATCACTACTATCTACCGTGTCCCGGCGACAACTACCCAACCCCGTTGTTCTCTTTTCTCTTTCCACCTTCCAAAACCGCACTGTTAGGCGACCGTCATGGACCCGGTGTTAAGGTCCAGTCGGCGTTTCGTGGCCGTCGCCGCAGTGCGTGCCACACCCGTTTCGGGTCTGGTCGGTTACCTTTTTTTTTGGTCGTTTTGGTGGTCGATTATCGACGTGGTTTTGCTAACCGTTGTTGTGGCACTCCTATTTTGGGAGGGGCAGTCGAGCCGGATCGGCAAGACTGTCCTCAGTCTGCTTAGTCTTTGCCCGTTTGGTTCCCCGAGGGAGCCAGACACAAATCGTTTTGTGGACCCCTGGCGGAGCGCCACTCCTTTGGGACAGTTAGTTTTCTTGTCGCCCGTCTTCCGTGGTCCGGGGAGTGAGGGCTAGCCATCAGCGAACCGCCAGGTCCTACCCAATTTTCGTATTTCCACTGGCGTATCCAGTCTTTCTTCTTCCTCTTCTCTCTTCCCTGCGGTCGTACCCTATCTGGTGGCCAGTGTGCGTAATTCCTTTGGGGGTACAGCTATCGTATCAGCGTTTCCGGTCGTTTGAGTGCTCGTGGCGCCGCAGCCAAAATGCCCCGTTGATTTTAAGAGACTTCGGGGAACTCTCTTTCAAGGAAGGGGAGTGTCAGGTCATTTTGGTATTTTAAATAGCCACCTAGGCTTTAGGGCAGCGTGCCCATATGCTAAACCCTTTTAGTTACTTATTTGGCTCCATCGCCTAATTCCAGAATCATGATTTTGCACATATTTGGCCCCAAACGCAGTATTTCTCGTCGGTTGGAGCCCCCCTCTGATGGCGCTTTGGCAGCCGAGCGTTATCGCTCGCAAGAATTCCGAATCTTCTAGAAAACACGCCGTTGCGGCGTGCTACCATCGTCGCCGGCATTAATTTGTTTCATCTTATCGCCTCGCGATTGGCTGCCGAGGTTTAGTCACGTGGGGACGCGACCGATGTGACCTGTGGCAGCGCTTCCCTCTGGGCAGTTGATCGCAGCCCGTTGCAGAGAGCGTTCGTGTGGTGGTTGTGTGGGAGTTCCGATTTGTTTTCGGCGTAGCGTGGGTGCTTCTTGAGCCCAGTTCCTGCTCCCGTAAGTAAGGGATCGTGCCCCTTCATCTCGACCTTCGAGGATCTGTCCTGCGGAACGAAAGTGGCCCATTTTTCGTCGTCCAGTTGTACGCGTCCTGACGCGTCTCACGTCGCCATTATGGCGGATGTCCACTCATCCCTATAGCCGTCGAACATCGAATGTACCTGCCACCTAAGACTGCAGCCTGTCGCAACTCAACTGTACCAGGCTCCCCAACCGCCTACATATTAAGGTATGTGTCTTTGAACTGATTACCGCTGTGAACGCGAGTGTACCTGTCCCGCGGAGAGCATTAAGCCCCGCGTACGAGCTGTATTGGGACGCCGCGAGCGAGCCCGTCACATCTCTTGTGCCTACAGGCACTGTCGTCATATTTGTACATTCATTCCAAATTACAGACTGTCTATGTTACAAGTGCTACTTTGTTCATTACTGTTTGCTGCATAAGGCGTCGCGCCCGCATCTTTGTACATTCATTCCAAATTACAGACTGTCTATGTTACAAGTGCTACTTTGTTCATTACTGTTCAACATCTGTCGCTAGGTTTAGAGCGCGCGCCAGCTGGTGTTTTCTTAGATATAATCTATTTATAGATATAGGGCGACGCACTCCGCTGCCCCATTGTAACCCGTGAGTCAATACATGATTTGTTAGTTAAGGGAACTATTGTTTTGTTTCGACTTGTGCATGTTCTGTTTCAGATAAGCGCCCCCTTCAGTGTACTGATTATTGTGCGACGGGACAAGGGAGCTTTGAGCGTACAGGTGGGTGAGACAGCTGCGTAGTCGCGGTCGGATTGGCACCTAATTACAATCCTTGCATAAGACAATCTCGAAATTGTTATTTGACCTTGCAACTCTTGAGTAATCCTATCGTCGGAGTATTTTGCGTGCTTCGCTCCCGTCTAACCGTCCAAACCCGGTTAGTCGGGTTAAGACAGGCTTGGTGGCGCCCTCATAATTCTGACTTACCCTATATATATATGCCGCAACACGCTTGTCCAGAACGTATCGTGTGACTCACGCCCGACTCCCTGAGCGTTCCAGCCGTGGCCTTTAGCCTATTTTTAGCCGATCTCAGGGCAAGTGTGCCAGTTTTTCAGGACTGATTCCGTGGTGCGATGCTCACCTTGGGTGGGTGTCGTAAAGTTCTTTTAATACCGTAACAAAGAATGTTAAGTTGTGCAGAGGAGCAGAGATAGGATCGGATCACTATCTGGTAAAAATCGAGGTGCAGGAAGAAATCCAAAATGACCATGCTTTGGAAAGCAAGAAAAAGAAAACAAAGCGGCTGAACTACGAGAGCTTACAAGATGACAAAATACAGGAGAAATTTATCGAGAAAGCAGAAGAACAACTAGCTAAAATAGATCAAAACTCAGGTGAAATAGATGAAAGATGGAATCAAATAGCAAAGGCCCTTAAGAATGCAGCAATAGAAGCGCTACCAGGAAAAACAGAAGACGCTTACAAGAAAGACTGGATGGACGAAGAATGCTGGAAAGCAGTGAAAAAAAAGAGCTAGGCAAAGACTGTTAAATCAAGACAGAAGATAACAGAGAAAAGTATAGAGAAACGACTAAGAAGGCCAAACAGCTATGCAGAAGGAGAAAGAGAGCCATGCTTGAAAAGAAAATGCAAGAAATGGAAACTCATTATAATAAGAAAGCAACGAGATCATTCTACGAGTCAGTCACCAACACAAAGAGGGGACTACAATCGAAAACAGTATATTGTAAAGATAAGGAATGGCAGCTCATAGGTGAAGTGGATAAAATACTACAGAGATGGGCGGAATACTTCGAGGAGCTTTTTAATGTAAACGAACTGCTGGAAACAGAAATAGAAGAAAGTATACCCGGAGAACAGACCGAAATTGAACCCCCTACAATCGAAGAAGTCCGTAAGGTAATAGCTCAAATGAAAAATAATAAAGCAGCAGGGGAAGATCAAATACCAGCCGAGCTACTAAAGTATGGAGGAGACCGAGTATTACAAGCAGTGCACAACACTATCACAGAAATATGGCGAGAAGAGAAGATACCTGAAAAATGGACAGAAGCAGTTATCACTCCCATTTTCAAGAAAGGAGACAAAACGTGCTGTTCAAATTATAGAGGCATTGCTTTGCTAGATACTGCCTATAAAGTATTAGCGAGCCTACTTAAAACAAAATTGGACATGTTCATGGAGCAAGAAGTAGGTGAATACCAAGCAGGGTTCAGACACGGTAGGTCAACAATAGACCATATCTTTACTCTAAAACAAATAGGAGCCTTAAGTGAGGAATACCAGATACCTATGCATCTCCTGTTTATAGACCTCAGAAAAGCGTACGATGCGGCAAACAGAAGCCAACTTTACAAGACTATGCAGGAAATGGGAGTTCCAGACAAGTTAATACGGCTAGTAAGTCTAACGCTAACAAATATAACAAACCGAGTAAAAATGCATGGGAAAGTATTGGAACAATTTGTTACCAATAATGGACTGCGCCAAGGTGACCCCTTATCCACGCTGCTTTTTAACCTCATACTAGAAGGGATTATCAGAAAGAGTAAATTGACAGATGGGACCATAGCAACTAAACTATATCAGTTTACAGCCTATGCGGATGATCTGGTTATCATAGCTAGAACAAAAACAGCAATGGAAGAAGTTTTCCTGAAAATAGAAACGGAGGCCAGAGGATATGGTTTTTCAATAAATGAATAAAAAACTAAGTATATGCGAACGGGAGAAAAGAAGGAGCAAAATGGGGGTGGACATAGCAATCAGGGGTGACACAAAACAGTACCACTTCGAGAAGGTAAAAGAATATGTATACCTAGGAACTACAGTTTCAACGACGTTTAACCAGGAAGCGGAGATTCAGGCTAGAATACAGTGTGGAAACAAAAATGCAAACGCCCTCTACAGTGTTCTTACTTCAAACCATTTATCAAACAATGTAAAACTGAGAGTTTACAAAACAGTGATAAGGCCCACAGTTCTATACGCGTGTGAAACATGGACTTTGACTCAAAACTTATTAAATCAGCTGTGCACCTGGGAGCGCAAAATAGTGACGCGAATAGGGGGGATTCAAGAAAATGGAACGTGGAGGAGACGGACAAATAGAGAAGTGCTTGACGGTTTAAAAGGGAAAGATATAGCAGGAGCAGTGAAATCTCAAAGGATCAGATGGTGGGGGCATGTGCAAAGGATGCCGGACAACAGGATTCCCAAGAAAATGATGCAGGCAAGATTACTCGATACCCGAAGGCAAGGAAGACCTAAGATAAAATGGACAGATCAAGTCATGGACGATTTAAGAAACCTGCAAGTAAAGTGCTGGTGGCAGAAAGTTCAGAACAGGGAACAATGGAGAAAGATATCATACCAAGCCACAGGCCTTAATGGCCTATAGTGCTCAATATATATATGATTCTTTCCATTGTACACGGTCAAACGCCTTTACGTAGTCAATGTAGCATATGTACAATGGAACATTAAACTCTCTGCACTTTTCGATCAGCTGCCTCATGTTGTGAATTTATTCCCGGGTCCCTCTTCCTCTTGCAAAACCTGATTGTGCAACAGGTATTTGCATTTACAGATAATTCTTGATTCTATTCAATATTATATATAACATTATTTTGCTAGCATGAGAAATCAAGGAGATGGTTCTATTATTTTCACATTTTTTTGTTGAGCCCTTCGTGTGAAACGTAATCATGACTGATTTAGTCCAATCTTTAGGCTATATTCCAGTGCTCCATATTTTATTACATAAGTTCGTGATAAGTGACACGCCTTCCTCATTTAGTGCCTTTAGCATTTCACTGCTTACGTCGTCCTCTCCTACAGCTTTGTTACCATGTAACATTTTAATGGCGTTTTCTACTTCCTCTCTGAGTATTGAAGGTTTCAGTGCCATTAGTTGTATATTGTCGCATTTTGCCTTTTCACACTCAAGTGTTCTGTCGTTGTATAGCTCTGAACAGTACCTTTTCCATCGATCAAGTATTTGATCGATTTTGTCTAATACTATGCCATTTTCGACCTCTATTGCCCAGGTTTGAGGTTTAAACTCTCTTGTTATTTGTTTTATTTTATTAAAAAGATCTTTTGTTTCATTCTTTCCTTGGTGTTCTTCAATTTCTGAGCATAACTTGTTCAAATATTCGTTTCTATCTGTTTTTAGGTTGTTCTTTATTTGGCTCATGGCAATTATATTCTTGAATTGTTTGTTTTTTTGCAATTGTCAATATGGTTTTCAAACCGTCCCACATATCATTGGGGTTTTCATCTATAGCTCGGTGACTTATTAGGTTACTTTTGTCTTCAAGAATATTCTTGTACCTACCTAGGTAACATTTCTTCTTTTAATTTTGGTTTTCTCTTAGGTTTTTTGATGTTTTTTAGGTGTATTTTTAATTCGGCAGTTAACATATTATGATCTGATTCACAATCTTTGCCAGGATATGTTTTTGCGTCCTGTATAGTGCTTCTAAATCTGTTATTGATCAGAATGTAGTCAATTTGATTTCTGAATTTATCATCTGGCGACTTCCAGGTATACAGTCTTCTTATGTGGTGTTGAAAGAATGTGTTCATTATAGCATAGTTATTCTCAATACAAAAGTGCAACAAGGTTTCACCGCTATCATTCCTTGTTCCGACGCCATACTTGCCTATATTGCTTCTCATATTGTCGTCTAGTTTTGTTGAGCCTATTTTTGCATTATAATCTTGAATCAAGATTATTTCTTTCTTTGGTAGTTTGTTGATTGTATTTTCTAGTTGTTCATAGAAATCCTGAATGTCTCTCTCGCTTGATACACTTGTAGGAGCGTATACCTGTACTATATTGACTTTAATAGGGTAGGTGTTTAGTTTCATGGTCATAATTCTATCATTAATAGAATTAAAGCCCAGAACCGCATCAGTACATTTTGTACTTATTTTGCTTGCTACACCATTCCTACTTTCTGTTGTGTTACCAGAAAATTACAGTGTATTACTTATAGACTACAAGTACAACAAAATAAAGTGATGTGCATCTTATTGAACTGTGATAGATACACTCCAATACAGAATATGTTGAACATGTTAAAGTGGCTTAATATAGGTCAATGTATTGAACGGGCAAATCACATTTTAATCTACAAGATTGAACATAACTTACAGCCCCCGTATTTGAAATCATACCTTGTAACTCGTGAAAACTTTCACAATCACAATTTCGAATCGAATCATCAATTTAATATCCCTAGGATAAGAACAACAGTGCTTCAAAAATCATTGTTTTATAGTGGGATTCGCTCGTACAACTCTCTACCCGAATGGGTAAAAAATGCAAATAGTCTGAAAACTTTTAGCAAGAATCTTAATGTTTACTTAAGAAACTGAACTATTTTTTCAATAATATTAGCATTCTTTATGTAGTTAGTTTAAGCTAGCCAAGTGCTAAATGTCCGTATACGTCCGGTTGTTGTTATTTTCCTTAATAATAATCACATGTAAATAGGGGCAAATCCACTGATAATGATTACAAAACTTTTAAATTTAATTAAACTTGTTCAAAAGTATTTTTGTCATAACGGTTTCTTAAGAATCGCACACAACACATACAAAGTTGAATTGATTAGATTTGCCAATTTTTAGTATTTAAGTTAATTTCATGAAGAGATTTTTTGTTTTTGTTAAAATTTTATTGGAATGAAATAATTAATAAATTTGTTTTGGTTAAGCATTAAAATATATTTTAGTTTTTTATTTTTTACATGATATAACGAACAGCATTTTTTTACAGCATTCAACTGATTTCTTAAATACACTCATTAATAACACATTCAATTTGATAATAAACGCGAAAATAAGGTGCCGAAGTATTCTTGGAAAGCACCTAGGGGCGCGTATCAATAATTTTTATAACAATGGACTGATTCATAAGTCATAACATTGAACTGTGAAGCAGAGTGAAGTGCGTATTGACAATTTCTATGATAAATAACTGGTTCATAACATTTGGAGTGATGCTGAGCATCGAAGTATTCTTGGAAAGTACCGAAGGGCGCTTTTCTGGGGTGGGGGGTACCGTATATTCATAATTTGAAAAAGACCGAGCCGGTTGACTGTCTCTATTAATTTCTTTGTACGAGGGGAGAATCAAAAGTGATCTACCTAGCTATGAAAGAAAAGACTCAGGGAAATTTTATTTATTGTTTTTCAATGTAATCACCTCCTAATTCGATACATTTGTTCCACTTGGCTGGGAGTCTTTCGATACCGTCAGAAAACAATTTTGAATCTTGCTCCGTGAAAAATGCCGAAACGGTGCACTTGACATCTTCATCGTCCAAAAATTTGCATCCCCGTAGGTGTTTCTACAAGTGTCGAAATAGGTAGAAGTCGCTGGGGGCCAGGTCTGAGCTGTAGGTGGGGGGGGGGGGGGTCAATTTCTGGAACCCCAATTCAAGCACAGCAGCTGACGCAATGGCAGACTTGTAAACAGAAGCATTGTCATGCAAGAGCAGCACCTCACAACTGTACTTCCCGCTTCACTTCTCCAGTATCGCTGTCTTCAAGTTTTTTAAAACCCCAGCATAATACTTCTCTGTGATTTTCTCCTTCTGGGGAAGGTAATCAACTAATAGCACACCTTCCATATCCCAGAAAATTGTGGCCATAATCTTCCCGGCGGACGGTTGAGTGCGAAATTTCTTTGGCGGTGGGGAACCCTTGTGTTTCCATTGTATTGATTCTTGTTTCGTCTCCAGGTCCCAATGGTGAATCCACGTTTCATCACCCGTTACTATCTTAGACAGAAATGCTTCACTCCCTTCCTCGAATAGGTCCAAATTTTCTTTTGAAGTCAGCACACGGTTTTCCTTCTGGAGGGGCGTCAGCATTCTCGGGACCCATCTTGCACTGACCTTGCTGATGAACGAACCGATGATTCTGAAATGCCGCATTCAGTAGCTAATTGAGAAGCTTTTGAAAAACGGTCTTGAAGCACAAGCTTTTCGACCTTGGTGACGATTCCGGGCGTGGTTGATTCCACAGGTCTTCCACTGCGAGGGTCATCTTCAATGGACTTACGTCCCCACTTAAACTGTTTAGCTCAATATTTTATTATGAAACAGGAAGGTGAAGAATAATAATAATAATAACAATAATATAAGTTTTATTTCCAAAATAATATTGTACATTAATTAATAACACTATACACACACACATTTGGAAAAGCGAAGGTATTCAGGTGGCTCTTTCTAAAAAAAGAAAAAGCCACTGCTCTACCATACCTCCGCTAAAAAAACTAAACACTAAGTTAGTATATAGATATATATACATGTAGTTGTTGTGGGTTTACAAATACAACAAAACAAAAGCAGAAAATTATAGCTACTGACACTGGCAAATTTGATATATTTTTTAAAAATTATTTAAAGTCTACTTAGAGCTAACCCATTCTTTCATTCGTGATCTAAAAACAGATACTGACACAGTTTTAAAACACTTTGGTACAGAATTATACACTTTGTAAATGTTGTGAATAAATGACATTTCAAAAAACTTTGTTTTATGAGCTGGTAGTGTAATCAGACCCCTAAATCTTAAGTTCAAATTATGAATATTTGTACGAAAACGAATTTTTTTCAGTAAGATATGGAGAAGAGTCCTTTAGAATCACCCTATGATAAAAAACAGAAGCGTGGTGAGATGCGTTGCCTACGCTTAACACCATAGATGAGTTTTAAACAAGAATTTTGGACAACTTGGATTTTCCGAGCTGTGTTACTGTCAATGCAAGAGCCATAAAGCAGGGCCGTAACTAGGCAAATTTTTATTGTAGGCAAGCCAACATGTTTGCGCCCCTCAGTACAAAAACGTTATATGTAACAAAACATACTAATGATGCTGTATGACTTCTACATTTATCTCCGGATATATGATGTAATATATTCAAACAAACAGGTAGATATTCAAAAATAAATCCAACATTTTTTATTAAAACATTTTGAAAATAAACGACTAAATGTTAAAATAAGAAAATTCAACACAAATAAAATGAAAACAGAAACCAAGATTAGAAGACACAATTCTAATTTTAAAAAAGTACACATCAACATGATACACACTTCACACAATGGTTGTCGTGCAAGCACAAAAGGCGGGCTCCAACTTTGTATCCCGAATCCGGGGCAAGTTGAGCATTGTACCGCCAGATGCAAGCACATAAAGCACCAGCCTCTACACCGCAAGGTAAAAACGAGGTTAATGATAATACATACATACAATACATATTATTATGTAGTCAGTAGAACATTTTACAAATCCCTATAGGATATAAACATATGGTGTACCCAAAATCGGAACGCCACTGCGTTATTTATAGCACAAGGATAAGCATATGCATTTATCAGTGAACACGGGTTCAGATCCCACTGGCTGCAATGTTTATTTTTAATTTCCAAACTCATGTAAATCGCTTTACTAAGTGTTTCTGTATTATTAGCAGAATTAAGATATTTTTTACCTATTTTGTAGAGAATTTTGAAGACGTCAACCATAATTCGATCCAGCAAAAGTAGTTTTTCTTGCAGCGCGCTTTCTGTATTACAGACATTGACGAAGATATTAAAGACGTTGAAAACATTTTCCTTTGTAACTTCTTTATTTTAAAAATACAAAAATTATTTTAATGAGAATAAGACCACCTATGGTGTGCGCTCAAAAGCTGGTAAAGATGTTGAAATAATACAATATAAACAAATAATTACATATTATTATGTAACGTTTCACTCCTATTTTAAATGCGAATTAGTTCTAATAAAATACTATGAGCATTTACAATTTCGCGTTTTACGTTACTTGCGATCCAGGTTACCCACGGCCGGAGATTCGTCGCGATGCACGAACGACACGACAGATCGTCCCGCACGCATTTCCCCTACCGCCTTGATGCCCAAAAGGGAGAGCAACCACGTATAAAATCAAATTGTTCCTCCGAACTCGAAGAAAATCAATCCGAGAATTATTCCGAGAAATTATCCCGATTCCCTGAACTGGCCCGCGGGCCTCAACTGGCGAGAGCTCTGCAATCCCTCATTTAGTTATTGGTAATTAAAGCAAACTATAATTATTCAAGTTTGTTTACAATACCGCCAACTGTCAATAATCGATTACTGGGTTACAGGACTACCAACACTAGTAAAATTTCCTCTTGATTCCAGCGACCACCATACCGTGAATCCTGGACGAGCACGTAGACAATTGAGGTTGCCTACCTACACCATACCGAAATGATTTATGTTAAAATAAAATTTACTCAGTACATATTTATGAATTATCTATTTAGTTATTTTCCAACTCTACTTAATCAACAATAAATGTTCTTTACGTTGAAGTACCTTCTTTAAAACAGTGTAGGTATAAATATAAAGCAAACCTGGCCCAGTCAAAAAGCTACCATTTATAAGGGCAAAATTAATAAATGCTAAACTACTGTAAATAAACCAGGTAGCATTACAATTATGCGTAGTAACATGTGAACGTAGAATAAGGTTCTGTATTCGCAGCCACACTGTCATGCTGTTTTGTAATAATCAATATATTTAAAACGTGAAGCTTTTTCTGCCGGAACGTAGTATAAGCCTTGCATCAAGCCAATTTCAATTATTCTTTTTTTTTAATAAAAGCTACCATCCTGTAAGGTAGCAGAAGTGTTTTAAATTGAACAAATTCTACCGGAAAAATGATTGTAGCTAAAAATATCATAGTAGTGGAACAAGTAAGCTCTCAAAATCGGTATGTGGTGTTCTGCTGATTGTTGCAATCAACGACTGTATCAGCAATGAACCCAACGCAGTGAATGTATATGTAATATCAGTGGACCCGCTTCAACAGTTGTTAAAAATTTAAGTTAATTTGTGGCCACTGCTGTACCTACATTGCTTTAAAAATGGAAACATTTTTATAATTAGAAAAATGCCACCTATGCGGTGGGCTAACAAGCTAATAATTCTAATTTTTTGATTGATATAGGTGAGAACTATAAAATAAACGCTGTTAAAATCTGGTAGACGTATAACATTGCCTTTGCAAATTGCACAAGGCAATGTAATGTATCGACCAGATTGGGCGCAATTCCCATTATTATAATTAGCATTATTTGGACTAAAATCGTTAATATTACAAAGTAATTTATTTGTAAAATTGGCCACTTGTTTATTTGTTTTGATTAGTACAAAAGAAATTATTTTTTTCAGTGCCATTTTGGCGCCCCTTGCCGCTTGCGCCAGTAGGCAGGGGCCTACTCGGCCTATACCTAGTTACGGCCCTGCCATAAAGAACATCACAGTAATTAAAATGAGAGAGAACTAATGCCTCACAAAGAACAGTTTTCCTTGTTTAATACTCGTCTATAGTTATATAACAACTTCAGGTTACTATAGGTTTTTCTAATGCAAGAATTGACATGTTCTCGAAATCGAAGATTTTGATCAAAAATCACCCCCAAACTCCTGGCAGTTTCAGAGACAGGCAACGGTACATTATTTATTCGAACAACGAAGTCCTGCAGCAATATGTCTCTTGAAGGTCCAGTTCCAAAGTACATAACTACAGATTTAGCTGGATTAACTCGAAGGCAATGTGAAGCTGCAAACTCCATTAGCTTACTCAGATCTTTATTAATTAATGTTGATGCATTTTTTATATCAAAAGATAGGTACATCTGCGTGTCGTCAGCATACTGATGATAAGAGCAATGGGATAGCTTGTTACACAAAGTTGATGAATAAATTACATAAAGGGATGGACCCAATATTGATCCCTGAGGCACACCCCGATTTTTAAATCGGACGTATTATTTTCTAAAACAATGCATTGCTGACGACCTTGCAGATAACTCTCTATCAGTGAAATGGCCGAATGATTGAACCCGAAGCTAAGATTTTTATTTATTACACCCATGATCCAGTAATTAAGTAAAAAATATAACAAGTACTTTCACTATAGAAAAATACAGTAACAATCAAATACTATAGTCAATAAAACAAGATAGATTTAACTTTTACAAATTTGAAATCGGAGAATTCATAGTAGACATGGGCCAGAAGACGTTTTTAAGCTTAACTTTAAAATTTTTTGTTGGGTCATTTTTGAGAGTATTGGGGAGCTAATTAAACAATTCTATTCCGAAATAATTTCGTTTAGTAGATGTTAATCTTTGCTGCGGAACCTGTATATCGACTGCGGGTGCCTTTAGATATTCTTGAGTAACTTTTTCAAATAAATGTTGTTCATAAAAAATGCCTATAATGTTTTTTCCAATTTTGCGGGTACTTTTCTCATTCGAGTAAGATTATTAGCAATAAGCACAGTCTATATACAAAACAGTTGTTTCACTCGGCCAAAATTATGTCCCCAAATTGCAGGACGCATATTCCAACATTTCGACTCCCAGCATATGCGCAGTAGTTACAGTAGGCGTGTTCTTGATATTGGCGGTTGACGGTTACGTTTCAACAACCGTAATTTTTTCGAATTCGTAACTCGCGCCACTGGCACAGCTTGCGCGCGCTTTATTAAATTGATAACTCCCGCCTCCGTGAGCAACTCCTGGCATATGCTCAGTAATTTTTCGGGGACACCAACATCAAAGTGCCGACAACGGAGTGACCTGACTGTTTTGTATATAGACTGTGCAATAAGAGTGCAAAAATAAAAAAACAAGTGAAATAGTAGGCCATTCTCAGTCCTATAATTTTATTCGTACAAAAAAATTTGAATTTGATAAAGGAATAATAAAAGCATGTGTATGCATCTTCAACTGCGGACACTATATAATGTATGTATATACAATGCCAAATAGGTGTTTACAACTCGTGATATGGCTGCTCATAATATAAAATAAAATTTGTTGTAGACCCGTTCCGATGTTACTACTTGGAAATTGTAAATGTTTAAAGATAAGGTTCCTTCCATGCGGCCGTTGCACATGGCCACCACCTTACGATGGCCACAATCTACTGCTGTACGTATCTCTTTATGTAACTGCTTTTTTCCAAGCAACAGCTGGATGCATAGGGCTTGAACTGCTGTAATTGCAACAACTGTACTGCTTTCAGTAGTAAGGTGTTGTTTAGCGCAGCAGAAGACGCATTACAGGTCAAAATAGTAGCAAAACATCTTTCTTTGTATGACTCACACAATGTATTTTATTAGGATCTAATCATCAAAGAACGCATGGAAGGAAATTGAGCACTATGGAAGTATTCCATAAACAAATCTCTCACATGAAAATCACCAGCATTGGCAAAACGCACCGTTTTAGCAAGTAGAATAAAACTTTTAGACGGTGATGGCTCCTTAGGGTCGACTTTATGGCTTCTCGAAAAAGATTGTGTAGACAGGATGCCATAATAATAAAATCGTCAATTGTTGCTGGATTTAAATGAATCGTGTAATATCTTGGTAAAGCACACAAATTAAAAAAATTCGTCGAGTTCTAGAAAGGTGGTAATTAAAAATTTCTCTTGGTTCGTAACCACTTGCAAGTGGTCTGGGGAAGGGCTGCACCATATGTGTACTTAATCAGAAAGCTTCATCACCTGTGAAAATGTATGTCAGGACTTTGTCATAGTTAGGCACTTTGCTGGGAGGTGGGAAAAAGACCCCTCTCTCACTTATTTTCCAATTTTGGATTTTTCAAAAATTTTACAATCTCATTTTCCATAGGAACCAACATCAATAAAAATAAATTTGTAGTTAGCATGGACTATAGCAAGACAGTAGAAAAAAAATCATTGTAATTAAAGAAGAGAGAAGCACTACAATGTGTAGAATGTAAAAAATCCCTTACTAGGGTTGGAACTCCATAGTCTCCGCATAATTCTAAGTAGGACTTTGACCATATGACCATATCAGTTGGTGGCTAAGGTATCTGGTACTTCGCATACCTAGACCTGGTCTATAACAAACAAAAATTCCACTGTTTCCTTCTTTTCCATAGGAACCCAACATGAATGAAAATAAATTTGTAATTAGCATCGACTACGACAAGCAAGACAATAGAAAAGAAATATATTATTATGTATATATAAAGCTACACGTTGGACTATCCATATATTTTATGAAATGTAATGCACCATTTTAAACTAGCCCTTTATTAACACGTTAAGCGCCATCTATACTAAAAAAAATATTTCTCCATGGGCCACTTCACGGCCTCCTGGATTAGTACGTGACTGACGTCTCTACGCGGCCCGCCACATTTGCTTAATTTTTGTGATTCTGAGGCCAACGTACTTTGGCGCCATCTGTTGGGTTTTTGATAAATTATCTGTACCGTAGGCGGGACTTTCTAGATTAAAATTAATCCAGGAGGCCGTGGACGTATGCAACCAAAGGCACAAGCGCAACGTACTGTAGCGCCTCTACAAATCAGAAAAAACGCCTTGAACTAAAAATACGGCGGGCCGCGTAGAGACGTCAGTCACGTACTAATCCAGGAGGCCGTGGGCCACTTATTTAAATTTATAAATTTGGCTACACGTGCAGATTGATTCCCAGTTCAACTATTGGACATTGTTTAACGTTTATATTTATTGAAAAAAATAGGTGAATCAATTTTAATGCATGCGGCCAATTTTGAATTTTGGCGCCGGGTGCATCTGTTATGCTGCACCCCAGACATGCGCAAACTCCTATATACTTTGCATCTTGTTTACTTTGTGTCGTGTGCTTGGCGTGCATAGTTGGTGTAGTTGTGTCTACTTGTGAACGAATAATGGATGCATATGAGGTAGAGCAGGCAAAGTTGAGAAAACTTTGGGATGAAATATTATCGGACGAGGAAGTAGAAGCAGAACCTTATAGTGATAGTGGAACTGAGTATGAACTGGAATCAGAAGCGGAGGAGTCTTCAGATCAATATGATTCGTCAGCCGTAAGATTTATAGTTTATAAAATACCCAAATCTTTATAATGTGGAGACGTTATGTTTTTTAGGTTATAAAAAAAAAGTTAAAGAGAAATCGTAACAATAAAATGTGTACTGCTGCTGCTGGCGACACATTAGAAGCAGAGCAATCTACTTCAGCTGTAAGAGATAATCTATAAGTGTTAAAATGTTTATGAGCTAAGTTTATTATACTCCGTAGGCACATAGCAAAATTTTCAACGAAAATCCCAGAAAGAAAAGGTGCATCACTAATTCTCCGTCCGCTACGTTACCATCTATACCCCACAGCATTGCTGATAATAATATATCTATAATTCCCAATACTGACATACCTATTTTATCTACTAATTGTCCTGAGAATGTCATTCTAGACGTTTTAGAGAGCCTGCAAATTGACAGTGATGATGACGAAGAAACTGAAAATTTCGAAGATGGAAATGAAATCTACCAGAATATAGTTTGGAATTCTGTGAAAACGGAAAATATTCCAAGTTTTGACTTTACTGTGGACAATGTTGGCGTTAATCCAGATATAATATTGCAGTATCAGGACAAGCATCCTTTAGATTTCTATGAATTATTTATTGATGACCAACTAATGTCACTTATGGTTGACGAAACTAATCGGTATGCCGAGCAATTGCGAGAAAATAAAACATTTTTTCCAAATGCTCGAATAAATAACTGGCAACCAACTAATTCCCAAGAGATAAAGGCATTTCTCGGTATTATCCTGTGGATGGGACTATGTCGATATCCCCAGATAAGAGACTATTGGTCAAAAAATGATCTCTATGATAACAAAGTAAAATATATCATGTCACGCAATCGTTTTGAGTTGTTGGTCAGGATGTGGCATTTTTGTAACAACAAAGAAGAAAGGGCGGCAGATGATAGGCTGTATAAAATTTCTCCGATAATAAATCATTTACTAGACAGATTTCAACATGCAATTACTCCTGAAAGGGAAGTTTGCATAGATGAATCTTTAGTGCCTTATCGAGGTAGACTTCTATTCAAACAGTTTATAAAAAATAAAAGGCACAAGTTTGGGATTAAACTGTACAAACTGTGCTTAAAAGGTGGTTATACTTATAACATCAAGGTATATTGTGGAAAAGATAAACCAGATAGGAATTCACTAACCGCTCCAAGCAAAACTGTTCTAGAACTCTCTGAATCACTAATAGATGCAGGTCGCATTATTTATACCGACAATTATTACACGAGTATTGAACTAGCACATGAACTAATGAAAAGGAAGACCTACCTCGTTGGAACACTCAGATGTAATAGAAAATACAATCCAAGTGAGGTAACCAAAAAGCAGTTGAAAAAGACAGAGCAGGTTAGTTTACAAAGCAATACAGGGTGCACTATATTGAAGTGGAAAGACAAGAGAGATGTACTGATGCTCAGCACTCAACACGACGCCAGTCGTGTACAAGTTACACGAAGAGGAGAACAACATTTTGAAAAACCGAAAATAATTGTGGACTACAATAAATCAAAGTCTTTTATAGATATATCAGATCAGCTGAAGGCCTACTCGACTTCTTTGCGTAAAGGGGTGAAATGGTACCGTAAACTAGCAGTAGAATTGTTAACAGGGACAACACTAATCAATGCATATAAGATTCACCAGGAAGTTACAAAAAAGAAAATGTCAATAACAAAATTCAAAGAAGAAATTGCATCAAAATTACTCCAACTAAATAACTCCAGAAGAGATACAGAAGTATTTGGAAATAATCATGAAATAAAGGAAGGTAAAACAAGGAGGAGATGCAAATTATGCTACGAAAAATTTTCCAGAGAGAACGGTGCCAAATTTGCCAGATCAAAGGCTACACAAACTCACTTTATGTGTTCAGAATGCAATAGAAATTATTGCATTCCTTGCTTCTTTCAAGTACATCGAACAATTTTGAAATAATTATTCCTGTACCAAACATTGTATTTGTTAATAAAGTTATAATTTCAGTTTATTCCCTTAGTAAGCTTTTACTTTTGTAACGCATTTATACTTAAAATAAAGTTTAATTCTTACTTAATGCTTGATTTTCTTAATTTGAATTAATATGTATTCCACAGGCCTACCGATAATAAATTTAATTGGCCAAATGTATAAACTATTCCAGTGGGCCATAGTGAATCAAACCCTGATGCATTTGTATGGATACAATGCATTGGATAGGCAACACACAGCCCAAAAGAAACATTTAAATGGTGCATCATATCTGATGCATCGGCCCATTTGGAAATAATGAACATGCACCATATTTGATGCACTTGGCGCTTAACGTGTTAATGCAATGCCCTTTCTAATTAAATAATAATTCCTTTTTAAAAATCAAGTTCTCTTATCTCAGGTGGTTCGCCAAATCAAGATCTCTATTAATTGAATTTTAATATTACAGTTGACATTTGCTGTCAAACCGATTTTCAAAACTCATCAAGCCAGGTATTGACAATTGCATTTTTACATTAATCAATTCATTAAATTAAATATTGCTTTGTATTATTGTATTTCACTGATTGATCTTTATTCAAAATGTTTTAATATTAATTACTAACAAACCTTGTCACTTATTCAGCTTAACTCGCACAATTCCATACACCAGTGCCTCCTGCTTCCAAAAGATCCCAATGTTGTCCTCGTTTGACACCTACAGCCTACACCTGTCAACCAACTCCAATAACTGCAGCAGCTCTTATCTTGTTTCTTTCTTAGATATCCTTCGGTACTCTGCAATCTCCTCTGAAGTGGTCCAATTCTGGTAGCACCATCACAAATCTCGTTCTAGTTGAATTACTTTATTACGATGCAACCACCAATGTCAAATATGAACTAGTACATTATGAAATTAGTTTATAATTCAGAGGATTATGGTATGAGTGAATTTTAGCGCATGAGCGAAGCGAATGCGCAAATTTCACGAATACCATAATCCTCTATTATAAACGAGTTTCATATACTATTTTGTCGTCGACTAACATAATAATTTCGAAGGAAATTAATTTCTGCTATTTTTTAAAAGCAGTTCATGTATACAAAACTATGACGTAGTTGTTGCTATGATAATGTGGTTGCTAAGCTATTGTTTATGCTTATGGTAACAATTTTTGTTTAGCGAACACATTTTCGGCCAAAATGAATGATTGTCACGAGCCTTTATTAATAAGTGATGAAATTCTTAAAAAAGCTGCAGAAGCTGAGCTGAGTCTGATTCCTAAAAAGTCGGAAGAGATTTATAAGAAAGAGTATGACAAGTTTTGGCAATGGCTAAGAGCCAAAAATACGGAGATAGTTACAGAAAAGGTTGTGCTTGCGTATTTTTTAGATCAGGTAAATTATTTGCATTTTGAGTTAGATATATTAGCTACCAATTCATCGTACCTTATTTTTAGTCGAAGATTTACAAGTCTTCATCGTTATGGTGTCTGTTCTCGAAGTTGAAATGCATGTTACGAATAAAGGACAATATTGACATTAGTAATTTTCCTAAACTTACTGCCTTCCTGAAGAACTACTCGGTTGGTTATGCACCAGAGAAGTCTACAGTGTTTTCAAAGGAACAATTAATACATTTTTTTGTAAATGCGCCAAATGACAAGTACTTGCTTATGAAGGTACGATTTGTTTTTTTAAATGTCAAAGTTTATTATAGTTTCTGTCATACTAATGTTATTTATAGGTGGTTGCAATTTTTGGTTTGTTTGGGGCTTGTCGACGTGCAGAGTTTCATAATTTATGCGTTGATGATGTCAAGGAGGAAGGCTCTGTGCTGGTTGTTTATATCAGGGACACAAAAACTCACAGGACAAGGATATTTACAATTTTGAATGATGATGGCGCAGTGAATTATACTGATCTTATTAAAAAGTACATTATTTTAAGACCAAAACATGTGAAAATTGAGAAGTTCTTTTTATTCTATAATTGCGGAAGATGTACATGCAATCCGGTTGGCATTAACACATTTGGCCAGATTCCTCGAAAGATCGCCACGTATCTGAAAATTTCGAATGCTACTGAGTATACGGGTCACTCCTTTCGGAGAACATCCGCTACGATTTTAGCAGATAGCGGTGCTGATATTAGAACCCTCAAAAGACATGGAGATTGGAAGAGTGATGCAGTTGCTGAGGGATATATTGCAGATTCGCGAGAAACTAAAAACAAGATTGCCCGAACCCTTGGAGCTGCTAGTGGACAGATTAGCAATGTGTCTTCAACTAGTAATGGTGTTCTTTCTACCGTTAATACATCTATGTCGGGTATCACAATATCAGGAAATTTCAATTGTAGTATTCATATTAATATAAATAAATCTGATTGATCTTTGTGTTTATTTTGTTGTTATGACAACTTTATGGCATTCGTGCCATAAAGTAGGTGTTTATGCATGATTTTTCCTACATTAAAGATGGCATTGTGACGCTAGTCGACGACAAATGTAATTATGCTACACGTTAGTCAATAAATTCAATTCTATCCAATTTTGTCGTTCTCTAGTTCCTTTAATGTAATTCGCAGCACTTAACAATCTCTTCACCGATTGTGAGTATTTTATAATATTAATATTTAGGCTGCATCTTTAATAATAATAATAATAATAATAATGGTTTATTTGGTTGCACAGTTTTACATACCTAAATAAACAGATACATACTCACAGGAAGCATAGCTTGTGCGTGAGTTTAAAAACTTACCGACTATTTTACAATTATATAATGCTAAAGAAACAACTATAATATTGATAGAACTTACATGTACTAACTTGATATAAGATGTTGAATAATTTTAATACCTCGTAAATTTATTTGTGAGTTTAAAAACTTACCGACTATTTTACAATTATATAATGCTAAAGAAACAACTATAATATTGATAGAACTTACATGTACTAACTTGATATAAGATGTTGAATAATTTTAATACCTCGTAAATTTATTTATAGCATTTATATTTGTATGTAAACCAAACAACTATACAAATTATGCACCAATTTCCATTTTTATTTAGTCAAAATCACATTTCAAAATATGTTATACATCTTTCTTCGAGTTTATTTATGTAACTACCCTTAAACAAACACTTGTTCTTGTTGGATACTATTCTTACTGCACCCTACCATATTTTAAATTATCTATGATTACAACTTAATAATTCACATTATCATTATAACACATTTGTCAATCGTTACCTTGGCTTGTATTTTATTAAAATTTTCTGTACCTAACTATTAAATTAGTATATTCAATTAATATCAAAATCTCCTCTCTCATTGTCTCAATTAAATTTATTAATAATGTTTAAAATTTAACACCCATCAAGATTTTATTATATTAATCTTCCAAACTTATTCGTTTTAAATATTTCTTTATTGAAATTGATTACACTGCCTCATGTATCATAACAATATGTAATTAAGGAAGAGAAAACCACTTCGCAAAGGATGCCAAATTCGTACGTGTGCCATCCATAGTTCCGAAACAGCCAAGGATGTTCCATTTCTGACCAAACTTCTCAGCTTTTGCGGTCTTCTTATCAAGTGACAAAGGTGGCATGAATGTCGTTATCACGTTTCTTCTCAGCGATGCTGATGTTTTTTTCTACGATTCTACTGATATAACTGTGCGATACTCTGAACGTAAATGCCGAAGAATGGAGTGTTTCACCAGTTGTCATAAACCTACAAAAAAAGAAATATTTTTTTATTATTTATAATATATTTTGCATCTGATTGTTATATAAAATATATAATCTGCTAAACAATCCTTTTAAAGCATTTGTTTATTTTAGCTGGAGACTGTAAGAAACAATAGCAAAATATTAAAGATACGCACGATAAAAGGAAAAAGAAAGGAAAAGGTATAGGGTTTGCAGCATCTACCAAACCAGCAAAATGGGGTTTAGCAGATATGTTGTCTTTCCTCGACAAAGTGGAGCAGAAACATCTGTAAGTTACTTCCCAAACACTGTATTTTAGAATAATCTGTTTAAATTTCTGATTTTTTTTTGTAGAAGTATATTTCTCGGAAATGGTGACTCTCATAATGATATCGACCAGGATGAAGGTGATTACATTAAAAAGAATAGTGAATCTGAAACTGTCTCTGGGGAATTATCACATCCAAATACTTCTGCCTCCAAAACTACAGATGATAACTAAAACAGCAGCAAGATGGAGCAAATACCTCAGGTGTTATGAAAGAAACATATTTGTAGACCGAGCAAACGAGTGAAGCTTAAAACAAATACTCTTAGTGTAACGAGGGAATGAAGCTTTGAGTGCAGTGAAGTTCTGAATAAAATCGGGCAAAACAAAGTTTCCATGGAGTTGTTTTTCCAAAGTGTCGCAGTATCGGTCATAAGTTTAAGACCAGGGCCCTATTTCATAAAACAACTTTGCAACTTTTCACTTTGCACTTTGCAGTTTTCTAATAAGTAAAAATTTAGTGTTTCATAACATATAACTTTGCTAGTTTTCAACTGTTCACTTGCACTTTGCAGAATCTTGATGAATCTTTACTTTTCAACTTTTTCAAAATATTTATATGTAGCAGAAATTGATTAAAAATTGCTAAGTGCAAAGTGAAAAGTTGCAAAATTGTTTTATGAAATGGGGCCCTGATCTCATCAATGAGGCTAAATATGAAAACACTGGTGTTTGAACAAAAACAATGAAATACTTGTCAACCTTAGCAACCTTCACCACCACCTAGTGATGCCCTTTTAGATCTTGATGCTTTTTACGTGTATGTTCAGAATTGTGCAAATATATAAAATTTGCAGTAATAGTAGAGAAATGAATTTGTGTCTAATAAAAAAATCCAAATATTATTTTGGCTTACCTGAGCATAATGGCTAATTAATTGTTGCTCTGGCATTATTGAATACTGAACTCTGCTGTATGACTCAGTTTTTATTAATTCAAGAATGTAGTTGAACTGTGCGCTGTTCAATCTGAAATATTCTTTAAATTTGACTGCATCTTGAAGCAACAACCCTCATCACACTTTCTTTAAACATAGGATGTAGTACATTAGCATATTTTCTTCTAAATACATCAATTCTAGTATTTCGGCTTCGTCAGTTTCTTCTAGTAATAAATACTGTAGAAGATCAACTTTCATTTTCATCCAACAACTAGCACTGAGAGCACACGACTGCCTTGTAACCGAATGTTTCTGAAATACAAAACGACTGCTATCTCATACCTAGGCCACAACCATCGGCCGCATGGAATGAACCATACCTTTAGAGATCTTGTGCAATACTTACTTACGCCAAAAACGTGCATCTCAAATCATAGAAAATTTGAGGTGTCTTTCTGGCTTAGAAGGGCAGAATAGCAAAAACTAAAAAACCTGTTATATAAATCACGCTAGATTAATAATCTACCTAGGGTAGAAGCAAAAGACTTGCAGCACTGATTATTTTTTATTGTTCAATATAATCGCCAACTAGGTTTACACTTTTTTTTCCTGTGTTTAACAAAATGGATGCTAATAGCTCACTGAAGTTCCTCGTCAGAAGGTAACTGGTGACATGGTTGGCTCTTTTTTAGGTTTCAGAATAAATAATAGTCGCTGGGGGCCATATGACAGTTATGCACTGGATGATCTAGCTTTAGCACTTTTGTCGTGAAGAGACTTATATAGTAAGATGTAGTTTCTTAAGCATGATAGAATAGGCACAGGCTCCGATTATTTTACCTTTTTCATGTAATTAATTTAAAACGTTCCCTGGTGGTCGCAAAAAACCGTCACCATAAGCTTGCCTGCACACGGTTGTTTTAAACATTTTTTTGGAGGCGGTAAACCCTTATGAACTCACTGAATTGATTCCTGTTTAGTCTCAGGATCTCAATAATGGTTTTATCTGCCACTATTAAGCATAACATGATTGGATGTGAATCCAAATTTCTTGAAGAAACCTTTCCACAATCTTTCTGTACAGGAGTCAAAAGTCTTGGAACCTATCTGTCTGACACCTTGCTCATTCCAAGTTTTTATGCAAAATGTGTAGGACACTTTGTTCAGATATTCTCCATGCTACAGCAATATCGGCTACCTTTTAAACGTCAGTTTTCAAGAACCATCGACTCGACCTATCTGTATTTTAGGATTCATTGCAGTTTTCAGCTATCCTGGTCTTGGATAGTCTGCTACTGATTTACAATCTCAACGGAACTGTGTTGATCAGATTGCACTTCTTCTAAAACATCTCTACAGTTTTTTAGCTAGACTAAACTGCAGAATCCGGTACAAATTCCCCTCCTTTTACTTGCTTTCCTTATAATTTTGGTTATGGTTACTAGAGAAACATGGTTAATAATAATTAATATTAACAATAGCAGGGGAATGTGCCCTGGATTATGCAGTTTTTTCTTTATCTAAATTCATATTATTAAGAAACCAAACTTAATCATCACTAAAGACCGATTTTGTGATTATTCACATCAACAAGCTCAGCTGAAATTAATTATATTGGAATTGTAAACACAACGGCTTTAGAAAAATGAAGAAGTTAGCCATATAAATTGGTGGATGATTGCAATAAAGTTGCTGGGGAAAGGGCAGAGGTCGACTTTAGTAGCAAGGGTGTATCGCTCTCCGTCAGGTTCATCAGCAATTTTTTTGGAAAATTTTAGTGAATGGTTGGAAGGTATTTTAGAAAGTAGTAAGGGGCCATGTGCTATTATGGGTGATATTAATATTGATTGGAAAAAGAAGGAAACAAATTGTTATCCAGCTGGTGAATGAACCCACACGTGTTACGTTGGATATCGAAAGCATGATTGATCTGGTTATTTCTGATGATAGTCTGGGACAATGTAGGGTTCTGGATGAAGAAGAAAAAGGGCAAAGTGAACATGGAAATAGCAGCCGAACATATCAGGTTTTACCTGGAGCAGAAGGAAATGGTACTTGATACAGAAAAAGCCTATTCTATCCTGGTGAAGGTAATAGGAGAAGCGGTTGAAGAATCGAGGAGCCAGAATAAAGTGGTTCCTGTGCCCATGGTCTTCAAAAGAAGTTAAAGAATGTAGGAGAGGGAAAGATGCAGCTTACAAAAAGTTTTTGTTTTTACGTTCAGTCCATGGTAGAGAGAAGAAGGTTGTTGTGCAGCATGGGAGGAATACAAGTTTTACAGGAACAGGTTTGTAGCAACTTGGAGAGACGAAGAAAGAACATATTATGACAAGTGGATTGACGGGGCAGTAGGGGATCCGGTGGGAATGTGGCGGGTGTAAAAAGTTTGTTTAAAGTGAAAAGTAGTGGAGTAAAGCCAGTAAAATTTGAGGGAGTGATAGAAGAATTGAGTGAGAAAATTGAGGGGAAACTAAATCATTATTTTGTAGAAAGGGTTACGCCCATAACTAGCAATGGTCGACAAGTTCAATTAGAAAATATTGGTAGGTCAGATAGTAGTAGTAATGCTATTTTGAGTGAATTTAAGCAATTATCTGTGTCTGAGGTAGAAAAAATAGTTAAGAGTTTGAGTAATACTATGGGTTCAGATGGCATAAATAGTAAGTTACTTAAAGATATGTGGATGCCAGTTAGTCAATGGGTAACACATATTGTAAATCAGTCGATAGCACAAATATGTGTTCATAATATTCTTAAGGTAGCTGCGTGGCGCAGATGGGTTAGCGCCAGGCTTGCATTAAGCAAGTCCTCGGTTCGAATCCCGCTGGGGTTGGAATTTTTCCGTATCCTTGGTGATTAGAATCGGGCTCAGTGAGACCATTCACAGTTGGGCACCAAATTAACTGTGCTCTACTCAGAACCACAGACCTAAGAGATAGAGTAACAAGGTCAACATAACACATACACACACACTTCATACAATGGTTGCTGCGCAAGCACCAAAGGCGCGATCCAACTCTGTATCCCGAATCCGGGGCAAGTTGATCATTGTACCTCCAGATGCCAGCGCATATAGCACCAGCCTCGACACCGCAAGGTAAATGAGGTCACTGATAATACATACATACATATTCTTAAGGTATCTAAGGGTCCCGGATGATGTAGCTGGAACAAGCTTCCGCGTTCGATCAGTAGAGTTAAGCAACGCTCTTTATGGTCAGAACTTGGATGGGAGTTACGCGGCTCGGCCTCGTGGTACGGCTGCCACGGAAATAGTTCGTCCCGGATGTCATAATAACATCATGACAGTCGTTAGTGGGGTTGGAAGTCCCCATAAATGCACAGCGACGCCTATAATTGGCCTAACGGCTGTTGGCTGAGTGCGAAATAAATAAATAAATTAATCTAGCATAGTTCCTATTCCTAAAGTTAAGGGTATTTAACTTGTTCTGATTTGAGGCCTGTAAATATGCTACCAGTCATTGAAAAAATTATGGAATCTGTAGTCTACAAATTGTTATTAGATCATGTGAAAGATACTAATGCTTTATCTGAATGCCAATCAGGATTTAGGGAGCAATGCTCGATTGAGTCTGCAGTTCAATTAGTGATAGAGGACTGGAAAAAAGCAATGAGTAATAATGTGGCTGTATTTATTGACTTTAAGTGAGCTTTTGAGACGGTTGACTGTAAGATGTTATTAATAAAACTTAAGTACCTGTATAAAGTTAGAGGGAATGTGTTACAATGGTTTGAAAGTTACTTAGATAATCGTTACCAGCAAGTTAAATATAACGGGGTTAAATCAGATAAAGTTAAAGTTGAGTATGGTGTACCACAAGGGGGTAAATTAGGTCCATTGTTGTTTATATTGTATGGCAATGAGGTAGTAAATATTTATTCTCAAAATTTGTAAAATTCATATGTTTGCCGACGATACTTTAGTTTACTTATCCGGGTGTAGTATTGAAACTATTATTGAAATTTTAAATGGTGAATTAGCTCTAATTTCTGAATGGTTAGCTAACAATAAATTATGTTTGAATATTGGCAAAACGAAGTGTATGTTGATAGGTAATCGGGTAGAGAGTTGGGATAGCAGTAGGAATTGCGATGTAATTATGAATGAGAGGGTCATTGAGTGGGTAGATAAGTATAAATATTTAGGGGTAATTATAGATTGCAAGTTAAAGTTTCATGATCATGTAGATCACATAATAAAGAAGGTGGCGAAAAAAATTAGAATAATTAATAGGACGAGATATGTACTCTCAAGGAAATGTAAGGAACTGTTGTTTCAGACTATTGTTATGCCTCACTATAAATATTGTTCCACAGTGTTATTTTTGTTAAAAAAAAGTGATCTTGATAGGTTACAAGTAGTTTTTAATAAGGGTATGAGAGCTGTTCTAAATTTAAATAGATATGCTAGGATAAGTGATGTTATGGGAGTTAAAACTGTTTAAGTGTTAAAAACTAAATTTTGTGTGATGTTCTAGTATTTATATATAGAATAGAAAATAATATGTTACCTCAGTACTTGAATAGATTTTTAAGTAAAAATAGGGAAATACATACATACAGTGTGTTTCACTTTACATGGAAGCACTCCTGTATTTTCTTTGTTTTTGTATGAATTGATTTGAATTTTTTATCAGTTGTACAACTCACCAAGAGGCATCTATTCATGTTTTTGAACACAAAAGACGTTATTAGCCTGGCCTATTACAATCAAGAACATGGGTCGCATTCTCAATATTTGGCATCGCGTTAGAGTTACCTACATCAAAAAGTTATTAAGAAAAGTTGTTTAGAATCTAAAGAATACCCCAGATACCAATTTTTGTTTAATAATTAAAATTTTTAATTTTTATTCATAAATTTATCAGTCCCAAATTTCAACTTTTAATTTGGTAGCAAATGGTGTCATGGAGAAACATTTTTATTATTGTTGCAAACGTCATTAGCTTTTAATAATAGCTGAATGATGTTTAACTGTTGCTGAGAAAATAGAAATAATTGGAATTACTGGTGAAAATGCAAGATCCAATAGAGAAGTAGCTAGAATATTTAATGGAAGTCATCCAGGGCGCGCACCTATTTTTCCCAGCGCTTAGTGTATGACGATGCAAGCAGCGCCAAATTTTCGATGGTGCAATAGTTAAATTTAATGCCATATCTCTTAATACTAGTACGAGGATTAGCATCATAAGCCGCCAAAATCATTTCGTCCAAGGGATGCTCTCGAACTAATCATGGTCTGGGCTTAACAACATTTCCAGTTAAATTAAAAAGTTGATTAATTTTTGAAACAGGATAAATAGGTGTATGCCCTGGATGCCTTCCATTAAATATTCTAGCTATTGGATCTCGTAGTTTCACCAGTAATTCTAATTATTTCTATTTTCTCAGCAACAGTTAAACGCAATTCAGCCATTATTAAAAGCTAATGACGTTTGCAACAGTATTAAAAATGTTGTTTTTCCATGACACCATTTGATACCAAATTAAAAGTTGAATTTTGGGACTTTGACAAATTTATTGATAAAAGTAACTTTAACGCGACGCAAAATATTGACAATGCGACCCATATTCTTGATCGTAGTAGGCCAGGCTAATATGTCTTTTGCGCTCAAGGACATGAATAGATGCCTCTTGGTTAGGGCTGGGCAATATTGAAATTCTGATATCGATTATTAATAACTAAGAAATATCAATACATATCGATATATCGAAATATCGATACATATCGAAATATCGATATATATATTATTATGTATATGGCTATATAAAGCTATCCTTTTATTAATGAAATGCCCTTTCTAATTAAATAATAATTCCTTTTTAAAATCAAGTTCTCTTATCTCAGGTGGTTCGCCAAATCAAGACCTCTGTTAATTGAATTTTAATATTACAGTTGACATTTGCTGTCAAACCGTTTTTCAAAACTCATCAAGCCAGGTATTGACAATTACATTAATCAATTCATTAAATTAAATATTGCTTTGTATTATTGCATTTCACTGATTGATCTTTATTCAAAATGTTTTAATATTAATTACTAACAAACCTTGTCACTTATTCAGCTTAACTCGCACAATTCCATACACTAGTGCCTCCTGCTTCCAAAAAATCCCAATGTTGTCCTCGTTTGACACCTACAGCCTACACCTGTCAACCAACTCCAATACCCTGCTGATTCTGGCTGCAATCCCTCTATCAAACATCAGCTTCAACTTCAACCAAACCTGGTAAGTTTCAGGTTTATAACTGCAACAGTTCTTATCTTGTTTCTTTCTTAGATATCCTTCAGTACTCTGCAATCTCCTCTGAAGTGGTCCAATTCTGGTAGCACCATCACAAATCTTGTTCTAATTGAATTACTTTATTACAATGCAACCACCAATGTCAAATATGACCATGTAATTATGCCACACGTCAGTCAATAAATTCAATTCCATCCAATTTTGTCGTTCTCTAGTTACTTTAAGTCAAAATCACATTTCAAAATATGTTATACATCTTTCTTCGAGTTTATTTATATAACTACCCTTAAACAGGCGCGTGCTTGCCCGCCGGGCTAACGGGCATTTTCTGGTAGGCCCTGAGTTGCCGGGCCCTGCGACTATTCTTACAATAGTCTGTTTAAAAATATAAAGTATCAAAAGAAGATCACTTTCATTTGACCACATTAATAATGTCATGATGGACCAAATTATAGTTTAGAGACCAGATTTGTGGATCATGGATTATTTTATGGTGATTTAGAATGCTTCGATTCTCATAGATTTCCTGAAATTACTGAAACTATGCCGATCAACTCTTTCAACAGAATTTGTGAAGTTATTCCAGCCCTCTAAATAGAAAAAAATCCAGGAAAAATTAATGACGTTTGCTAAACTGTGGCCTCAGTTACCAAAAAGGAAGTTTTTAAACGTTTATGAGACACCTAAAGCTAAAGACTACGATCAAGATGAACCAGGACAAGAAAGTGAAGAAAGTCTTGACACTGACATTAAAGATGAAATTCCCTCGGCTAATCCAGTCCCCACTCATAGCTATCATAGTAGACACCGTGTATGATAGACTCAGATGCCAAATTCGCCCAATTTCCAAAATGAATTTGGCCAATACTGCAACTGTGGAAATTAATTCGGCAATTGAGTGAACTTAGATTTGACGCAATTTAGCGAATTCAGAATCTGAGTCTAATCTATACAATTTTGTTCTCACAATACCACCTAAGCAAATATCTTGTGAAAGTGAATTTTCTAAACTAAAATTATTAACAACTCGTTTACGCAGATGTCAGAACATTTGGTAGCTCTGCGCTACTTGTCAAGATCCAACCACTCTAATGTCAAATTTCTTTCTGTTACAGTATAGACGTCATACGTCAAATGTATAAACTTGATGTTAGCAGTCGAACATAAAGCTTTGTATACAACAAGTACATAATTTGACTTTATTTCATTTTAGAACAATAATCATGTTTATTGGCCCTCAATAGCGAGCATAATATGGCTGTTATTGCCCAATGGCCTATAAAACTGCTAAGCAGTATAAGAAACGCCAACAATATAGTATAGCAACACCAACAACCTGCATAGAAACCATAGTACATCAAAAATTCACAGCGCCAGCACAACGATGACATAGTAGTCTGTAGCCAAAATACTGAATCCTTCAATTTTGTCCATTTTGAAAACCAAAATAAAAGTGCTGTATGTGACACTTGCATAATCACGATTATTTATAGTCATCGAGAAATTTAAAGCTCTTCGCTTCGCGTCGCGCTTTGAACATTAATAATTATTATTGACGTCTCTTACAAAACTAGCTGGGCCATAAAATAAACTCGTCAAATTAGATACTTGCTACATAAATAGCTATTATCCAACACCTTCTCAAACTAAGCATATTACTACAAACAACAGTTATTTCAAATAAAGAAAGTTCATCATTAGTCACTAATGAGAGAAAAATAGAAAAGGATAAAAGGTTGTTTTGCACTATTTCTACGGGCGCCGTGGTTAAACTGTTTCTTTTGTTACTAAGATGCTAGGTTCTACACTTATACAATAAATAACCATTATTTTTAAATACATTTTAGGTACTCGCCATGTTTTGAGTTTTGTAACTTTGCCTAATTCTTCGAAACCAATTACTATTTAGAATATATTTCTCAACTTAAAGTTCTATCGTTTTAGATCGTATAACCTTGAAATATTTAAAATTTTGCCACGAGTATTTTTAAGGGCCTTTCCCAAAATTTCAATGCCCGGGCCCTCTGCAGAGTCCCAGCACGCGCCTGCCCTTAAACAAAAACTTGTTCTTGTTGGATACAATACTTACTGCACCCTATCATATTTTAAATTATCTATTATTACAACTTAATAATTCACATTATCATTATAACACATTTGTCAATCGTTACCTTGGCTTGTATTTTATTAAAATTTTCTGTAACTATTAAATTAGTATATTCAATTAATATCAAAATCTCCTCTCTCATTGTCTCAATTAAATTTATTAATAATGTTTAAAATTTAACACCCATCAAGATTTAATTATATCAATCTTCCAAACTTATTCGTTTTAAATATTTCTTTATTGAAATTGATTACACTGCCTCATGTATCATAACAATATATATTGATAGCTATCGATAACTATCGATATTTATCGATAAATATCGATAGTTATCGATTAATATCGATAGTTTGTGTTGGTGGCACTGTAAGTCTATGTTATATTTTATGTTAGCAGGTTAGGTTTTGCGTCAGTTTGTGTCAAAACTGATGGAAAACCTAACCTGCTAACCTCGAATTTGACATAGACGTACAGTGCTACCAACACAAACAAATATTTCAAAGCCAAGCTTGATTTAATTTTCGTTTGCTTACATGTTATATTTTGGTAGTAAATAATTATATATCGATACATAATAAATTATCAACCAGGCTAAATGCATTTTTATCACTTATTTAAAATGGTAGTTAAATTTTGTCAATACAAAGGTCATCGTATTGTGTGATTGGCGTAAAACAAATTACTGTGATACTGCGATGGGCTTTTATGGCAGGAATGTATTAATCAGTTTAAAAAATGTGAATTACAATAGAACTGTGATTTTTTCTTGTTATCGACTCAAAGATACGAAAAGTTTAAAATTAAAGTAATAAACAATGAAGGGCAAATTCGCCATCCTAAATTTTAAACATTTATTTTTAACGGGTTCTACTAGCCGGTTCCTATTTAATTTAATAAATAATAACATTTACTAAAGTATCAATATTTACGTAAATCAATTAATCTGAAATTAGAAAAATGCAATTAGAAACATTTTTTATTTATAAAATATTCTTATTAAATTCGAGTTCATAAAAAGCATAGATATTTAGATGTACATAATATAAAATTTTAAAAAGCAACTAAAAGTAATTAATAAGATACTTATAAATTGATTATAAGTTCATGAAAGACAAGCATATTAAAAATTAATCAGAAATTAGAAAATGCAACTACAAACTATTCTTATTTATAAAACATTCTTATATAAATCTAGGTAAAAAACATGCATAAAATATAAATAATTAATAATTTAGTTTTTAATGTAATCTTTATTAATGGAAAGAAAAATTAATTGTTCCGCATGCAGTGCAGTTAAGCTTGTGCGACTGTCAGTCACAATCCGACCACCTTTGCTGAAAACCCTTTCAGATGGCACGCTGGTAGCTTGGGTACAAAGATATTTTTCAGCTAGAATGGAAAGCCGTGGATAGGATGCATGGTTACATTTCCACCAAGAAAGTGGATCATCTTGAAGTAGTATATTTGAGAAAGCTAAATATCTTTTTATTTCGTCTTTTCCATCAGGTGTTCCACTAACGTTTTCAACAATTCTTTGTAAAATGGATGCCAGACCTGACAACTTTTTCTTTTTAATGGGTTTCTCTGTGTTAGAGTTTTGGGGTAAATCATCTAGTTCCTGTAAAATTAACTCTTGCAGTACCTCTACCCCATTTTTCTCATTTAGTAATGATGCTTTAAAGTGTGGATCCAGAAAGGTACATTTTTTTAAATATAAATTTGTTTCTTTACTGTTAACGTACCTGTCTCGTAGGTAATTAATAATATTTTGAATTATGTGAATCTTGATGACGTTTATGGATTCATCCGAGTTTCATCTGGATCCACAGCTTCATGAAGTTTGGTTAACATGTGCTTCAACACATGCACAATCACTTTTAAAAGTTCTAGCTCATTACTTGATAATATTAATAATTTCTATTTCCCTTTCTGGTACTCCTGCAGGAGTGCAATGAGTGCTAAATGTTGTTGAATTATTACTTCTATTAAATTTAACATTGACCACCACCTGGTTTTAGAAAATGAAGGTATGTTAATTTGCGGCAAGTTAAGCTTTTTTTGTATGTTTGTCAGGTCTCTAGCGATATGCCAACTATGGGCACAAACGTTTTGAATATTTTGTATCTTCTGAAGAACTTCTTGCAGATCCTGCAAGTCAAGTGACTTTGTCACTGCGGTATTAACTGTGTGCCCGAAGCAACTTATATGCGGATACTCCAGTATTTTAATGGCTTTAACGACGTTAGCGCCGCAATCAGTTGTAAACGCTGTGATTTTTCTTAATGGAATAGCCCATTCTTTAATTAGTTGTTTTATTATTTCTGAAATATTGTCAGCGGTGTGGTTTTCACTCATTTCCCTGCAATTTAAACAGGCTCCTTTCAACTGCCAATCTACAATAAAATGAGCGGTTAATGATATATATGGCTGCTTAGCGTTGAAAGTCCAAGCATCCATTGTAAATGCCAAATAATTTGTGTTTGATATAATTGCTCTTATAGCCCAAGAGCCAGTGGCAATTCGAGCAACGGACATTCTGTAAGGCTAACATTTTTTTTGGTGATGAGTCATAGCATGCCAAGTACATATACAACGACCTGGCAGACATCAGCCCTGCACGTCATCATCCCCTATATTTTTGATATTGTCAATAATATTTAACCCTGCAGGAGTCGCGCTTATACTGAAACATGAGTAGTCGCTGCGGACTCACACTCCCCATGGCAAATAAAAGATAATTTAGGGGCTACAAACAGAAGGCATATGCCAGTTTATTTTTTATTAATTGCAAAACAATGAAATATTTATTTATTAAAAAGAAACCTTACAAATAATTGTCCAATATTAACATTTAACTTAGGATTTTGAAATTTTAATAAAAATTAAAAAAAAATTAATTCTGCCATGCACTCTCACGGCATTCGTTACAAATAATGATTGAATGTTCTAAACACACAGAAATATAACATTTGACACAATAATATCTTGTTGGCCAGTTTTATCGTTTTGGTCAGATTCTAAACACTCTTTCATTAAACGCCGAAGGCGATCCTGCTGTTCTCGTACTCTCCCATAGAAACTAGATAATTTTAAAGAATTTAGTAAGTTAAAATTACTAAAAAACTTACAGTAAGTTACCTCTGTTTATAATCAAATGGACTTTAAAATAAAACTATTTTACAAACGCCGGTGGTCGCTGCGGACTCTCACTCCGCAAATACTAATCATTCACACAAATGTGCACCCACTAACTTGTTATTTGGCACCGACAATAAGATACTGTTCCCCGAGAGGTACTGAGACCGGCAAGACCTAAAGAGTATGGATTGCCAAATAATGGCTGATACTTCTTGCATGCGGAGTGACAGTCCGCGAGCGACCTCTGCAGGGTTAATAAAAAACTTGTCGCTGTAAGCTTCAAATATTAATATGTTTTAGTTCATGCATTGTGAAGTAGGAAAAAAATTGACAGGCGATTTCGATGAGCACTAGTACCTGACAGGTGAGTCGAAAGATGTGCAATGTTTACACATGTTTAAGTGAGCGATTTAGAAAACGTGTGTACAATGCCAGGCGGTTCTGGTTAGCATATGTCTTTGACAGGCGACGGAGAAGATGCTATGTAAGCGCGAGTGAGAGACGAAAGAGTCGAAAGATGTGCAGTATATAAGTCAATGGTACAAATGACATAACATTGAGATAAAAAAGATGAGAAAAAAATATATTTTATTAGTTTTTTCATCACAGCCAGAAAGTTTTTATAACACTTCACATGATAACCTGTACTAGCATCAACCGCCTGTGGCAAATAAATGTTATTGAATTTTAAATTATGTTCTTTTCTTATTTTTAATATGGATTTGCTTTTATCCAAAGTAGTCACTGTAAATTGTACTGTTTTGTCATTAGTTTTTTGGTTACAAATCACACAAACAACGTCTTCGGATTCCATCCTGCACACTATTTTTTTAAATATTAATATCTACTTGATATGCACAAACTAAATTTCACAATTAATATTAATATATAGTTTAAATTACAAAATTTAAAATAATATATTACATAGAACGCAGTAATTCGTAGTAATAAAGCAAAACACGACTGTACAGTTTACAAGAATGAATTGCAACTGACTAAAGTTTTCTTTTAAAATCTGTTTATTTATGGAAGCATGTATACGGCTCTTCAAACTTTCCGTTAGACAAACTGAGCGCGTTCAGGGGACACAACAGTTGATTTAAACTACAAACATGTTTTTGGTGTGGTGGAAGTAATCATCGTAAAAGCCATATATATAATACACATATATTGCTGGTAGGGCCTGGAAACTTCAGAAAACATTACGGCGCCGACATAGTCTCACTTAGAGTATAACGCATCTCGTGCGCATGCGTGAGAATTCGAACTCCGCCTTTAGAAGTGAATTTTAAACTTGACCACTTCCCCATTGGGCGGACGACGCTGCCGCGCTTGCGCACAGCTCACCGTATACATGAAGGAGTTGGTTGTGTGTCTCACTTCATCGGTGAGTTTGCCACTCATAGCCGCTAGCAATATAGTATGTATTAGATATATAGTAAAAGCGCCTGAACTGGTAGCGTTTAGCGATGCACATTGACGTGGCGACCTCTAGTCGGGACATAACATAATTAGGCCAAGTAAGGTTATGTTATGTGTCCCTGGTATTGAAAATAAACAAAAACTAAACAAATGAATAATATGCTATTAAACGAAGTATTTGAAGATAGTATAAACTGGAACGCTTTCCAGATCTTTGAGTTAATAAATGTTTAATTCACATGGCGTATATATGTTTTTATTCAATTTTGACGAAATTTTAAATAAAAATTTTTAAAATATTCAAATTAAGATATAAATGTGTCCATTCATCGTCGATTTGATCTAAATTTTAGTAATCATACAGGGTGTATACGAATTCGACCGACAAACTTTGGGGGCATATTTCTCTCACTAAATACAGCCTAAAAGATTAGACAACCTTGATCCTTATCTGCAAGATAAACTCTGCACAGGTCAAAACACTTCGAAAAACAGTATAAATTTTTCAATTTTTATTTTATTAAATAAAATAAAAATTAGAACAAATCCATTAGCTTGAATATTAAGAATAAAATTTATTATCAGCTATGGCCTAACTATCTTCTTTAAAGAATTCTGGACTTCCAAAAACCATTAAAAATGAGTGTTCCTACACATGACACGCATTCAAATCTCCAAACTTGAATATTTTATTTCCACTGGTAGTCTGAATAATTATAAATGTCATGTTTCATATGTACCTAATGTAATTAATTAATTAGTATAGTTCGATATTTGAGTAAAATTTCATTCGACGATTTCAATGTTAGATTAAAAGAAAAGTCACAAAAGAGGTTCTAACTTTGAAATGAAAGGAGATTGGTTATAAGTATACGAACAATTTAGGTACATCTTTAGGAAGTAAATACACCCTCAAAGTTTGTCGGTCGAATTCGTATACACCCTGTATATTATACACTACAAAGAGAAAGAATAATTGAATGTACACCCTGTATATTATACACTACAAAGAGAAAGAATAATTGAATGTAAATATTTGTAGAAATAATAAAAATATGTTCTTCATTGAAACTTTTTTAATTCTCTAGTGAATTAAACTTTTTTAATTCTCTAGTGAATTAAAACACTTTTATTTCACTTGTGAATCGTAGATTGTTTATGAAGGTTGTTATGGAGTTAATAATGTCAATTTAAACTGTCAAAATTTAATAAAAACAATTAACTTGGGGTTTCTCAGGTTTCGAGTGTTTTAATTTTTATAAACTGCACGCGAAATGACTCAGTCGCGTTCAAAACAGTTGCAAAATTTTAGGTTAGAATATTTTGTTTACTAAAGTCAACACAGAATTTTTCTGGTGTCAATGTTAAGCAACAGTTGGAACTAACCAAAACTCAACAAGAACCGTTCAGTGGAACCAACAAGTCACCATATTCAACTGGTGCGTCACCTGAACGCGCCCACTGTCTCACTCGCGCCATTGAGTTGACATTACGTCTCTCACTCGCGCTAGTTAAGTTGCCTGTCGTGGCCTTAACGAAAAAAAACTTTATTTATTTTACTACACAAGTTTTTAATTCAATGTAGGAGTTACAAATTTGTACAGAGTAACGTTCTGTAAGAAGCACGTCTAAAACTAGCAACGTTCTGTAAGACACAAATCTATAAACTAGCAACGTTCTGTACTTCACAAATCTATGAACTAAACTAAGATTACACAAGTGCGGCTATTTATAGCCTCTGCCATCTCCGGGTGGGGCGACTGAGTGTCGTCACATAATTTCATAATATTGCACAACGTTCGGCTGTTATATTATGAATAGACAATGGTCTCCTGTGTAAAACTGCAAGCTTGCAACCTTGAACAATAATAGCTTCTTTATAATGAACTGCAAGTCTGCAACCTTGAACGCACGTGGCTTCCTGTCTCACGCTCCCTTTTAGAGATAACGCTTATCTTAGCTGATTAGGCATAGTATATATACTAGTAGCTTGCACTTCTAAGTTAAGCTCCAGTCAGTCGATAAGTTCCATTGTGTTCGTATCATAGCTAGATGTAAGAAATTGTCCGGCGGCTAGCTGTGTGCTTCCAATGTTATATTTCATTGTAAAATAAAAATAAACGTTTTTTAAAAAGTCGTTTCGGCGGCCTTTTAATAAAACTGGCGCAGTCGTTCGGATTTGTGGAGGAAAACCTGGAAAACTACAAACATCGAGTCGACCAGCAACTTTCCTTGAGGTTCAGCTCTTTGCCACAAATCGAAACCTACCACCCAGCGGATCTTCGGACATCTCCAACAGGGACAAACATCGCCCGATCGTGAGAAGCGCCCGTCGACCCAGCTCCTGCTCCTCCGTGGTTATTGGAACCATCTGGTCATTGGGACCACTCTTGATCATTGGGATCAGTCTCTGGTATTGGCAACGTCAACAACGACGACCCCAGGACAACTTTTGGATAACGCTCTAGCGCAAAGCTGGACTATCCAAGTCGGACTTCAGGACCTCTGTGCAGGCCAGCCGACATCAATAGGATCGACGCATCCTTTTTGAAGACAACAGGACGTAGCTTGATCGCACGCCGTTCGTCAATTTTAACGCACAATGTAAGTGCATATTTTTATAATAATTTTCAAGCTTTAGAGAAAAAGCAAAGGTATATTTTTAAAAAATAATAATTTTCAAGCCTTAGAGAAAAAGCAAAGGTATATTTTAAAGGCAACAAAGTAACGACTATTAAAGCGTTCGCCTAAGTAATAATTTTAAAGTTTTAAAGAAAAAGCAAAATAAAAATTTTCAAAGGCAACAAAGTAACGTAATATAATTTTCAAAAGTAATAATTATTAAAGCGTTCGCCTAAACAACAAAGTAAAAATTTCAAAGGCAACAAAGTAACGTAATATAATTTTCAAAAGTGATAATTATTAAAGCGTTCGCCTAAAACAACAAAGTTAACTAATATAAAGTTTTAAAAATTATACTAACATAGTTTTAAATATTTATTTATAAGTTCAGGCAAAACGTAGTAAGCCAGACCAATTGCTGCACATAATAGGTGTGCTTAATTTGCATTTGTGCTTGCGTTCTTGCGCGTAGGGCTCCTACCCCCTATTAGAAGCATCCCCTAGTCAATAAACTGTTTACTAACATAAATAAAAACTAAAGCCAAATGAGGAAAAAATAAGTAAAGTTGATTTTTTTTTGTCTGTAAAATATTTATGTTTAGATCACTATTATCTTGAAGTATTAGAAAAAAATTATATTTTGAAACAATTGTAAAAATTTTATGTCACGAGACCGATCACGCTCACCAAGGAATTCTATCCCTAGAATTTTATTTTTAAATAATTGTAACAACATTAGCAACCCAAATATGGTTGATCAAAACGCATCATTGTTTCCCCCACATTTTAACGTAGCTTTACTAAATGAAATTTCCACATATGATGGTAATCAAGCCACTCTTTCGGAATTTATCAGATCCGCAGAAATCATTGCAACTAAATTTTGCACAGAAAATTCAAACGATTATATCAACCAAGTAATTTTAAATTCGATAAGGAATAAATTAAAAGGTCAAGCGTTAGAAGTAATCACAGGTTACGAGTATGATACTTGGAAAGACTTAAAAAATGTCTTAATTGAAAATTTTGGCGACCAAAGGTCAGAATTGAATCTCTTAATTGATTTAACTAAATTAAAACAGAATAAAGACTCTCCCATAGAATTTTTCAATAAAGTTAGAACTCATTTAGCTATTTATAATTCTAAAGTTTCTCTGAGTCAAGAATCAAAAGACATTATCACTTATAAATTAAAGGCTAACAAAGATTTAGCACTTCGCACTTTTACAAGTGGACTAAATGAAAATTTAGGAAGCTTCGTAAGAAGTAGAAATCCAACTTCACTAGAACAAGCCTTAAGCATAGTAAAAGAAGAAATTGATATCAGATATTCTCAGAATCAAAATAATTTTCAAAGTCAAAAATTAAATAAATCAAATTTAACTTCCAATATTCAAACACGAAATTCATATGAACCTAAATTTAATAACCCGAATTTTATGCAAAGACCATTTCAACAAAATCGAAGTAATTTTAATAAAAATCCCAACTATTTTAAAAGTCCAACAAATTTTAATAATCCTAATAATTCTAGAATAACTCAAAATTCAAGCTTTAATGCATTTGCACCTAAACCAAATTTTTCACCAACAAATAAACCAGAACCTATGGACTTTAGTACTATAAAAAGACCAGCTACTCAACAATCAAATTTCCCCAATAAATATCGAGCAAATTCTCAAAACGTTAATAGAAATTTTAATCATTTAAATTATCATCAAGAAAAACCTCCGGATAAATATGAAAACTTAGCCGAAAATTTATTTGAAAATGGAGAATTTTCAACTCCAGAAAATTTTAACGAAAACCCTCAGGAATATTTTGACCCTGACAATTTTCAAGATACAACTGAAAATTACGAATCACAAGATTTAGACCATACTTACGATTATTTCGAATATCCAGATCCAAACGATACTGTAAATTTTCATTAAGAGCCTCGGAAAAGCATATTTTAACTTTTAATATAAATTCAAAATCAGATCTTCCTTATATTATAATTCCCGCCACTGGCGATAAACTTTTAATTGATACAGGTAGCTCACAAACAATAATTTCTCCAGAATTTGTACAACAACATTTTCCAAATTATATTTATGAAACAGAATTCGAGATAATTACATCTCATGGAATTTCTCAACATAACTTAATTGCAGATTTACCAATCCCCAGTCTTTTTTATGAAAACGGAACACATACATGTTATTTATATAATTTTAACCCAGACTATATAGGACTTATTGGATCCGACTTATTTTCAAAATTATCCGCACGAATAGATTATAAATGGATGCATATTCAGACAGAAAGAGCTACGATACCATTTTATTATAACCCGTAAAAACTAAACAAAAAAAAATGAAACTAATGTAACTTTTCCAAACCTAAAAATTAAGATTTTTATTTTTCTCAACAAAACCTACAGTTAACCCTGTGTACAGAACTTTTCGTAAAATTTATCAGCATAAAAAAAATGTAACTAAAATAACTCCAAAATTAAAATTTAATGAAAAAGGCATGACTAAGCCTTCAGCAATTGAAATCATACAATAATCAATTTAAAACAAGCGTAATTAATACTTTAAATGAAATACAAGAAATTAATATTTATAATCCTTAATCTTATAAAAATAAAAATTATGAGCTCAACAAAAATCAGTCTATCAGACTTAACAACTTTAATATAAAAACTTCAAACATTAAAAGTATTTTAGATAATTAATTTAAATAACAATTTTTTAACAACTTTAATATAAAAACTTCAAACATTAAAAGTATTTTAGATAATTAATTTAAATAACAATTTTTTAACAACTTTGATATAAAAACTCCAAACATTAAAAGTATCTTGGATAATTATTTTAAATAACAATTTAAAAAAAAACAATTTAAGACTAAAATCAATGCACATATAATTTCAAAACTGACGAAAAGTCAACTCATAAGGTTTAGTAATTCAAACATAAATTTGTAAAATATTTAGATTATATAGCTCCTTCTAAAGTAGGAATAAAATCAGATTCATTTAAAAATTCAACAATCAAAATTTTCAGCACTTAAAAATCGAAATAAAATCATTTTTAACCAAATAGTCTATTAAAGAACATTTATCAAAAATTTTGCCAAAATAACTCAATTTTTAACCGTGTGTTTAAAGAAAAAATAAGATTGTTCACACCCTTGAATTTTTGAAAAACTTTAAGTATTACAAATAAATTCTAATAAATAAATCAGTAACTTCAAATATCAAAAGTATTTAAGAAAATAACAGCTTAAGAAAAAACTTAAGACTAAAATTATTTAAATCAGAAAAAACTCAAGTAAAAAATTATATTTAACAAACAAACAATATTTAACAAACAAACAAGGCCTAAGCTCGTATTTACAATTTTAATAATCACAATATTTCTCGCGTTAAAACTAAAATGTTCACAGCAACATACTTGATATCGCTAAAAGAAAACAAAGGAAAATATTTACAATTTTAATAGTTACAATATTTCTCGCGTTAAAACTAAATGTTCACAGCAACATACCTTTCTAATTGATATTGCCAAAGGAAAACAAAGAAAAACCTTTACAACAATTTAAAATTAAATTCAAATTCAGAAAAATCAAACATTTCAATTAAATGAAAAAGTATTTGTTAAAACAAATCTCAGAAGTAAAGATGAAATTTAAAATTAAAACCAATTCGGAAAAATCAAACATTCCAATTAAATCAAAAACTATTTGTTAAAACAAATTTCAGAAGTAAAGATGAAATTTAAAATTAAAACCAATTCGGAAAAATCAAATATTCCAATTAAATAAAAAAATATTTGTTAAAATAAATTTCAGAAGTAAAGTTGATATTCAAAATTAAATCTAATTTAAGAAAAAAAGGAAATATAAAACACCCTGACTAAAAGGAATTATTGCTCTCCTTTTTTTTTCAGGATTACTACACTTTTCATCATCGCCTGTACCCTGCTGACTCAATTACCAGTTATACAGAGCGATATTATTATTAAAAATTTAAAAGATAATCCTGGATTATATCCCTTAAACTTAGGAAACGTAGTGCTTAAACAAAGCGAATGGACGCTTATTAGAAATGTAGACTATACTCCTATATTTGTTAATTATGACACACTTAGAATTAATTTAATGAAAATAATACCGTTACTTGAAAATAAAAGTTACGTTATTGAATATACAAAATTTAAAAGAATTGACGATGTTATTATCAATCATAACAATTTACTCATAATATTAAAACAATATCTTGAAAAAGCAGATAAACTCTTAAGTCAATTATTTCCTGATGTTAAACACAAAATTAATAAGAGAGGAATTTTCGATGGACTTGGATCCGCTTTCAAATTTTTAACTGGAAACCTCGACGCCAATGATGGAGTCAGATATGAATCTATGATTACTAAATTGCAAGAAAGCAATAAAATTCAAAATGACGTTATATTAGAACAAACTAAAATTTTAAATGATACCATCTCAGTAATCAATGATATAGCAAAGAGTCAAGAATTATTAGACAGAAATATAAATAAAATAATTTTACAAAATGAGGAATTAGGCAAAAATCTCGCTACATACTCCTTAAAAACAGTCTTGCTAGAAGCAATTCAATTTTTGCAACTACTTATTAACACTTGTTTGGAACTAGAAAATGCATTAACTTTTGCCCAAAATCAACAGATGCATATGTCATTAATTGATAATGACGATTTAATTGAAAATCTAAATGAAATTTCGACGTATCTCAATAGCATATCAGAAAAGGCTTTAACTATTCCATATCCTGCAGAGTTACAGTATTTACATTTATACGAGTCAATTATCATTACAAAAGTTTATCAAGTTAAAAACAGAATTACATTTATATTCGAAATACCTCTTACTTCCAAAACTAACGATTATCAAATGATACAATTAATACCATTTCCGATTTTTATCCAAAATTATCAATTTCGTATGATTATACCTACTTATAGTACTTTATTATTTAACGTTAAAAACAGCATTCCCATTGAAATAAGTCATTGTAAACTTATAACTTTAGACACCTACTTTTGTAATCAAAATAACTACTTTGAAATCCCCAACGACAAATTGTGCGAAACACAACTTCTGTCATTTAATAAAAATAAAACATGTATCCCTTATTTATTCAATTTAACAGAAATCAAAATATCACAAATAAATCCTGCGACATGGTTAATATCTTCCCCATCTGAAGCAATATTGGACGTCAAATGTAAAAATCAGAATTTTAGAAAAGGAATATCTGGCACTAACCTCTTACACCTCAGTTCAGACTGTCTTGTTTCAATAAATCAAAAACACATGTTATTCACCGCAAAAAGAACCTCAAATGAAATTGTTAATTTAAAAATTTCAAACATTGACCGCTTAATAATTCCTGAATCAAACCACATAAATGTTTCAAAGATTGACTTGATACCTCTTGACACCCAGAAATTGGTTGAGGACCGAATTAAACTTAATAAATATGAAAATTTGTTAAAACCTGTTAATTATATTAAATCTGATAATTTAAGTGTGTCTGCAATTATATTTACTCTGTGTACTATTCTTATGTTAATAATTTTTATATTGTATTTGTATTATAATAGAAACACAATGAAGATTAAACTTATTAGATTTTTAAATAAAGATTTTGAACCGGTTAACGTAAATGCATAAGTTTAATTTTCTTTTCTCTTTGTAAGTTCAATGGAGGCATATTTGAATACCACCCATTGAACATTTTATCGGCGGACGTGTTATATTATGAATAGACAATGGTCTCCTGTGTAAAACTGCAAGCTTGCAACCTTGAACAATAATAGCTTCTTTATAATGAACTGCAAGTCTGCAACCTTGAACGCACGTGGCTTCCTGTCTCACGCTCCCTTTTAGAGATAACGCTTATCTTAGCTGATTAGGCATAGTATATATACTAGTAGCTTGCACTTCTAAGTTAAGCTCCAGTCAGTCGATAAGTTCCATTGTGTTCGTATCATAGCTAGATGTAAGAAATTGTCCGGCGGCTAGCTGTGTGCTTCCAATGTTATATTTCATTGTAAAATAAAAATAAACGTTTTTTAAAAAGTCGTTTCGGCGGCCTTTTAATAAAACTCGGCAACGTTTTGCAATGCTACACTTCTTTGCTAGTTCAGCGAATTCTAAATATAGAATTCGTGGTAGCAAGCGACCTATATATTCTTAAGTGGTTGAGTAGTTTACATTACTTAATTGATAGTCAAGTGTTTATATTACTCGCTCCCATAGCATCTTCTCCGTCACCTGTCAAAGACATATGCTAACCAGAACCGCCTGGCATTGTACACACGTTTTCTAAATAGCTCACTTAAACATGTGTAAACATTGCACATCTTTCGACTCACCTGTCAGGTACTAGTGCTCATCGAAATCGCCTGTCAATTTTTTTTCCTACTTCACAATGCATGAACTAAAACATATTAAAATTTGAAGCTTACAGCAACAAGTTTTTTTTTAAAATTTTATTGACAATTTCAAAAATATAAGGGATGATGACGTGCAGGGCTGATGTCTGCCAGGTCGTTGTATATGTACTTGGCATGCTATGACTCATCACCAAAAAAATTTTTAGCCTTACAGAACGTTCGTTGCTCGAATTGCCACTGGCTCTCCGGTTATTATTGATTCGCTTGTTTTTGAAAACAAATTTGGAATTTTAACTTCAGTTAATGTTTTTCTGGATACCGGCTTATAGCCCTGTTGAAGCAAATTAACGAAATGTTTAAATCCGTCTTTTTCGACCGTGCTGTACGGAAGCATGTCAACAGCAATGAAGTAAGCCAGAGCTTCATCTATTTTGGAAGAACGTTTTGCATTAAGTATAAAACTCTCCAATTTTGGCTGTCTACTCTTTCGCATACCAAAACTGCTTGATGGAGTATCAGTGTCAGTTTGCGTAGTTTCGGACGCTATTTCTTCTACTTCTACATTCCTGCCTGTTAACTAGTTCTTCTTTTTGCGATCTAAAAATAAATTTAAAATTTATTAAAATTATAAAGTTACATTTTGACATATACCTATATTAATTAAACAGGTAACACTAATTTCAGAATTTTGCAGATTTTATAAGATACATTTTTATTCAACACCTTCAAATAGTTTGTTACCATGGCAATCTTGGACAAGGAAAGTTGCCGTTTACCCACATTATACGTTGCGTACCTATGTTCAATAAAAAAGTGTTGGATAAAATATTGTATGGAACATGTGAATAAAGAGGTATTCACTTAAAAGTGTTTGCTCTTTACTCACTAGGTCTGCAAATAACTAGTACATTTTCGCAGTTATAACACTTTACACTTGCCAAATTTTTATCACCATTATATGCGGAATACAAACACTAAATGTGAAAACAAATTGTAGTCAAGAAAACAAGTGTAAAATACATACAAGGCAGGCAATTCGGTTTACGATGATCAAATCTTTATTGTTATTTTTCTAGTTCTGTAAAATAAACTTCAGGAAAAAAACACTGTGGATAAAATAGTCATGAATGTAAAATGCATTTATTATTATATATATAGAAGCACTTTAACCGCAAGCAGTTATGGCTGCCTTTCAGGCTTTCCTAATCCAAATCTTGAGACGGATTAATACCCATTTTTACTTTTCTTTTAATCGAGTAGTTTTCTACTATACTTGGCCTCTTCTGCCACTTTTGCCCATTCCTTCCTATTGTGACATTTATCTTTCCAATTTACTATTTCGAGTCTTCTTAAATCTTCTATCACATCATCAGTCCATCTAATCTTCGGTCTTCCTCTCTTTCGTTTTTCCTGTGGTTTCCATTCTGTCGCTGTCTTTATTGCTTTTGTATTTTCTGCTCTCATGACGTGACCCAACCATTTTATTCTTTGTGCTTTTATATAGTTAACGATGTCCTCTCCCTTCATTTGTTCTCTAATTTCAAAATTCATTCTTGGTCTAATTTCGTTTTCACTTGTTTTCGTTGGACCTAAAATTCGTCTAGCTATTCTGCGTTCAAAAATTCTTAAATCGTCTTCCTTTCTTGTTAGAGTCCATGTTTCAGCCGCATACACCACTACCGGTCTTATTATTGTTTTATAAATTTGTATTTTTGCCGTTACACTTAAATATTTACTATTAATGTATTTTTTATTTGCGTAATAAGTTCTGTATCCGTCTTGTATCCTTTGTTTTGTTTTCTCACTAGCTTTGAAATTTCTGTTGTAAATCATTGCACCTAAATATTTGAATTTTTGTACACTTTGTATTTTATGGACTCCAATTTTAATAAAATCATCACTACTATTATTACTGTATTTTAAATATTTTGTTTTCTCCGCATTTATATTTCATCCACATTTTTTAGTTTCTTCTTCTAATCTCATTACCGCTTTTATCAGGTCTTCCTTTGTCCTGCTTATAATTGTCACATCGTCCGCATATGCGATAACTTGTACATTTTTCACATTTATAATACCTTCCACTTTTGCGTTTCTAATTGCTCCATCTAAAGCTATGTTAAATAGTGTTGCTGATAATGTATCTCCTTGCTTAACTCCTTCTTTTATCCTCAATAGGTTGGTTGTTATGTTTCCCACTTTCACCATTGCCGTTGTCTCTTCGAAGGTCATTTTAGTTAGGTTTATTAACTTTTGGGGTATCTCCATCTTCCTCATTTCATTTAGTATGTTCTCTCGTTTCACCTTATCGAAAGCTTGCCTAAAGTCGATGAAAGTTATATATAGTGTTAGATCATATTCATTTGCTTTCTCCAATATCTGTTGTAAAATGTGAATAGCAGCAGTGGTTGATCTCCCCGGACGAAAGCCTTGTTGATAGACCTATTTTGTCATTGATGTGAAATTGCACTTTGTTTTTGATTAATTTTGTAAGGACCTTATATGTTACATTTAATAATTGTATGCCACGATAGTTTGCACATTGTTCCATATCTCCTTTTTTGGGTATTGTTACTATCACTCCTTTACTCCATTCTTTTGGCATGCATTCCTGTTTCCATATTTGCCCTATTAATTCATGAATTTTTTCATGTAGTCTGTTTCCGTCGTATTTGATGTATTCTGCCGCTATATCATCGCATCCAGTTGCTTTATTATTTTTTAGTCCTTCTATTATTTGTTTGACTTCCATAAATGTTGGTTCGGGGATTATCGTGTTTACTCCTTCAGTATTCTCTGGTGTATTTATCCCTGTTCGTGTTTCGTTACTAAATAGTTTCTCAAAGTAGTTACTCCAGATTTGTTGTATTTCATTTTGGTTATATTTTACAATTCCGTTTTCATCTTTAAAACCTCTAGCTTTTATTTTATAATTTCTCTTTTGTTGCTTAATTATTTGATAGAATTTCTTTGTGTTTTTATTTTTATATTCATTTTGCATGTCCTTTAGTTTATTTTCGTTCCATTCCCTTTTTTTACGTTTACATATATTTTTTGCAGTGGCGTTTGCTTCTTTGTAAGCTTGTTTACTTTCTTCTGTTTTTGTTCTTATCCATTCAATCCATTTCTGTTTTTTTATCTTACATTTCTCTTCACATTCTTGGTCATATCATTCTTTACTTTTTTCCATTTTCTTTTTTCCTATTTGTTCTTCCGCTGCTTCTAAAATGCTCATCTTTATTTTGTGCCATTCATCCTCTATATTGTAGTTGATCTTATTATCTTCCGCTTCTTCCTTTTCTTTGATGTTCTGCGTTGTTTTCTTGTAATTTGTGTTGTATCCTTATGTCCTTTAACCTTTGTATATTCCATTTATTCTTCTTATTGTTCTTTATCTTATCCTGGGTTATGCTTTTCCTCTCTTTCATAATCGCGATATCCAGCATGTGATCTGTGTCTGCCGTTGCTCCACGAAATGACCTAACATCTTGTACATTTTTGATTCTTCTGTTCGGTATCAACACGTGATCAATTTGACTATTGGTTTTTTGATTGGGGTGAATCCAGGTTATTTTATGTCTAGGTGGATGTGGGAATTTGGTACTAACTATGTATGCATTTACAAAAACTAAATATATGAAGAGTTTACGCAAAAAGTAATGTTACTTGCTTCTGTGACTAATTATTGCTAGGTTTAATGTGCCTTTATGCAGCTCGAAAGAACGTTATATTAAAAATAATTGCTCCTAAAATGAAAACTGGGGCTGTCTGATTGGTCGAATTTGTAATAAATGAAATAATTAAAAATCGTCAATGCAGACACGGCTAAATTACACTACTCCACTAAATTAGAGGAACAATAAAAACTAGTGGTTTTGTATTCTGCACTTAATGACTATCAGGCATAAAAAATGAGAACATGCTGAGCTACAAATAGAATTTTCAGGTACAAGGATTTTACCAAAGAGATACATATTAACAAAATACATTCCTTTAAGCAAACTAACAATAAATTACTTTATTGGAATTCCTCTAATTTATTACAGTTGCTAGTGGTCTAACCGTACATAAAAACTGATTTTTTCAAAATACTTACCCAGATTCTACGTCAGTGTCGCTTCTTTCATCATCTACCAATAATAACGCCGTTGTGTTTTGCATATCGGCATATTTCAAAGGATGCCGATGCTTTAAATGCGACCGTAAATTAGAAGTGTTTACTTTCGTAACGATCTCCTTGTTCCATACTGTGCACATTATAGCACTGTCATTTTTCACAAAATAGTTCCAAACTAAACTTCAGTTTTGGGCCATTTTTACTTTCTCGCATACGGTAGTATAGAGAAAGTATTGTAATCGTCAAAAAAATCGACTTCGAGATTTTGACGAATCTTGACGTTTTAGACCTCCTAGAGTCCGAAAAAACCATTTTTCGAATTATGTCTGTGTGTGTGTGTGAACACGATAACTTAAAAACGAAATAAGCTAGACCCTTGAAATTATGTACATAGTCATTATTCAAAATTTGTAGATTCCTATCAAATTTTGAGCGAAATCGGTTAACCGGAAGTGGCACTTTACCTAAACAGGTAGCAGTACCTATTCAAGTAAAGTACCAGTTTGCTTCGAGATATTTGAACAAAATTTTGTACATACATTTCTTATGTAGAAAAACTACCAGATATTACATTTCAGCATGATCGGTTAACAGGAAGTGGCATTTTACCTAAACAGGTAGCGGTATCCATTCAAGTAAAGTACCAGTTTGCTTCAAGGTATTTGCGAGAAAGTCTAGGGGAGCACACTCCCGATTTTTCTTCATGCTCTGCACACACACTACAATTATTCTATGTGCGTATTAATTCGTAGTTCGTATTAAAATACATTTAATTCTCACCAAAAGTCTACTCAGCAAAATGCCCCAACCGGCTACTGCGCTAATAACCCAAACACAAACCCTAAACACGTTTTAATTAAACAAGCAAATGCTTCAATAACATGTGGTTACTTTTCAATTAATAAATAAATAAATAAAAGTTCTAGTTTAATTTTTAGATTTTATTAATAACATCTGTTAAACATCTAAGTATTCATGAACTAATTTCAAAATATATCCGTGCCTGTTTGCCTGGCTTTTATAAACGCCTCTTCTGAAGAAAGTTTTTCTTCATCGGAAGGTTCCATGGGGCTGCCGTCATTGTTTAGTTTCCCTTCTTTAAGATCTTTTGCGATTTTGGGAGCATATACAACGTCAAACAAGTCCTGTGCTGTAAACTCTGACTGGATAATATCTGGCGCACGATAAGATACATAGGGCTTCAACTGTAAATAATTTTCTATTTGTACTGTTTTCGTTAGATATATATAGATAGTATAACCTTAAAATTACTTAAATCGGGTACTATTATGTCTGGTATCATTTCTGGGATGGTGACGAACTTGCCATCCACTTTATAACCTACATCTCGTACACCGCGTTCTAAAAATTGGAATTAGTCAAATATTTTTTGCTTAAGTACACTAAACTCACTATCGACTGGCACTTCGGGATCAGGATTCTCTTTTTGCTTCTGTTTAAACAGCCTAGTGCCCCTTTTGTTGAAAACAGGGAATTTTCTGAAATTCTTCTTTCCATGACAAACCGCCGTTGTCGAAATTCCTCGTTTGATTACAAAATTTGTTAGCGACATGATCAGTCTATTTACAATAATATTATAATTTTTAATTTGGTGGTTATGTCGATTTGTGAGGTTACGACGTTACGAGGTTAGGTACAGCGTTGTCAAGTGTAATGTTGTGCCTTGCCTTGCTGTTTAACAATTTATATTTTATACCGCACCCCATTGACTTAAAAATGTTGTATAATATTTATTTAAATTCACCAACTGTTACATTCTAATTCTTGTTTTACATAGTTTAGCAAATCGCCCAAACATAAAATATTAATTTATGGACTGTAGCTGCCAAATTTATATTTGCATATCTTTCACAATAAGAAAATCATCAGTCAAGCCCTAGCTATGAAAGGGCGGAATTGCCAAAACGATTTCTTCGTGAAACTCTACAAGTTTGAGACTTTATGCGTATTAAGTAATTACTTGCAATACATTTTTCAAAATAGCTTCAAATGCATTTTCTGTTATCAGGTCAAAAATGTACTTTTTAACCGAAAATACGTTAGATTTCCCACTGTCCACTTTATGAAAATGTTTACCTACAAAATTGAATATTTATATATGGCGGGAAAAAGCCCTCAGTATTGGCAACACTGTTTTGGTCGCGGCCGCGTTAGGTTATGACCGCACTATTTTGACAATAATAAGAAGAGAAGCGGGGGCAGCGCCGATGGCGTGAGTTTCTACAACTACGCGGGGAAACTACGGTGCTTCGAGGACCACAATTTAGTCTCGTAATTCAGTTCAAAACGTTTGAAATAAGCTGGACGAGTGGTGGAATAAGGGTGAATTTTCCGACCTGGTTGCAACCGAACGCGTGCAAGTACGGATTGATATTTTACACGACGATGGTATTAGCTGCAAAGAACGGCGAGGAAGCGAGGAACGGTCGACGGAGTCGGGGGCCGAGCCCTAATGGACACGTCCAGACCGAGTCCAGCGACGACGAAAGCCCAGGTAAGCTTCGGAAATTCAAGTGTGTAGCCCCGGGATGCGTTTTTGAAAATTGCATGCCCCGTAGTAAAGTTTCGCGCGACTTGTTTATGCCAATAGAATTTCCTTCTGATAACCACACTTTTTCAACCTCCATCAACAAGCATTTTGTTTGCAAACATTCATAGTTTGTTGTGGAATTACAGTACCGACGGATAAAATTCGAGTTGGTCGTGACTACCAAGCCGTGTGCCCGGAACTAACCCCCGAAAACCTCCGAAAGCCAGAGCTTTTAGCAGACAGGGCTCTGTTGGTGTGGTCCCCCACGACGGAAATACCAGACTCCAAGCGTAAGTTATTGGGCTGTGCGAGGAGTTTTTTTATTTACAAAACCATCTTGTTGTAGTGGAGGATTATATAATGTTGGCAAAAGACAAATATGGATACAACGGAGAACAAGCCTTAGGCATGTTATTTTGGCACAAGCACGATCTCGAAAGAGCAGTTCTAGATTTAGCTAACTTCACTCCTTTTCCCGATGAGTGGTCAGTGGAAGACAAGGTCCTGTTCGAGCAAGCCTTCCAGTTCCACGGCAAAAGCTTTCATCGAATACGACAAATGGTAATTTTTATTATATAAATTTTACATGTAGGTGTTCAGCCGCGTCTAAAATTTACTCTCGTTAACGCAAGTCAGTCTGACTCTTGCCAACGTATTTGTTGTAGTTTTTTTCTATATAGGAATTGGAAATTGACGACACGCCACAGTGGTTAAGACAGATTGTACAGAGAGAAACTATAAAAAAAAGATTTTGCCAATATTGATACCCAAGCCATTTTATTTCGACCAATAATTAAAATAGAGCAACTGAGTTCTCATAAATTTATCTTGAATTTGATATCTATAATAATAATTGGCATTAAGGTGTTTAGTTAATTTATTATCGCAATTATAGCAATGGATTCGTGCAAGCAACTCGAACCAACTGCTCTGCGAGTGTGTTGCAAGATGAATTATTCAATGCTTCCAATGCTACTTCTGGTCAAAAATTGGAGTAATAATTGTAAATATTAATTATTAAATTGTAGGTAATTATTTTTCCTTCATTTACAAACATTCTTTATCAAAATATTGTAATTGTTTGTGTTTTTAAACATTTTCATTTTCTTCGCCATCTTAATATTGATGTTACCCAGCACTTTCTCGCACCGCATCTTTATTTCAACAATTTCTTGGTGGTTTTTTTAATTATTTCGTATTTAGAGAGATTGCAGATGATATCTACACTTTAATAATTGACATTTGTAGTAATTGTGAGCGTACATAAATCAAACAAGTAGAGACACCCACTGTCGCTTCCTTTGATGTCAAAATACCGATTTGAATGATTTTGAAGGGTTCCTGGGGCGGGGGGGGGGGGTACTTTCCGATAGTATTAACAGTGGCTTTATATGAGCCAGTGGCGATAATAGAGTGTATTCTTTTTTATTGGTGGCTCGAATCAGGTGGCATCGGCCGCCATTAAGAGGCAAAATTTGTTGATGCTTTTGTTTGTTTATACCAAATTCGAGGTTAGCAGGTTAGGTTTTGCGTCAGTTTGTGTCAAAACTGACATAAACCTAACCTGATAATCTGGAATTTGACATAGACTTACAGTGCTACCAACATATTATTAATACGTTGTATAACCATGGCCATTCAAAAACGTTCAATTTATTAAAGTTAGTAGGCCATAGGCCGCCATTTTGAGGCAAATTATGCCTATTGTCGCCACTGTCTCTATCAAGTCACTGTAACTACATCATGATTGGTAGCAGAGCCAGTAACTGGCTCTGATTGGTAGAACTTTGTGCTGCCATCTGATAGAAGCTTAGAAATACTCCCTAAGTCACCGTCCCAGGCACTCTAGATAGGTTTTAACATTTGGCATGAGTGTCTCTACTTGTTTGATTTATGTACGCTGTAATTGTTATTTTAATCTGTGGCCAAAAACATATTTAGCTGTTTGTTTTTTAACTTTTTGGGTTTTAGCTCTGAGCAAACCCTTTTTAAATAACAGTAAAAAACATTTTAACTCGAGTAATTACTTGTATTCCAGTGGTTAAGTGAAGCAGTAATTTTTTTTATTCGCAACCATATACGTAATGTTAACATTCCTGACCTCATTTGAGTGGGGGAAGTCATACATTTCAGCCCGCTCACTCCCGCACTCACTTCCCGCTCAAGTGCGGGAAGTGAGTGCGGGAAGTACATTCCCGACCGCTGAGTAGGTAGGGACACTGGGAATCTCGTTGATCCATTCGTGCGCGTCACAACCTGTCGTATCATAATATAATAATTTTTCCAATTATTGTTTAGAATAAAGTGGTTGCGAATAAAATAGTATACAAACCTCGACAGGAAGTTTCCTTAGTTTCGAGATAATAGCTGATTTCGACGCATGGCGTCTCAATCAGCTAACTAATTTCTCGACAGTAATGAAACACTTCCCATCTCAGGCTGTAAAATATACTATTCCATGAAAAAAAGATTTGTTTTTTATTTTAAGCAAACTTTTCTAAAAATAGTAGATTATGTTATTAGGAGTAAAAGTGATACTTTATGTGGCGAAGCTGAAGTTTATTTAGCCGAACGTTAGTGAGGCAAATAATTCAGCTAAGCCACATAAAGTCACTTTTACTCCGAATAACATATACTATTTTATCCGCAAACGTATTCAGGTAAATTTCATTAAAATAAATTTAAATAAAAAAGGATGCATTGGCCGGGAATCGAACCCCGGCCACCCGCGTGACAGGCGAACACTGTACCGCTGCGCCAACCGATCTTGTTCAAATAACGCGCTGCTGTAATGATATATGAACATACTGAATCACCCGAGCTAATAGCACACGGCCACAGCAGCTGTCACACCATAAACCACGGCGACAGATGCTCCGATCCGCTGCTTAAAGGTTTATTTAAATTAAAACTTTTTCGTACTCTTTGAAAATAAAACCGGCCTACGGATCTAAGTCTAAGAATTAGCAAAATTTTAAGCCATCATACAATTTAATCGGTCCAGTATCTTCGGAGGAGATAACGAACAAACATAGAAAGAAAGAGGGCAACGATTTTGTGTGCTTAGGCAGATAAAGTATGCAAAAGTCGCTATTTTGTCTGCTTAGGCAGATAAAGTGACACTTTTACCTTGTCAATAAAGACAAATAACTTGTCACTTTTGTGACGTTTGCGGATAAAAAAGGTTTTTTTTACAACTCTAGGACCTACTAAAAATATTCTACCAAAAATTCAATAATTTTCTGTGTTGCATTACCAAATTTCCATTTGTTTGAGTGAATTTGGTAAGTTAAAGTAAAATATTTCTTAGAAAACTAAGCATTACCATAAATTGAAAGCAATTGTGAGTCAATATTAACATATGAAATTAAATAGAAATTTATGAATTCTTTACTGGAGAAAACTTGATTCCTCTATTAAAATACGATTGCTTGATTATGAATCTTGATAAAATCTTTTTTTATTCAGTTTTTTTCATTCTTGTCTTGCGTGGAGTGTTAATATTTCCATTTCCTATGTAAAAAATATGACAAATATGATGCTAAATGTTGCATTGAGCTATGCTTCAATATTAGGTAAGTGAACGGAATTTCAAAAGTGGTCGATGGGCTACTCTGTTAAGCGCTCTTATAATAATAGTGTGCGTAAATTAAACCAGTTTTCTCAAGCAATAAATGTGATTGAAATTTCCAGCTGCCGGAGAAAACCATAGCAAGCCTGGTAAAGTACTATTACAGTTGGAAAAAGATTCGATCTCGCACAAGTCAGATGGACAAGCAGGCTCGGAAACTCGCGACCCCCCGGGAAGATGGCACCCCATCCGAAGCAGGCTCTGAAGGGGGCTCAAACGAAGATTCGGATCACGATGAAAAGGTAATGAGTCCGTACTAGTTCTAGCCGTTCACTCCAACACCATACACCGCGTGTTAATTTTAAATTGTCAAATTTGCATGCGTTTTATTTATCTTAGTTCGTTTTGTATATGTACCAGCATGACTGCAAGGTTATTGCATAGTTTGTGTAACCTGTGGTGTACTTAGAGCTCACCGTAAGTTTGAGCATTGTACTGGTACAGTAGGCTGCTTGTGAAGCGAGGTGTGTGAGTGGGGTTTTGATATTGCTTCGCAAGCAGAAGAATATTAACGGTCATTGTGGGAAGAGGGTTTAGTAATGTGCTTTTTATAAATATGTTGTTGATCAGTACTATTTTTAATTTAACTTTCCACTGCTTTATTATAACTTTTAAAAATTTTAATTGGTAATGAAAATATTATTTTACATATTGCCATTTCCACATTGTCAGGTTTGAAGTTTAAATATAAGTGGAGTTTAAAAAAGGGCTTTATAATAGTTACGAATTTGGATGCAATTTTTTATCGAATAACGATATATCTGCAAAAATATCGATTTGTTGATACAAGGTAATTTGCATGCAATATTTTGGGATGCGATATTTTTGAGTCGAATCTGTTAATAAACAGATATCCGATTATCCATTTTGGATACCATGCATTTTGCAAAATGGAAACCAAAAACAACTGAAACTGCTTGTTTCCATGACATTGTGTTGACAACTAGGTTGCTAAACTTTTTAATTTTTTCACTTCTTTTCAATTTTGAATGTTATACCACAGGATAAACACCTAACAGACTCTGAATCGACACTCGCGGAGGCGCCTTTGATGTTCGAGTAGCCGATTTTGGCTGAAATCGGCTACTCGGTGCTGCCGCGAGTGTCGCTTCTGAGTCCGTTAGGTGTTTATTCTGTGGTCATAATCTGTTAAATCTACAAGAAACTGGTACTTGGAGACATATAAGAGGTCATGGTAGAGCTATTGGTTACAGATGGTATGTATCGCATCTTATCACAAGACAAATATCAAGTCGTTTGACTGTTCCACATTTATTATCAAATATTTTGTGAGCAGAGTAACATCCTTATCACTTTTAACACATTCAGGCACTTCAAGAATAAGTTGGAAAGCCACTGCTTCAATTTTTTTAATGGATTCAACACAAGTAGAGTATATTACAAATATTTTGTGTACAGATAAATCAATATTTGCCAGAAACATACATTCATGGTTGGAGGAAAACCCACGATTAATTAGATTTTCATTTTTAATGCAAAGAATTATCTAAATTTTTAAGTAAAACCCTTGATCCCTTTCTCGAAGATGTCCTGTTGGCTATTCGTCAAAATATATTTTTGCAACACAGAGCATAGCATATTGTGGCCGTCAGGTATTTAATTTTTTGAGTGAGCATTAAGGCATGGACAGAAACAACACACTAAATGTGAGGTACCATCATTCCATTCCCTGTGCGAGAAAATTGTAAGATAAAGATAACAAATGCAACTTTTCCAAGTGCAATAAGGAAGACAATAAGTTTTGGGGATTTTGTTTTTGGTTAATGGCACTGCTGTAAAGTAAAAAATATGTTAGGTTATGTCACATATTACGAATCAACAGTAATATCGAGAGATCCAATCAAATTCGAGGTTAGCAGGTTAGGATTTGCGTCATTTTGTGTCATAACTGATGGAAAACCTAACCTGATAACCTCGAATTTGACATTGACGTACAGTGTCACCAACATATTATTCATACGTTGAATTTCCACAGCCCGCTGAGGAACAGCTTTTTTTGGATCTCTCGATATTTGTTAGTTATGTGTTATGTCAAATTATTTTTTGTTTTTATTCCCCGTTTAAGAAAATTGTGCGATAAGTAGGGATGTGCGATTCTCTCCAAAAGATCGATCTTCTGGATCGATCCAGATCGGAATCCACAAGATCGCTGCTATTAAAAATCGTGGTACAAAAGATCGATCTTCCTAAAGATCGATTTTTTGCTAAAACCTTCATTCATCTTACATATTTCTTTAATAATTACATATTATACAGGGTGTCCCTGAAAAGGAGGTCAATCCAATAACCACATATTCCTTGAGCAAAAATATGACGATTCACAACTTACCTATATACAAAGTTGCTTAGTTTAGCCGCTAGAGCCACAAAAAAATATTTTCTAAATTTCTACAAGCCTGAAAACTATTTTATTTTCAGGTAAACTACTCTTTTTGTTCATGATACGGCAAAATGTTATTAAGAAAAGTTGTTCAGAATGAGAAATTATGGCCCAATATAAAATTTCAGAAAGATCTGTCGACGTAGATTTAACCGTCATTTTTAATAAATGCAATTTGTTTAATCTAAAAAATAACGGTTTAATCTAAGTCAACAGATCTTTCTAAAATTTTGTATTGGGCCATAATTTCTTATTCTGAACAACTTGTCTTAATAACATTTTGCCGTATCATGAACAAAAAGGGTAGTTTACCTGAAAATAAAATAGTTTTCAGGCTTGTAGAAATTTAGAAAATATTTTTTTGTTGCTAAACCATTTACCCAACTAAAATTTTGTAAGAGATAAAATAGCTTCTAAAATAAAATAGCTATTCACAAAAAACATTGGTAGTGATTATATAGGGGGTTAAAAAAATATGGATGGATAATTTATTGTGACGAAGTTTTTAAATACCCTGTAATTTTCGAAATTAGGGTTTATTCTTCAAAAACCTGTGGTTTACTGGTACAAACGCATGGCCAAAGATTTTTCGACTTATTTGAAAAAATTTTAAAAAGTTAATCGTTTTTAAAGCCCCCTAGCGGCTAAACTAAGCAACTTTGTTTATAGGTAAGTTGTGAATCGTCATATTTTTGCTCAAGGATATGTGGTTATTGGATTGACCTCCTTTTCAGGGACACCCTGTATAAAGCATTTTATTTCCAACGTAAAATAAATTTTGTCAGATTGCTATAATTTCTTGTAAAATAGCATTTGTTTACTTTTTAAACATTGATGGCGCTTATTTTAACAGAGAGCTGGTGGCACGCACCGCGGTGACGCAATTTCCTGTGTCGCTATGCCATCGAAGATGGAAAACCCGATCTGTCGGGAAAAGAATCGATCTTATAAAAAATCGGAAATAGAAAGATCGATTCAAAAGATCGAGAATCGCGAGTAAAAGGATCGATCTTCTGAAAAATCAATCTAGATCGCACATCCCTAGCGATAAGGATAGATATATAAAAAATCCCTAATGGCGGTGTCTTACACTTAGCGTGTTGATCTAGTGACCTTAGGTTAGTTAGTTAGGTTAGGTAAGATTAAGTTAGATAGGTTTTGGTAGGTTAAAAAAAGACACTCTTAAAGGTTAGACAGGGTGTCTACCAACCTTGATTTCCTGAAAATCTTGAATTTCTTTATCCTCCCGGAATTTCCATAACATATAAAACTTTATCAACTTTGCGATTTTGCATTTGAAAAAAAATGTTTTCCGTAAAATCCATTTTGCTTGTTTACATCTTACGCGTAAGACGTAAAAAGATATAAAAGTGTTAGCGTCATACGTAATATTAATAATAATGGTGAGGCACTAACACCCCATGAAGGAGCTTGGCCTGCAAGGATTAGTAACGTCAATTTATGTCAAGCAGCTATCGTGTGACTTAACAAGACCCAAAGCACGCGCATGGTGTTTTTGGTGTAATGTTCTGTCTTTTTATGACAAGTTGACAATCACAACGTGCATGAAGCTAACAAAAATATGGGGGAGTACTATGAAGATACTTGAAATTTTATAAAAATGCCCTTGAATTCCTGGAATTTTAAAATTGTATGTTAGTAGACACACTGTTAGATTATTTCAAGGTGACCAATAACAATAATGCAGGTTAGGTTAGGCGAGCGGCGATAGCCGTTTCAGCCGAGGTCACAGTAAAAATCGTGGAGCGCTCGTGCCAGAGCGGTTGAGAGTTCAACTCCCGGCACGGGTGTTTAAATGACGCCCACGCCCCCTGAAGTAATGCGTGAGTGGTTATGAGGGGCAATGGTAGTCGATAGAGAAATTAAAAAAAAAATTAACATTAAAGTAGCTTAGGTTAAAAATATGATATATGTAACCGTGACGTCTTCCCTCCAAAACAATAAAATTGATTGTTCTGCAGTAGGACTAGAATTTTGAAATGTGCTCGTTCCATTTAAACCTTGTTCACCTCAACGAGTAGAACATTATACGATTGTAAAATTTTCAAAAAAACAAAATATTTGACTCTCATGTTAACTTCCACCCTTGTACCTCTGTAAAGGAACGTTTCCGCGCTCTGGGAATACCACCACTGGACTTCCCTGAGCACCCTCGTTCTCCTAATGTAACATGTGGTGGGGGCAGGAGCATAACCGTCGAGTTTCCTTGATTTTATAATTTAGGTGGCCAAAATTTGTGTGTACACAAATATATGGTTTGTGGGTTGTTCCTAATAATATTGGCAGCCTGCTCCATTCTTTTGCGTAATTCTTCCACCATGTACACTTTAGTTGCACAATCTGTTTCATGTGACCCCAAAAATTAAAAAAAACACTGGCTATATCGCGACTCTCCCTACTCCAATCCATCTTCCAATAATCCTGGTAGAGTTTTATAGAAAATCTTTGTAATTTGTACCATTCCAACATTTGTTCAAATAGTCCAATCAAAGGATCAGAGAGAATATCGCCGTTATGAATAGTATGTTGGCGACACTGTCAAATTCGAGGTTAGCAGGTTAGGTTTTCCATCAGTTTTGCCAGAAACTAACACAAAATCTAACCTGCTAACCTCGAATTTGACATAGACGTACAGTGCCACCAACATACTATTCATAACGAAACTCCGGCGAGTCGCCGGCGAACCGCTGGCAAACGACTATGCATACCGGTATAAATCTGTGTTGAAAATGCGAGTGTCTTTGTCAATGAAGATTTGTTGTAGCTTATACATGAAAATTATGGTAATACAATCTGTTGTGAAACAAGCCATAAAGTATGCGATAGGATGTTTTGATCATTTTGTCCCCATTAAAAATCTTAAACAATTTTCAAACTCATTGCGTAGAGCTTTAATTCTTTATAAAATCTAATATTGACCACCTAAATTATGAAATAAACAATATCTCGGTAATAGTTACATTTAGGACATATGTCTATAGACTTCTCGACTCTAAATAAGTTTTCGAGTCCATCCCTGTAATCTTGCCTCTACGTTTTGGGACACCTTGTATAGACGAATAGCGATACTATTTTTGATGTCGATATTCGATATTAAATTTGCAATATCACGCAGCACTAGTTAGAATCATCTCTGGAATGATGAAAGGTTCTATGGTTTGAAGCCCAGCGTAATTAAACTGTTATTAATTTTGTAATAATATACAGGGTGTAATCGAACAACCTGTTGTAAAGTCCTCAGGATTTTAGGGTAGGTAAAGTAGATTACATTCTGATCATTAGCAACGTACTGTCCTTACACAGAAATTGGATTAGGATTACTTAATGCTTGTTTTGTCATGTGTTGATTTCAGGTTTAAAAGAATTAAAATGAAATGAAATATCCAGAAAAATCCAGATAAAACACTTGTGAAGACTATTATTTCACTAAAGGAAAATCTATTAATTAAATGTTCAGTTTATTTCTAATTTTGTAGCATTCAGTCAAATGTAGAGAGCATGACGTTAGTCCATTAATTTCAAAACAACTGAGCGTAGGTCTCATTCTGGATAACTGGGGTGTGTTTATCCCGCTGTATGTGTATAGAAGTTGATTATATTGCAGAAGTGGACAATTCACCGTGGCATAAGACGCAAGAGCGACACGCCGCCACGTTCTGGAACGAGCGACGAGAACGGAAACCAGGTATCCACCTGTTAACCGATACAAGCTTCAGCAAACATCAGTTTATTTTGTACCTCACCTGTGTACATCATCTTGTTTTAGCACAGCTTACCTCATTATCATTATTATTTCAATCCCTCTGGTTCTCCTTCTGAAATTGAGAAACAAAAAATGATTTGATTAAAATTTATAAAACTTATTTTAAAGAGCGATTTTACTTGGCAAAGGCAATGAACCGTAATTAGTAAACTCGTACAATTTTTAAGGTTTGATCACTTTTACAAAAGAGGATTTTTTTGAAGTATAGGCTTTGAAAAACATAAAATTGCAAAGTGCAATTTATAGTTGTTTTTTTATTTTGAGCGTAGGATGAAAGCTAGTGTTGTGCCAGTTTTGTTCAAAATGCTACAGATGCATGTTGCAATCGTCAAATTAGCATTTGAGAATTGAGATAATGCTTAATAGTGGAGTTCTTTTGCCACAATTATATTAAAGTACGACACTACCATGTATCACCAAAATTTAAAACAATTAGGAGAAGTTGTTTAGAATCGCAAATTATGCCCAATACCACTAACAGAGATACATCGTATCAAGTACAAACCAAACATTAAATTTAAAATGTTGTTTTATGGAAAAGTGTAAAAATGGAATACATATACAGCGTGTATAAAACAGCACATTCAACAGGAAGATCTCTTAAATGTCAAGATATAGAAATTCGAACAAATTAGAAATCTGCAGCATCCCAAATGAAAAGAAAATACATTTTTCAGTGTCGATTTCTGGTATACAGGCTGATTGTAAATTAAGGGCCAGTTGAATTTCTCCATTGTTATGAGAGATAGAAACAGCTTTTATATAAACAAGTTATACTATTTTATGCGACCCATATTTTAAGAGTACAAAAATATTTTTGGTTTATCTTTAAAAAAACTATTAACCAGCTATAGGCCTGTGGTTAATAATTCACGAGCTATTAGCGTTTAAAGTTTTCTAGCCAATAGTACTTTGAGCTGAATACAAGAGGCTACGAAAAAATGACAACCGCCAAATAAACATTAATTTATGTTAATCGTAAAACTTTGCGTTATTGAAATATGCGAATTTTCTCTGAAATGCGCCAGCGCAATATCTTCATTAGGAAATTCCTTATTTCTATTTTTCCTACGTTTAGGATTTCCTGGATTTGTACAAAAACTTTTTCAAGTTCGTGATCTCATTTCCAGTTTAGCAAATGTACGAGGATGCGATTGTGATACATTTCAGAAGCTCGTAGAGAATTTTTCTGGCAAAAACTACTTTTAGCATATTCACGCGTTTGTGATTGGAAAATGAATTTATTTGTAGCAGATCTGTTCAACACAATCGTATTTGACAGATATTGAGCAGTTGTGTATTTGTTTGTTCTTTTGTTTGTCTGTCGTTATTTTTATGGCCGTATGCGATCAGTTTCACTTTAATGAGTAATTCTGCTTCTGTGTATGTAAATAGAATACTTCTAATATTTACATGTCTTTAATTATTTACTTTAGGCCTAAAGTTGGTTGACAATTTTTTAAAGATAATATTCTAACCTATCGAAATAATTTATAAAATACAGGGTGTTTCATAAGAATAACCAAAAATAATTAAACTCCGGTTTAACTGGAAGTTGGATATTTCTATTCGTATCTCTAAAGTATTTGTCACATAAAATGGTATAACTTATCTATATAAAAGCTGTTTCTATCTCTCACATGAAGAAATTCAACTGGTCTTTAATTTACAATCAACCGGTATAATTCAAATCATTATTAATGATAGTGCAAAGCAGTTTCGATGTTACTGAGGCACTTTTTTATGCACATTTTGAATATGATTATTTTATAGATCTGTTTTAAGAAATTTATTAATCAACCTAAAAGGATTCTTTTTTATTAAAGAACTGGTTTTGCACTAAGCTGCTTCTGGATACCTTCAAGAAATGGCGCTTGGTAATGGACTAGATATTTACTTTGAAAGGATAAGTCCATATACTCTTTATTGATTTCAAAGAAGCTAAAATAGGCAGCTATGAAGGAGCTGGGAATACTGCAAAAACTTACGAGTTGTGAAAATGCCCCTGAAGAATACAAGAAATAAAGTGCAAATAATCGGAGAACTATTGAAGAGTAGACATGAAGACTCTCTGTCAAACCGTGCTCTTCAATTTATTTAGTGCTTGAGAAAATTCTAAGAGTCCAGTGCTTAACTTGACACTCCACTTTTCTTGTTATATTGGTTATTTCTGTTTCTGCTAATCCAGTTAAGTTAAAGCACTGGAGGCTTACAATTTTCTCAAGCACTAAATTGAAAAGTTAGACATGGAAATTCTCTGTCAAACTGTGCTCTTCAATTTAGTGCTTGAGAAAATTGTAAGAGTCTCCAGTGCTTAGCTTGACACTCCACTTTTCTTGTTATATTGGTTATTTCTGTTTCTGCTAATCCAGTTAAGTTAAGCACTGGAGACTCTTACAATTTTCTCAAGCACTAAATTGAAGAGTTAAGACATGGAAATTCTCTTACAAACTGTGCTCTTCAATTTAGTGCTTGAGAAAATTGTAAGAGTCTCCAGTGCTTAGCTTGACACTCCACTTTTCTTGTTATATTGGTTATTTCTGTTTCTGCTAATCCAGTTAAGTTAAGCACTGGAGACTTACAATTTTCTTAAGTACTAAATTGAAGAGTTGGACATGGAGACCCTATGTCAAAATGTGCTCTTCAGTTTAGTGCTTGAGAAAATTGCAAGTTTCCAATGCTTAACTTGACACACCACTTTTCTTGTTATTTTGGTTATTTTCGTTTCTGCTAATCCAGTTAAATTAAAGCACTGGAGGTTTACAATTTTCTCAAGCACTAAATTGAAGAGTTAGACATGGAGACCCACTGTCAAACTGTGCTCTTCAATTTAGTGCTTGAGAAAATCGTAAGAGTCTCCAGTGCTTAGCTTGACACTCCACTTTTCTTGTTATATTGGTTATTTCTGTTTCTGCTAATCCAGTTAAGTTAAAGCACTGGAGGCTTACAATTTTCTCAAGCACTAAATTGAAGAGTTAGACATGGAGACCCACTGTCAAACTGTGCTCTTCAATTTAGTGCTTGAGAAAATTGTAAGAGGCTCCATGCTTAGCTTGACACTCCACTTTTCTTGTTATATTGGTTATTTCTGTTTCTGCTAATCCAGTTAAGTTAAAGCACTGGAGGTTTACAATTTTCTCAAGCACTAAATTGAAGAGTTAGACATGGAGACCCACTGTCAAACTGTGCTCTTCAATTTAGTGCTTGAGAAAATCGTAAGAGTCTCCAGTGCTTAGCTTGACACTCCACTTTTCTTGTTATATTGGTTATTTCTGTTTCTGCTAATCCAGTTAAGTTAAAGCACTGGAGGCTTACAATTTTCTCAAGCACTAAATTGAAGAGTTAGACATGGAGACCCACTGTCAAACTGTGCTCTTCAATTTAGTGCTAGAGAAAATTGTAAGAGGCTCCATGCTTAGCTTGACACTCCACTTTTCTTGTTATATTGGTTATTTCAGTTTCTGCTAATCCAGTTAAGCACTGGAGACCTTTTCAATTTTCTCAAGCACAATTGAAGAGTTAGGACCGTCTGTCAAACTGTGCTCTTCAATTTAGTGCTTGAGAAAATTGTAAGAGTCTCCAGTGCTTAGCTTGACACTCCACTTTTCTTGTTATATTGGTTATTTCAGTTTCTGCTAATCCAGTTAAGCACTGGAGACCTTTTCAATTTTCTCAAGCACAATTGAAGAGTTAGGACCGTCTGTCAAACTGTGCTCTTCAATTTAGTGCTTGAGAAAATTGTAAGAGTCTCCAGTGCTTAGCTTGACACTCCACTTTTCTTGTTATATTGGTGATTTCAGTTTCTGCTAATCCAGTTAAGCACTGGAGACTTTCAATTTTCTCAAGCACTAAATTGAAGAGTTAGGACCCTCTGTCAAACTGTGCTCTTCAATTTAGTGCTTGAGAAAATTGTAAGTCTCCAGTGCTTAACTTAACTGGATTAGCAGAAACGGAAAGAACCAATATAACAAGAAAAGTGGAGTGTCAAGTAAGGAGAAACAAGTTAAGGATTAACGATTACAAGACCAAGTATCTAATTATCAAGAGACTGACGAAGACCTAAACAAAGTCATGATGATAGACTTGGTATACAATGATGTTGACAGGTTGATAGCTTCGTGTTCCTATGAGCAAAGAAAAGTGAGCGATAAGTAATTCAGGCCAGACTGTTAAAGGGTAGTAGATGTGCAGGCGCTGTGAAATACTAAATTAAAAGTGTGTAAAACTATTATCAGGCTGTGTAACTAAAACTAGAGAAATGGGTGAAGAATGATTAAAAGAGGCATGGGAGAGGAAGATCATGCGGAAGACAATGGGAAGAACAAAGAGATGTATAGTAAAGAAAACGTTCTTCATCTTGCTCTTATATTAGGCCAGTGACCTGTTTAATTCCATAAAGTTGTGGCTCTATGAGCCCTCTTTACCGGTAAGCCGGGTATGTGGCTAGCCTTGCCCATCAAAATTGAGGAATAGTTTCGTTGTTAGGAGTTGATCACTACCACAGTCCGGCCACTGGAGATACGAGCATATTGCCCCCTCAGCTATCCGCTCTCTGTGTAGAAAAACAAACGAAGAATAAATATATTTGTATAATCAACCAACAATTATACAAGTGATCATAGCACAATGGTGTGGATGATTGAGTTATAAAAAAATATTGTTGGAAAGAATGATGTTAGAGCATATGATGAAGAGAGGCTGTGAGAGAAGATCTTGAAGAGAAAAATGACAGACTGGTGAACTAAGGCAAATCATAGACAAATGATTATTTGTTTGGTTCACTTATAACTCTTATTATTTTTAAAAATAGAAGTTTGTATATAGTCCAGTCACTATGTCATTTTTGCTTGAAAGTGAAGGTAAATTTGAAATTTCTTTTTTGGGGTATTGGTGAGGTCCAGCAAAGCTTAACTTCAAGTTGTCGACCAAAATTTCCTATGTGCTATTTCCGCTATCTTGATAAATGGGTGCGTTTGATTTTTTTGTGATAAATCGCTTCCCGTTAACACTACATGAAAATAATGTAGACATATTTGTAAGAATTTTGAATGTTCTAAAATTTATGTTCTATTACTTTTTCGCGTAGGAGCGATATTTGTCGAGATATCGAACACGAAAGGAGAGCGTGAAAGGGTCGAGATTTTTTTCCAGCTTCTTGGCTTGTGTCTCATTTCTCTTTCTATTTAGCAAAAAAGTAGCCATTATCAAACTTATAGAGGTTGAAAATAGCTTCAAATTGACCTATTATAAATTGATATGCGACTAAAATTACGACTTGTAGAACGGGCCAAAGTTGTCAAGTTGGCGCGTAATTTTTATTTCATATATCGTACTATTACGTAGATGACATAACAAACTTCATTGCATTATTGAAATCATTATATTTCAGCAAGTAGATAGTATACAGCATTATATGATTGTATATTAATAATAATAAAAATAATAATAATAATAATAACGAAGGTCTTTATTAAATTATTACAAAATTACACAGAAAAAATAAACGTAATATTGTTTTGGGCGAAGTTCAACTTGATAGAAAAACAGATCTATTCGCTGTTCTTCCACTTAAACCGGTGAAAAACAAAAGGACAAGAAAACAAAAAATCCAACGATCTGCTTTGGCGCCAGGCGAAATATTACGCACAAAACAGCTATGGCGGTGTTTAGTGATGTAGCAATTTAAAAAGTGTGTTATTTTGACCCTAATAATTAATTCATTGATGTTTATCCATAAAATTTTGAAAAATAGCTTTTTTAAATTTTTACGTACAATAGCCTTTTACTACATTTGGTAACGAATTATAGCATTTAGTTATTCTGTAAGAAAACGATCGTTTGAAAAATTTTGACTTATGTTGAGGTGGAGTCAGCGTTTCTTTAAATCTTATATTTAAAGTATGTACGTCGGTTCTAAACTTTATTTTGTTGTATAAGTAACTCGGTGATCTACTCAAGATCTTGTGGAAAAGCCATGCAGAATGAAAGAAGCGCCTTTCTTTCGTATTAAGCCAGTTTGAATCTTTCAGCTTATAAGAAATTCTTTCATATTTTCGTATTCCAAACATGAGGCGTAAACATGAGTTCTGAATCTTCTGAATTCTAGCAACATTAAAGCTACTTAAATGCGAATGATAAACAACGTCACAATAATCAAAACAGGACAAGATTAATGCATTACACAAAACGATTTTCACATTTACAACTTAAAAATTGTATTGTGATAAATAAGTTTCAAGGACCTATATGACCTTTGCAGACATTTTGAAATATGTTTAGTAAATTTAAAATCATTATCAAGATAAAGACCCAAGTTTTTGACATCATCAGAAACTGGGATTCTATCCTGGCCTACTAATAAATTTAATTCATTAGAAATTTCTAAACCGATCTTCTACAGCAGAAACGTCAAAAATAACAATTTACGTATTGGCTACTTGAAATATAACGATTCTCATGATGCAATGAAGTTTATTATGCCATTTATGTAGTAGTACGATACATGAAATAAAAATTAAGCGCCGACTTGACAATTTTGGCCCGCTCTACAAGTCGTAATTTTAGTCGCATATCAATTTATAATAGGTCAAATTGAAGCTATTTTCAATCTCTACAAATTTGATAATCACTACTTTTTCGCTAAATAGAAAGAGAAAAGAGACGCAAGCCCAGAAGCTCGAAAATAAATCTCGACCCTTTCACGCTCTTCTTTTGCGTTCGATATCTCGACAAATATAGCTCCTACGCGAAAAAGTAATAGAACATAAATTGTAGAACATTCAAAATTCTTACAAAGATGTCTACATTATTTTCATGTAGTGTTAACGGGAACCGATTTATCGCAAAAAAATAAAACGCACTCATTTATCAAGATGGCGGAAATAGCACATAGGAAATCTTGGTCGACAACTTGAAGTTAAACTTTGCTAGACCCCCCAAACACCCCAAAAAAGGAATTTCAAATTTCCCTTCACTTTCCAGCAAAGGCCTTATTTTTGGACATAGTGACTGGACTAATAAACATCTCGAAACTTGAAACAGCCACAAAATATGTGAAGTCAAATTCAAAAGCTGCATAAAGAAGTTGCTTAATAATATCTCTTATTTGTTATGTTTTGGGCTCAACTGATTCTATACGAAGCAGATTGCATTGTTACATTTGTTATATAGTAATTGTAGTTGAATATTTAGATATTAAAGTAATAACAGTCAATAAATATTAAGCATTACTAGTCGATTGTATTAGTTCATTTTATTACTCACCTATGAAGATATTGTAATGTATTCTTTGTTTATATTAGCTGAAAGATGATAACAATCGAAGAATTGTACAAGTTTGCTAATTTAACATGTTTTTAGCCTTTGTGAATAGATAATATATCCAGTGAGACCGAAAAATAAGGAATAAATTCAATAAATAAGAAACCAATTTCTTTTTTTAATCGGTTTGAATACAAATTTACTTATTTAATACTTTTTAAGCTGATTTTTAAGTTTTTTTATGTCTAGTTAAAGCAGAACTTCTAATGCTATAGTAGACAAAAAGGCTTTTTACAATGAAATTGGTTAATTTTTTTCAATAAAGCTAAGTTCAAGCTTCTAAATTTTATTAAATATGCAAATTTGCAAACTTTACCCAGTTTTTAAAAACATTTTGGTTTCTTTCCGAATTTTATACTTTTTAATCTCACCTCATATTACTTCAATCAATAGACTGAATAATGTTTTTACTTTGCAAATATTTGGAGTTTTGAAGCTAACCAAAAGTTTTGTCTTAAAAATACCTCCTGACAGAAAGACTTCAGCATCAATTTGTGATGTGACAGTATTCAAGATATTCGATTTTCATATTTACTCTGCAAATCTTGTAACTATTAATACAAAAATATCTGAAGACTTGACGATTGCAGAACAATTATGTGCAGCAACAGCTTTGGGCATCAGCATTTATATGTAAATATTTAGCTTATTACTTATGTTGCAATCTTTTTTTTTTTCATTTATATCCTGTCTTTCTACTTAGTAGTCAGACATTACATATATTTTCTACTTAGAGTAAATTGGTTTCAAAATAATAGGAAAATAGAAATAATGTCTCAGACGGAATGCGGAACACGTGCATGGCTTGTGAGGCACAACAATGCATTTGTTGAATCCGTCTCTTTGCCCTCATAAAATGCATTCATTTAAATCGAGCTGCTCAAGTTATTTATTGACATACATTACTCAATTTTAGTTATTTTATAATTCACACTTCCACTTCGCTTACAAATTCGCTTTATTTTTGTTTATATCAAAAATTGTCGAACTGTAATTGTTTTCTGGAAATTCTGTACTTATTTAGTTAATAATGTATTGAAGTTGAATTGTCAAAACAGTAATTTTGTTCAGTAAATTTTTTTTGCATAGTGATTATGAAAGTCCTTTTTTTTGACAAAAAATCTTGAAAAAAGTACACTTTTTTAATTATTTGATTAAAATTGTGAATTGTCAATTTGACAGTTGTAAATTCCGAAGTCCTTTTCGACTAAATTTTGAGTTACAAGAGTTATGCAAAAAAAACTACGTGTACAACACGTTTTGAAATTATTTTTTTCATTCATTTGTTACAAATTCATGAAAAAAAGTATGACTTTCAAAACTAGTTGTACAGATTACTATTATTAAACAATTATCGTAGCTTTTGCACAACAATTTTGCAATTTATGATTTAATTTGTTATAAAAATCACATAACTTGCTGTATGGATAACTTCAAAATGAAGTGCAATCATATCTGCGACCAGTAACATGGACTTTATTTTTTATTGAAAGTGTTTTGAGATAAAACTTCAATCTGACTTTAAAAACTGCTCAATTTTACAAGGTAAAAGTGACCACCCATTGATTGAACCATTATTATTCAATAAAATTTATAACAATATAGCAAAATTTAGGCTTTTACAGGAGATAAAACCATTGATTCAACTTTTTCCATCAGCACTTGGTTTGTAGGTTGCTAGATGTGGCATGCCGTAGTAATCTAGCAATTTAACAGGGTTGAGGGCATGTATCGCATATTCTGCAATTAACCATAGTAGCACGTAGTATTCCATAGATATTGATTGTCGCCTTCATTTAAACTTTTGTTTGTCATCATCTGCTATGTGCCTGGATAAACCACCATCTGGGTTATCTGTAACTTCGGTTACTTATTTATTTATACTGGGTATGGTCGGTATGACTGTTGTATGTGTGCAGGGTGAAGGTGGTGCGTGTTCTAACTGCGGAGTCAACTGTACAGTCACACACGTGACGCCGAAGGGCACTTTGTGCACATCCTGCTTCCAACATTGGAGGTATGTTATTTATGTGCCTCGTTTACATCATTCCCTTGCATCAATAGATTATTTTGAATTCACATTGTCACATATAGGGTGCTCATTGGAAGTGCTTGTAGTTGGAAATTGACTTTGAAAATGATATAATTTCGAATTAAATTTATGAGATTTCGGTAGATTTTGTGAAAATGAAAATGTTTACAAGAGGGTTAAAAAGTTGTGTTAACACATTTTAAAAACGAAGGGAAATTATGGAAAAGTGTAGCACACTAAATTTTAATAGACTCTTCACATTTCTTCTCTATAGGGTGGCGCAACACTTGTAGGTGATATAAAAATGAAGTGTCTCAAATATAGAAAAAATATTAAAAAAATTAATATAGATATTTTTATCACATGTAATTTAGGGAGGAGCTTTTATTGTTTTTTTCTACCTGCAACTAGCTCTAGCGTGGTCAAATAGTAGTAGAAGGTAAGAGGTTCAATCCTCACACCTGGCAACTGATGTTGGCTTTAAAAATTGGGTACCGAAACTTGTATATATTGTCCTTTTATGAGTGTTTGGTCACCCTCTGTATAGTCATGGCTGAAAAGAAACTGTAAAATCTGTTTTATATGAAACAGACGAGAAAAAATGTAAAAATTTGAGCTATTTGTTCTGAAAAACTAAAGTAATATACAGTGTGACTCGATTATAATACACTTGTCAAGACTTTAAATAATGACATGGTCTGAAAGAAGAGCTGTAGAAACCACAGTGAAGTGTGGTACTATTTTCATTCATTTATATAGATTTATTTATTACTACATCTATTTCAATTGTAATTCAGAAAGTGTAAATTGTAATTCAAAAAGCATTACGTAATTGATTTTCAAATGCATCAATTGTAATTCACAACCGAAGGGACGACCTATATGAAGAAGTACTATGTAGATACATACATTGCATCATATAATTCAAGTCATTGTTACGTGCTTTTACGAAGCACTTTTAGCAGCACCATGGTTTGCTTTCAATCAAAAGATGTTAAACAAAAAGAAAATTCGACCTGTTTGAGTTTTTTGTTGTTGAAATAAACAGCACAGTGAATATTAAATTTGTTGCAATGTTTATACATGTCCTGTACGTATGTATCTACATAGTAATCCTACATAAAGGTTGTCGTTTCGTTTCTGAATTACAATTGATGCTTTCTGAATTACATTTGATGCTATCTGAATATCAATTAACACTTTCTGAATTACAATTTACTAATCTAAATTACAAGTTACATCTTCTGAATCACAATTTATTAATCCGAATCACAATTTACACTTTCTGAATTACAGTTTACTAATCTGAATTACATTTTACGCTTTCTAAATTGCAATTTATTAATCTGAATTATAAGTAACACTTTATAAATTACAATTTACACTTTCTGATTTACAATTTACTAATGTAAATTACAAGTTACATCATCTGAATCACAATTTACTAATCCGAATCAGAATTTACACTTTCTGAGTTACAGTTTACTAATCTGAATTACATTTTACGCTTTCTGAATTACAATTTATTAATCTGAATTATAAGTAACACTTTATAAATTACAATTTACACTTTCTGATTTACAATTTACTAATCTAAATTACAAGTTACATCTTCTGAATCACAATTTACTAATCCGAATCACAATTTACACTTTCTGAGTTACAGTTTACTAATCTGAATTACATTTTACGCTTTCTGAATTACAATTTATTAATCTGCATTATAAGTAGCACTTTATAAATTACAATTTACACTTTCTGAATTACAATTTACTAATCTAAATTACAAGTTACATCTTCTGAATCACAATTTACTAATCCGAATCACAATTTACACTTTCTGAATTACAGATTAAATAACTCAGATGACGTCAGCTAGCAAAAAAGAGTTTTATCGCCCAAGAGCGGAAAAGTCTTGCTCTACGCATATTTTATTAAATTAAACAAAATTTGAAGTGCACTGGAAAATATTTAATTTTCAGTGATGGAAGGATTCTTTTTTATTGATTGATAGTATCAATAAAAAAGAATCCTTGAACTGTAAAAAAAATGTAAAAAAACAGTACGTTAAATAATGACATGGTCTGAAAGAAGAGCTATAGAAACCACAGTGAAGTGTGGTACTATTTTCATTCATTTATATAGATTTATTTATTACTACACCTTTTTAAATTGTAATTCAGAAAGCGTAAATTGTAATTCGGATTAGTAAATGGTAATTCAGAAAGTTTAAATTGTAATTCAGATTGATATAGATAGATATTTTTATTAATCCCAGGAACATGTTCATAAATACAATAGAACTATGTATATATAATAATGTTATGTTATAGGACTAGTCAATGAAAAAATATCACTATAAACTAAATTAAACTATAGTTAAGAAAATTCTCAACAGAATAAAAACAATGCTTTTGCAGCATCATTTTAATTTTAAATTTAAATTGTTTCATTGGCAGCAGTTTTATATTTGGCAGATGATTGTACATTTTTATGCCATTGTAGAGAGGATTATTCTTAAATAATTCGAGGCAATGCATCAGTATCTCAAGATATCTCTATTTCTTGTATTATAGTTACTAAACATGGATAATGTACGAAATTTACTTATATTCTTTTTCACATACAATAAGCATTGCAACATGTAAATGCAAGGCAACGGAAAAATTGTGTGCTGTTTAAAAATATGTCTGCATGAATTTCTAGATCTTAACCTAAGCATATAACGCAGACAACGCTTTTGCAACACAAAAACTCTTCGAGCATACGTTGCACAACCCCATCCCAGCAAAGCGTATGAAATACAAGAATGTACAAAGGCAAAATAATATTTCTTTAATGACACCACATTAATAACCGTCGCTAATTGGCGTATGATATAACAGCGGCTTGATATCTGATTACAAACAATGCCTCTATGTGCCGATCAACATTAAGGCCCGAAAATTTAGTTACATCAGAATGTTTTATATTACTAATATGATGTAATCATGTATACTTCGAGATGTCTTAAATTGCATCAACACTGTCTTTTTTACATTCATAATAAGACCATTTGAAGTTATCCAGTCATCAATTGCTGTAATAATCGTACTTAAATTTATGCTAGCTGTATGTAGATCTGCGGCTGAATGCAACTAAGACGTGTCGGCAGCGAACATTAGGATATTTCCATTCATGTATCTGCGCATATCATTGATATAAATAATAAATAATAAAGGTCCGAGAACATATTCTTGTGGAACATCGCAGTAGTTACATTTTACATCCGATTTGATATTATTTATCTCAACGACCTGGCACCTCTTATTGATAAATTGTAATTCAGAAAGCATCAAATGTAATGCAGATTAGTAATAATAATAATAATAATTTTAGTAAATGGTAATTCAGAAAGTGTAACTTGTAATTCAGATTAGTAAATTGTAATTCAAAAAGTGCAACTTTTAATTCAGACTAGTAAATTGTAATTCAGATGAATAATTTGTAATTCAGAAAGCGTTATATGTAATTTATTTTAGTAAATTGTAATTCAGAAAGTGTAAATTGTTACTCAGAAAGTATTATTTGAGGTTCAGAAAGCATAACTTGTAATTCAGAAACCAAGGGACGACTTTTATGTAGAATTACTATTTAGATACATGTATACAGGATGTGTGTAAATTTTCTAACAAATTTATTATTGATTGTCAAAAAATTGTTTGACAGGATTTTAATTTTGGTTGGAAACTACACTTTAAAATTTTCCATCATAGAATTCAGGTCATTATTATACGCTCTTACTTAGAGCCTTTTACGCAAATCAAGTTGTCAACATCAAGTAATGTTGGCTTGGAAATGAATACTTAAATATGTATCTACAGCAAAAACCTGTTGGATTGTAATTTATTTGACAACATGACTTAATAGTTGACAACTTGATTTACCCAAGGGCTCTTAGTAAGAGCATATAACAATGACATGAATTCTATTTTGGAAAGTTTTAAAGTGATTTGTTTTCAACCAAATTTAAAATCGACCTGTTACACCATTTTTATAAATATTAAATGTGTGACAACCTCTACACACACCCTGTGTGTGTGTATGTATCTATACATATAGTAATAGTAATAGTAAAACAGATCGTCCGTTGGTTTCGGAATTACAATTATTCATGCTTTTTGTATTGTAATTGAGGCTTTCTGAATATCAATGAATGCTTTCTGAATTATAATTTACTAACCGGAATTACAATTTACTATTCTGAATTACTTTTGACGCTTTCTGAATTACAATTTACTATTCTGAATTACTTTTGACGCTTTCTGAATTACAATTTAGACTTCCTGAATTAAAATTTACTAATTGAAATTACAAATTACACTGTCTGAATTATAATTTACGAATCTGAATTACAAGTAATACTTTCTGAATTACAATTTACTAATCTGAATTGCATGTGACGCTTTCCAAATTACAATTTACTAATCTCAATTACAAGTTACACTTTCTGAATTACAATTCACACATCTTGAATTACAATTTACTAATCTGAATTACATCTGACGCTTTATGAATTACAATTTGCTAGTCTCGGTTACAAGTTACATTTTCTGAATTACAATTTACACTTCCTGAATTAGAATGTACTAATCTAAATTACAATTTGTTCTTTCTGAATTACAGTTTATTAATCTGAATTACAAGTTGCACTTTTCTGAATTACAATTTACTAAAATGAATTACATGTGACGCTTTCTGAATTACAATTTACTAATGAGAATTACAATTTTTCAATCTGAATTACAGTTTACACTTTTTGAATTGCAATTTATACTTTTTTAATTGCAATTTACTCTTTCAGAATTACTATATATACTTTTTGAATGAAAATTTACTAATCTGAATTACATGTGGCGCTTTCTGAATTACAATTTACTAATCTCAATTACAAGTTACACCTTCTGAATTATAATTTACACTTCCCGAAGTACAATTTACTAATGTGAAATGTAATGTGCATGTATATCAAATTAACATGTGACTGTGAAGTATACAAGTTACACTTTCTGAATTATAATTTGCACTTCCTGAATTAGAATTTACTAATCTAAAATACAATTTCCTCTTTCTGAATTACTATTACAATTTACTAATCTGAATTACATTTGACACTTTCTGAATTACAATTTATTAATCTGAATTACAATTTACACCTTCAGAATTATAATTTACTAATCTGAATTACATTTGACGCTTTCTGAATTACAATTTACTAATCTGAATTACAATTTACACTTTCTGAATAACAATTTATACTTTGAATTATAATTTACACTTGCTGAATTAGAATTTACTAATCTAAAATACAATTTCTTCTTTCTGAATTACACTTTCTGAATTATAATTTATTAATTTGAATTACAATTTACACTTTCTGAATAACAATTTACACCCTCTGAATAACAATGTACACTTTCTGAATTACAATTTACTAATCTGGATTACAATTTACACTTACTGAACAACAATTTACTAATCTGAATTACATTTCTGAATTACAATTTATTAATCTGAATTTTAATTTACTCTTTGTGAATTACAATTTACTAATCTGAATTACAAGTTAGATTTTCTGAAATACATCGTATACTTTCTGAATTACAAGTAAAAAAGTGTAGACCAACAGAAAATGGATCGGCTGCGAGCCTACGTCGCGCGGCTCGTGGTAGACTCGCAGCCTGGTATAAATATGACGAATTTGGCTAGTTGTTGGCGCGACTCAAGTGCGCCTCGCGCGCGGCTTGCCAAATGTATACGCACCTTAACCAACAGGAAGAAGTTCATTTAAGATTTATTTTGTTTAATGACTTGTCAAAGATAGTTTAAAAGTAATTGAAGCAGTACTAGTTTTTGCTTGATTAGGTTAGCATTCAAGTATAAAGTTGAAATTCGTTGTCATATTCTCAATTTGTGATTCAGTCATTAGAAATAAATATATGTACTACTTTTTTAATACTTCTTGCAAAGTTTATCTTTCCAATTGTATATTCCTTTTTTCCATAAATCCTCTAGAACTACTTTCAATAATCTATTTCTTGGGCTATTATATCTTCTTGTTGCCTCCCCTTCATGTTAGTAGTGTTTTTGACATTCATACAGTGTCCATTCTCTTAATGTGCCCTAGCAATCTTGTCCATGGTGCAGATACATACTGTGTTTTGTGCCTTTTTTTTATTCCAAAAATTCTCAAGATATTTCTTTCCCATATCTCCAAGTTGCCTTTATCTCTCGTTAATTGTCACCCACATTTCACAGTAAGCGTTATGACCACCTTATACTCGTATTTTTGAATTTCTCTCACTGTTAGAATTCAGTGTCTCACTGTCCCCTATTCATTAATTTGTTTTCTATAGTATGATAAAAATTATTTTCATCCAGTATGGCGATGGAATAGTTGATAATTTATGAATGCAACTATAATCCACTTAAAAATCAAATGTTTGACATTTAAGTATAAACGTAGATGCATTCATAAATTACGAACTATTCCATAGCCATACTAGATGAAAATAATTTTTAATCATAGTTTATTTACTTATCATCTCTTCTCTAATCTAATTATTGGTTTTTCTGGTGGCTTTTTTATTTTACGTTTTCATGTACTTTTTTTAAATCTTGCCAAACACTACTTGGATTTGCCATTTTACTTGTTGTGTTAGTCTACTTTTTGTGTTGTATGTGAGATTCATAATTATTTTCAATAGTCAAATCAAATCTTCTGGTATCCCTAGCTCATTGCTTTGTATAGGTGATTTATTTTTGTGAAGTCATTTGTTTGAAATTGATAAACAGCTTGTATATTACTGTGTTATATTCACAACGTGTGGTTGAAGCCCCGTAATGGTAAAAACTTGATCTATAATCGATCAGTTGCTTCGAAAACTGCCTTGGTATTCTCCAACTGTCTTTTCTTCAATTTTCTGCAATTTGTTTTTGATTACTACAGCCAAAGTTTTGTAGACTGAGCCTACCTTTTGTACCGAAATCGGTCCTGTTTTCCTCTATCCATCTTTGTGTATATGCATATTTATATAACATGGACAAAACATGTGAATCAATAATACCTACACTTTTTCATAATTATTTTATTCGCACATATTTAGCACATGATGTTCAACTTGAACCAAAGTGGATGGCTTAAGGCGGGTTCTCACGATTCAATTTTAGTTGATCAACTACCGTTGTTCAACTAAAATTAAATGAAAATTAGTGTGTGAACATATGTTTCAATTAAAGTTGATCAACGTTAGTTGATTCGATAAAAGTTTGACCCAGTCAAACTCTTGTCGTTCAACTGATGAATCATCACTGGCTTTGTATCGAGTTGAAACTTGTTTGAAACCTGTGAACATTTTTGCCATGCTACGACTAAAACAGTACTGTTCGATGTGAAGTATATAAAATGGAACTAACTTTAATTTTGAAATCCAAAAGAACAGGAACAGATGATATTTATGAACCAAAATTGTTTTGGTTCTGACATTCTTAATTGATTTCTGTATATTTCTGTATCATCTAATGCCAGTTCTCTCAACAGAGTTTCTATTCAATCCCAGTTAAATTTTTCTAAGTTCTACCATTAGCAGAACACAAATCAATGGTGTACCTGCACTAATAACTGCATTTGGCGCCATTTTAATAGTAACTGTTGATTCGATTTAGCTTGAAACGTGTGAACATAAACCTTGATCAATTTTAGTTGTTCAACTAAAATTAAATGAAAATTAGTGTGTGAACATGTTTCAATTAAAGTTGATCAACTTTAGTTGATTCGATAAAAGTTTGACCCAGTCAAACTCTTGTCGTTCAACTGATGTATCATTACTGGCTTTGTATCGAGTTGAAACTTGTTTGAAACCTGTGAACATTTTTGCCATGCTACGATGAAAACAGTACTGTTTGATGTGAAGTGTATAAAAAGGAACTAACTTTAATTTTAAAATCCAAAAGAACAGGAACAGATGATATTTATGAACCAAAATTGTTTTGGTTCTGACATCCTTAGATGATTTCTATATATTTCTGTATCATCTAATGCCAGTTCTCTCAACAGAGTTTCTATTCAATCCCAGTTAAATTTTTCTAAGTTCCACCATTAACAAAACACAAATCAATCGTGTACCTGCACTAACAACTGCATTTGGCGCCATTTTAATAGTAACTGTTGATTCGATTTAGCTTGAAACGTATGAAGATAAATAAACCTTGATCAATTTATGTTGATCAACTTTAATTGATCAACTAAAATTAAATGAAAATTAGTGTGTGAACATGTTTCAATTAAAGTTGATCAACTTTAGTTGATTTGATAAAGTTTGACCCAGTTAAACTTTGATCGTTCAACTGGCTTTGTATCGAGTGAAACTTGTTTGAAACCAGTGAACATTTTTGCCATGCTACGATTAAAAGAGTACTGTTTGTTGTGAAGTGTATAAAAAGGAACTATCTTTAATTTTAAAATCCAAAAGAACAGGAACACAATATTTATAAACCAAAATTGTTTTGGTTCTGACATTCTTAGATGATTTCTATATATTTCTGTATCATCTAATGCCAGTTCTCTCAACAGAGTTTCAAATCAATCCCAGTTAAATTTTTCTAAGTTCCACCATTAGCAAAACACAAATCAATCGTGTACCTGCACTAACAACTGCATTTGGCGCTATTTTCATAGTAACTGTTGATTCAATTTAGCTTGAAACGTGTGAACATAAACCTTGATCAATTTTAGTTGTTCAACTAAAATTAAATGAAAATTAGTGTGTGAACATAGGTTTCAATTAAAGTTGATCAACTTTAGTTGATTCGATAAAAGATTGACCCAGTCAAACTCTTGTCATTCAACTGATGAATCATCACTGGCTTTGTATCGAGTTGAAACTTGTTTGAAACCTGTGAACATTTTTGCCATGCTACGATTAAAACAGTACTGTTCGATGTGAAGTGTATAAAAAAGAGCTAACTTTAATTTTGAAATCCAAAAGAACAGGAACAGATGATATTTATGAACCAAAATTGTTTTGGTTCTGACATTCTTAGATGATTTCTATATATTTCTGTATCATCTAATGCCAGTTCTCTCAACAGAGTTTCTATTCAATCCCAGTTAAATTTTTCTAAGTTCCACCATTAGCAAAACACAAATCAATCGTGTACCTGCACTAACAACTGCATTTGGCGCCATTTTAATAGTAACTGTTGATTCAATTTAGCTTGAAACGTGTGAACATAAACCTTGATCAATTTATGTTCAACTAAAATGAAATGAAAATTAGTGTGTGAACATATCTTTCAATTAAAGTTGATCAACTAGTTGATTCGATAAAAGTTTGTCCCAGTTAAACGCTTGTCGTTCAACTGATGAACTGGCTTTGTATCGAGTTGAAACTTGTTTGAAACGTGTGAACCTTTTTGCTACGATTAAAACAGTACTGTTCGATGTGAAGTGTATAAAAAGGAACTAACTTTAATTTTAAAATCCAAAAGAACAGGAACAGATGATATTTATGAACCAAAATTGTTTTGGTTCTGACATCCTTAGATGATTTCTTTATATTTCTGTATCATCTAATGCCAGTTGATTCGATAAAAGATTGACCCAGTCAAACTCTTGTCATTCAACTGATGAATCATCACTGGCTTTGTATCGAGTTGAAACTTGTTTGAAACCTGTGAACATTTTTGCCATGCTACGATTAAAACAGTACTGTTCGATGTGAAGTGTATAAAAAAGAGCTAACTTTAATTTTGAAATCCAAAAGAACAGGAACAGATGATATTTATGAACCAAAATTGTTTTGGTTCTGACATTCTTAGATGATTTCTATATATTTCTGTATCATCTAATGCCAGTTCTCTCAACAGAGTTTCTATTCAATCCCAGTTAAATTTTTCTAAGTTCCACCATTAGCAAAACACAAATCAATCGTGTACCTGCACTAACAACTGCATTTGGCGCCATTTTAATAGTAACTGTTGATTCAATTTAGCTTGAAACGTGTGAACATAAACCTTGATCAATTTATGTTCAACTAAAATGAAATGAAAATTAGTGTGTGAACATATGTTTCAATTAAAGTTGATCAACTGTAGTTGATTCGATAAAAGTTTGTCCCAGTTAAACGCTTGTCGTTCAACTGATGAACTGGCTTTGTATCGAGTTGAAACTTGTTTGAAACGTGTGAACCTTTTTGCTACGATTAAAACAGTACTGTTCGATGTGAAGTGTATAAAAAGGAACTAACTTTAATTTTAAAATCCAAAAGAACAGGAACAGATGATATTTATGAACCAAAATTGCTTTGGTTCCGACATTCTTAGATAATTTCTATAGGTATATTTCTGTATCATCTAATGCCACTTCTCTCAACAGAGTTTCAAATCAATCTCAGTTAAACTTTTCTAAGTTCCACCATTAGCAAAACACAAATCAATCGTGTACCTGCACTAACAACTGCATTTGGCGCCATTTTAATAATAACTGTTGATTCGTTTTAGTTTGAAACGTGTGAACATAAACCTTGATCAATTTATGTTGATCAACTATAATTGATCAACTAAAATTAAATCAAAATTAATGTGTGAACATGTTTCAATTAAAGTTGATCAACTTTAGTTGATTTGCTAAAGTTTGATGCACCTAATTGATTTGTTCTTAAAATTTTTCTAAGTTTCACCTTTAGCAAAACAAATAAATCGTATACCTGCACTAACAACTGTATTCGGCGCCATTTTAATAGTAACTGTTGATTCAATTTAGCTTGAAACGTGTGAACATAAACCTTGATCAATTTATGTTGATTAACTAAAATTGAATCGTCAGAATGCGCTTTTAGGTATATTTTAGCTAATTGAGTACACTATATAAGTGTTCGTAATAAACGAGTTACACTGTATTAATACCTTTCCAAGAGCTTATATATGGGTTACTGAATTAAGATACTTTTGACTGTTTTTTAGTAAATAATTCAGTTTTATTTTAGTTTTTGATTAGAACTTGTTTAATATTACTGATAATTTGGCATTTGCAGGATTCTGTTCAACTATTGTGTGGTTGCCAAAAGACAGTAGCTTTCTAATGAGCCACCCTGTATGTTTAGTTGTGTAAAACTAAGTTGTACCCTTCTCTTGTAAATTCATAGAAAGTTATGTATGTCATAAAAAGTGACGTCATGTTAAATATAGACGTACGGGAATGTTAAGGCCTACTTCAGGCCCGACAGGAGGCAAGCGCGGCGCCCCCTTGGGGGCACGGCACAAGCGCAAGCCGCCTCGCGGCATGTACATCAACCACGATGACTTGGCAGCAATGGCGTCGGGCCCCGCAGGCGTACTCATGCTTAAGGCCATGGACCGAGAACTAGAAGCTCTGCACCGACAAGTGAGTACCACTCGATGCTTCTGCCTTGCTTTCCCTTCCCCTGTGCTTGTGGAATGGAGTTCTGAATGTGTAGTCTTGCAACTGTGTCTAGTTATGTGTATGCGTAGACTTCAAGTAAAGTGTTTTGTAATAGGTTAAGTCTTAGTTGAGCTTGTTTTTGCATATTTTGGTTATTTCGAGAAAAGTGAACCAGGACGTCACGGCGCAAAAGCACTAGTAGATTTATTTCTTTAACTATACTTGTATTTCCAGGTGGGCTCCTCGTCGTGTGCCGCTGCGATAGCACTAACCTCGCTTCTCTTTTGTTGCAGATCCAGCAGAACAAGCAGGCGGTGAGCTCCCTCAAGCGCAAGCATTCGGACTCCCTCGAAGACCTCCGTCCTTCCGGCGACAACTCGTCGCGCATCAACTCGAGGTGGACCAACGAGGAGCTGCTCCTTGCCGTGCAGGGCGTGCGCAAGTATGGTAAGGACTTCAAGAGCATTGCCGAGGTTTTGGGCAACAAAACCGAGCACCATGTGCGTAGCTTCTTTGTTAATTATCGTAAGAGATACAATTTGGATATGGTACTTAAGGACTATGAGAAGGATAACGGTCCTATCGTGGTAGACGACGGTATAGATGAAAAGGTGGATCTCGACGATAGCGTGGATAACAATTCCTCTAACGATGTCATTTGTTTATCGCCGACACCCCCTGTGAAAAAAGACTTTAAATCTAACAAAATTGCCGTGGCTCAAGCTAGCAAATGATGATGTTGATAAAACTGCATTAAGAGTTGTAAATGTTTACCTTTTATACCATTCACTAGTTAAATTTAAAATTTAAAACAAGGAAATGTGTGAAGACGTATTGTATTTTTAGGTTTTTAGTTTCGTTTGACTGCAAGGAATATCTAACGATTTGCAATAATATCGTAAGGGTAGCATTTGTTATGTAGTGAATTAAGTTATGTTATTCCATTTACGTATGAATCGATCGAGGTAATATCGAAATACTTATCGTCCTGAAGCTCGCGCGTTACATCACGTCGGCGGGACTGAAGCGAGTAGTATGTACATACTATAGTGTATTTTATAAAGTGTGTATCAATAAAGTTCTAGGTTATTTTCCTTATTTATTTAGTGTCTTATGTTTTGCGTTTGTATAATTAGATTTGCAATTTGTATAACTAGGATATAGCAGAGTAAGTTTTTTAATTACAATGATAATGCTAAGTTACGATGGCTCTGTACCGCATACAACGATGGCTTGGATAAAGCTCCTGCATTCTTTGTTTTTGTCAGAAGTAATGGAGGAAATTAACGTAGGCTTTGAAAGTTATACATGTCTGTGATTCAACATTTGTTATTAATGACAGAATCGTTTTTAGGTCAATTTTCAAGCTTTAAAGCCTACTGTTAAGAGTTATTTTGTGAAAAAATGGTTTTTTACAGTTTTCTTAGTGTATACGAATCCATGTTCCACGTTGATTATAATGGAAAGATAGAGATTACAAATTTAATTCGATGTTATGGAACTTAACAAGTCTGGAAATAAAAACCGTTTATAAGAATTTTGTTGTGATAAATATGTAATACCCTATCTAAAGGGGTTTCGGACATTAGGGCGTGGCATTTGGGTGCGAGCGAAAGGGTGGAAGTTGCACGAGGCCATTAAAGTGCAAAGGGGATAGATACTTGAGCACCAAGATGTACAGATCTCCTTGGATTGTTGCAGGAGGAACAACTACACCCACTATTGTTGTTTTGGGAATGTGCCCTGTTTGATTAGAAATAAATTTTAGGTACATTTTAGAATTTTTAAAACTTGATATAGGAGCCATAATCAGGCCGTTTTATTTTTGTATTTTGTGTTACGAGGTGTAATAAAATAACATAGTGGTCAACTTTGATGAAGTGACACTTTATTTAAACCTGAAATGGACTTCTCGTGGCTATAACCTCAATTTTGCATTAAAAAATTGTAAAATATGCACAAAATTCGTTTCTAACCAAGCATGGCTTCTCTTAAAAAATGTGTTACTTCGTTGCAACCATTCAAATCTTCCATATTGTACACCCCGAAATTAGTTAAAACAATATGTGGCAGGCTTTTGCTCAAGCCTAAGTGACCTCGCCTTTCTGTCGAGCCATTATGCTGAAACGAAATGTGAGCAGGCATTTTTACTTGATCCGAACAAAATGAAAAAGACTGGAAGATTACGTTTGTTTGTAAGCTAAGAACAACTTTTGGTGATTGTTGCCAATTTTAGTACAAGACCTAATTTTATTGACTTATTAGTTCCTTTGTAAGTTATTTCTTAACCGAGTGCCCATTCGTATTTCGTTTCCATCAACGGCATATTATTTTATAATGTTTAATATTTATTCTGCATCTGACAGTTTGTATTTTTAAAATTGAGTAGCATCTGTCCATTCGAATGAACAAAGTAATACGTTCCCTTTTCATTTTTTAAAATGTAATAGATTTAACACTTTGTATTTTTCTGAATATTCATAATTGACTAATTTACATTTCTTTGTTTTTTTATACCTTATCCACTCATAAAACAGTACCGAAGAGGAAGAAGCAAAGCAAATATTTGCAAAAATTAAATTTTCGTGAGATTTACATTCAGTTTACATCATTTGTGATTCATTCACCTATCCAGCCATCGTGTATTCATTATGTGCTTAGCAAAATGAGTGATTCTCCAAATCGTTTTGCAGATTTCCTACATTGATATCTTTTATATTGTTTCGAATGATTCGAATAACATAGTAATAGTTGTAGCGGATAAGTTATAAGTGCTAGTTTGAAGAGCCATGCTCATTTGATTGAAATTCTGGCCACCCAGTTGTGATTTCGACAGAGAGCAAAAGCATCCTCGCATATGTATAAAGTTTTATATTAGGAGCAATGCGTGTAGTAAATAAAGCGTTGTTCATTCAAATGTAGCTATTCGGACTGATAAAGTACTTTTTAAATTAAAGTGTACATATATACATACTAGTAAGAAATATATTATTATCATACCAATGTGTTTCTGTTCGCTATTTCGTTTCCAGGTGTAATTGTAAAATAATACCAAAATGTTAATAGTAGCGTAGACTTCTTTTAATTCAGTCGTGCCGAGAGTGTTTTTTAAAAATATATCTGTGCCGCTTTACTTGCCAAAATTATCAATAATATTTTGTACCAGAATAATATAATTTTGATGCTGTAAAATTACAGCTATACTTTTAAAAGACATTCCGTCCATAATAGAATAGACACATGTAACATATGCATTTATTTGATGACTTGTATTTATTTACCAGATAGACCACATTGATTTAACTGTAGATGGTCATAGTACTAATTTGTTACATAATCTACCTAATTTAAAGTAAATATTGTTTTGAGAACCACGTGCTATAAAGTTCTACTCGTTACTCTCGAAGAGTAATCGGTTTGGAATGTAAATGATGGCAGCTGTTAAACCGATATCCTGCAACTAGTTTCGACTGTAAGTTGTTCAACAGTCATTTTGATATTTTAATTGCAAATATTATTTTCGTATTTAAGCATAATTATGCGTGTATTAAATACATTACAAATAAATGATAATTTAAATAATAAGACTGTATTTTTTTAGTTCCCGAAAATGCTAAAAGAACTCCCTAGAAAAGGTATTGTACTCCTCACTTACATATTCAATGGAATACTCCGTCTACACTATTGGCCCCTTCAGCTAAAAGTGGCCGAAGTAATTTTAATAGCCAAACCTGGTAAAAACCCACACCATGTTTCTCATACATCTTCTATCTACCATTTCCAAACTTCTACTTCCTAGAATCAGTCCCCTTCTGGATGTTATTCCAGACCACCAGTTCGGATTTCGTCAGTCCCATTCAACAGTGCCATCGGGTCGTACAAACCATAAATAAACCCATGGAAGTCAAATAATATTGCACATCTGTACTTCCAGATATAAGCCAGGTGTTTGACAAGGTGTGACATGATGGTGGCCTAATGGTAAAGGTGACAGGCTAGTAATCACAGCGATCAGCAGTCCTGGGTTCAGTACTTTACAAAATTAAACAAGCACTTCCATCCTATTTTCAACTCCTTAAATCCTACTTGGCTGATTGTCAATTCCAAACTAACGTAAATGGCGAATATTCAAACACTTTTACAATCTAGGCTGGGGTACCACAGGACAGTGTGTTGGGCCCTGTGATTTATCTATTGTACTCATCAGATATACCTACTACATCTAATACTACAATCGCAACCTTCGCCGACGATGCAATAATTCTTGTAAGCCATGAAGATTCAATAACTGCATCTTCATATGCACAAAGACACCTAAATCTTATACAAGATTGGATTAATAGATGGAACAAAAAAATCAAAGAAAGCAAGTCAACTCAAGTAACATTTACACTAAAAAAGGGCCAGTGTCCACCAGTAGCGTCAATAACATACCTATACCTGCATCGTCCTCAGCACGTTATTTAGGAATACAACTTGATGAAAAACTTACCCGGAAGGAACACATTCTAAAGAAGAAGGACCTAAATTGGCTGATTGGAAGGAAATCTCACTTGTCCCTAGAAAATAAAATCTTGCTTTATAAGGCATTAATCAGTTCTATCTGGACTTATAGCAACGAGCTATGGGGATATGGGGTTTACGGGTGGTTGTGCTCGCAAGTGCACGCGAAATGAGTGCTCCAGCTAAAATCAGGAAAACAGGTGTTAAAGTTTGTGCGAATTTAAAAGTAGTGCGGCCTAGGAAAAGAGAAAAACTGGTAAATCAAGCAGAGAAAAGAAATGAAAAGGTAATAAAAACAGTAGGACAGCAGAAGCCCGAATAAAACTAAAAGTGGATATACTACTCACGGCAAGCGAAGGCTGTGTGCCCAGCTGAAGTGAAGTGATAAACAGTGATAACGGATAAGTACAATCGACGAAGATACAGCGGACCAGACAAAGGCTGTAAAATGGGAAGTAATGGCGATTTTGAGGAAATTAAAGGAATGTTTATCATAATAAACAACAGACTGGCAGGTATTGAGGGTCTGCTGGAGAAAAATGATAAAGAAATTAAGGATTTGAGGCGGAAGAATGAACAACTGAAGCAAGTAGTTAAAAAACAAGAAGAGCAGATGGAGAACTTCGAAAAGGAACTATGCAGAAAAAATGTAATGATACACGGAGTAAAGGAGAAAGAGGAGGAAAGGGAAGATGAGCTGAGGAAAATGGCTAAAGAACTAGTATTTGAAAAAATGGAAATAGAGATGGACCTAAAAACAGAAATAGATGAAATAAGAAGAATCGGAAAGTACAATAAAGACAGAAGCAGACCAATCCTGATAGAGCTCACAACCGGTAGTAAAAAAATGGAAAGCAAATTGAAAGGTACAAATGTATGGGTGAACGAGGATTTTACAAAAAAGATACAAAATGAAAGAAAAACCCTGATCAGCCATATGCGTGAAGCTAGAGCGAGAGGGCATAAAGCATATCTGAAGTATAACAAGCTAGTAGTGAACGACTGGATCTACGGGATAGAAGAACTAGAACCAGAACCAGAAGATGAGCCAAAGGCAGGCCAACAAGAAAACAAGCAAAAGGGCAAATAGGAGTGGGATTTATGATAAGCGAAAAATACAGAGAAGCCATAGTTAAATTCACACCAATTGATGAAAGAATGGCAATAGTGAAACTGAAAACAACATTCAACAATATAGTGCTGGTAAATGTATACGCACCGACAGAGGAGGGAGAAGACGAAGTTAAGGAAAACATCTACCTATGCAAAATTAGAAAATGAAATAGTTAAGATAGATGCAAGACACGAAAATAGCATACTAGATGTAAGGAGCTTCAGAGGGGAAGATTGTAATACAGACCATTTTGTGGTAAAGGTTAAATTAAGACAAAGGATAGCCAGCGGGAAAGAAGGAAAAGCAATACGAAAGAAACAATACGATATAGACCGACTGATAAAGAGTGAGGAACTACAAGACCAATACAGTAGCAGAATAAAGGAGAAGTTCGAACAATGAAGAAATACAAAAAATGAAGAGAGTATAAATGCAGAGGAAATAGAAAGTAACTGGATAGAACTGAAAAGAGTAATTGTGGAAACTGTAGAGGAAGTAGTAGGTCAAAACAGAAAGAAAAAGAGAAATCATTGGTTTGATGAAGAATGTGAACGCACATTAGAGAAAAGAAACAACGCAAGAATAGAAATGCTAAGAAATATGTCTGACGAAAATATAGAACGGTGTAAAGACAAAAGAAGAATAGCAAATGCAAAATGTAGAGAGAAAAAGAGAAAGTACGAACGGAATAAACTAGAAGAGATAGAAGAAATGGGAAACAGGGCGAATACCAGAATGTTCTACCAAGATGTAAAAGAACAAAAGAAAGGCTTCCAACCTAGAACGCAAGTGTGATTGGAAACAAGGGAGAAATAATGAGAAGATGGAAAGAGTATTTTGAAAATCTACTGAACCCAGATAATAGAGAAACACAACTAGAGGAAGAGAAATGGGAAGACCAAGGAGAGGATGACAAAGTAGATCCTCCGACACATGATGAAGTACAACAGGTGATAAAATCACTAAAAAATCATAAAGCACTAAATAATGATCGCTTTATATCTCACATCCTCTTCTCACTTTTATGTCTTTAACATTTTTTAACTAAACCATAAAGAAAAACAAAAAGTGGAATGTGGAGAAAAGAAGAACGAATACAGGAATATAAGGACATTCAAACTGCAAGAAGAATCAACCAAGAAAAACTACCAAAGGAGAATATCGGAAGAAATATGTGGAGTAAACAAAAAGACAAATAGGAAGAAACAGACACCCTGGTGGAACAATGAGATAAAACGAGAAGTTAAGGAGAAGAAAACCTTATGGAAAAAATACCTGGGAAATAACAAGAATGCAGATGACTACAAAAGGTATACGGCGCAAAGAGAAAAAGTTAAAACAAGGGTAAAGGAAGGTAAAGCACAATCCTGGGAAGAATGAGGGAAAAAGATGGAAAGGGACTCAGCCGGCAATGCAAAGATGCTATACCATACTATAATAAATCTCAGAAAAGGAAAAAAGAACCCCCTAAAATGTGTAAAAGACAAAAAGGGAGAAATCATAAGGGAGGAAGATGAAACTATGGAGAGAGTACTACAGAAATCTATTAGCATCAAGCAATGAAGAAGAGGATTATAATAATGCTGAGATACTTGAGTACAACAGAGAACGAGAAAACGAAGAGCAGGAAGAGAGAATTATAGAACGAAGGGAAATAGTAAGAGCACTGGAAAAAGTCAAGATAGGAAAGGCACCGGGTGTTGATAACATAAAACTGGAGATATTGAAACATATGGGAGAAGAAGGCATCACCCTGCTACATAAAATAATACAACTAGCTTGGACGACAAACAAAATCCCAGAAGAGTGGAAAATTGCGGTGATAACTCCAATACATAAAAATCTGGTGTGATACACTCACACAACTTCCTTTTACAGTGATCTTATAATTAGTCAAAAATTTCATTTTTAATTTTTAACCATTTGTTAAAAATTTTCAAAAATTACAAATTCTACAAAAACGGTACAAAATCGAGTGTTAGTTGAAGAGACAAATTTTCTCTAGAATTTTAAGGTGAATTCAAAAATGTAATAATATACCGGGTGTTTTATTTAAAATAGGAGTTAATAAAAAAAATAGAAAAAAAAACAAAAGAAACCCACTTTAGAAGCATTCAACTGGAAAATCACCTATCTCACATCAATACACATTAAAAATGTAAGAAAAATGTAAAATTTAAAAAAAATCGTTAGAGCCGTTTTTGAAAAAATCGAAAAAAACTGAAAAATCACAAGAGTAAACACCTACTTCCGGTTATGCGATTTTCTTCAAAAGCTTGCTGTCTCATCTACATAGTACACAAAACTTATATATGAAGTTTCAATGCCATACCTCTTTTCATTTTTGAGATATTCTGTTCACAGACAGACACACAGACAGACAGACAGACAGACAGACCAATGAAAAAAAATATGTTTTTTGGGATCAGGGGACTCTAAAACGTGAAGATCTGTTGAAAACTCAATTTCGAATTTTTGGGGTGAATCCAATACTTCCTTTATAGTAGTAAAAGGAAGTAAAAATCTGGTGTGATACACTCACACAACTTCCTTTTACAGTGATCTTATAATTAGTCAAAAATTTCATTTTTAATTTTTAACCATTTGTTAAAAATTTTCAAAAATTACAAATTCTACAAAAACGGTACAAAATCGAGTGTTAGTTGAAGAGACAAATTTTCTCTAGAATTTTAAGGTGAATTCAAAAATGTAATAATATACTGGGTGTTTTATTTAAAATAGGAGTTAATAAAAAAAATAGAAAAAAAAACAAAAGAAATCCACTTTAGAAGCATTCAACTGGAAAATCACCTATCTCACATCAATACACATTAAAAATGTAAGAAAAATGTAAAATTAAAAAAAAATCGTTAGAGCCGTTTTTGAAAAAATCGAAAAAAACTGAAAAATCACAAGAGTAAACACCTACTTCCGGTTATGCGATTTTCTTCAAAAGCTTGCTGTCTCATCTACATAGTACACAAAACTTATATATGAAGTTTCAATGCCATACCTCTTTTCATTTTTGAGATATTCTGTTCACAGACAGACACACAGACAGACAGACAGACAGACAGACCAATGAAAAAAAATATGTTTTTTGGGATCAGGGGACTCTAAAACGTGAAGATCTGTTGAAAACTCAATTTCGAATTTTTGGGGTGAATCCAATACTTCCTTTATAGTAGTAAAAGGAAGTAAAAAAGGAGTATATTCAAACTGTAACAATTACAGAGGCCTATCATTACTATGCACATCATATAAAATATATGAACGAATAATAGATGAGAGATTAAAAAAAATAGAAACCACACTGAGCGACACACTAGCAGCGTTTAGAGCGGACAGATCAACACAAGACTGGATTTTCGTTACAAGACAAATTTCTGAAAAAATAACAGCGACAAATAAGAAATTGTATATATGTGCAATAGATTTAGAGAAACCATTCGACAGAGTGGAGAGAGATAAAATATGGAAGGTATTGAGGCAAAGATTTATAAGTGAGAAGATGATTAATGTAATAAAATGTCTTTATAAAAAACAGAAAACAGGGTACGAGTGGAAGGAAAAATGTCAAGAATCTTTAGCACAAATAGAGGCGTAAGGCAAGGGAGCATTCTAAGCCCGCTAATACTTATCACAATAATAGACGAAGTATCAAAAGAAGTAAGAGGGATGCACTTGGGGTATAGAAAGCTAAAACCAACAAAAATAAACCAGTTAATATAAGCGGACGACCTCATACTACTAGTCGAAAATAAAAAAGAGCTAAAAGAACGACTGAAAAAATGGGCAGAATGCTTCAAGGAATATGGCCTAAAAATAAATATACAAAAAACGGAAATAATGACAATGGGAGGAGAAGCTGGAAAGATAGCTGCAGCTGCATGAAGAGAAAATAAAAGAAGTAGAGAAACTAAAATACTTAGGAATTATAACAGAATCACACGGAAAAGTACAAGAAGAAATTTTTAATAGAATTAAAAAAGTGAATATAATATATAGAACACTATATAACCAGTTGTTCAACAAGAGGGAAATATCTAAGGAAACAAAAATCAGAATATATGAAGCAGTTTTGGTACCGACACTGATGTATAGCAGCGAATCATGGGTGTTAACAAACTATCTCAAAAATAAAATATCGGCATGGGAAATGAAAATGTTACGTAAGATCGCGGGAGTTATAAAAATGGACAAAATTAGAAGTGAAATAATAAGACAAAACCTGAAAGTGAAAAGTGTACTACAAAAAATTGAGATGGAACAGTTACGCTGGTTCGGGCACTTAATACGAATGAACAATGAAAAAGTTGTTAAAGTGATATGGAAAACACAGACAGAAGAGAAGAGGAAAAGGGACAGACCGAGGAAAAAGTGGAATACGGAAATAGTGGAGATATTAAAGAAAAAAGGACTAAGCTGGACCCAAGCAACACAAATTGCTAAAATTAGGAAGGAATGGGGAAAGATCATTACCTGAAGATAGGTAAGTAAGTAATAAACGAAAAGATGAAGCCGTGGATGGAGAAAGCAGTAGGAGAATACCAGTGTGGGTTTCGAAGAGGAAGAGTGACGATGGACCAAATTTTCTCAATCAGACAAATGCTCGAAAAATTCGGAGAGTACAACACTGAGCTGCACCACCTATTTATAGATTTTCGCCAGGTCTACGACACCATAATTAGAAAAGAGCTACTCGACAGATTGGACGAGATGAAGGTTCCAAGAAAATGAATAAGACTGACAAAATGTGCCTTACTGAAACAAAAGCAAAAGTTAGAGTTTAGGACTAACTATCGGAAAGCTTTATAAATAATAATGGACTAAGGCAGGGAGACGTAGTATCAAGTATATTATTTAACTTCACGTTGGAGAGAATAGTACAACGGATACCAGTCAACCTCGGAGGCTCGATATTTAACAGACGATGTCAAATACTAGCATATTATGCTGACGATATAGACCTTATAACAAAAAAAACAAGGGACATGGAAGAAGTATATGAATATCTAGAACAAGCGACGGATGAACAAGGACTAAAGATAAATACAACTAAAAAAATATATGGTAACAGCCTAAGAGACCTAAGTAATTACGAAAACGTTAACAGCATCACCTTCAATTAACATAACTACGAAAGAACAAACCAGTTTAAGTATCTAGGGTCCGTAATTAACGAGAAAAACGAAATCGGAGAAGAGGTCAAATCAAGAATAGTAGCAGGTAACAAATGTTACTACGGACTAAGAGACATGTTAAAATCAAAATCGTTGTCAGTGAAAAGTAAAATAAAAGTGTATAAAACAGTGATAAAACCAGTAGTGACGTCTGCAGGGGAAACATGGAGCACAACCAAAAGTGAAGCGAAAATGCTGGATACTTGGGAGAGAAAAATTCTAAGGAAAATATTCGGCCCAGTGAATGAGAACGGGATGTGTAGAGTGTTAACAAATCAAGAACTGAAGGTACGGTATGAAGGACCTAATCTATCTACAGAAATCAGAGGGAAAGGGATAAGCTGGCTAGGACATGTGCAACGTATGCAGCCCACGAGGGGACCTAAAAAGTGCTTAAACAATAAACCAGAAGGCAGTAGAAAGAGAGGGAAACTCAGACTACGGTAGCTAGAAGAAGTAGGAAAGGATCTTACGGAAATTGGTGTGATGAGATGGAAGGAAAAAGCAAAAGACCGTAAGGAATGGAAAAGGATCGTAAACAATGCAAAAAAGTTGGAAGAGAAACAATAAGTAAATGATAACAGCAACAACCAATCTAAAATTCGAGTAACGCAAAGAAGACTCACTCCTGAATAAACCCCAGGAGGGTTGAGATGCGTGTGATGAACGCGCCCTGTAAAAAAATAAACCCGTTCTGAAACCCCTAAGGAGGTTAAAACCCTTCATGGGTTGTCGCACCAAGGAGTAAGTAAGTAAGTAAGTATGGGGATATGCCAGTAAGTCAAACACAGCAACTAGCAAACGTTCCCAATCCAAGATTCTTAAAGCGATGACTGACACACCATGGTATGTAACCAACATAGTGTTACACGACAACCTCAATATTCCATTCGTTCAAACTGTTTTACAAGAGCTTAGTGCAAATCCTCATACCCGACTAGAAACTCATGCCAATCCACTCATGCAATCACTCCTACTACAACAAGACGCCAGAAGACTAAAAAAATGCTAGTTATTGACCTCGTCGAAGGAGTTCCCATTCCGCCATCAAGGACTATTTAGTGTTAAGGTCCTATGTTATCATTATCACATTAGCCCATAGAATGTTAATTCTGATTGCTAATAAATAAATCTAGAAAAAATGTTCCCAAAGTGGGAAGTCTTAATTGTTTTCCATTTCACACTAAACTTACATATTGCTATCATCCTAATAAGAAATTTTGAAAATTGAGTCAAGTACATCTATAGGTCAGTTTTTCACAGCTGCTTCTATTAATTTCTTTCGCAATTTAGAGCTCGTTTCTAGTACGGAATCACGACGTTCTGCACTAAAACAATTTATCACTTTTGCCGCAATATATTGTTATGGTACATTAAAAGCAGTTTTGGCTGAAGATTAAATGTAAAAATAGAAAATATTAAAAAGAATTGGCTGTTTGAATGAAGTTCATTAAAAGAATTCGAATTTGAGATAATTTAAGATGAAAGGGATAACATTTGAGTAGTCTTTAGGGGTTTTGAAAATTATAAAGTAAATACATGTAGTACAGTCAAAATAGTGTAAAAATACCATTGACCTGGGAAAAATTGCAACACAAATGATTCTTTTTGCATTATACTCTGAAAAGTGTGTATTTTAACATACTCAAAATCCCCATTAATCCCGGCCCGGGAAATCAATCAAAATCCAAGATGGCGGCTGAATTTTCCGATTTTTGCCTTTTTTTCTTTATTTTGCGGAATTTATTGCCGTAAAAAAGATAATGTGCACTTAAAATAGGTACTTATTATGTACTGAAGCATGCCATTTACATCATACTTTTGAATTACTTTCATACGTATCGTTATACAGTGTCCGCCAAAAAATCGGCATATGGGAAAAACATTTTTTTGATTAAAAAAAAAGCTTTTTACGTCAATAATTTGTGCTTCTCTAAAAACCTATTTAGCCTCTATCATATATACCGAGTGATTTTTACTTATTGAGAAAATGGAGTTTTTCGAAATTGTCGAAATCCAAAAATTGCCCTTTTTCGTAAATTAAATAAGATTTCAATGAGATTTTTTTAGAGTGTGTTATTTTTAGCTAACTGAGCAATCTCAAGGCCAGAAAACACCTATTTTTTTAACTTTCGCTAAAAATTCATTTTTCAATTTTTTAAATATTTTCAAAATTTCACATTTCTACCAAGACTTAATATTAAAATTCATTTTTTTTATGTGAAGACATTAAAGATTTATAATTGGAGTGGAAGCATCATGGTTCACTACCTCCTCGAAAATTTAAGGTTTATCCATCAGCCGGAAAAGTAATGGTTTCTGTTTTTTGGGATGCCCAGGGAGTAATTCTAATTGATTTCTTACAAAAAGGAGCTACAATAACAGGCAACTATTATACAAATTTAATATCAAAATTGCGCGAAGCTATAAAGGAAAAACGTCGTGACAAATTGAAACGTGGTGTTCTGTATCACCAGGATAATGCACCGAGCCACACTTCTTGTGTTGCTATGGCTGCCATAGCCAATCCAGGCTTTGAACTACTTGAACATCAGCCATATTCTCTAGATCTCGCCCCTAGCGATTACAGAGTGTTCGCCAAACTCAAGGAATAGCTTCGGGGGAAGAAATTTTCATGCAATAATGAAGTAACAGATGATGTAAATCAGTGGTTTGCAGAGATTGGACAATCCTTCTTCCAAGAAGCCGTTACAATGCTGGAGCATCGGTGGGATAAATGCATTAGGCTTAAAGGAGATTACGTAGAAAAATAAGGTAATATAAATTTTAAAAGAGTCATCTATATAGTCATCCAACTCAATAAACGGTACAACCTCCAATTAATCCATGGATATGCACCAACAATTACATCAGAGGATGAAGAAATGGAAACCTTTCTTGAAGACATCACGAAGGCAATACAGCTAGAAAAGACGCATTTTACTATCATTAGCGGAGACTTTAATGTGAAAATTGGACAAAACAGAGCGGTGACCCTGACCAAATTGGAAATTTTGGCTTAGGTATAGGAAACAATAGGGGAGATATGTTGCTGAACTTCTTGAGAAGTAAAAACCTATACTGCCTTAATACCTTCTTTAAAAAGCCCAAACAAAGAAAATGGACTTGGAGAAGTCCTGACGGTAGAACAAAAAATTAAATCGATTACATCCTTACAAACAACAGGAGAATATGCACAGACGTTTCAGTAGTTAATCGATTCGATGCGGGTAGCGACCATCGGTTTGCGGAAAGTTCGTTCCCCACATTTCGTTCCCCACATTTCGTACCCCACATTTCGTTCTCGGGATATTTCGTCTCCCCACATCTCGTACCCGGAAACTTCGTTCCCGAGCGAGCTCAATTTATCTCCTAGATTACAGGGTGTTGAAAAACGAGTGCAGCGATCGGAATGCAGTTAGAAAAATGAAAGATATTTTAATTAATTTATTTTTTATAATAAACTTATAAGAACTATATACAGTATGTCCACGGCTTGAGTTTATAAGAGGAAATTAAATTTTATTTTTAGTTTTACACAAAACTGTTATAGGAATTATAGTTTCTGCTTGGTTTGTAAAGAATTTTAAGAAAATGTTCACATTTTCAAAAACAAGTTGGCCTTGACAGTTAATCAAAAACTATCTTCTTTTCAGGTAAACTACCCTTTTTGGTCATGATACGGCAAAATATTACTAAGAAAAGTTGTTCAGAATGAGAAATAATGCCCTATACTTAGATTAAACCGTCATTTTTAATAAGTACAATTTATTTTGTTCTTATAAGTTTATTATAATAATTAAATTAATTACAATATCTTTCATTTTTCCAACTGCATTCCGATCGCTGCACTCGTTTTTCAACACCCTGTAATCTAGGAGACAAAATGAGCTCGGTCGGGAACGAAGTTTCCGGGTACGAGATGTGGGGAGACGAAATATCCCGGGAACGGAATGTGGGGTACGAAATGTGGGGAACGAAATGTGGGGAACGAACTTTCCGTATCCCGCGACCATCGGCTAGTAAGGGCTAATTTCTCTTTTGATTTAAAAACCGAGAGATATAAACTAATTAAACAACCTAGGTTCCCTACCATAGAAGAACTAGAACATAACAAACAAGAATATCAACTAGAATTAAAAAATAAATATGAACCAATCGAGATACTACACGAAATTGAATTGAATGACCTTTCCGAAAAAATTCACATTGCAACTAAGAAAATCTTTAGTAAATCTAAAAATCGAGATGGGAAACTACGAAAAGAAACATTAAAATTGATAGAGAAAAGAAGGAAAACACCTAGAGAAACAATCGAATATCAAACCCTTAATAAGACAATTAGCAAGGAAGTAAGAAGAGACATTAGAACACACAACACCAAAATTATAATAAGTACCATAGAAGACAACACAAACATGAAGGTCCTGAAATCAAAGAGATCACTAGGTAAAAACGTGATCACCAAAATGAAAAACCAACTCGGCACTATTGTATCAGACCAGACGGACATCGCAACACTTATTAAAAACTTTTACTCTACGAGTCCACCATACCAGACCCTACAGTTTCCACATCACATATCCGCAATGTGGGCTCCGAGGAAATTCCTGAAATAACTAAGTCAGAAATACGTGCAGCGCTAAACCATATGAAAAACGGGAAAAGCCCAGACGAAGATAACATCACATGCGAGATGCTCAAAATGGGTGGCGACATCATAGAAGAAGCCCTGAAAGTACTATTTAATAAATGCTTAAATGAGGGGAGGATTCCGGAAACATGGCAAAATGCAGAAGTTGTCTTATTATATAAGAAAGACGACAATAAAAATATTGAAAACTACCGCCCAATAAGCTTATTGTCACACCTATATAAGCTTTTGACCAAGTTACTAACTAATCGATTGACAAATAAACTTGACGAATACCAACCAGTCGAGCAAGCCGGATTTCGGAAAGGTTATAGTACGATTGACCACCTACAAACAATGAGAACCCTAATAGAGAAAACCACGGAATACAATATTCCTCTTCATCTGGCATGCATCGACTTTCACAAAGCCTTGGATTCTATCGAAACATGGTCATTCCTAAGAGCTATGGATGGAGCAAGAATCGATTCCCAATACTCGACACTTTTGAAGAACTTATATGAAAAAGCAACCTTTCACGTACAAATTAACGAGAATCTGAAAACAGAAAAAAATCCGCTTAACAGAGGCGTTCGCCTGGGCGACACTATATCCCCAAAGCTCTTCACTTTAGCCCTTGAAGATGTATTTAAGAATCTACCCTGGGAAGAAAATGGTATAAACATTGATGGCACATATCTTAACCACCTACGCTTCGCTGACGACATTGTTCTCATTAGCAGTGATATTCAAGAACTAGAAAACATGATCGTCCAACTAAATGAAGCATCCAAAAAAATTGGACTAAAAATGAACTTTTGCAAAACAAAGGTAATAAGTAATAGTGTGGAACAAGTCAACGTAAACAACGTAATACTGGAAAAAGTAGAAGAATATATATATCTCGGACATCATAAAAATCGGGAAAGAAAATCAAATGGCGGAAACCAAACGCAGAACCGGTCTAACCTGGGCAGCGTTTGGAAAACTCAGTTATATATTCAGAAACTGTGACATCCCTATAAACCTAAAACGCAAAGTTTATGACACCTGCATACTACCAGTAGCGACATACGGTCTAGAAACTATGGCCTTGACAAAAAAGACAGCGAATCGTTTGAGAACTACGCAAAGGGCTATGGAACGGGCTATGCTGGGTATTAGTCTAAGAGATAAAGTTAGTAATGAGGAAATCCGTAGGAAGACAAGAGTGACAGATGTAATGAAGCGTGTTGCAGAACTCAAGTGGCAATGGGTCGGACATGTGGCCCGACAAAAGAAGGAAAGATGGACTTCTAAGATAGTAAATTGGCGCCCCAGACAAACAAAGAGAAGTGTGGAGAGACCGCAGAAACGATGGCTCGATGACATCAAGGAACGAGCGGGACATGGATGGCAACGACTAGCACAAGACAGAAAAGCATGGAAGCATATGGGAGAGGCTTACGTCCAGGAGTGGACAAACGACAGCTGACGAAGAAGAGACCGGAAGTTGGTCGGGGACGGAGCATAGGGATCACCCCTCGTACATTGTAATTACGTTTTCTTGTTCTTGTAAGTCTGATGTGTAATAAAAGTTCATGTGATGTGTAATACACAATACATGTAATCATTTTATTTATATAAGAACTGCCTGTATATTAATGACAAACATGGCAAATTCAGCTGCCATCTACGATTTTGACTGATTTCCTGGGCCGGGATTAATGGGGATTTTGAGTTGATGTAAATGGCATGCTTCAGTACATAATAAGTACCTATTTTGAGTGCGCACTATCTTTTTTACGGCAATAAATGCAGCAAAATAGAGAAAAAGGCAAATTCAGCCGCCATCTTGGATTTTGACTGATTTCCCGGGCCGGGATTAACGGGGATTTTGAGTATGTTAAAATACACACTTTTCATAGTATAACGCAAAAAAATCATTTGTGTTGCAATTTTTTATTAAAATAATATGGTGAAGTAGGTAAGACTCAAATAAATTTAATTTATAGATGGCAGGAATAATTAGAACATAGTAGTTAAGCAGATGTTGTTTACGATTATTAGAATAACAACTCATAGAAAAATAGAATGTACCTTTTGATATAATTTTTCGGTCTGAATAAAAACATAGAAATTACCCTATTTTTTAATATGTTAGTGTGTGAAAACATTTAAAAAGGGGTTTTCCTGCTAGCAGCCAAGGGTTTGACAAGTTGACAGGTGTTGCCAGTAACCAGTGCATCACGGCAGGACTAACTAGGGGTCCGGGCTGTTGACATCAGGAGGAGTATTATCTTGGAGGTGATATTGGAACAGAAAGAGTGAAAACAGTTCAAGGTGGGTTGTAGTTTTGTCCTATCGACGCTATAGTAAATAAAAGACAATTTAAAAAGTGCAATTAACTATAATCAAGTACCTACCGCATAATATTGGGTCAATAGGATGTGAGTAGAATGAACATTTGTTATATTTTATTGAGATTATTAATAGCACATTGTTTGACGTGAAAGGTGATAGTTAATGTTATTAGGTTATTACACAATTCAAAGTCATTGTTAAAATAAAATGTAATTAACAAGCAACTAGATAATCGAACCACCCTGAAAGAGTCTTAAGGCGCTATCAATTTTAATAATTATAATTTGGATATTTAAAGATATAATTCAATTTATAAATAAGAGCAGCCAGCACAATATTTATAGCATCTTTGGCCTATACTCTTCTCACATTGAGATACTATCACAGATCTAGCTGTATTGCTTCTGGTATTCCTTCCATGCTCTATAGGTAACCATTGATTATTTTTTATGCTTTGCTCAATCGCCGATACACAGCAGTTTTGCCTCAGATTTAGGACAGTGATTTCCGCGTATAATAGTTCGGTGGAGTAACACTTCTCTTTCTTGAGCATCACTTTTAGAATGCACTTTTGTATTGTTTGGAGTTTTTTGTAACGATATCCCGAGCACCTCCCCAGCTTATTATATTGTATACAGTTGATCTAGGCTTAATACTAATCGAAGTTTGTAAAATACACATGTCATATCTTAATTTATGTGCCACATGCTCAACCTGCCAATCCCATTTTAGATGGCTATCAACTAGTATTCCTAGGTACTTTGACGAGTTTGCCTTTTCTAGAGCTGGGCAGTCACAATTGTTTTCATTTCCACACTTTCTTTCATGTATTATTATGTCTCCAAAATCTGGTATACTGTCAATGTAGCAGCCGAACGGAAGGAAAAGAGTTTTCCCCATATTTAATGTAAGATAGATAATTCGGAACCAATCTCTAAGTACCGTGAAATCGAATTGCACACATCTCATCAGTTCTTCCCAGGATTGACTTTTGATAAATAGCGCAGTATCATCCGCGTAACTGAGTATCTGTCTCTGTATATTGATGTTGAAGATGTCATTTATATATAAGATAAATAGGATTGGACCCAGCACCGATCCTTGTGGAACTCCGTAATTTAATATAATTTCTGAAACTTCTTTGTGGCGTGAATTCATAATTCATTTTCTTATCACACGCACAATAAATACTTTTGAAACATCAGTATACCGTAAGAAAACCAATACTAATAGGTACTTACATTTTAATTCTAACCATCACAAAAACATAAAGACAGGCGTTGTAAAAAGTCTTTACGACAGAGCCAAAGTTGTTTGCTCTAATGATACAATTTTCAAAAAAGAGAAAGAATTTATTATTAATGTTTTACAAGATAATGGCTATCCAGAGACTCTTGTTCGGAACATTTTCAATACACGAAGCAATGCCACACACATACAAAGGAATGACACTCAAAAATATAATACTCTTACTATACCATATATTCCAGGCATATCTGACAAAATTAGACGAATTGGAAATAGATTCAATGTTAGGACGGTATTCAAAACGATGAATACTTTACGGTCAGTTCTTACAAAAACTAAACCGTTCAACGAAGAACAGCATTCAAGGAATTGTATATATAGTATTCCCTGTGAATGCGGGAAATATTATATCGGTGAAACATCCAGGCCTTTAGCAGTAAGAGTTAAAGAACATAAAAATATGTTGAAAACGTATCAATTCAATAAGTCTAAGCTGGCAGAACATGCTTGGGATGAAAACCATAAAATACAATGGGACAACACAAAGATCTTGTCTAAAGAATCGATGTCAACTAGGCGAAAAATTAAGGAAACGGCATACATTTTACTTAACGAAGAAAAATGCGTGTCGTCTTTCTCAATATTTTTAGACAATAGTTGGCTATCGATTCTTAAAGATGAGATCAAGTAGGTACAGATATCAACAAACGTCAATGTCAGAAAATTTATTGGAGGTTGGTCGTTTTTTCTTCCAGTGAACAAAAGATAAGTTCTTGTTAGTTTTAATTGTTATTCGTTGATAACGAGGGCAGATTGTCCCTCGAAACGTTCGTTGTTAATATTTTCGTTATTTAATATTTTAATTTGCAGAGTGGCGAAATACCCATATAAGAAAATGAATCCGTAATTTAATGGCAACGGCTCACTACATTGACCCTTTATTTTAACAACTTGAGATCTACCTGTTAGATAACTTCTTAATAGGTTATGGACCTTACCGCGAAAACCATACCGCTCGAGCTTTTGTAATATTTTTTAATATTTTTGAGTGTCATTTCTTTGTATGGGTGCGGCGTTGTTTCGTGTATTGAAAATGTTCCGAACAAGAGTCTCTGGATAGCCATTATCCTGTAAAGCATTAATAATTTCTTTTTCTTTTTTGAAAATTTCATCATTAGAGTAAACAACTTTGGCTCTGTCGTAGAGACTTTTTACAACATCTGTCTTTATGTTTTTGTGATGGTTGGAGTTAAAATGTAAGTACCTATTAGTGTTGGTTTTCTTACGGTATACTGATGTTTCAAAAGTATCTATTGTGCGTCTGATTGGTGTATCAAGAAAAGGTTGTTTTGCTTTGTTTCTAATGTGAATTTGATGGAGGTTTCTTACTGTTAATATGTTCAAGAAATTTGTCCACCTCATCCATATCATGAAACCACATTGCAAAAACATCATCAACATATCTCCACCAAACTACTGGTTTGTTGGTCTAGGGGAGAGTCTGGAACAGTGGCCACCTTTTTATAAAGAAATCCATAAACGCCACAATTAACGTTTTTAGCAGAATCTGCTACCACTAGACAACAACTACTATATTTACCCTTATAACATTGCATTCTAGAACTGAAAAGATTCATTTGTAACAAAAAGTTGGTAGGTGCAAAAAATTGTTGCAAAGTGGCAGCTGTACCTGCAGGGATGGTACAGTGGCCAGCGCTTGTATGCAGATAAAAATATATAAATAAAGATATAGACATTCACAAAAGTAATAATTTATTTTGGAAAAAAATAATGTCTTACAAAAAAGCAACTCAAATATCCTCAGAAAGCAGCCTAAAATTATTTACTTTTAGTTAATAAACATTATAGTCCAGAGAAATTAGACAAAATAAAAGCAAAACTTCGGAAAAATTCCCGGAAAGCTGGATTTTGGTATGAACCTTGATATTGTGGTTCTAAACAAAATGTCAAAAGTCCTCATCGATCCGAGTGCCGCTAAAAATTTTAAGGGGGGGCAAATGTCACCAAAAACGGTATTTCTTGAATATCTCGTTAACGGTCACTTTTACAGAAAAAATATTGATTATCAAATTTGTAGCTTATAAAATTTCTAACAATAAAGATATGATAACTTTTATTCATAAAAGTAACCGTTTTGGAGATAATTCGATTTACAGAGTTGAAACGTGCACTCTTTTCCACACCACCTTCGAGGTAGAGTACAAGGTGCGTTTTTTTCATGTGGTGTCCCCAGTAGGCATATTCCACGTTTGGTTTTGTTTGAAAAATGTTTATTTAAAAAAAAATTATAGTGAACTTGTTCATTAATCAATTTTGTATTCAAAACAGGAGTTATTAATATTCATCTTCAGACTCTATTTCAATCGGTATGCTTTCCTCTTCATCATCTTTTTCCTCTTCTTCTTCTTGTTCTTCTGCTGTCTTCTCTATTTCCATAGATTCGGTCAGGAAACGTGATGGATCTATATCTTCAGTGGAGTCGCAAGTATCGACGTCATTTATATCGGGTGTTACATTTAAGCAAGACTGACGAGATAAAGTATTTTTTTTCGGATTTTGTTCACAACGTTGTTTATAGTATAGTTATAGTGACGTTCTCCAAAGCACCCTACATTTATCAGTCTACCCAATCCTTTACCTTAAAATAATTCCAGGTTTCTTAAGATTTCTTAAATAATTTGTTATAAACGTTTGAAAAAAAAACTATATTTTATTCGGAACAAAAGTATCTTTATGTGGCTCGGCTGTAATTATATATATATAAACAGTCCAGCCACGCTAAATAAAGTATAATTTTTGCTCCTAATAACATAATATACTATTATGCTCCTACACGAATAGCAAGCTGATGTCCCTTGAGGTTTTATGACAACGAAGGGGAACTTTTCGGAGCACATTTCTTCTCTATCTAGACTACAGTGTACTATATATGTGTTTCTTTCTATTTTTATGGGCTCTGAAGGTAGAAAATTCTGGAATATTTCAAGTCGCAACTCCAATGAGATATACATGTCATTGAGGAGTGCATCTATTCGTTACAACTCTGTAAATCGAATTATCTCCAAAACGGTTACCTTTACGAATAAAAGTCATCATATCTTTATTGTTAGAAATTTTATAGGCTACAAATTTGATAATCAATATTTTTTCTGTAAAAGTGACCGTTAACGAGATATTCACGAAATACCGTTTTTGGTGACCTTTGCCCCCCCTTAAAATTTTTAGCGGCACTCGGATCGATGAGGACTTTTGACATTTTGTTTAGAACCACAATATCAAGGCTCATACCAAAATCCAGCTTTCCGGGAATTTTTCCGAAGAGCAATGTCTAATTTCCCTGGACTATTATACATTGACAAACTGATGGAAAACGAAAATAAATTTGCTGTTCTAGTAGTACCACCTACTTTTACAGGTTGAGATAAATGAAGTACAATATCACTAAATGGAACTGTAGCTATATTCGAAACATTGGGATACGCAAAGTTGTTTCCATGACGCCTCAAAAATGTAACACTGAACTCATCAGTGCCTTAAAATTTCTATTACGCGCCCAACTTAATATTTAATTTGTTTTTTGTAGAAAACTTTACAAGAAAAAAGAAGTCCACACCAATATCCCCTGTATCATTTGCAATGGATTCATCGTTTTTGTTCGATGCAGAATTCAAACTTATATCATCAAGAGTTGGTCAACTCAACTTCTAGATCACTGTCACTCGAAATTTCTTCAGATTCTTTATATTTGGTTTATTTTTTTACTGATGTTTGTATATCAGCTAAGCAGTCTACAATTTTTCTTTTTACATTAAGCTGTTTTTGTGAGCTACTTTCGAGATTCTTTCAATTTTTGTTCTTCTTCAAGCATTTTAAGAATCGGTGTGCTGATTAATATTTCAGTTTTTTTTTGGCGTCTTTTACCTGGCTCTGAAAATGGTTGCAAAACAGTGGGAGAAATAAACTGCTTTTCCGGAGTTCTGTTTTATAACGCTGAAGATGTTGATGGTGTGTTTTCAGATAACTGTTGTTCGTGGTTAGGCTTGTCATTCATTAGGTTAATAATTTCCTGTTTGTGTTCTTCACGTACATTCACTATTGTTTCAGTTTTTTCTCTTTGGATATCAGTTACAGATGCTGCCATGAAATCTCCATCGTTGAAAATACTGTTGTTAAAACGATATATCCCAGTGGACCGAAAACCAGAAACACAGTTGCGAGGCGTGAAAGCAAGTGGATAAGAGTGTCCTAAAATTTCTGCGATGTCGTAGATACTAATTCTTTTTGTTATTCTCCTTTGCTAATTGTATAATCTCTAGGAAAGTGTGAGTTTCGAGGTTGTCCTTGATTAATAAGACTGGCAATTCAAGCGTTGGTTTATCATGCTTTATTAAGTGATTCAGCCATTGCACAAAAATTTCAGTAGACATGTAACCTGATGGTGATGCTGTACCAACGGTTCCAGGTGGTAGATGGCGCATTTTTTATTATGTAATCTTTTAAGTATTTTCTTGGGAATATTAGGAGTGGCGGTATATTATTATTATTACTAATAGCGTTAATACAGCCGCACATGGTAACTAATGTGCATCGTTCACTTGATGTGATGTGACCAACCTGTTTTTGTCTTTTTCTTGTAAGAACCTTTCCCGTTCGTTGAACTGTAGTGAGGGCTGTTTCGTCGACATTATAGACCTGCTCAGGTCCCAGGTTATACTTTTCATAAATCCGACGAAGATTATTGAAAAACTGCTCCATGACTGGTTTATTAAACCCCATGGCTCTGCACAAAGATGTAGCTTCTGCTGCTCTTATGGACAACTCTTTTCTCCTCTTCATAAAGCCATTGAACCATAATCTTCCCGCATTGCAATTTTCTCTCCAAGAAGCAGGTTTTTTTATCATTGGCCACTGCTAATCATAAGCACATTTAGGGTTCATGCTATGATGCAGCTTTGTCATTGTTTGAGAAAATGTTAGATTTTTTAATTTGTGTAATCAAACTCTATTCTATTTGTGGTTAATATTATCAAAACTAATTTCCAATTAATAGTAGAAGAACACCGTATCTTAGAAACCCGATGCCTTTTTGTTATTAACAGGGAGAAAAATTGAAAATAGAACTTAATGTAGCTTGTCGAATTTGTGCTCCAATTTTAAGTGATGTTTTTCAATAATAAAAAAGTGCTTTACCACATAAAAAGTACCCAGTTTTATTAACAAAGTGTTTATCCAGCTGTGGAATTGTTTGTGGCAGTTTCCGCCACGATAGAATTACATTTGCAAATCTGATATTCCCAGGGTCGTTTCCAGCCAAGTTAAGCATCGGAACCCAGAGGTTAACAGTCGGGGGCATCAGCGGGGTCTGCAAGAATGTTGTTGTCAACATCTGCGACCAGGAAAGCGGAGTCCGAGGCAGAAAACCGGGAGCGTCATCTGCGACCAGCATAGAACCGAATTTCACGAGGTAGTATAGATCTGTAAATTGAGGGTCAGCGTACGGGAAAGCAATTAAACCTTGCCGAAGAGGCCTATCGCTTTTCCAAAAGCTACGCCATAAGAGTCCGTAAAAGCCTTGGCGTCAGTAAATTTTGCGAAATTGGCCAGAATCAAGCACCATAAACAAATGAATGTTGACGTGGGTTCTACGTCATCCTGAGAATAACGAAGACAAGGTTTTAGTTGCCAAGCTGAATATATATATGATGCCTTCTCGCAAAATTTCACGATTTTAAACGTTCAAACACACGCAGTACGCACAAACCATGTTTTGTGTTCATCTGTCAATTTATGAGGTTGTGAATTATCTACTAAGAACTAGCAAATGAGCTACGTTGAGACAAATAACCTAAAATTTGAGAATATAGCCCATTTCAAAACTTAACCCTGATAAGCAGTTCTTGTGTTTGCCCTGAGCTAAGCGTGTTAGATATTGCAGTTAAATAAAATAGAAAGAGGGGCAATCAACCATTTTATTTGTGCAATTAATTATTACATTCCATTTTAATCAGCCTTAAATTACTGACATTGGCGTAACTAGGATTTTTGGCTGGGGAGGGCCAGGCCGCCCAACCAACCATCGTCAATACGTCTGTATACCTATAACGACATGAATTTACATACATACATAACTTTTTCACATAAATTTACTTATGTGCTTGTTCTTTGGCGCTGTTATACAAGGGTAGCCCCATAAATTTCTGCAATCTAATAAAACAAGAGTTTTGTAGCCAACATTTGCTTTTATTATTATTTCTCAAAATAGTAGCCTCGAACTCGAAACATTTACGCATTTGGTAAAACCAATTTTCAAAACATAAATTCCACCCTTTTTGAGTCACTTGAGAAACAGGGTTTTTGAAGCTTTCCACATCATCATTGGGAGTTCCAAATCGCAAACCACGCATTTTATCCTTTAATGGAGGAAATAGAAAGTAATCGAAAGATGCTACATCGGAACTGTATGGGGGACCCAAAAGTCTCTAAAAATGAGTTTATTTGATGTGCGGTGTGACTAAAAGCATTGTCATGGTGCAGAACGATTTCACTCTTTGGGCGCCGTAAACGAGCTTTTTTAATAACATCTGGCAGCCATACTACTGCGGTAACCGTACACGTCTATTTTCAAGCACGACAGTTGTGATAAGTCCTGACTTTGAAAAGAAGCGAGCAATCATTTTCTTTTCAACAATTCGAGATTGCTTCACTTTAACTGGATTAGGATCTGTTGCAAACATCGATTGTGCAGACTGCCGAGTTCAAGTGCATATATCCAGCTTTCGTCACCAGTTATGATATAAACTACTTTAGATCCACCTTTATCCTATTTCTTATAGCAATCCACGTGCTGTTGTTGTGTTTCTGTTAAACTGTGTGGTATCCACCCACAACAGACTTTTCTTGCACCCAAATTATTATGTAAAATCTTGTTTATTGCAGTCATGCCAATGTCCAAGATGCTTTTAATAATTCTATATGTGACTCGATTGTCCTACTGAATCATTCTTCGCACAGCGTTTATGTTCGTATCGGTAACTGCAAATTTAAATTTATTATACCAGCAATAAACAGTTCTCTGAAGTGAAGGCGCTTGGTCATCAAAGCAGCACGAAGTCATTCAAAACGTTCTTTCGGAGATAGGAAACTTTAAAGGCATAGTAAATCATGGCTCTACAATTATCTCTCGTTAAATTCATTTTTGATGGACAACACTTATTTCAAAATTAAGTATGTAATAACTGTTGTAATTATAAAAACTAAATTTGAACTGTTAAACTAGAAAACAACAAATATTTGTTTCATGGCAAGTTTGGTTTCCATGGTGCACTTGATCTATTGGTTTGCAGAAATTATGGGTGCTACCCTCCGTAATACTACATGTCTAAGAAACATATCAATCAATTATTTCTCGATTCATACACAACATAAAAAAATTTATAGATTACCTCTTGCAACTGAATAAGGTTGACAGTAATAAATATTATTTCAGGAGAAACAGATTTTTTTTTGTGAAACCTCACTTAGTTTCCATTTACATGTTTTTGAGCCACAATTTATATTTTTTCTCAGTATCGTCGAAGCAAATAATTCCTTGAAAACATCAATACCCTGTTAATTGTTGATTTCTCTTTGTTCTATTATGGGCTAGCAACTGTGAAAATGCAAGCACCACAAAATTCTCTTTCAAACACTAGTAAACATAAAATTCTGGATTGTACTCTTCAAAACTATAAACTCAATTCTTTAACCAAAGCAAACATTAAATAACAAGTCACCGTAAGTCTGAATTGGATGAGCCTATAATAGGTAGCTCGCTGTATGTGCCCAGGGAGTAGTTAACGATGCACTCAAGTTTTCAGCTTATTTACTTACCCGCATATGAAATAATTGCAATTGTATTTTTCTTTGCACATAAGTTGACTCTATATTTATAGAACACTGACGAGAAACTAACAAAAAATTAACAGAAAAAAAATATTCAGACGAAAACAGTCTTTTCAAAGTAATTAGCTAACTTATAATGTTTTCTGTTGCACATTATTATTTATTAGAACCATACGTCCAACATATGGTATTTATGTTACGTTTTTACGCCAAAAAAAGGTAAAACCAGAAAATGTAAGAACGTTGGGGTCGATAACCAACCCCTAAGTTTAAATGGGTTAATAATAAAAGCAGATTTTAGGCCCCCCTGGCCCCCCCGCTAGTTACGCCTATGATTACTGACAAGCAAAGTGAGCACAGTATAAACAAATTAAACTGAGAATTGTGTATGGATTTGACCTAATTTTAACTTATATTAAGCAGCAGGGTAGGTTTTAGGGTGATTAACTTTTTAAAAGAACAAAGAGTACATCTAGGTTTTAAAACAACTTTGTTCGTAGCAAATATATATAGGAACCTGGAAAATGCCTGGAGACAGGACAGTAAACCCAAATTGATCATGTTTTAATAAGTAGAAGACGCCCTACCTCAATATAAGACGTAAGGCCTTTCAGAGGCACACACTGCGATTTGGAATATTTTCTAGTTAGAGCCAAGGTGAAACAGAGAATAGCTGTTGTTAATGGGGAGAAGATAAAGAATCCAAAGAAATGGAATGTTAAAGATCTAAGACAGCTAACAAACCAAATAGTATACAACGACGAAATTAAGAAAGAACTAAGAAAGCATGATCAGAAAGAAAGGGTAGACAGAATGGAAAATGATAAATCAATCCATACTTACAGTAACAAAACACACAATAGGAACCAGAAATAAACTGAAAAATCAAGACTGGTTTGATGATCACTGCAGAGAAGCAATACAAAAGACGAATGATGCAAGGAAAATGTACTTACAAGGAATAACAAGAGCTTCACTAGAACAATACAATAACAAGCAGAAAGAAACAGAAAAGATCTGTAGAAACAAAAAACTAAATCTAATTAAAGAGCAAATAGAAGAACTAGAACGATAAAAGTCAAATAAGAATCACAGAACATTCTATAAAGATGTAAAAAATATCATGTATAAATAAAAAAGCAGAAGTTATAGCTGACGAACACGGTATATTGAATAGATGGCAAGAACATTTTGAAGGAATTGACGAAAATCAGTATCCGACAACGGATCAGGAAATATTAGAAACAAGGTACGAGGAGTTTGTGGAGGTAATAATGACGTTTAAAGATATCAAAGCCCCAGGTATGGACACAATAACATTATAAATGCGAAAACATGCAGAATAATTATGGGTTACGTTACACAGACTAATTATTAGAATATGGAATGAGGAAAAAATGCCTGACGAATAGAAAGCGGAAGTGATTCACCCGATACTGAAGAAAGGAGATAGAAAGATATGCAGCAACTACAGAGGTATAACGCTCTTGAATGTTTTCTACAAGGTACTGTCAAGTATACTGTACAACAGAATTGCACATTTCGCAAAACAGTCACTAGGAGAACTATTTGAGAAATGCTACGAATATAACATAGAAGTATACAACTTATTCGTAGACTTCGACAGAATACGTAGAAACACACTAATGCTCAGACTACCATCTTTAGGCATACCAACGAAACTTATTAAATTCGCTAGAATGACTAAAATGATCAAAAGCAGTAATCGCAATACAAAGCAAATTAACCGAAGGCTTTAATGTGAACAGCGGGGTCCGATAAGGGGATGCTCTATCAGCCTTACTATTTAATCTAGCCCTAGAACTAGAATCAACACTAAGGAAGTTACGCCTGGAGATTAATCTACTTAACACTAAACAACAACAACTGTAAGTATATGCAGATGATTTTGTGATATCCTGCCGTAAAAAGGAAGAACTTCAATCAACATATACTCAAGTAAAAAATGAAGTTAAAGAAATAGGTCTAAAGGTCAATACACAAAAAACTAAGTACATGAGGAACACCAGAAATCAGAAAAACTAAGAGAACATAGAAATAGAAGGACAAACCTTCGAAGAGGTATTAGCTTTGTTTATCTAGGCTCTAAATTATACAATAGGAATGATATGAGCGAAGAAATAAAGAGAAGATGCATAGCCGGAGCTAAAAGTATATATATAGGTATAAGAAACTAATATTATTCCAACCAATAAGCAAAACGACAAAACGCAGGCTATATAAGACCCTAATACGACCAATAACTACATATGCTCGTGAAACATAGACCCTTACAAAAATAGATAAAAATCATTTAAGAATTTTTGAAAGAAGAATACTGCGCAATATATTTGGGCCCTGCAAGAGGCAGATGGAACATGGAGATGCACTAATACACGGAAAAGATATACGAGGTTTGTGAAATCCTAAACAATTAGATGACTGGGTTATAGGTATACAGAGAATGGAGGAAGAGAGACCAACAAGAAAGATAACGGAATGGAAACCCTGCGAAGCGAGACTTGTCGGGGGAGACCCAAGAAAAGGTAGAAGGATGATATAACGGAGGATCTTAGAAAACTTGGATACAGGAACTGGTGGACTATAGCTGCTGATAGAAAGAGATGGCAGACAATTGTAGAGCAGGACAAGACCACCCTGGGTTGTAGCGTCAATCAAAGAAGAAGAATTAATCGCCAATCTTTCCTCCGACTTAAATGTGCTGTGCGTATGTATAAAGCCATCCTCAGACCAATTCTTACTTATGCATGTCCAGTCTGCTACAACACATCTAGGAAGTCACTAAAACACTCCAAATAATGCGAAATAAAGTACTAAGACTCGGAATTAAGTGTTTGAGGTTTGTGCGCAATACACAAATACATAACGAGTTGCAAATATTGCTAATGACTAATTTGTTAAGAAAATAACTATCATACATACTCGTAGTGTTGTATGAAAGTGCTACTAAACTAAATCTTATAAGTATAGCATAACAAAGCAGTGTATTGCATTAGATATTAAATTTAAAAAAATATTTATTTATTTATTTACTGGAAAGTCTTTCTCCTCTATGGCCCTTGATCAAGCTCATGAATAATAATAATAATAATAACCTTTTTTCCACGACCGGGAGTGAAAGTCCGTTTCTATAGCATCAAAATTGTGACAGAAGTAGAACATTTGCTCCCTAGAGACTAAATAAGACAAAAATTTCCCTAGGGAGTTTTCATTATGACTGACACAACAATTATGCCAAATTCGAGGTTATCAGGTTAGGTTTTGCGTCAGTTTTGACACAAACTGACGCAAAAACTAACCTGCTAACCTCGAATTTGACATAATTGTGAGCTCTTGTCATAATGACTTACAGTGCCACCAACTTTAAAATTTATCATAGGTTACTAATTTTAAAATAATTGTAACTAAAATGTCAATAAATGACGTTTAAAAAAACGGGTTTTTCGTTTTTAATCTTCCTGCAACGTGAAAAAAATAGTATATGCAACTCGGAGAGAATGCTATTTTGCTTCAGTGCAATTTCTGACTCTCGGGCTTCGCCCTCGAGTGAGAAATTGCACCTCAGCAAAATAACGCATTTCTCTCCCTTATTGCATAATCTACTATAATCATCCCGCTTTTGGGCAAAAGCCTTCCCCAGTTTTTGTCCATCTTGGTCTGTCTGTATTACATATTTATTAAACACTTGTTTTTTTTTTATATTCACTGATAAACTCTTTAGAACCACATTCTTGAGTGCCCAGAATTTCTTTCAGGCTTTACTTATCCTGTGCTCGATTTATTTCTCCTTTGCATTTCTAAATGGTATAATCTAACCTAGATATGTTGCTTCCGTTGCATATTCGAGTTTTTACCATGAATTATTATTGCTGCTGCTGTGCTATTTGTTAATATGTTTGTTTTGGAATAATTGGAATAATTGATTTTTAATCCCACTTTTTTACTTTCTATCTCTAGTTGGTTTAGCATTTTTTCTGTCGCATTCCTACTTGTTGCAAATATCACTACTTCGTCTGCCAATTTCAGGTTATTCATCCATTTGCTGTTAACGTTAATTCCGGAATGTTTCCATTTTAGTTTTCTAAATACTTGTTCTAACGTTGCATTAAATAAGATTGGCAATAAAGAATCTCCTTGCCGAACTTCTTTATCTATTTTTATTGACGTTGAATTTATATATATATATATATATATTATATTTATGTATTTATCTTTCACACTAGGTCCTCTCAAAGCTCGCCATATGTGTTGCTGTTCCAAAGAATTGAAAGCTTGAGTATAATCAACCAAATCTATAAATATGCTATATAGGTCAGATGACCAAAAATTAAGAAAAGCCATTTTAAAATAGCGAAATACCTCTTACGCGGGTCATCCTGTATGTATAGATTTTATTTGAAAAAATGAGCAAATAAAGATAAAAATCGACGGGTTCCAGCAAAAGTTATTCCTTAAATCTTTAACGAATTTATCCACTACTTTACGAAAGCACTGTATAATAGATGCAAATAGTTTGTATACAGTGTCCGCCAAAAAGTCGGCATAATATGAAAAAATTTGTTGTTTTAGATTAAAAAAAAACTTTTTACGTCAATAATTTGTGCTTGTCTAAAAACCTATTTAGCCCCTATCATATATACCGAGTGATTTTTACTTATTTAGAAACTGGAGTTTTTCGAAATTGTCAAAATCCAAAGAGCGCTATTTTTCGGAAATTAAGCAATATTTCAATGAGATTTTTTAGAGTGTGTTATTTCTAGCTAACTTAACAATCTCAAGGCCAGAAAACCCCTATTTTTTTTTACTTTTGCTAAAAATTAATTTTTCAAATTTTTAAATATTTTTCAAAATTTCACATACAAAGACTTAATATTCAAGTTCAAATTTTTTATGTGAACACTTTAAAGAATTATAATTGGTGAATATAATATAAAATGTTAATTACTTCTTTAGATTTTTTATTATTTACCGAAAAGTAGTATGTTTACATAATTTTTACGTTTTCTATGCAAGGCGCTTTTTAGGAGAAATATTTTTCAATTCTAATTAATATCGATTTAAATGGCTTCAACAAACTTTAATCTAGCCCTGTTAATGAATTACTGTTACAAAAACCCTGTAGATGTTCTTTTACAGTTGTCTAATGAGGAAATTGTTTAGAACATGTAATTAGATATAAAGAAAACGTAAAAATTATGTAAACATACTACTTTTCGGTAAATAATAAAAAATCTAAAGAAGTAATTAACATTTTATATTATATTCCATATATATAATACACATATATTGCTAGTAGGGCCTAGAAACGTCAGAAAACATTACGGCTCCGACATAGTCTCACTTAGAGTATAACGTGTCACGTGCGCATGCGTGAGAATTCGAACTCCGCCTTTAGAAGCGAATTTTAAACTTGACCACTTCCCCATTGGGCGGACGACGCCGCCGCGCTTGCGCACAGCTCACCGTATACATTAAGGAGTTGGTTGTGTGTCTCACTTCATCGGCCAGTTTCCCACTCATAGCCGCTAGCAATATAGTAAGTATTAGATATATGTTATATTCACCAATTATAATTCTTTAAAGTATAAAAACATTTGAACTTTAATATTAAGTCTTTGTATGTGAAATTTTGAAAAATATTTAAAAAATTTAAAAATTCATTTTTAGCTAAAGTTAAAAAAAATTAGGGGTTTTCTGGCCTTGAGATTGTTTAGTTAGCTAAAAGTAATACACTCAAAAAAAATCTCATTGAAATATTACTTAATTTCCGAAAAATAGCACTTTTTCGATTTTGACAATTTCGAAAAACTCATTTTCTCAACAAGTAAAAATAACTCGGTATATATGAGAGGGGCTAAATAGGTTTTTAGGTAAGCACAAATTATTGACGTAAAAAGTTTTTTGAAAATTCAAAAATAAAAATTTTTCCCATATTATGCCGACTTTTTGGCGGATACTGTATATTTGAGATAATACTTATAAGCCCGTAATTCGATATTTTACCAGTATCTCCTTTTTTATGCATTAGTATTATATTCGAATATGTCCATTGCTTTGGGATGTATTCCAATTCTACTATTTTGATAAATAACAAATGCAGGTGTTCTACTAATTCTTCGGTCCCCTCTTTCAATATTTCATTAGTAATTTTGGCGTTGCCAGGAATTTTTTCTTGTTTAATTTTCTAATTTCAACTTTTTGAATTTTTGGTGTTTCCTCCTGGTGTGTTTGTTCCTCATAGTTACTTAAGGCTGCCTGTTGGGTTGAATAGAGTTTCTTTCTTTCTCTACTGTACTCGGTTTTCTTGCTGCTCGGGACATATAATTTATGTATCCATTTCCTACCAGTAGATAAGGCTTTTGCTAATTATTTTGTTGAACCTGATTTATCTAATATCTCTTATCGTATCGTATCCATCTACGCTTTTCTAAAATTCCTTGTTACTGCACGTTTGGTTGGTTTGTTGAATTCGCAGAATTCTATTCTTGCCTTAGCATTATCGGTTCTTTTTTCTTTTAGGGATTCTCTCTTTTGATTCATTACTCTAGTTGCTTGTGAAATCTTATCAGATTGCTTACATGTTTCTGTGTGTTACTGTATGTTATTCAATGCTTCTTTCATTCCCCTTTCGAACTCGTCGTACGCTTTCTGTATTTCTTTACCATTGCTTAATTTTTTAATTGTTCGTATTGTTTTAGTTGACTCATTTCGATATGATTTTGATTCATATTCTTGTTTGGGTATTTCGCCACTCTGAAAATTAAAAATATTAAACAACGAACGTTTCAAGGAACAATGCCCTTGTTATCAACGATGAACAATTAAAAAAGAATAAGAAACTTAGCTTTTTCACTGGAACTGAAAAACTACCAACCTCCAATGAATTGCTTGACACTGACATTTGTTGATTATCTATACCCATCTTAGACATTTTGGTATGGCTATCGGACATACTTATGTGGTACATCGAAATACACATCCACTAGGTACATCTATAGACAGTTTTGTATCCACGTTTGATGCAGAAGTAGTTAAACTATCCGCTGCAAACTTTGCTGTGCGCATTTTCTTCGTTTTTTCTTTAACGTCTTTTTTGAAACAGATGAGAACATTTAGAAATTGATTGATGTTTGATAATAATCTTTCAACTGTATAACAATGCACTAAAGTTGATAACATGTGCAAATCTGATTTATAAGGGTACTGTCAGGGGTGGTCTAAAATTGAAATACCCTTAATTGGTCGTACAAATAACCAATTAAAAATATTCCCGTAATATTAGAACGTTCTTCTGGGGGTCAATTATATAACATTTAGCAAATAAAAAAAACAATGCTAGAAACACAAGTAAAATGATAATTTGTTGTCAGCAAAGAATTTAGGAGTCACAATATAAAAGAGTAGGTATGTAGTAGTAATGTATGTATAATTTCATATGAGTAAACTATAGAAAATGTTTTAATTCAATGAATTTTGATTTGACGTAAATCTGTAAAGTATTTATTACTCAATCTTATTTTAGTAAGGTTTTTTCCCATTAAGTAATGAATTATAGAAATCAATCGATTAGTGATAATTGATTATCTGTAATCGATGTATATTTGCTTTCATTTTAGTGTTATGATACAGTCATAATTGTTTAAAAATAGATAATAGTTGAACGCATTTCTTGCTATTTTGATAAGATTAGATCTCGTAATATTTGTTAAATATCTAGGCATCGTTACAGAAATATTAATAGCATAATTAATAACGTGTTCGAATAAAATTCTAAAAAAAAAAATGTTTGTATAAAACTGCTTCAATATTAATTAATTTACGAAAACTAAATGATTTCTATAAGAAACATAAGTTGTAAAATGCCAACAAATAAGGCTTACGATAATAACGTCTGCTGATTGTTATCTAACGATTATCAGAACCTTTGCAGATGGGAAAAAACAACGGTTAGTTGGTTGCCCACTAATAAGGCGATTTCAAGCAGATATTTTGTTAACTAAAGGAAGCCTTAAACACATTTTTAGTAGGTACCTACCTATCCATGGTAATATGAATTTGAGGACAAAATTCTCCTACTCAATTTTTTTATGATTTTTAATACAATTTTTCAAGATAAATGTGATTAAAAATAACTGTAACAGTCAGCCCATAACTAAACATTGTTTCAAGGGCTTAAAAACAAGTAGACCTATTATCAAAAGTGTCTTCTGCTGAAAAATAAACAAAATCCCTCTTTGTAACTCAATCTGTGGACACACTGTATATATTCCGCGTTGATCTTTATTGTTTGCGATTTATTAAATTGCTGGCGCCCAACTTTGTTTTCATTGTGTTGAACTTTAATCCTTATTGAAAGGTGAAAATACCACATTTATTTTTTATTCCGATTCCTAGCGAGAAGCAAGGCAAAGGTTTGTATAACTAATACAGAGGGTACACTTGTAGAAAGGAAAATGATACTTAAAGTGCTGTATTTATTTACAATTCAACATATACATCTTAGCCTAATACAGATACACACACCGAATTATTACATTAAATATGGCACGTAGATATCTAGAATTCACTAATTTATTATTTAAATAACAAAATCGAGTGGTCACTCTAGCACATTGATGAAGGTAAAAGAGCTTTATATCTCATAAATACACGTATAAAATAATACACTAACAATTACACACAATTTACAAGGTGCTTTCCTTCACGACCCTCGCCATCGGTGCAGGAAAGTGAGGAACTTAAAACTGCTGCTAGCGACGACTGACTGGCAATTTTGGCTCGTTGTTGAAACTGGACTCACCGACACCGCAGAAAAAAGCAAACCGTCAATTGGATTAGCCGAAACTTTGTGATGATTAGGAATATAAAAAATTTGGTCTGTCTGAACATTACGTCTGATACTGCAGCATCGGCGCCGCCAGGTTCGGGTGGTGCGTCGAGTTCATCCTTAATGCCGACAAGCTTTTGTTGTACCATTCGTCTTCGGCTGTCATGCCTGAAAAAGAGGGCTATGTTTAGAACAGTTGCATAATTAAAAACTACCTATAGTATAGCTTATTTACTTTTAAAGAAATAGTAGGTACCGAGTGATTTTTTAAAAACTCAATTGCAGCAGGTCCTGGATAGCCTGAATCAGTTCGAGGTTAGCAGGTTAGGTTTTGCGTCAGTCTTTGTCAAAACCTAGAATTTGACATAGGCCGTTACACAGCTGTGTTCTTGCTCCGGTCTGTCGCTGCACACGTGTGCTTTTTATCGCCTCGCAGCTGTCGTGAACTTGCATTCCAGCGTGTTTTCTAGGATGAATTTAAAACGCTAGTCCATGAGTGCGCGAGAGAGAGAGAGAGAGAGAGAGAATGAATGGCTTAGCTCGGTTTTCGTCTGTCCGGGAGCGAGTTCCTACAGCCCTTTCCCGTTTTTTCCTGGACTGCGTGGCGTGTTGTTTTGTCAGTTGGGAGTTGGTCACGGACCTTGTTGGTTATTGCGAGGAGTCTTAGAGTGTGGCTTCTCGCCGCCTCTGCGGCTTCGGTCGTGGGAGCGACGTTTTACGGAGAGTGTGTTCCGAGAGTTGAAGCGACTGAGTCGCAGCGTTGTTGGTGCCCCGTCGTTTTGTCAAGCGCTTCTCTGTTTTTCGTCGAGTGGGCTGTCGGCCAACATGACCGCTTCTGTGTTGTGGGGTCAAATTGAGAGTGTACCCATGATCAACTTTTACATGCGAGCCTTGTCGTCGTTCTGGTCGCATCGTGGATTCTGTTTAGGATACTGTGGGACTTCATTATCAACGCCTACGCTGCGAGCTCGTTGGAGCTTCTCGCCCGGTTTCGCAGTTTTGGGACACCGCCGGTCTTCAAGCTGGACTCGTTTCGACCGCCTCAGGTGAAGTTAAGTGAAGGTATTGTACTAATTAATGTCTGTAATCATATTTGTGCACTAGATAACGTTTGTTACTGTCCTTTTCATTATGCAGTGCGAGTAAATTCTCAATTTACAGTGCCATATGCTAGCGCATCCCATTTGTGTACTAATTAATGTCTGTAATCATATTTACGCACTAACTAACGTTTGTTACACCCCTTCTCATATGCAGTGCGAGTAAATTCTCAATGTACAGTGCCATACGCTGGCGCATTTCATTTGTGTACTAATTAATGTCTGTAATCATATTTGTGTACTAACGGACGGTGGTTTACCTTATTTGTGTACCGTACGTGTCTGAAGAACAGTAGACCTATTTGTTAAAGGCTACCGCTGTATTTTCTTTGTGTTGCATGTTGAGTTTCAGTTTAAGCAGTTTGTAATCTCGTCGCTCTCCTGGCGAATGGTATATGATTGGTGTAAAGCGGACCTTGGACGAATTTGTGAGCATCAAGGTAGGTTCGAACGCTCCAGCTGCCGGTCCCGGGGAGTCCCAAGGCTGCACTCATACCCTACCCCGTTTGGCTTTTGGGTTTCTGCTAAGTGTAAAGTTGAAAGGTAGGCTCACTTGCTTCCCGGTCTCTCAGTGGGTTTACCGGTGCATTCTCGTTTATCTTGATGGAATCGTGGTGGCGCTCAATTTATTTAGATCTGTTTACCGTTCATTAGGCTGTTGTCCTTGTGTTATCTCGTGTTGGACTACCCTCGCTTTACTGATTCTAATCGGCACTCCTTGTTACGGGCTGGGCAGTGGTCCTGTGTGAGTTACTTTTCCGATTTTGAGAGATATGGTACGCACTAGTCGCCTAGCTTTTTCGTGGCTTTTCGTATGAGCTGACGCGTTTTCGCAAACGTCATTTTTGTTCCGTAATAGTATGTTATTGTTGTCTACATCGGTTATCATTTTTTGCTAAATCTACAACTAACCCTTCACCGACTCAACATAACCTTTTTACTATGATTTATTTTGGCGTTGTAAGAACTCAAAGAGTGGAGTAGCAATAGTTATCGATGACGAACTGGAAACTCAGATAGAAAGTTACAAATATATCAATGACAGAGTTGTAATCGTAAGACTTAAGACTAACCGAATCCATCTAACAGTAATGGTGTATGTGCACCTGAAGAGGGGCAAAATTAAAACTTGATAAGTATTATGGAAGACTGTTAAAAGAAGTTAACAAAGCAGACGCACTAATAATAAGTTTGCATCAGCAATAATCCAATATCAATAGTCGGATTATATACAGAACAATACATAAATGATAATGGACACAGTTTAATACACTTCGCTATATCGAACTGTATGAAAATTACGGATACTTTTTTCAGAAAGAAGGATATCCACAAGTTTACTTGGGAGCAGACTTGCAATTGAATATAAGGTATAGTGGCTAATAATAAAATCCCTAAGCAATTACATGACGTACATGTTTACAGAGCTAGTGATATACATCATATACTCTGACCATTACCTGGTATTAGCTAAAATGATGCTGTTTGCTAGGTGGAAGAAACTAAACAGAAATCAAAGAAAGAAAAAATATGCAAAATGTGTCTGCTACGAAAAGATGGTATCAAACAACTCTATCAGAATAGACTGAATGCCTCGTTAGAACAAAGGAACACAACTACGACATAAAAATAGAATGGCAGAACATCACAGGGTGTATAGAAATAGAGACAGGAGAAGTGTTGGGCAAAGAATGAATTTAAGAAGCAGGCGATGATTAACAATGTGCAATGAAGAGCTCAAACACAGGCTAACCAAAAAAATTACAAAGAGAAAAGAAACAATTGCCCAGTCTATGGCTTATAATATCCTGAAAAATTCGAACACGGTAGAAAAAGATACTGCATTACCATAGTTGTCCAAAGAATAGGAAGACAGTAACAATGACTACATAATCTTGAAAGTATGAATTATGTGAAAGAGATACTATCTCAATTCAGGAAGTCAATAAACACTTAAAAAGACAAAAAATGCAAGGCAAGGGACTAGACGAGGTAAACACAGAATTCGTAAAATGTGATAGACTTTTAGTAAAATTAAAAATACTGCACTTGTTGAATACTTGTTAAAAATTACATTAGGTCTTGGGAGCCTGCAATGTTGAACATATCGTGTCCATATTCAAGAAAGTAAGGAGAAATATCTGCAGTAAATATAACTTCCACTTATAAGCTCTACGCGAGGGGAACCGAGCTCTGTAGACTGGTAGTTACCACGTCTGCTTAGCATTCAGGAGGTCGTGGGTTCGATTCCCGTGGTCGTCTCCTCTGATTCAGGTTTGTAGGTGGTTTTCCTGAGTCAACAGAGTCTCCACCTTTCCTGGCCTCTCTTCCATTCTCCACCCTCCTTTCTTTCACCCATTGTATAATTTCCGTTCTTGGCTGAAGAGGGACGTAAGGTCTCTATAGCAGCCCGCCACCATTTGGGGGAATTGAAATGACCTTGAACCTTTTTCTTTTTACCTACGCGAGAATCGTTAACCAGCATCTCCAAATAGTTGCTGAGAGTTTCGTTTCTGAAGAATATAATGCGTTTAGTAACGGTAAATTATGTTCAAACAACGTGTTCAAATAATTGAAGAACGAAGAGAAATTAATAGTGAAATACCTATGACCTACGTCAATTTCGGAAAGCCTACTTCGACCGTGTTGATGGAAGGTTATCATCTTACAGAAGGGAGTCTACCCACAACAGCTCACAATAAAAAAGGAGTTTTACAAAGATCAATTAGAACAATAAAACAGCGGATCAGGTGCGTCACTTCAACTATTTAGGGAACGAAATAAACTACGACCGCGATAAAGACATTGACAATAAAGTTCATAAATACCAAATAATGTGCTACAAAATAAACAGAACTTTAAAAAATCTGGTGTGATACACTCACACAACTTTCTTTTAGAGTGATCTTAAAAAATTTGATTTTTAATTTTTAAGCATTTGTCAAAAATTTTAAAAAATTACAAATTCTACAAAAACGGTACAAAATAGACCATTAGTTGAAGAGACAATTTTTTCTAGAATCTTAAGATGAATTCGAAAATGTAATAATATACCGGGTGTTCTATTTAAAATAAGAGTTAATAAAAAAAATTAAAATAAAACAAAACAAACCCATTTTAGAAGTATTTAACTAGAAAATTACCTATCTCATATCAATACACATTAAAAATGTAATAAAAATGTAAAGTTGAAAAAAAATCGTTAGAGCCGTTTTTGAAAAAGTCGAAAAAAACTGAAAAATCACAAGAGTAAACACCTACTTCCGGTTATGCGATTTTCTTGAAAAGCTTGCTGTCGCATCTACATATTACACAAAACTTATATATGAAGTTTCAACGCCATACCTCTTTTCATTTTTGAGATATTCTGTTCACAGACAAACAGACACACACACACACACACAGACAGACCAATGAACAAAAACATGTTTTTTGGGTTCAGGGGATTCGAAAACGTAAAGATATGGTAAAAACTCAATTTAGAATTTTTGGGGTGAATCAAATACTTCCTTTATTGTAAAAGGTAGTAAAAACAAAGACAGAAAGGAGATAAAAAAGCAATAAAGTAATGGCTGTTCCTGTATTACACTATAGAAGCGAGATCTGGACGATGACTAAAAAATAAGAGAGCACTAGAATACAGGCGTCAGAGATGAATTCCTCAATATGTACAAGACAATAACAAAGAAAGAAAAGTAACGAGAATATCTAGAAAGATTGCTCGATACAAGACTTCCTAAGAAAACCAAGGTCAACAGGTAGACAAACAGTCGGAAGACTCGAAAGTGCAGAAGAAGAAGAATGTAGTTTTAAAAACTCAAATAACATTTATAATTCTGTACATGGAGAGTTCTCAAGTTACCAAAACGAATTCCAAAATTCTAGTATTGCTGGTGGAAAGTTTATATTACAAACTGAATATTCTAGCTATTGATGTTTATATTAAATATATGTTCAGTTTCACAACAAATAGAAGGGACAAAAGGTAAGTAGCATTGATTCCACAGGAGATTTTCACACAGATTGTAATTGGAAAATAACTATTTTAATTTGCAGTAAATCTTTCTTGTATTTTGAGACGGTTTTAAAAGGTTTGCAAAGATTTAATTTTCTTTTTCACTTTGAACTCTTCTTTTAACAAGGAGCATAAAACCTCCCTAGCGAATAGTTATCAGTAAACCGTAATAATAAAAATTGGAAGCTCTTAAGAGGCGATGTCTTGCCGGAAATAACGTCGTTTCCGCCAAAATGCACCAAGATTACAGCCGGCGTCTTTAAGACGTTTCATTTCCGCTCTGGGATAGGATTTTGGACAACCACCAAATAGCTAGATGCATCTAACGGTATGTGGGTCATGCAATTAGCTTCTTTTGAAAAATTGTGAAATTGGAGAAGTTTTAATTTTTTTATTGTATAAGCACTAATATTATGATTAGCATAAATATTTTGAATATTACAATAACTTAGAAAATATAGTTACGATACTAAATTGTAATGATTAAAAATTGTATAGGTTCCTTACCCACTGCATCTTGTCTCATACCAGCGACTGTGGTCATGTTGGTACCATGGGTCATCGAAAATGACTGCCCCATTCCTGGATAAGAACTTGTACTCATCTGAAATTGGAAAGATTTGTTATTTGTACTGAATAATCGCTATTAATTTATTTTAAAGTAAAGTTAAGTGACGTTATTGCTCTAAAAATGTATTGTGGGCGCATGAATAAATTATTGTAATCTAAAACAAAGTTGAATAGTTTACTCTGTTTGGGACTAGGATTGCTTTATACTTTATTTTCACACTTATTTGCTTGTTATTATAATTATACCACTCCCTATAACATCAACAAATGAAAAACGGTAAAAATGCAGAGTTACGCATGCACTAACTGTTGATAATGTACATAGCAACGGTGATAATCATATACCTTCTTGACTAATAACTGATAGTCAAATTCCTTCACAAACATCGCGTTATCTGCTGAAAGTACAGTCGCCATAGCAACCACACTAACTGTACTTTCAAAGTTTATAAATAAAATGTTAAAATGTTTATTGACTCGTGATATAATCTAGCTGAATGCAACTCGTGTCTTCTTGATTATCAAATCATTTCCACTCGATATATTTATTTACAATCACGCTCGTCCTTCTAACTCGCGTGATTGCCACACATTACCTATATCCCTTGTAAATAAAAATGATTTTTTGATAATCAAGAACTCACTAGTTGCATTGGGCTCGGGTAGACGGAAGTTTTTGCTGTAGAAGTTGTTAAAATTTGTTAATTTATCGTGATTTGGCCATAGAATATTTAATTATCAGCATGTAATAGCATTCAATTAATTGGATAGGTACCCAGTTTTACAAAATCAGTGTTAGTGCTGAACCAATTTTTCAGTCGTAACTAGTTTGAATGATATAAAGTATGATCAAAAATTATTTTTATCTAATATGGCTATGGAATACTTCCTAATTTATGAATGCAACTACGTTTATACTTAAATGTTAAACTTGACAATTGATTTTTGAGTGAGTTATAGTTTATAAATTTGAAACTATCCCATAGCCATACTAGATGAAAATAATTTTTGATCATGCTATACTATAAGGGTGTTTCTTAAGTCAACCATGTTGCTCCTGGAAGGACACTGTAACATAAAAAGTAGTCCAAAACTCCTGTAGGGTTGTTGTCTCGGATATATTTTTCGAAATACAGCGTGCTCAATTATTCAAGTTACGTTTTGATTTTGTTTATAACAACAGAACACTCAAATGTCAGTTTCATGACCAGTAATTAAAATTATCGTACTTTAGTAAATTTACTGTATAATCTTCGAAAATCTTTTAAGTTGCTTGTATATTTAGGTATATTAAATACTAAAATATATTGTCCAATTTGTTGCCTTTGTTAATCTCTGAATATGTTTATTATTATGAAACTGGGGGTTGGTAGCAAGCGACTGGTTGATATAGTAAAACAATATAGTAAGTCAGCGTTTACCAAACTTTTAGGTTTTGCGTCCCTCTTTTGATATGTGTTATAATTCACTCCCTCTTCTAGCAAGACAGAAGCTCGAACTTTTCTAAGCACTGTAGAATAGTCCAGAAACTGTGATAGTGGAAAAAGAACGTATAAAACCATGATGCACTTATGTTAGTTTAGTAGAGTGGCAACGAGTAGGCTCGTAATATTTCGTTTGTGTTCTGTTGCACTTACGTGATTTAAAGTTTGTACAAACACTTTTCAAGTATAGAAATAGTATATTATCATACTAGTGTATAATCGGATCTAAACGTAATATTCAAAATGGAATTTATATATATAAATAAACCTCGCGATTTTTTTGTGAAGAAGTTGAAAGGGTTTAGTAATCAGAAATTAGCCTCTAATACAGTTTTGTCGTTGCCTCAAAAAGCTCTGTTGCATCTTATAAAGTTGCACATCGCATAGTCAAGTGTAAGAAACCTCACACTATTCGGAGATAGTTATGATAAAGAGATTCAGAAAATACTAGTATCAAATAATACTAGTAGTACGATGATATGTCGGAGGATCTGCAGGAGCAGCTTTTTTCGGAACTTAAAAACAAATTATTTGCTATTCAGCTAGATGAGGCAACGGATATTATTAAAGAAGCTAGGGCTTATTTTTTTTGCAAAGAAATTCATAAAAAAAACTACATGTGCGGACCTGTTTTAAATTACTGATAATTGTTCTCTGAATGTAATTTTTTTGGCAGTGGTCTATTATGATATGTTTTTCGGACTTTTTCCACTGTCTAGGGTGTAAATCACACAATGTTTCGGAAGTTTTAATCTACTCCCGTCTTCAGGTGTTCCTGGTTAGTCCTGAGAAGGACTGATATTATATGTTTTTCAACGTAAGTTTGTGCCTCCCCCGGGGTTTGAACCCGGGACCGCTGATCGCGGTGATTACTACTCTGCCACTCTAACCACCAAGGCGGTAATCACAGCGATCAGCGGTCCCGGGTTCAAACCCCGGGAGAGGCACAAAGTTACGTTGAAAAACATACAATATCAGTCCTTCTCAGGACTAACCAGGAACACCTGAAGACGGGAGTAGATCAAAACTCTCGAAACGTTGTGTGATTTACACCCTAGACAGTGCAAAATGTCCGAAAAACATATTTTACTGATAATTATATAGTAAACTCTGGAACGGAGTGGAAAAGCTGTGTTAGTGTTTGTGCTGATGGGGTTCCGGCGATGGCAGGAAAATATGAAGGTCTATAAGTATTTATATGCAAAAAGAATCCAAATGCCATTTGGCATCACTGCATTATACATAGGGAATCACTCGCTTCGAAGGAAGTCAGCCCAGGACTTCATTTGGTATTATTAATTGTAATTTCTGTTGTAAATTATATAACAGCAAGGCCTTTAAGGGCAAGACAATTTTCTTCAATGTGTGATGATATGGGCGCTGACCATACATCACTACTGTTTTATTGCGAGTCTCGGTGGTTATCACGTGGAAAAGTTATATAACGGGTCTTTGAGCTTAGGCGTTTTTGAAAGAACAAAATCACACAGATGCCGAGAATTTTGTTGACAAACTGTTTAAATACCCAGTTGCAAGGAAACAATACTCATATATATTACAACTATCAGATAAAATGAGCAGATTTTCGCAAAAATTGGACCTATGGTCAAACAAGATAAACAGTGAAGACCCAGAGATGTTTCTTCTTCTTCTTGAAGTTCCACTCCTATCGGAGATTGGAAATCATCATCACTACACGGACCTTGTCAATTGCTTGTCTGAAGAGTTCTGTCGATGTGCAACCGAACCACTCCCTCAAGTTGCGAAGTCAAGAGATTCTTCTTCTGCCGACTGTTCTTTTGCCTTTGATCTTGCCTTGAATTATCAGTTTAAGAACGTTGTACCTATCCCCTCTAAGAACGTGTCCTAGATATTCTAATTTTCGGGTTTTTGTGGTTCTAATAATTTCTCTGACTTTATTCATCCGGCGTAGCACTTCATCGTTAGAAATCTTGTCGACCCATGGTATTCTCAGCATCCTCCTGTAGCACCACATTTCAAATGCTTCTAGGTTCTTGATGTTATCCGCTTTTAGTGTCTAAGCCTCCATTCCATATAATAAAGTGGAGAATATATAGCATCTCAACACTCTGGTTCTGAGATCTAGTTTTATATCTCGGCTGCAGAGGCCTTTTTTCATTTTTATGAAAGCGCTGCGAGCTACTTCAATTCGACATTTGATTTCTTTTGTATGTTCTGATTGTTCAGTTATCCATGTGCCAAGATATTTATAGGAGGATACCCATTCCACAGCCACGTTGTCAATGTTTATAGGGGGTCTATTATGGTTTATGTTTTGTTTTTTGTAGTTGCCATAGCTTTGATCTTCTTTAGGTTAATTTCTAGCCCGTATCTTTTGCAAAAAGCGTTCGTTGCTTCAACTAGGTGTTGTAGGTCTTCTAGACTATTGGCTATGATAACGGTATCATCAGCGTAGCGTAAGTTGTTAATTGTTTCGCCATTTATGACAATACCACCGGTTTATTCTGCCAGCGCTTCTTCAAAGATGCCCTCACTATATACATTGAACAAGAGAGGGGACAATACACATCCTTGTCTAACACCGCGATATATCTTAACCTCCTCGCTTAGATCTTCCCCGACTTTGACTCGTGCTGTTTGGTGCCAATAGAGGTTAGATATTATTCTTATATCTTTACTATCGATGTTTTTCCCCTTTAGTATCTCTAGGAGTTTTGAATGTTGAACTCTGTCGAATGCTTTTTGAAAGTCTATAAAGCATATGTACATATCGTAATTCATATCTAGGCATCTTTGTCTCAGTACGTTTAGACCGAAGAGGCTTCTCTTGTTCCTACACCTTTTCTAAAACCCATTTTTGTGTCACTCATGTCTTTTTCTAATTCTTTATAGATGCGATTATGTATTATCTTTAAAAAGGTCTTCAAGGTGTGACTCATCGGGGCAATGATCCTGTGGTCTGAGCATTCTCTAACTTTGTTTTTCTTTGGTAATGTTACGAATGTTGAGGCAAGCCAATCTCTAGGAATTCTACCTGTCTCATAAATATTGTTAAACAGTTTTAATAAAACATCTATGGAGTCTTCTCCGATAAGCTTTAATAGGTCAGCAGGCACTTCATCAGGTCCTGCTGCTTTTCCAGATTTACAGTTTTTAATTGCATGTACGATTTCTTCTCTTAGTATTTCTGGGCCAGTACATTCTACGTCTGGGTTCGGCAGTTCACTCCGATTATCGTTAAAAAGTTCTGAATATATTCACTCCACCTTGAAAGCTTGTCTTTTGGCTCTACAATCAGATTGCCGTTCTTGCTTATCAATACATCGGGTTGCCGTCTCTTGGTCCTCCCAGTCATTACTTGGATCTTTCTATGCATATTGAAAAAATCGTATTTGTTCTCATAGGCTTCGATCTCACGACATTCGTCCATTAACCATTTTTCTTTAGCCTGTCTAATTTTACTTCTGATGTCATTGTTTATGGTCTTATAGGTTTGCACATCTTTGCTCTTATATTGGCTTCGTTTCGTCATCAGAGATAGTATCTCTTGTGTCATCCATTCTTTTTTCTTTCCTTTAATAGATTTTAAATCTGCATTTCCTGCGTCCTTCAGTACTTGTTTTATGTTTTGCCATTGCTTATCTACTGTGATATTATCTTAAGTCTTAGTCTTAGTTCGTTCAATTTGTCGTTTATGTTCTTCTTAACCTTTTCATATACTACATTGTCCTTTAGTCTTCTGGGATCCATACTTTCTTTACATGTTTTACGGACAACTCTTTTTAGTTTTACATGTATAGCAGCTACCACTGGATTGTGATCGGATGTTATATCAGCTCCTGGATAAGTTTTTACTGACTTAATAGCGTTTCTGAATCTTTTACGAATCATAATGTAGTCAATCTGGTTTCTAATTATACCTGATTTACCGTCTGATGGCGCAGTCCATGTATAAAGACGACGTGGGGGAAGCTGATAGAAGGTATTGGTTATTATCATGTCTTCTTTTTGACAAAACTCGATTAGTCGGTCTCCTCGGTCATTGCGAACCCCTAGTCCGAACTTCCCGACCGTTCCAGTCACTTCCCCTTGGCCAACCTTCGCATTTAAGTCCCCCATTATGATGAGGACTTCGTGTTTTTTGATAGGTTTGATGACCTCATCTAGATCTTGGTAAAACGACTCTATTTCATCTTCATCCTTGTCTGCTGTAGGTGCATATACTTGAACGACATTTACTGGAACATTGTTTGACACCATTTTCAGCAAAACAATTCGATCTGAATATGGAACAAAACTGGATACTGTATGTTGCACTCTCTTGTCGACAATTATTGTCACTCCATATCGATGAAACGCATAATCATTTCCTGCGTAGTACATTGTGCCAGAGATGTTTATTAATTTAAAAACATTTATTAACGATAACAAACCAAGTCATATAAATGTATGTATCATTTTTAAATGCATCGAACATCATTTAAAAACATTATCTAAAAATATTAAACGTTACTTCTTTAAAAGCGAAAGTCTTCTGACCAAATATGAGTGCATAACAACCCCGTTTGAAGTTACACCGGCAGATTTATCGTTGGAGGAAGAGGAACAATTTATAGATTTCACATCAACTACAGAAAAGAAGAGACAATTATCATTTAAACCTTGTACAATTGTTGGTTTGTAAGGGTGGTATTTGTTTTTCTTCGAGGTTTTGTAAACAGTGGATTTTGGAATTCCAGTTTCTCGTGTCACTCGGGGGAACTAATGTCTTGGATTGTTCGTAACATTTTGAAAAATAGTATTATTTCGATGTATATCAGCATCGTTAACTTCGTAGTTAGCTCTTTTTTGTTCGAAGCTTCCAAAGTTCAGTAAATTGCTAATTATCCTTCTAAAAATGGTCCTGTGTTGTCTTTCTGGAAAACGCTCAGTGTAACTCGTGCAAGCATTTTTGGAATTCCTGTTTGCTTTGAAATACACTTCCAACATATCAACGTTTTCTTCATTTGAATATTTATGTGCATTAGCAATACTTATTAATATTAATACTTAACAATAATTACTTATCAGTAACTAGGAATACACAAGGTTTCAATTAACTAATCTCTCTTGCACGAATTGTACTTTGACAGCTTGTCATTTTGTTTCACACTGACGTTCAATCCCATGGCTTACTAATTTTATTGGGCAGTCTGTTTTTTGTTCATGAAATGAAACGTCAGTATCGTATATTTTATTTTATCCTATTATGTTACAATGGTAATAACTCCTTAGCAACGAGTTGCGTTAAGATGCATTTAACAGCACTTGAGAATTTTAAAGAACTCGCTCCTAACATCGCTCGTTCATTCAAACTATTCTCTCGTAATGTAAAAAGCTTAATAACGATACTTGCATCGTAAATTACTATTACAGTATTACATAGCCTATCTTTTCGCGTTCTTCTCTTATTCGTGTTTAATTTCATAGCCTACTAATTTCATATTAGAGATTAATTTACGTTTTTGTTAATATCTCCCCTACAAATAAAAAATTTTCAGGTCTGTTATACATCGTTGAAAATCTCTTTCAGAGACTATCTATCTAACCAAAAATTCAATATGGCTGTCATATGAAAAACAAAAGATAGCACTAATAACTTGAAAAAAATGACAATCGGAGGTTTCTGTTTACATCAAAAAATTTATCTTAAAAAAGTGTCTGAACATTGGAAAACTTTAGAAGAGGTCACGTTAGGTGTTATCGCAATTTGTCGCGAGTATTGAATTCTGCAAAACATTCCCCATTTAACCGTTGCTCTACGTCTTCTAATAACCGTGATACCAATGGTGAGCATAGAAATGTGGACTCAGTGTATACATTAAAGCGAGTGAAGCTCCTCGCGTGTGTCACGCTACATAAGATTTGCTTCATCCACCATCAGACTTGCTTCTGTACCACGTCACCCGTTTCTTTATAATACAACGATAGGTCTGGTGCGTTACATAGACTTTTTGGCCAAGCGAATAAGCCGTCTGATTAGAAATAAAATTATTTCAAGCAGCGTAGGTTCGAATCTTACGGACTGCATTATTTTTTCTGTTTGCGAATTACTGTAATTCACATTGCTAAGCTTTTCTGTGATTGTGTTATAGTTGTATTTTAGATGTACAGTGATCGCCAAACAGTTTTTTGGATAATCACACCCTGATGATCAGAGGTGGTTGAAAATACATTACAAATGGGCCAAACAAAAGTTGCCACGTGACTTTTATTATCACATATAATCTCATAAGAGCATTAATTCTTTTCGGAAATTTTTTTGAGTGCGTTCCAACAACGTCGTATTAATTTGCCCGAGCGGGACGCGAGGGCAAATTAGGACGTTGTTGGAATGCACGAAAAATAATTTCCGGATATGAATTAATGCTCGAATGCAGATGCGGTAAGAAAATCGTAACGACACAAACCCTAAAAAGAAGTAATGTCTACCTACAAAAAATTTCCAAGAAATTTTGTTGTTGTCTTGGTTACGGCTCGTGAACTAATTTTTCTATTGGTCATTAATGAGTGTCGTACGATTTTCTGTCAAATTTTACATTTTTGAAAATAATTGCGAAAAATGCATTTACTAGCCGAAAAATAACAATCTTTTGGATTTTGACAATTTAGAAAATCGCCGTTTTCTGACTAAGTAAAAATCAGCCGATATGTCTGATAGAGTCTATATATGTTTTCAGACAAGCACAAAGTATTGCTGTAAAAAGTATTTTTGAAAAATTAAAATACAAATTTTTCCCATTTGACGTCGACTTTTTGGCAGTCACTGTATATTGCTGTTCGCTATGCACCTATTTACATCAACTAATATATTGTGATGTTGTCTTACGCTGTGTCTATATTCATGAATGCAAGCTGGAATGCTCCATTTTTATTACCTATTTTCTGGAAGCCTATTTCGCAAATATGACTTAACTATTATTCTGAGAAAACGACTTTAATAAATATACCCTTATTTCACAATTTTGAGATAAATTAATGGTAAGAATGTAAGGTACAAAACGTTCGACACTGATTTTGTTTTTCATAGCCGTCCTCGTTACAAAATTTTTATGATCATATTGTGTTTTGTATAATTTAGAAATTATAACACTCACTTGTTGTCAGACCTTTTATCTATATTTGTATGTTTTTACAGTTGTATATTACATACGAGAGTTCTACAATCTACAGTATTGCCCTTAGCATATAAGGTACATTCCAGTTGCCTCTAGCAACTGCAATTGTTTTCATATTTTATTGACAAGAAAACTGTCAAATTTGATTAGTTGAGCTTTAATAGTTTAGAAGTTATACAAGTTGGAAGTAGTGGTTGCGTGAAGATATTGAGAAATGGTAAAAGCAATAAAAAACTGGCTTTGCGAGCTCAAATTGTGCAGAAAATGCTGCGAATATGCAAATGGTGCTCATCGGGCGCATTCTGCGTGTACTCAAGAAAACATTATTGTGTAAATAGTAGAGTCAGAGAAGATCGTACCTTGACAACACTGGTCAATATTATGCCACAATAGTTGCAAGATTCGCTATTGTATTAAACAAACAGGCAGAGAACAAGTGTCACAAGGAATTCTCTTTCATCACGATACCATTCCAATTCATAAGAACCTTATTTATAGAAATGCAATTCATGATATTTGGTATGAAGTTATGGAGCATCTACCCTGATCCCCAAACCTAGCTCCTAACAATTTTTATTTATATCCAAAGGTAAAAGAGAGTCTTCGGGGATCAACATTTAGGAGCGATGACGCTGTTATAGCAGCAGTTCAGAAATTCTTACTTGATCAAGACTCCAAGTTTTTCAATAATGGCACTACTATGCTTATTGAGAGAGAACAATAAACACTTCCAACTGTTATCAGGTATGGTATTCAAGATATTGTGGAGAATTGGAAAAGAAAGACATAAAATTCTACTATTTTCAATTAAAAGCCTATATGTCTTTTTCAATGTAATAATGTGTGTTGTCAGTAACAACCTATGGTCTGGAAACAACTACACGAACAGTTAAAAGCAGGTATATATTATAAGTGATGCAAAGAGCAATGGAGGGGGACGAACCAAACTTACCGATATTGCTCGAAGGATTTTACACATGAAGTGGAAATGGGCAGGACATGTGGCAAGAGAGGATCACACTCGATGGACAAATAAACTGATCACTAGCTACCAAGAACATCAAAAAGGAATGTAGGAAGACCACAAAAACGATAGACACATGATTTGAAAGACAGTCGGACTAAAGTGGTTTCAGGTGGCACAAGACTGGGATAGATGGAGATCAGTGGGAGAGACCTATATCCAGGAGTGGATTGATATGGGCTGAAAAGAAGAAAGAAAGAAAAATGAAATAATAACACAAAAATACGTACACCGCATTTTCAGACTTTCAGAATCCATGAGCGGATGGCCCCGAAAGCAAATGGTCGCCTCTCAGGCGGCCGGCTCGGGTTTGAATCCCGGCGAACTTTAGAAGGATTTTAAAAATTGTACGCTTCCCGGCTACCACGCTAACGCCTGTGGCAGTCGTTAACCCCTAAACAAGGAAACTCTTCCTCACTTTCGATGGACAAGGCTAGCCACCTACCCTGCCTAAGGGCAAAGAGGGCTCATAGAATCACTTTGTGGTTAAAACAGGCCACTGGCCTATAATAAAGAGGAAGAAGAAGAAGAAGAAGAAGAAGAAGAATCTACGAAATACAGCTCTTCCAAAACTTTCTTAAGTGCTCTACAAATGTAAAGATCGCTTTGTGCTATATCTGAGAAATATGTCCTTTATTTATTTTGTACCACAACACAGGTAGCATTTTTCTTCCAACCGATAGACTACCTTTAATTTAGATTTTTTTTTATTTTCCCGATGACGAATGACGCATTCTTTAGACAATTGTTTACCGCCGGTTTAAAAATTGTGGACCCAGATTCATTACCATTCTTTATAATGTTGATAAAGCCAGTTCCTTTTTTTATAACGATGCTGTTTAAGTGCAGACCTAGGAACCTATCTTGTATAAACTGTGTGATAGTCTGATAGTGTCTGATAGTCTCGACGTGGCGCTGGTGTGTATTCTTACAGGTTTTTTATTCATTTTAACTTGTATGAGTAAAACAATTACTTGCATAAACTTTCATTATTATTCTTGCATGATTTTCGGAAGGATTTGCTTCTTTTGCAGTTAAAAACCTTATCACAGCACGCACGTCTTCTCTGGTGCAATTTTGAAACGACGCCAAAGCTGTCCATTGCGAAATTAATGGTATGTATTGTTTCCAGGCATTTCATAAACTAGTCATGGTCTCCCTAAATATCTGAACTCAGTAATAATTTCCATTGTTCGTAATAGGAAACTCATTTGACTCCATTATAGACATAATCTGGGTTTCAATTGAAACAGCCTCATATATTTGCAATTTAGATCAGTTCATAACTTCCTTAAGAGTGTGAGAAAGTCCAGACGAAGTGCTTGTACAATTTTTACTTTTAATTCATTAATTCAATCTAACTACTCATTTTGTTAATACTTTCCGATCTAATTACGACGGCGAAGACGCCGCCGCTTCCGTCGGGCCGGAATTTTCGTTTCGCCCAAAACGGCATGTGCCTAACCGCGAGCGTCTCGGAGTTTTCAGGCTCGGCCGAGCTTAGTATCGGTGTAGGTCATTACCAATTCGCCTATGCAAAATGTGTTTGCGAGTCAGGAGTCGAGTGAGAGCAAGGTAACAGGGCGCGTCGCGACGCAGCCCGGTGATTAGTGCGACGCAGGTAACGTAATTAGATGAGGTCAAAGAGGTTGGATGATTAGTTTAGGTAAGACCGCACTTCATCCGGCCGAGCCGCCGAGCGACGGCCGGCGCCCGCCGCGACGGTAGACGTCGGTCTGTATCATCAAATGTATGCAAATCCGCCTTGAATTAGGTTACCCCACGGTATAAATGCAAGAAAGTATGCGGAATTCTTTTTGGAAACACGAAATGGATTGCGGAATTACCAGATGAAAGTATTCTCTTTGTCGGGTGCGCCGAGGGTGCGGGGGGTTGAGGAAATTAGACCTAGTGTCGCTCAAATGATTTGTTTAGACTACTGCATCGCGTAGAAGAAGAATATATAGTTTTTAAAATGAACAGCCTGAAGGATAGCGTATTTCACGAGATTTTTATTTGTAGATAAACTATGCACCGGCACCGGCCTATGTTAAGTAGTTTCAAAAATTAACCACCTGTATATTGATATGATCATTAAATGATAAAGCATTTAATAACTACACAATAATAAAAAATGTTCCTAAAAGGGGTGATGATTTCGTTTTATTATTGGAATTTCCGTTTCTTACAACGGTGTTTGCAATTCACTTGTAAATAGTCCAGTTTTGATTGCAATTGTAATACACACTAGTCAAGACTTATCTGAAAGAAGTAATTATTATTATAAAAAGTAATATAAAAGTTTAATTCTTACATATTTGGCCATGTAATGGAAAACATATACAATGTATACAACTGTATTATGATTTGTGTGATAACCATTGATTTTGGCGGGTAGTTTAAAAATAAACAGAAGAAATGGGTTGTATAAAAATATAAATTGAATTGACACAAGTCTCGTTTGAAATCGCATTTAATAGTCAATTTTAGACTTTAGTGTACTGGTATGTACCCATTTATATTGTCATACACCTAAAGAGTGTGATCGACAAATATTAGTGCGAAATAAAAAAACTTAGTGAGTGCATCGATTACTACTACACAAGGATGTGCTGCCAACCACAACGAGGATAGCTGTAGCAGAGATCTGGTAAATAAAAGATTATAACAGATAAAGAGTTCGAAGATAGAAGGTTACAATAGGAATCTACTAACTTTCAACTTAAAACAAGACACATATAATACAAACGTAGTAATGTAAAATATATCTGCTACTTACAGAGTTATTAAACAGACAGTAATATTAATCTAAAATTAATTTAACTGAAATTAAGTATTTACCAAATATTATTAACAAAGGTGTTAAACCTATGATAAAGGCAGATATTAATTGCTTAATAAATAATAAAAAACCCTGAGAATAAGATTTAAATTAAATAAAATCAAATGAAAGCTTTTAGACAACAGAATGAATTTGCCGTTTCCGCAACATCTTTTAGACTAACAAACCTGGAGGAATCTTGTGCTACCGATGACTTAATTGTACGAAAAGACTGGTGATTAGATACTTTTACAACTCATATTGCAGTAGTGTCTATCTTTTAAGATACGCATTTCACCCACATTAACTGCAATTATGAAGAACCTACACTGAAATAAAGCGCTTGGGCACCTGGAGATTACTGCAGAAACGTTTCACATTACCTACTAATTTCTTTAATTTACTTTTAAGACTTAAATATGACAAGTGGTCACGATCCTATTGATTCTTAAACCAGACAAGCCAAATGAAGATTTGTCTTCTTCTAGCTCAATGAGCTTATTACCAGTTTTATCCAAAGCCTTTGAGAAGGTGTTACTGAGGAGAATAACACCTATGCTTTCAGATAACAGTTTTATACCCAGTTATCAGCTTGGCTTCTGCAAGCAACACACGACAGTGACACAAGAGACTCTAGAGTGACTCTGGAGACATTTTCTTGTCAAGTTTGAATGTATGTACACACCTTCATATTCCCTCAAAGTACGTTTCTCAAGGTAGTGTGATAGTTTGGTTTTTATACCTCTTCTTTACGGTCAATCTGCCGACTACATCAAGAATGATAGTCGTCAAATTAGCTGACAATACAAGTAGTCTACCTAGGGGTGTTCTGGACAACTTTTGACCTTGAAGTTTTTCAAGGTCACGGACCTAGTCGGGGCCAAGGTCGTTGACCTAGTCGGGGCAAGGTCATTGGCCTCACCGAGGTCACGTGGCACTTCCGGTTCCCACGATGAATTTTTGGGGTTAAAAATCCAATTTTGAAATTTTACAAGATTCCCACGATGAATTTTGGGGCTAAAAGTCTAATTTTTAAAAAATAAAATTTTCAATAATATGGAAAAACAAGATTCCGACGATGAATTTTAGGGCTAAAAGTTTGATTTTGAAATTTTTACAAGATTCCCACGATGAATAGATAAAAGATTAAAATCAAAATTTTTAAAATAAAACCCTGAGATTAAGAATTTAATAAAGCCAAATAAAAGCTATTAGACTACGGCAATATATTAGTAAAAAATACTCTAATTAATAAGGATGCCATACACGATACCCAACGCAACGGTGAGGGTCAGTTTTATTTTTGCCAGATAAAAAACTTATCTAGATTGCTTAGAAATCAGGTCCGGCTACCTGTTTAATGGAAACATTTTCTTGAATTTCCGGTAAGCCACAAGATGCAACAATATATGTATATAATTATACTATTGGAAATTATTATACTGCACACAGGTAAAATTATTACAAATATATATTATGCATCACTGGATAACCTGGCATGTCCCTCTAACTGATTTTATAAGTATTGGCATGAAGAATTTTAAAAATCTTTAAGTTGTTAGGTTGATTGTGTCAGGTTTCCACGAAACTAAAGCTCCTACAGGCCAGATTCTTGGATCAAGTATTGAATCTACATTTTGCTCGTATTTGAGTATTTGCTAAACATATGTATGGTTAAGAAATTTGCTTAAAATTGACTGAAAATTTACAGACATTGGGAAATCCCCAAGAGTGTTTGTAAGCACCGAATGTAAATATTACGTGTTTTTCCAGTACTTTATTAAATACACAGTCTTGAAATTGAGCCTATAGTTACTTATTTCGCTTTTGGTGTTGTATTTATGTACAGAAGGACAGCATCTCTCACTTTAGCAATAAGCAAGTTCGTAAAGAAATATCATTATGCTGTAGAGATTTACAGGTTACAGTTTGGAGTGTAAACGGAGTTAAATTTTTTTGGATATTTCTATACCGCTATTAGCAACAGTACCATTTAATTGCATATTATTTTCTTTTACGTAGACCCAAATTTTAGATTTGATTGTTTTAATATAGGTTCGAAGGCACTGCTTAGACAGGTAGACAGGTAGACAGGTAGACAGCTAGACAGGTAGACAGGTAGACAGGTAGACAGCTAGACAGCTAGACAGCTAGACAACTAGACAGGTAGACAGGTAGACAGACAGACAGACAGGCAGGCAGGCTGGCAGACAGACAGCCAAACAGACATACTATTAATACTGAAACAGATCTTAATTTATCGCTTTCAAAATTATCACTATAGAACATCAGAGGATCAATGGCCTTCATTATCAGTGTCTGAGAATTTGCAACGCTGAATAAATAGACCACTAGTCAACCTGACATGTTCCTGTAACAGTTTTATGGACACGACGGTGTAAAAAAACGACAATTGTAAATATAATTTTATTTTATTTGTCTAATGTACATGTATAAAATTATTACAAATATATTATGCACCAGTCAAGTATTGTGGTATAGGTGTTGTTGTTATCTCTCTCTGGGGTGTCACGATCTCCTCGTGCTGTTTCCGACATTGTCGAACTGGCTTTATTCAATGATTCCTGCCTCTTTTAACTCTTCTATTATACTAAACATTTCATTTATATGATTTATGTGACCGGCTGCTTGAGAGGCATACAGTAACTTTAATCGATCGACTAACTCGTTCGGATCATCCCAGTAAACGTAATCCAACGGTTTATTGCTAACTTGTTTATACATTTGCTGCATACCTTTACGAGTACGCTTTGTAGTCCTTAATGATATTGATGATGGCGAGGGTGATGATGACAGGTCAGATTTTATAAATTTCTTGTATTTCGCTTGGTTGAAACCTACCTTCTGTTCATTTTTATCAAAATTTCTATGCGCCGCATTTGTTCTGTTTATGATATCATTATAATTTGCTCTATCTATCGGCGTTGGAGTTATTTGAGAATCGTTTTTAAATAGTAATTGGTACAAATTAGGCATACCTTCATAGTGCACATTTTTAACAATTATATCGAATCCCTTTATATCTAGCTCATCACCAAAATAAAATTGGTTTTTATCAAAATCATATCTAATTCCATACCTCCCTAGATTTGGTCTTTCTATAAGATAATTGTTTGCATATTTTCTAGGAAGTTCACCATACTGTTCTATTTAAGAATTATAGCTTATGATTCTATGTTGTGAGACGGCTGAAATTTGCTTGTTATAGTCGTATTACGATCATCTTCGGCGGATTCACACAATACCTCATCAGCCGGTTTTTGTGTAAATAATTCTAGTTTTGGAGGCTTTTATATATTGATATATTCATCATCATCATCATCATCCGCGTCATGATCGTATTTGGTTTTTATTTTAAGATTACATTTATCATCATAATTGTATGTAACTTTCTCTTCCTTTTTCAATTTGAAAGGCTTAAATTGTGATGAAGGATTCTCTTTTTTATTTATCTCTTTTGCAACACTTTGCATTTGTTCTGTAACAAGTTTAAAAAATTTACCGAGGAGTTGTTGTTCTACCAACTTATCCTCCGTAAGAGCTCGAACTTTCTGCCTTATAATATTTGTAGTTTTAATAAGTTCTGTTGCTACATTCGTTTTCATTATTGTCACAAATATGTAAGCGATAGACAGGTAGACAGGTAGACAGGTAGACATGTAGACAGCTAGACAAGTAGACAGCTAGACAGGTAGACAGCTAGACAGGTAGACAGGTAGACAGCTATACAGGTAAACATGTAGACAGCCAGCTAGACAGACTGACAGATTCAAACCAGTTCACACGCTAACAGGTTCTTATCAAATAATAGATATCAGAATTGTTAGATGTATATATATACGATTCAAATTTATGACGATAGCGTCCATTCTTTAAAATCACTATCTTTGTCTATTACCAACAATTGAACAATAAGCGCACATTTCTTTAAATTGTTCGTAAGTCATGTCAGTATAAACATGATCTCGGTAAACCTTCTGTAAATACATATCGTTCTGCTTAAACAGCACCAACATGTTGTGTGTCTGTCTGTCTGTCTGCCTGTCTGCCTGTCTGTCTGTCTGTTTGTCTGTTTGTCTGTCTGTCTGTCTTTCTGTCTGTCTGTCTGCCTGTCTAACTGTCTGCCTGCCTGTCTAACTGTCTGTCTGTCTGTCTGTCTGTCAGTCAATTTTACCAATTACACATTCTCATACAGTGGCATCAAACTTTAAGTCACCATGGGAGCTAACACAACTGCAGACATAAATGCCTACAACTTACAGAATCATACGTTTGAAATGCTTGACTCACCCCAATCCCAGCCACGTCTTCTTCAAATCGTATAAATAAGAAAGAGATGGGGATTCTTAATACGATTTATTGTACAGATTGCGAGCAGTAATAAAAAAGAGAGTGAGAGAGATGCCTGTACCAGTTAAGTATAAGTGTCCAAAATGTAAAGGGGAAGCTGATCAAGAAGGACAAAAATGTATTGCTTGCACATTGCACGAACATATGAAAGAAAACAGTGCTGGTGGTAAACAATTATCCTCAATCATATTTCATACAATTTTAGTGAATAACTGAACTCCGTGTGGTAATACCACCAACATTATTTTTGTCTTTTTTATTTGGGACAAATTTGAGGTAGTGACGGGGGGGTGGGGGGTGGCGGTGTTCCAGTTCAGGCTTTTGGTCACCTCTTTGGAAGAAAAATATTACGAGAAATATTTCTATGAATTTTCAAAGTTATTTCCATGGTTTGGTTGCGATCGTATGAATATCACCGTTATGTTAGATGGACATCTGGAGTTGCAAATCAAACTGTCAAACTACACCCTCTCTGTCTGTTATGTAGAAATTGTAGGCAGCGGTTTGCTCGAGGAGGGCATAAACGTATAAATCATTGTCTATCGAATAAATCGTGGCAGTCTGATTGTAACATGGAAGACGTCCCCTCTTTGAAAAAATATTACGAGAAGTATTTCTATGAATTTTCAAAGTTGTTTCCATGGTTTGGTTTCAATCCTATGGATATCACAGTTACGCTAGATGGACATCCGGACTTTAAAACTGATACAAAGCTACGACTTCCAGACGGGTGGAGTTGGTTTGATTACAATGTGATGGAGCCCATCGAGCAGCAATTAAAAAATTTTGAGATTAGAACGTGAATGTGTGAAGAAAATTGTATATGATTTATAGTGATGTCCGCCTGCCCATCTGTTAAATGTTTGCATTATGAGCCAACTGTCTGCGTCATATTATGAATATCGAATGCAATTCATGAAATTGTTAGTATCATAGAAGAGTTAACAGAGTCAGGAATCATTGAATAAAGCCAGTTCGACAATGTCGGAAACAGCACGAGCAGATCGTGAACCCCAGAGAGAGATGACAACAACACCTCTACCACAATAATTGACTGGTGCATAATATATTTGTAATAATTTTATACATGTACATTAGACAAATAAAATACAATTATATTTACAATTGTCGTTTTTTTACACCGTCGTGCCCATAAAACTGTTACAGGAACATGTCAGGTTGACTAGTGGTCTATTTATTCAGCGTTGCAAATTCTCAGACACTGATAATGAAGGCTATTGATCCCCTGATGTTCTATAGTGATAATTTTGAAAGCGATAAATTAAGATCTGTTTCAGTATTAATTTCCAACTTTCCTCTTCTTACTTCGCTAATAGTGTGTCTGTCTGGCTGTCTGTCTGCCTGCCTGCATGCCTACCTGGCTGCCTGCCTGCCTGTCTGTTTGTCTGTCTGTCTACTTGTCTACCTGTCTACCTGTCTAGCTGTCTAGCTGTCTAGCTGTCTACCTGTCTACCTGTCTACCTGTCTACCTGTCTAGCTGTCTACCTGTCTAGCTGTCTACCTGTCTACCTGTCTAGCTGTCTACCTGTCTAAGCAGTGCTTTCGAACCTATATTAAAACAATCGAATCTAAAATTTGCGTCTTACGTAAAAGAAAACAATATGCAATTAAATGGTACTGTTGCTAATAGCGGTATAGAAATATCCAAAAATTTTAACTCAATTTACACTCCGAACTGTAACCTGTAAATCTCTACAGCATAATAATATTTATTTAGAAACTTGCTTATTGCTAAAGTGAGGGATGCTGTCCCTTCTGTACATAAATCCTACAGCAAAAGCGAAATAAATAACTATCGGCTCAATTTCGAGGTTGTGTATTTAATAAAGTACTGGAAAAACACGTAATATCTACATTCGGTGCTTACAAACAGTGTTGCGGATTTCCCAATGTCTGTAAATTTTCAGTCAATTTTAAGCAAATTTCTTAACCATACATTTATTTTTAGCAACCTTGCACATTCCTAGATTTCCCGCCAAAAACCTGATCATAATTTAAATATACCGTCAAAACATACGCAGAATTTGAATTTACCGCCAAAACCTGCGCAGAATTTAAATTTCCCGCCAAAACCAGAGCAGAATTTAAATTTACCACCAAAATGATGCACATAATTTGAATTTCCCGCCAAAGCTGCGCGAAAACCCTCGAGCAGACCTGTGCCCGCGCAGACCTGTGCCCGCGCAGACCTGTGCAGAAACCTCTGGACAATCACATCCGGTTTATTTTTATCAACCTTGCACATTCCCAGACGCTCACATCCACAAGTCTCAACAGGTCTGACATCTGGCGACACGCAAATATAGCCTCTATTAACATCTGCAACACTGATAAAGGAGATTATAGGATAACTTAGAAAAACTGAAAGATGCTGGGTGGCTAAAAAATATGATCAACAGACGACTCTTTCATTGCTCCGTTTTGTATTATAAAATTCTGTTATTTAAAACTACCAGTTTGGGATTGGCTTGCGGATGCCTTATACTGCAAAACTCATTTTTTATGTCTTGCTGTATTATTGTATTTATAAACCTCGGGTTTTTAAAATAAGTTGTATTATCTGCTAATATTTTCTTTGGTTTTCCAAATTCTATAAAATATTCATTTACATAGCGTTCTTAAAATCAAGGAGCTAACGCAAGAATGCATCACCAACGAAAGCAAGATTAATCTTACTGGCAATGCGCCTCCACTAATATATCAAAGAGAGCAAATAGCAATTGATTCCTTAAAAAATGCAAGCAAATTTGCTCAATCAAAGTTGTGTTTCACAAAATGTGCGCTCGTTGGCAGCAGTAAAATCAAGAACTCCGTCTGTGATAGATTCGCTATCTATTCAAACATTACCTGCACGACAAAGTGAAACGAAAAAGTTTTAAATTTTTCAAATTCAAATAATTCAGTTGTTTTGGAGACGAGTCAGAATAAAAGATGTAATTAAGACATATAGTGCCGTGGCTAAAACTCAAACGCTGCTACAATCCAGTCGCAAGCAAATACGAGCAAAATGTAGATTCAATACTTGATCCAAGAATCTGGCCTGTAGGAGCTTTAGTTTCGTGGAAACCTGACACAGTCGACCTAACAACTTAAAGATTTTTAAAATTCTTTATGTCAATACTTATAAAATCGGTTAGAGGAACATGCCAGGTTCGCCAGTGATGCATAATATATATTTGTAATAATTTTACCTGTATGCATTATAATAATCTCCAATAGTATAATTATATACATATATTGTTGCATCTTGTATTAATTAGAGTATTTTTTACTAATATATTGCCGTGGTATAATGGCTTTTATATGGCTTTATGTAATTCTTAACTTCAGGGTTTTATTTTAAAAATTTTGATTTTAATCTTACCTTTTGTGCACAGTCTTTAGCATGTAATTGTAATAACGTTAGTTATTCGACTCTATTCGACTATTAAAATCAGATTTAGACATAAACCGTGAATAACTATAATACTAGATATAGGACAATTGTATTTATGAAGTAATTAATAACTGCCTGTATCATACGTTTAACAGACATATTTGGTGGAATTTCGATATATACTATTAGACCACAATGACTCCATATAATTAATCCGGTTTATTTTTTAGAAACCTTGCACATTTCTCAAACAATGGCTTCATTGTTCAATTGCGTAGGAGGCAGACAGACAGACACCCACATCTGCAGGTCTCAACAAGTCTGACATTTCCAAACAATGACTCACATCCGGTTGAGCTTGAGAATATTGTAAAAATTTCAAAATTCAGACTTTTAACCTCAAAATTCATCGTGGGAACCTTGTAAAATTTCAAAATTAGACTTTTAGGCCCAAAATGTATCATGGGAATCTTGTAAAAATTTGAAAAATAGACTTTTAGCCCTAAAATTCATCATGAGAATCTTGTTTTTCCATATTTTGGAAAATTTTATTTTTTCAAAATTAGACTTTTAGCCCCAAAATTCATCGTGGAAATCTTGTAAACTTTTAAAATTAGACTTTTAGCCCCAAAAATGCATCGTGGAACCGGAAGTGCCACGTGACCTCGGTGAGGCCAATGATCTTGCCCCGGCTAAGTCAACGACCTTGACTCCGGCTAGGCTCATGACCTTGAAAAACTTCAAGGTCAAAAATGGTCCAGAACACCCCTAAGTACACTACTAATACAGTAGTACTATCTTCACACCTCGATCTAAACGTAGCATCTCAGGATCTTCACGATCAGTTGAACAACTTAGGGCCGGTTGCAGAAAGCAATGTTAAGTCTGGTGTTAGTTAACGCGACGTCAAAGTGAACAAAAACGAATCAAATCTCAAATGCTTATGGTAACTAATACATTAGTAAACAAAATTTGATGCGATTTTGTTCACTTTGACGCGATGTTAGCTAACACCAGACTTAACATTGCTTTCTGCAACCGGCCCTAAGTCTCGTGTTAGCTAACGCGACGTCAAAGTGAACAAAAACGAATCAAATCTCAAATGCTTATGGTAACTAATACATTAGTAAACAAAATTTGATGCGATTTTGTTCACTTTGACGCGACGTTAGCTAACACCAGACTTAACATTGCTTTCTGCAACCGGCCCTTAGTATTATAGTTTAAGCAAAGTCACCTTAATCTTAAACGAGTACCAGTCGGCGATGTGCCGTTCATTACAAGAAGAGGCACTAAGTTGCTATTCTACTGATCAATAAACAAATATCACAAGGCGGTTGCGTTACATATTTAGAAATGCATCTGGATAGACGTTTGACATAGAGGAAGAACATTTCGACGTAAGTATCGGGAGAGTTATAATAGAGACATTTACAACGCAACAATTAGCTAAAATTATAAAATTTTAAGAAATGTTTGACGAACGGATAATTTTGCGAAACTCGAAATTCAATTGGCCGCCACGTTCTCCCGACTTGATTACACAGGACTTGTTTCTTCGGTTTTATCTGAGAGAGCGGCTGTATAACAAGTCCCAGATAATCCAGCAGCTTATGGACGCAGAAATTCGTGCACTACGGGCAGAACTAAAGGCCAGCGTGGCTGAGCGGTTAGGGAGCTCGGCTGTAATGCTACGGGCCGGGGTTCAATCCCCACATCTGGCAACTGGCCTGAGCTTAAAAAATGGTTACCGAAACCGCGGCTGTGAAAGTAAGGAAAGTAAGGCAGTCGTCGAAGGCGTGAAGCTAACCACATTATCCAGTACGCCATTAATGGTGTGCCAGATGACTGGGTTTCGGAAAGACATATTTCGGCGTCCTTGACCTGCCGCGTCTCAGACCATATTCCTAAGTGTGGAATGAGCCGCACTGAACCTTAGTTTACTTTACATACAGAACTTTTAAGATCTGTGCTGGAAAATACTTTAAAATCTGGTGTGATACACGCACACAACCTCTTTTTATAATGATCTTATAATTAGCCAAAATTTTTATTTTTAATGTTTAAGCATTTGTCAAAAATTTCCAAAAATTACAAATTCTACAGAAACTGTACAAAATAGATGGAGACAAATTCTCTCTATAATTTTAAGCTGATTTCAAGAATGTAATAATATACCGGGTGTTCTATTTAAAATAGGAGTTAATAAAAAAAGAAAAACTAACAAAATAAACCCATTTTAGAGGTATTCAATTGAAAAATCACCTATTTCATATCAATACACATTAAAAATATAATAAAAATGTATAGTTTGAAAGAAATTCTTAGACTTTTTTGAAAAAATCTAAAAAAACTGAAAAATTACACGAGTAAACACCATTTATTTCCCCATTGTTTTCTCATTGTTTGTACATGCTTCTTATAATATTCGTAAATTAATTTTTTTAAAGTATTTACATACAAAGTGGGAAGTTGACGCACTAGACTAATAGATAGTGTAGTCTGTATTGTGGCAACTTTTTTTAGGTTTTAATAAAATTACGACAGGAAATTAAATAAGAAAACAAATAATAAGCAAAAAAACTTAAATATTAAAATGAATTGAATTTGGTTTAATCGATTTGGAGAGTATGTGTGTGTTTGATTAAAAATGTTTAGTTATACTATTAGATTAGATTAGGTTGGATTCTGTATGAAGGATGAAGAAAAACATCTTTGATCAAATATTTTTTTAAATAGGGGTAAATTTTTTGAAATATTAATTTTAGAGTGAGCTTGAAATTTTTTAAATTTAGTTATCGAACGGATTTGTTTTGGAAGTAAATTAAACATTTTAGGTCCTAAATAAGTTATGACTAATCGATTTATTTGTTTTTGGAATGTTAAGTTTATCATGACTAATACTTCTGGTGCTGTATACATGATTTATATAATTTATATCTTACTTTTTATACATATAATTTATAGTTTGCAATATATCCAGAGTTCTAATATCAGGTAATCCGGCTTCTTGATATAGTTTTACCGTTGGATAAATTTTTTTTTATAAATTTTAAGTATGTAGTTTTCTGTTCTTTGCAAATTTTGTAAATGAGTTTTATTTAAACTACCCCAAGCTGTAATGCCATACTTAATTACTGATTCTACAAGAGCCACATTAACCATTTTTAAAGTTTTTAATTTAAAGATATCGGGTATTGCATAGAATTTATATATTAATTTTCAATTTTTTTTTTGGTTATATATTCAGCATGAATATTCCACTTCAAATGTTGATTTAACATGACACCAAGGTATTTAATTGAATTTACTTTTTCAATGTTCATTGATGTACCAAAAATTGATTATATTGTTTATTGATTGGTCAGCTTTAGTTGCTGTAATTGCTAGAAATTTTGTCTTATTTATGTCCAACGATAATAAGTGCTGATCTAACCAATTCTTAACTATCGCTAGACCTTTTTCAGCTTTTTCATAAACTTGTTGCCACGTGTGATCATTATTATACTTCGAGTTATGCGATTTTCTTCAAAAGCTTGCTGTCGCATCTAGATAGTTCACAAAATGTATATATAAAGTTTCATATTTCGTTGTGTTTGAGACATTCTGTTCACACAGACTCACAGACATAGACTGACACAGATCAATGAACAAAAACATGTTTTTGGGTTCAGGGGACTCTAAAACGTGACATCTGTTGAAAACTCAATTTAGAATTTTTGGGGTGAATTCAATACTTCTTTTATTGTAAAAGGAACTAAAAAATCTGGTGTGATACACGCACACAACTTCCTTTTACAGTGATCTTATAATTAGTAAAAAAATTGTTTTGTATTATTAAGCATTTGTCAAAATTTTTCAAAAATTGCAAACTCTACAGAAACCGTACAAAATAAAGAGTTAAAGTCAATAAAAAAAAACATTTTAAAGGTATTCAACTGGAAAATCACCTATCTCACATTAAAAATGTAATAAAATGCAATGTTTGAAAAAAATTGTTAGCAATAATTTTGATAAATAACAACCCGAAGGTGCGTTACCTAGAAATAACCCGAGGCAAAGCCGAGGATTATTTCTTAAAGGTAACGGCACTTGAGGGATATTATTTGTCAAAATTATAAGGATTTATTACTGGCCGAGGTGAATTTGGGAAAAAAAGTTCTTATATAAATTAATAATTTTTACCGAAGCGAGAAGCCATTTTTCGACAAATTGATTTGACACTTCATTATAATAATATGTTGGTGGCACTGTAAGTCTATGCCAAATTTGAGGTTATCAGGTTAGGTTTTGCGTCAGTTTTGACACAGACTGACGCAAAACCTAACCTCCTAACCACGAATTTGACCTAGATTTACAGTGCCACCAACTTGTCATAGAATACTGCTGAATTTTAATTAGGTAGTTTCCATGGTGATTGAAAATCACCCTAGGATAGTTTTCACTTCAAGTGTGATCTGATTTGTCAAACTGACTCACGTGATTAATAATAATCAAATTGGATTGGTCTGCAATATATGTAAGAACTTATCTTCAAAAGTTTGCTGTCGCATCTAGATAGTACACAAAACTTATATATGAAGTTTCAAAGTCATACCTGTTTTCGTTTTTAAGATATTCTGTTCACACACAGATGCACAGACTGACTGAAAGACAGACCAATAAACAAAAACATGTTTTTTTCGGGTTCAGGGGACTCTAAAACATGAAGATCTGTTGCAAACTCAATTTCGAATTTTTGGGGTGAATCCAATACTTCCTTTATTGTAAAAGGAAGTAAAAAGAGCTTTTCTCTGCCAAGCCGAAAATGGACATCACTTACTTGACATTGTCTTTTAAAAATAGATTAAAAAATTCCAATTTTGTGTTTTTATTTACATTTTTTTAAATTTATTTATTTAAAAAATTAATAAGTTATTTGATTTTTTAATGGTAACCTGACTTATGGTCCATCCCATATAATTGCAGATGCCAAATTAATCAATTACAGCAATTTGGATCAAACAAAGAACAAATAAATCCATCATCTTTTGGCAAACGATTTTAGATAAATATTTCCGACGAATACTTTGGGGTTATAATTAGAAAAAAATCTTTACCATGATTGGAGATACTGTTCGTTATTGGTCGTCATAATTTGGAATTTAAATATGGGAGAAATATTTTATTATTATTAGAAGCATGGATTAACGTAAGTGGGCGAATTCTTTTTAAGCTAAAACATGTCGAATTGAAAATTAAATTTTTGAGAAAGTTATAACAGTTTAGTGGAAAAGTAACATTTGTATATTTCGACAAAACGTAGATCTGCGAAATTGCGCCTACGATCCCTCGATGAATATGCGAAACATATATTAAAAGTAACCCATCCAAAACTAAATGCAAAGGTAAAAGATCTACACGCCGGATCCCATATATTCTTTGTTTTGGAGGATTCAATATGGTACTTCGAAATTGGGTAATTAACCAGATGATCTTGTTTTGGGTAAATTGAAGTGTACATGTGTGGTAAGTATGGACAATGCGCCGTACCATTTAAAGCAGGTGAACAAATTATTCTCTCATTTTTTGCACTAAGAGCCAAATGAAGAAACGGTTGATTGAGCGCAATGTTAAAATTGCAGGCCAAAATAGAAAGAAACAACTTGGGGATTTGAGAGAACCTTTTCGGGATTATAAAAAAAAATATTCGATGAAATTTGGGAAAAGCATGATCGTGAAGTTCTTCTTACTTCTATGCCATTGCCAATGTAACTCTATTAAGATGGCACGCCATTTTAGTAAGAACTACTATTAACGAGCATATACATTCGCAGTCTCATTTCAACGACAAAGTTGAAAATGTATGGCCAAAGTGTACCACTGACATGTGGCAACGTTTTTGTGGACATCTTGAAACATTGATATTGTGGAGATCTTGCGTTCGAAAATATTTTGCCATTCATTACTCTTTTATCGGCGGTAACAAGAAAATAACTAGTTGAGTGTTGCTTGTATTGGGATCTCAGATAACATAGTCGGCTTCTTAGGGCAATTTCTACAAATGAGAAATTTTTGTTGGCTGCTTTCAAGTTGTGAGGAATCTGAATGAGTATTTTTAATTGTACGAAAAGGTTAGCTATGGCCATTGGTTGCATTGCATGTAAACATTTAGAATGCCCAGCGGGTATGCATTTTAAGTAACACATTTAATGCTCAAAATCGTCTTTGTCCGTAGTATTCAAACAATAAGATGTTTACTAAACGCTAGATAGTTTTATGAAAGATATAATCGAATGCATTAGCATTGCTGATATAGAGAAGAGAAGTAATAAATTATGTTATGAAAAGCATCAAGTCATTTTCTTTTTATGGGTATTTTGCTTTGAAAAACGATCAACCTCCAATGACTTTCTTGACATTGACATTTGTCAGTCCCAGTGAAAAGCTAAGTTTTCCTTATTAATTTTTAGTTTTTATCGTTAATCGTTGATAACGAGGGCAGATTATTTCTCGCAACGTTCGAAATTTAATAATTTTAATTTTTCAGAGTGGCGAAATACCCATTAAAAAGAACATGAATTATATCAAGCCACAAAAAGGGTTTAGAGAAAAGCATTAAGGTTTATATGTCGATAATAATTTTAGTTGGTTAATTGTTTTAATTTGGTAACTTCTCTTCCGGCGTTTATTGTTTATAGGAAACAATTTGTATTATTCTAAATAGAAAATATCTCCTCAATGTAGAAATTCTTACAACTACTTTGTTTTTCTTTATTTCGTGTGTTTCTATATGTCAGTTAACGTTTAATATCTTAACCAAACAACATTGTTTTACTTGTTGAATAATCCAAAATTATATACATACTCGTAAATTAGGCATAGATTACAAAAAACACCAGTAATGTAAAATGAAGCTTAAACTGTACTTAATTCGTTTTTTATCTGCTACAGCCTGAAATCTCCATATGCACTTCACAGTGGATTATCAAAATATATAAAAAATGGATATTTTTGTTGTCCTTATATTTAGTAATATTCAAAAGCTGAATTTGAAATATCTATAACCTTTTCTTTGATTAACTAATTTTCCATTCCAATCGCCATATATTTTAACAACTACGCTATAGCGCTATAAAAGTTATTAATATACGTAGAATTTGTAGCTGCCATTAACTTTCCACCAAAATGTAACTCTGCTGAAGTTCTCACCTAGACCCTGAAAAGATCGCTTTCAGGGCCGCAGTAATTTGAGAAAAGTGAGTTAGTTATCCGTCATTATCGTTTCTAATGAAAGTTATATCTCTTTCCAAAACTTTCGAAATTCGAGTAGGCAAAAACAATAGATAAAAATGATACAGTTGGGCAGAGTAGTATCTAGAATTGATTTTGCAGCCCTTCCAACATTTAATTTTGATGGTTTTATTTTCCCACAGGTAACAACCCTGGTGTTTACTCAACTAAATCAGCGTGAATTTATTTTAAAAAGTAACCTAGTAAATTTGAGTTTGTTATAAAATTAAAAATATCTTAAATAATATTCATCAATAGATATAGGAAAAATTATATAATAACTGAAATACAGTTTTCTGTGTTAAATACTACACATTTTCTCATTTCTTGCATGCAGTTTTCTTATTGTTTACCATCGCATCTGACATAAATAAACAATTGAAAAATAAGTTAATGTAGTCCTTCAAATAGAAGGTAGTAATGGTTTTAATTTTCAATGTAACATTGCAATTCAATCTAGGTGTTTCGCAATTCGTTAAAACCCCTCACCACACAAACATTTAACAACTGCTAAAATTTTGTAAGACTGTTGTATGTAGTTTCACTCATAGATTTTGAAAAACATCAAATATACAAGGTAATTTATTTAAAAAATCAAAGTTGGTGTTATTTCCGGTGGACCATTTTAACTATATCTGTCGGTCAATCAGAAATTATATCTAGTATCTTCATATAAAATTGATTCATAAATAAAAAAGATAGAAGCATAGCCCTGGTCACCTGGCATATAAGACTGTGTTTTCCGTTTATTGTAGGGTGGCTTGATGCCAATTTGACTTATTGTTCCTGTAACAGGCTACTGACAGATCGTTGTCCCCACTATAATTTAGAGTGAGAGGCTACAACGATTTGTCCATACGCTGGTAAAGGACAAATACGTCAAACTGACATCAAGACACTCTAGTTTATTGTTAGTATTTGAAGGTTTAGTGCATACATACAGTGCAAAGTGTGAAGTCATAATAGTACCTATATTACGTTACAAGATCAGTAAGTGCCTTAAATTAAGCCATGAAAACAAAGTTAGCAGAACGAGGCCTGAAGGGCCGAGTAGGACCTATTGTACTGTATATTATATGCAGCGTTTGCTTAATAAATCCAATGCACTGTTTATGTCATTTATTATCTGATTTCGTTACTGATACCTTTTGCATTTTAGATATTGTACTATTACCTGCTGCGATTTTTTGAGTTTATAAGTTCTTGACCTATCTGAGTGTATTTGTTGTATGTAAAGCTTTGTTGGCGCTCATAACATTGGGTAGTAACATCTTGTAAAGAATTGCAGGCCGTCTTCACTTCCACTGGGCCCTCAAGTATACTGTTGTAGTGTGCGATATTTGAAGATGTAGGGAAAATATAGCTAACATAGTATTACTTCAGTACCTTTTATTTTTTCTTCGCACACTATAATTGTTAGGAATTTTAATGTAGCCGCTATATCATTATTATACCTAAATAAGTTTAATTTTCTTGCACTATCCCAATCACGCAAACATTTTATTAATTTTGCTTTATCTCTCGATTATGATCAATATAACAATATTGCTAATTTTGACTGTCCCATTCTTGATTTAGTTTTAGAGATTATTAATATTACTGTTACTAAAGCATCACAATGGTTGGTTTTTAAAGATTTATAACCCTTAAATATTTAAATATTAAATTTCCATTTGAAATAACTAAAGTAAAAGCTTCTAACCGAGCAAAAGAAACTTTGATCTTAATAAAGCTAACTTTTTGCTTAGGTATATTTTGGTAAGTGCTGTTAATTGGGACTGCCTAGATTTTACTGTTGTTAATAGAGTTGTAAGGAAATTTTATAAATTATTATACAATATTTTTGAACAAATGGTTCCGAAAATCACCACGATTAAAAAAATGTACCCTTGCTGGTTTAATGCTGAAATTAAGAAACTAATCAAACTACAAGAAAAGAACAGGAATCTGTTTCATAAATGTGGAAGGCAAGAGTATCAAAATAACTAGAAAGAACTTAAATGTACAATAAAAACACAAATTAAGTATAGGTATGCTGAATATATTACCAACATAGAGCAGAACGTCTCAATAGAGTCTTCAAACTTTGGGACCTATATAGAAAATAAAAAGGAAAATAGAACTTCCCATACCTATGTTCTTAAATGGTAAAGTATTAAATTCACTTGGACTCAGGGTTTTGGCAATATTTTAGCAGCGTCTTTAAAAAACACATAAATCAAATACTGATGCTACTAAAGATTCTTCTTACAATAACTGAAAAATATTGAAACTAAAATGAAAAATGCCATTAAAAAACTCGAATCAATGGGCCCTGATAACGTTCCCACATATGTATTGAAAGGATGTTTAGAATTTTTCATTGTTCCTTTATGTAAATTATTTACTTGAAGTTTGAAAACATGTTCAATTCCGGAACAATGAAAAATCTTCAAAATTTACTCGATACATATTTTTGAAAAAAAAAACCGTATTGAAAATTACCGTCCTATATCAATTGTATTCGTTTTGGTAAAAGTATTCGAATCTAGTATACATAACAATATTTATAATCAAATTTTAGGTCAATTCTATTGAACCAGGATAGTTTCATTAATAGTCGTTCTACATTTGAACAATATTTTAGCAATATTTACACAATTTGTGTCAGGTGCCTTAGAACACAAAAATCAAATTGATGTAATAATATATACGGATTTGTCTAAGGCTTTCGACAAGGTTGATCATTATATTTTATTATTAACATTGCAGTCGTTCGGGTTTCTTGTCAATATTATTAAATTAATTTATTCATATTTTAGTGATTGCCAGATCTATGCTTATTTTAATAACATTTTTTCTACACAACTTTGTGCAATATCTGGAGTTCCACAAGGTTCAGTGTTGAGTCCGTTATTGTTCCTCGTATTTATTAATGCCATCACCGAATGTATAAAGTACTCTTAATCTTAATGATATTAATAGTAGTTTTATTAGCAAGTCCAGAAAGAGCATCTTTACAGGCATATTTCAGGCCGATGTCGAAGGCGAGGCCTAAAAGCCTACAAATCCTGCGAAGAGCATTTTCGGATGAGTTACGTACAACATTTTTTAGGTATCTGTTGTTTCTTCTGAATTTTAAGTAAATATTGGAACATTACATAACAAACAAGCATTACACCTTCGTACAAATAATCTAGATATATCTGTAGTTGATTTCTTTAGTAATCACATTCAAAAATATTGCAAACCAATCAAAACGTTAGTTTTTCAAAATAAGCCTGTCAAGAATTTTTCAAAATAGTCCTATAAAGAAATACTTTCCGGCCTAAAAATTGAACAGTAATGCATGATTGTCAAAACGGGTGTAAAAAATAAGTTTACTGTGTAATTTTTAGACTGGAAAGTACTTATTTATAGGAAGGTTTTGGAAATGATTTCTTTACAGGACTATAGTTAAAAATTGACGTTTTGGTTAGTTTTCAATATTTATCGACTGTGGTTACAAGGAAATCAACTAAAAATGTCCCTAGATCTCTATAGAGGTGTAATGCTTGTTTATTATTGCGATGTTCCAATATTTAGGTAAAATTAAGAAGCCACACGGATGCCTAAAAGATGTTGTACGTAACTCATCCGGAAATGCTCTTCACAGGACTTGTAGGCTTTCAGGCTTCGCCTTCGACATCGGCCTGAAATATGCCTGTAAAGATGATCTTTCCGAATTTGTTACGTAAACTACTACAAATGTATCGAAACTAGTGAGCGTTGTGAAGAACTGTTAAGGAATGTAGATTCTCTTTATAACTGGTCTATTTATTAATAAATTAAATTTGAACATAAAGAAATTCAAAGCCGATACATATTCAAGAAGGCAACTTAATGTTACCTATAATTATTTTATGAATTACATAACAATACCTCGAGAACTTCTATAACAGATTCAGGCATAGTTCTAGATCCGAAACTTTAATTTTGAATCATATTGAGACAAATACCTTAGTATCACATATGAAACTTGGTTGTATATTTAGAAATATACAGAATTTTACTAATTTAATGGCCTTAATAAACCTCTTTAATAGCATTATTAGATAAAAACTTCAATACAACGTAATTATCAAAAGGATGATATTGAGTAAATTCAATCGAACTTTCTGAATTATTGATACTATCTAATAAATGAAAGTCTATAGCTCCGATTACGAAAATTTACTAAGATTAATAGACTGATATTAGCTTGATGTTAGACGGAAACATGGCATATTGATTTTCTTATTCAAAATCATAAATAGTTTAGTTTCTGTTTCTAGTGTATATTATTATCTATTATATTATATTATTTATGAATAACCATTATTTCAACATTTTTGATTCTAAATTGTATTTTTCTCGCATTAAAAAGAAAAATTGGCAAACAAAATTTAAACAAACCATTGTTGAAGTTTAACAAGGGAACCAATTTACTAGTGTTAGAAGAAGAACAATCAATAAAGCATGTTACTTAAAGCTTCTGAACTGAGAATGAAGTTTGCAATGCCTAAAAACAAGCTCTAACCTGTGGATATCTGTTGATAGCTGTAGGATGTGGATAAGGCTGATATCCCCTGGCAGCGCCGGGGTAAATATTTCTCATCATGGCGCCGTTGCACCCCGGCAGAACCGATGGGGCCAGAGCTTTCTGCAACTGCTTTTCCTGCTTCCGATATTTAGCTCTTCTATTTTGAAACCAGACCTGAAAGCAGACGACGTGCATTAGCTGCGCTTAGTTGTTTGTCAGGTTAAAAGCGGAAATAATATAAAAAGAAATACAAAAATCGCCTATTAATATCTAAATATGCAATGACGCCATCTTGTAATCAAATCACAGGATAATATTACGACTTTTAAGGCCACAATTGCTAAACTAATGCGCTTTCCATTGATATGAGCAGTTGAGAATATGTTTTGGTTTAAAATATTTACAATATAATAATGAGCGCTAAAATTATTAATGATCATCAGTTAGATGTATTGTAGTGATCTTAGAAAGTAAATGTAACATTAGAAGATTGATTTATAAGACATATGGTAAGATTCATATTGCAAAAATATATGAAAACGCTGAAATGTAGTGTGGGCGCAAAAATATCTACTGCAGTAAGAAAAGTATGCAATCCAATTTGACATATAGTATTATATGAAATACTTGATCATATATTACATAACAAGTCAGGAAAGCGATGCTTTACACAACGAGGTGGTGTTTCAAACACGAGGCCGTAATTCCGAGTAATTTAAGTTGCCGAGTGCAGTAAGAACACTTTACAGACGTGTTATGTATATTTTTTTGACAACATTTAAATTTCAGTAAAAATCAGTAATCGCAAATAGTTCCAAATGTGTTGGTGCTTATTTAATTTTGTAGTTACTTATTTCAGTCACGTAAAATATTTTCCTAACCAGTCAGGAAAGTATTTTCATGACTGTTTTTGTAAATATTTAGTTTCCATACTAAAATGAGTAACGGAAAGCCTATTTTTATATCAGTTTCAGTTTTATCTAAAATTAAAAAGTGGAAAAACATCGATTTTAATCGCTAATATGTCTGTTTTGCAATTGCCCATTATTTGATTTGAATCTTGCTTTGTGGTTGGGTAGCATCTAGCTTTTAATATTTTTTGCGCTTTTTTGAATGATGCATTTTTTCTCCCTACGTTGCTCAATAAAGTTCTGTTATTATTATTTCACTCTGGCTTTGAGAAAAATTAATAATATAAACACGCAGATCTGTTTATATATCTATCGGCAATGCTCTGAAGTTAGTTTTAGTCATCTACGTCATCTAGCATGAGACTAGGAAACTAATTACGGTTTTCTATTTCTAATGACAGTTTTCGATAAATGAATTCTCAGTTACATAATTATAAAGTAAAGTAGAATGCATAATTTTATAACAGATATTGTTGTGTTCTAGCTGAAGCGCAAATGAAAGACTTAAAAGCAAGGGGTTATAGTTTCGAATTTTTTGACTAAATTGATAAATTAAAAACAAATATAGTAGATACATTGTAACTCATTTTCATTTCATATGAACACATGGTGTCCACGGGTTAAGTCTAGTTATGAAGGAATTATGGCGGCCATATTGTCCTTATGCAGTTACTATATCATGTGCGCGCTTTCACGTGTTGCATCTAAATTATTTTGACAAAAACATGATTTTCATAACATTCCGACGCTTTTGTATTTGATTAGTTTAGGGCACAGCTTATTTCACTCAGATTCTAATATTAAAACTATGATCTTTTCAATAAGTTGCTCTTAAAAAATAAATTTTGTGAGAAAACAAGGCTGAGAATAATTTACATTTCGTAGCCCAATTCCGACGCTAATCGCATCATATTGCCAATTAAAAAGTAATTAATGAATGAGACCTTTCAGTGCTGAATTTTTTGCCCAATCCCGGTCTCCCGATTTTAGAACAAAGAGCGAATGAACCCCTGACAAAGCTACTTATAGCAACACGGGGACAAACAAAAGGAGGCGATAAGGTCGCAAAATATGCATTAGGTTGTCTTAAAGAGAGCCGCTCGGAGTCAGTTGTTTTGGGGACTTTTGGGGATGGCGGAGGGTGGTTCATCCGCTCAGGGCGGGGGTAACTTCATTACGGATCCATTTGATGGAATCGAGGGCGGCTAGGACGTGCTGCGCGTCTTCCGCGGTACAGTCTGCACATAGCTCCATCAAATACCCTTTGTTTTGACAAATCCGACCGAGTATCTCTACTAAACAGATTTGTAATTGAAAGCGAAAATTTTTATACGACTAGTTACTGGCCGGCGTTTTACCGCCGAATTTCGAAAATGGCCTCCGCCGAATTTCGCTTGGTCGCGATCACGCTGATTCCGTTAATGTTTTAATCAACGCAGTTATCGTGCAGCTCTGTTCGTCCCTTAAATTAGCCTCCAGCCCTAAGCTATGTACTTCCCATTAACGGCGAATGCCCAGGTTTTGCAACTTTCGTTAGACAAATGAAAATCATAATTTCCAATTTAGGGGTGTTTCGTTATCTTACTGCAGTTACGTAAAATTGCTGTTTATTACAAAGAGAAATATAATATGGGTTTATGTTACATGATTTATTATGTTATTAGTGTTAATACTTGGAACAGAAATATTACGAATTGTTCTACCAATGCAATTCTGGCCGTAAGTCAACTGAGTCAATAGCATTTTCACACATAATGTTTCTGTAACTATAAGAAAAAAATGCGAGCAGTGTTATTTTATACATATAATTTATACTCTTGATTTAGATAGTTCAGAGTTACTAGAAAAGTTATGGATAACTACGTATTAGAAATTCTTGTTATAGATTAATAGATATACTATTATATAAGCTAACTAGTGATGTATGATGTTACATAACTAATAGTAATTATTTAATTACGTTAGATTTGGTATTTATAAATTCTAGCTGTAAGTCAATATAGTATATTAAGTATTAAGAACGGTAAGGACATTTTACTGATCGAAGACAATTATTGTCTGAGATCGGTAATTCCTTAACGTTCGTGATGTTTATGACGTTTTTGCACGATAGAAATGTATTTTTCTTCAAACGTCAGTAAAATGGGACATCATACCACAGAATAATATGTTGGTGGCACTGTAGGTCTATGTCAAATTTGAGGTTAGCAGGTTAGGTTTCGCGCCAGTTTCTGTCAAAACTGACGCAAAACCTAACCTGCTAACCTGGAATTTTTACTTACCGTTCTAGAACGGCAAACATAACTTACTGATTTGGCAACAAGTACTGTAACTAAGTAAAATCGTTCTATCGTACAAAAAAAATCTTATAGATATAGTATTTCTGTAAGAGTAAAAACGAAAAAAGAAGTGTAGCATGATATTGACAATTGCTTCCACTACAAAAAAAAAGAAAAAAAAATGTAATGCTAACTTTAAAACATAAACTTCTGTTAATATTTATCTTAAAATTTAAAAAGAAAAACAAATTAAATACACCTTCTACACACAAGTTTCTTCAACTTTGTAGAAGGTTTCCCAGGGAAGTAGCTTTTCGCTACAGTGAATTTATTTAAATTGAAAAAATATATATACATATACATGTGTGAGTAACTAAATTGTTTTTCAGTGCATTGTATAGTATTGTAAAGGGGGAATAAATGCTATTATTATTATTATTATAATATGGTTGTTAGGCAAGGATACCACTTATAGTAAGTCTTTCTACATGTAAATATATCATAGAGCTAAAACCTACGCCATTTACAATTGTATTTCAGGAAAGATCAATTTAGCCCAGAAAGCAACAGTTGCATTTCAGATTAGTATCTTGTATTTCAAAAAGTATAAATTGTACTTCAGATTAGTTAATTGCATATGATGTATTTTAGGTTTCATTCTCAATTTTAATACAGGCACTTTTTAGACTGCTATTGTTTATAGTACAGTTTTTAACAATATTGCTTTGATGTGTCCACTAAGCATTTTCAAAGGGATACGGATGATACATAATGTTCCATGTTTTATATATTCTATTTTCGTACTTTGCACACATTAAAATATAACTTCTAGCAATTCTTTTTATAAATGAATGCAAAAGGAATAGTAAATATTGCACTATATATGTGATTGTTATTGTAATACTTTAGTTCTAATGGAAATTGCATAATGCTTTAAGTTTAACAATACTCTGTAACTTGTTTGTTTTTACTCAAAAAAAAAATGAGTTTGTCATTTTATGCTTCGACCACATGCGATTATTATTGCATCTAAAATACGTTTTTAATTTTCTTTTCAACACAAATTTCTATTTTGGAGTTTTTGAGAATGCTACATACGATTCTGAATACAAATCTAACCTACCCTAATCGCTAGGGTAAGTTTACAAACATTTGCAGTCTTAATCGATCATAGTAGGCAGGTATGCAAAGGTGGAAATAATTCAAATAGGTAGCTTACGTCCCCTTAAGGGGCTGTACAAACCACCAACATTTCAAATCGTTATGCTTAATTAAGAATACAGAAGATATTTAGATGTATTCATTTCAAGTCAAACACAGTTATAAATGAAAATGCATAAAATAGACTATTCCCCTCAGATAATATAAACCAATCCCATCAATCAATTTTCAAAATTTGAACCAATCAGTGTCGAATACAGCGAATATTTTGCACTAGTGCAATACCCAGGTATTTGCACAAGTGCAATATCAAGTATTTGCGGGAAGAAAAGCAAACCAGCTAGGTACACAAGAAATTTCAGAAAGAAAACTGAAAACTCTTTAGAAATGAATAGTGTGGTATACAAAGGATGATATTTCTTCGAGGAATAGTCTTGCAATATTCCCCGCGTGCATTCTGTATAATTTGAGTATTTCTCTCAAACGCTTCGCGTTCTCGAGAAATACTCGAATATACAGAATGCACTAGGGATATAACTACTGAGTACTTTCTGTGATTTATACTGTGATACTTCAGATTTAGTAGAAATACCATGGATAGTCGTAGTTTGAAGAAAAATCTCTAATAATTCTTGTTGCAAATGAATCTGCATTTTTACATATAATTTGAGGTTTAGCAAACAGAGAAAAACGATTAGTCTGCTATACAACTTTTTTCAATTTTTATTATGATTATTTCCTTCATATCCATGATAATGAGTAATCACTAATCACCATGGCTTCTATCAGTTTAATAATGAAAAAAAAGAACGTAAAAAATTAACCGCGGTTAAAAATGTGTCAAAATTTAATCGCTTGTGAATAATTTTGATTATTAAAGGTTCTTCACCAACTGACTTTTATCTATTCATTCAGGAAATAATCACGCTGAACATCCCGCGTGCATGTAAACTAGCCTGAATAAATTTTGACGATTTTCTGTCAGAATGTTTGCTGTGAAGAAATATATCTCGTAAATTTTGGGCCCCAAAAATTTACTTGACAAATTTCTTAGCAAAACCTTCTGACAGAAAATCATTAAAATTTAATCGGCTATTTTAATGAACTTGGGATATTATTGTTGATTAAATATGTTCCGACTGATCGGAAAAATGTCTCCTTAAGTGATGTATAATTTTTGTAAAACAAAAATTATCACGTCGCAGCTTCTTTAATGCTCGGTATTATAAAACTTTTTATTTCCTAAATAAATTTTATTTTGAGAATAAATTTATTTATTCGGTAGATTTGCGTATTATAAACGCAAAATAACTTTATTCCGCTAATAAATCCGTACAGGTTAATTTTAATTCGTTGTTAAAGTAAAAAACGTTAATGCTTATGACATTTTATTCATTAGTAAACACATTTTGATGCGTTTTTGTTTATTTGCTTATTAGTTTATTGGGGAAGAAAGTTTTTACTCCACAAATAGTTATCTAATGATTTATTCATCCTTTATAATACTGGCCATTAGAAAATATTGAACGTCGAAAAAACTTCAAATACTTTCAATAATATTGTCACGTTTCTGCCAAGAATAAAATTTGAAGTTATACTGATAACAGTAAGTACACACCTTGAAAATCCAAGGCATAGTTCGGGGCGACATCACTGATTATATTTGTATACAAGATAAAGTGGCTGCTTTAAACTGAACGAAAATTATGTGAATGGAAATCCATTACGATACAATTTTTAATAAAACAACGGAGATTTTTTATATACAATTTATATGTAGCTATAAAGGAAAATACGGATGTTAAACTACCTATATTATACAATTTATAAGTTTAATTACAAAGTGGCGCATGATCTTATGTGCTTTTATTATTGATTTATTAATACAAAAAATAATGATTGGCTACAGATTATACTAGAACTTTTAGAAAATCTGATATCTTCACCACCAGTATATTATACATACAATTAGGTTTGGTTATAAAGGACTATGCAAGTATTGCACTATAATGCATTTTTATATTTATAATTTTAAAAATGACATGCAAGGCAAAACAACCTTCGTTAATTCTGAGTATAAATGAATAGACAGTTTATGTTGGATTGTACTGTAACCGGCCACATCTGGACACACGGAAAACGGAGGTCCGAAAACGTGAAAAAGGCTCAATAATAAAGTAACTTTATTTTTCAAAATACAAAAAAAAGTTATTGGTAAAAGACGTTTAAACTGAAAGGTGTTAAATATGAATTCACAGCCACTTTCTAGAAACATTCACTGATTTTTTTAGTTTTTTGCTTACCACCCTATATATTACGGAAAATGAGATACTTCAAAGTTAACTTATTATCAGGTACGATAAGAATGTACTGTCGAACTTGGGTGTCGTTCACCTACTTTTTGTATCCAAGGTAAAACATATTATTATAAAAATGTACTAACAATTAGAAAGAAAGGTGCCACATATAATGATATTGTTAAAGTTCCCTTCTTTACTATTATTGTTTTTTACGATAGGGACAAAAAAATTGGTTTATTAACACTAGAATTCCTGTATATTAGCACCAATTTTGAATAACATAATTTTCTGGTTTCTAGGTGGGCGAAAGTCAAGTTCGACAGTATATCATTATCGTATCCCATAATAAGTTAACTTTAAAGTATCTCATTTTTCGTAATATCTAGGTTGGTAAGAACAAAAAATTGTTTATGGAGTAGGTAAGTGGCTGTATTTGACTTTCCAATTCCAATTCTGAACAACTTTTATCAATAGCATTTTTGTATATTTTGAAAAAATAAGGATACTTCATACTTAAGCTATTTTAATTCTTTTGAACCTCCCCCGTATACGAAAGGAGATATTTAAATTTTGGTAAATGCATTTTTAGTTTCAGAATTTACAGGAACTTTTATCGAGAATAAAATTTTCTGATAAATGGATAATAAAAAAGTTTTTCTTATGTGTTCAAATTTATGCTGGTCACTGTGTAGTGTATATGTATATGTGTATATTAATATATGAGTTAAATTCTCAATTTTAATATTTTAGAGTTATTTAAAAATGTAACTTTTAGAAGTTGTGTTAAATGAATGGTTGCTGTAATAATATAATTCAGTTAATCTCTGAAACTTCTTTGTGGCGTGAATTCATAATTCATTTTCTTATATGGGTATTTCGCCACTCTGCAAATTAAAATATTAAATAACGAAAATATTAACAACGAACGTTTCGAGGGACAATCTGCCCTCGTTATCAACGAATAACAATTAAAACTAACAAGAACTTATCTTTTTTTCACTGGAAGAAAAAACGACCAACCTCCAATGAATTTTCTGACATTACCTACTTGATCTCATCTTTAAGAATCGATAGCCAACTATTGTCTAAAAATATTGAGAAAGACGACACGCATTTTTCTTCGTTAAGTAAAATGTATGCCGTTTCCTTAATTTTTCGCCTAGTTGACATCGATTCTTTAGACAAGATCTTTGTGTTGTCCCATTGTATTTTATGGTTTTCATCCCAAGCATGTTCTGCCAGCTTAGACTTATTGAATTGATACGTTTTCAACATATTTTTATGTTCTTTAACTCTTACTGCTAAAGGCCTGGATGTTTCACCGATATAATATTTCCCGCATTCACAGGGAATACTATATATACAATTCCTTGAATGCTGTTCTTCGTTGAACGGTTTAGTTTTTGTAAGAACTGACCGTAAAGTATTCATCGTTTTGAATACCGTCCTAACATTGAATCTATTTCCAATTCGTCTAATTTTGTCAGATATGCCTGGAATATATGGTATAGTAAGAGTATTATATTTTTGAGTGTCATTCCTTTGTATGTGTGTGGCATTGCTTCGTGTATTGAAAATGTTCCGAACAAGAGTCTCTGGATAGCCATTATCTTGTAAAACATTAATAATAAATTCTTTCTCTTTTTTGAAAATTGTATCATTAGAGCAAACAACTTTGGCTCTGTCGTAAAGACTTTTTACAACGCCTGTCTTTATGTTTTTGTGATGGTTAGAATTAAAATGTAAGTACCTATTAGTATTGGTTTTCTTACGGTATACTGATGTTTCAAAAGTATTTATTGTGCGTGTGATTAGTGTATCAAGAAAGGGTAACTGATTGTTTTGCTCTGTTTCTAATGTGAATTTGATGGGGGTTTCTTTACTGTTAATATGTTCAAGAAATTTGTCCACCTCATCCATATCATGAGGCCAAATTGCAAAAACATCATCGACATATCTCCACCAAACTACTGGTTTGTTGGTGTACGTGTAGACATGTTGTTGTTCAAAGTCTTCCATAAAAATGTTACTAACAATGGGTTCACCTTTATCTCCCATTGTTAGTAACATTTTTATGGAAGACTTTGAACAACAACATGTCTACACGTACACCAACAAACCAGTAGTTTGGTGGAGATATGTCGATGATGTTTTTGCAATTTGGCCTCATGATATGGATGAGGTGGACAAATTTCTTGAACATATTAACAGTAAAGAAACCCCCATCAAATTCACATTAGAAACAGAGCAAAACAATCAGTTACCCTTTCTTGATACACTAATCACACGCACAATAAATACTTTTGAAACATCAGTATACCGTAAGAAAACCAATACTAATAGGTACTTACATTTTAATTCTAACCATCACAAAAACATAAAGACAGGCGTTGTAAAAAGTCTTTACGACAGAGCCAAAGTTGTTTGCTCTAATGATACAATTTTCAAAAAAGAGAAAGAATTTATTATTAATGTTTTACAAGATAATGGCTATCCAGAGACTCTTGTTCGGAACATTTTCAATACACGAAGCAATGCCACACACATACAAAGGAATGACACTCAAAAATATAATACTCTTACTATACCATATATTCCAGGCATATCTGACAAAATTAGACGAATTGGAAATAGATTCAATGTTAGGACGGTATTCAAAACGATGAATACTTTACGGTCAGTTCTTACAAAAACTAAACCGTTCAACGAAGAACAGCATTCAAGGAATTGTATATATAGTATTCCCTGTGAATGCGGGAAATATTATATCGGTGAAACATCCAGGCCTTTAGCAGTAAGAGTTAAAGAACATAAAAATATGTTGAAAACGTATCAATTCAATAAGTCTAAGCTGGCAGAACATGCTTGGGATGAAAACCATAAAATACAATGGGACAACACAAAGATCTTGTCTAAAGAATCGATGTCAACTAGGCGAAAAATTAAGGAAACGGCATACATTTTACTTAACGAAGAAAAATGCGTGTCGTCTTTCTCAATATTTTTAGACAATAGTTGGCTATCGATTCTTAAAGATGAGATCAAGTAGGTACAGATATCAACAAACGTCAATGTCAGAAAATTCATTGGAGGTTGGTCGTTTTTTCTTCCAGTGAAAAAAAGATAAGTTCTTGTTAGTTTTAATTGTTATTCGTTGATAACGAGGGCAGATTGTCCCTCGAAACGTTCGTTGTTAATATTTTCGTTATTTAATATTTTAATTTGCAGAGTGGCGAAATACCCATATAAGAAAATGAAATATAAGTCAGGTTAATTATTATGTAAGTATTGTATTAGGAGTATGTGATGTATATTCTTGTCATGGATTTATGGGTTTAACTATGGTTGTAGTCGAGATTTATCTCGATTTGAATTCATTAGTAAGTTATATTTAGCATTCTTAACAGTGTTCTGTGTTTGAACGCGGGATCCACTATCTTCGTTGCACTTCCTGCGAAGGATGAATGGGTCCTGACATCGAACTGTTAAAAAAAGGCTAAAGATTATGTATGTATGTAAATAAGTGTGATTATAAAGATAAGATTAAGGAATTACAATAGTGGAATATTATAGAGATCAATTTGAATATGAACTGGGAATATGAATAATGGGTAAGTAATTAGAAAAGAAAATAGAATTTTATATTGGATAAAATATGGCTAATTGAACAACAGATAGATTCGAATATAATGTAACATCTAAATATGAAGTTTGAAGGTAATGACAAATACTTAATCGAAATAGATTATTGCACATAGTAGGTAGAAATCAAAACATCAAGATATAGTGTGTTGGAAGGAGAAAATATGTTATTGCTAAGGTCTTTGCTTTGATTATTAAAATAACAAATTTTGAAAAATGTAAAGCTGTAATTATTTGGTGTAATTTAAAAGTATGAAATAAACCCTATTTTAAAAGGAAAATGTTTGGAAATTAAGAAGGGTTGATATTAAGACTAAATTTGCGTGGTGAAATAGAAATAGAATGTAATTTAAGAAGATGACATATAAAATGGAGGAAGATAGCAAGTATATGGTGAAAAACTAAACTAAAAGCAGGGCTAATCTAAAAAGAAGAATAAATAGTGAAAAATACTAAGTTAAGTTTATTGAAGAATTACATTTGACATTGTATATCAATTGATTTGGATTGCATCGAGCTGTTTGTACGAAAGGAGAGTTCCGAGGGAGAGACCCTTGGTTCTTGGTGCTGGTCAGTGGAGTAATTTGGAGGAGTGTTTTTGGATGCGGTGTTGGAGTTGAGTGACTACAAATGGGGTCTGTTTTGGGTTCATGCTGTGAGGAAGCTTCTGTTCCTGATTCTAGGCAGTTTTGACATATTAGGTGTCATTGGAGGCTTTCGCTGTGTTTGTTGACTGGAGCAGTTGTGGTTGTTGGCGGAGTAGAGCAAGTTGGTTAACATCAGGGACATTGACAAGTTCGAGTGAAAGGTGGGTGATTTTAGGTATTAGGTAAGCACTGAAAGGAAATAAAGATTAAAAAGGTGAATTCATTATTAAGGAATTACTTACTGTTTGATATTGTTATGTGGCGAATGTAACGATCTGGTATTTGTCACTGAATTTTCAAATTTGTTTGACATACCATTTGACAGAAGTTATTTTTGACTTGTAATAAAATTAAAATCAGAACATCAAATTTCATAATAAGCAATCTAGATAAAAGGTATCCACCTCTGATTTTCAGGAGCTAGCAAAAAGAATAACTATTAATATTCAAATAATATAAACAGGGCAATTTAAATTGATAAAAATATAATTTATAAACATATACTAATAGGTAACACAAAGTAAGAGCCTGAATCAGTTTAATACTTTCTCGAAAATTGCTGAAAAAATGTACGTTACCAAAGTTAGTATGGAGAATCTATTTAGGATGTGTATTCCACCTAGTATAACTTTCAAAATTTACAACTGACCTTTGTAGGAATATTTAAAACTATGTATATGTTAATTTTATGAATGGTAACGATTATTTAAAAAGAATTCTACAAAAGTTATTTGTATTATAGAATCAAGGCACTCTGTATAACATGCAGTAACTATAAAGAGAAAACGAATGTTGCACCACAATGTAGTTATGTGTATTGTTAATTTATTATTTTAAGTTCAATAGATATTGTGTGGTTGGCTATAACTTGCGTAATGATACAATTCTGGATATCTTTTGTTATAAATGAGCATGTATGTTACATCTCAGAAAGTTTAGAATAATACTTTAAATCACTTGGTAATAGGTTTATGGCAGGAGGCGACTTCAACGCCAAACACCCTCTCTGGGGTTCTCGCATCTCTACCCTAAGAGGACGTATACTTTTGTCACTCATGCAACAACAACATCTAGCTCATCTATCAACTAATCAACCTACCTACTGGCCAACAGATCAGCAAAAAAATCGCTGATGTTCTTGACTTTTTGTGCTTAAAAATATTCCACTTGGCTACCTAAAAATTTTATCTAGCCAGATAATAGCAACTATGAGTACCTCTCTCCTAAAAATAACTAAATCTCCTACCTTGACAAATTGCTAAACTAATTGGGGCCACTTCAAAGACAAGACCAACTTTCTATCAACCTTCCTCTTCAAACAGTATTTGACGTCGACTGCGGTTGAATCTCTTACTCAAGCAGTACAAATGGCTGCCACTAGAGCTACACCTAAACTATCAGAAACACCAACCCAACCTTGCTACTCTGTAGCTATCAAACAAAAGATTGCTGACAAACGACGCCTCCGAAGAACTTGGTAGATCAGCAAATCGCCTGATGACAAACAAAAATTTAACACTGCAGCTCAGGAACTCAAAGAACTGATCAAGGCCTCTAAAAACTAATATATGGACTGTCTGCTACAGAGAATTCAGAATATTTACTCTATCAAGCCACTAGTCCTCTCAATAGGCCGAAACATGTTTTTTCAATATGTAACAAATATAGATCATGGACGCGCACTGACATGAGTAAGGCGGAAATATTTGCTGCGCATCTCCAGGAAGTATTCCAGCCGCTACCATCGAATGATGACGATAACGATATCGATACCTTCCTGTTAGCCTCTTCTCAACTTGAACCTCCCATTAAACCCTTCTCTATTGTGGAAATTGAAGCAATAATTGCTACTCGAACAAATTGTAGAAAACCTCCAGGATATGACTTAATTACTGGACAAATACTTAAAGAATTGCCTTCTAAAGCTATCAGATTAATAATGCTGATCTTTAATAGTATTCTTTGGACAAGAATATTTCCAGTCGAGTGGTAAGTCGCTCAAGTAATCGTAATCCTGAAGCCTGAGTAACCGAGCAATGACCCAACCTCCTACAGACCCATAAGTTTGCGCCCACTGTTCTCCAAACTTTTTGAACGTACGTTCCTTAAACTGCTCTACTTCATTATTGAAGACGAAGAACTCATAGGTACCCAATCATCAGTTTGGTTTCGGAGTGCTCATTTCACAATAGAGCAGATCCACAGAGTAGTGGACACCATTAACGCTGCCTTTAAAGATATGAGATACTACACTGCAGTCTTTCTTGACATCAGCCAGGCCTTTGACAAGGTCTGGCATAAAGGTTTCTTATTCAAGTTAAAATGGATCCTGGAAGAACGATACTTCCAAATTAAGTTTGAAGAAGCCCTTTCGGACCTCTATCCAAACAAATCTGCTGTACCCCAAGGAAGTGTATTGGGGCCAGTCTTATATACTTTGTACACAGTCGTGCTGACCATGCTTGATAACAGTGACCAAGTGCCTAGATTTAAGTGTTTCAAGCCTTTGGATTATCCTTACCGCTTTGATTTGTATCTATATGTTCTATATACATTTGTAAGAAAATTTATTAGGAGGAATGTCACTGGGCATTTGTCCTCATATACACTTCTGTACAATAAAATTAAGCACACACGGCTTTGTTGTATTTATTAATAGCACTTTTTTTCTAAACATCGTAGTATTGGTCTTTTCATAAAGGTCTTATTTTCAAGTTATGTGTGTTTTATCATTTATTGACACTGCTGCTAAACAATTAAAATTGACCCGAATTATACAACTAGAATATTGTGAAAAATAGTCATAAGACTTGTGCTTAATTTTATTGCACAGAAGCGTACTTTCCAGTGTAATTTACCCTCTTATTTAAATTTGATTTGCATATTGTTATAACTAACATATTGCAAATAAACTTGTATAAAAAAAGGTATGTTACATTATATTTTAGTTATAAAACTTACAGTTATAAAAGGAAAACAGTGCTGCCCAGTATTATATAATTTATACTCTTAATAACAAACGAATAATTTAGAATCCATTGTAAAACAGATTTTTTCATATCATATAGGTATTTTATATATTTAACTTGTGCATTCCAAAAAAGTCTCTTCGTGATTTCGTTTGGAAACATTTATTTGTTTCTGGAGTTGGGAGAGTTCAAGTGTTTAAATTAGCAGTGTTTTTGTTATCGTTAAAGTAAACAGTCTAGAATTGTATTTTTGGTCAAACTTGAATAACTGAAAAACAGTTGAATTTAGTGGAATAGAATAAAATATCAGCTCATTAAAATGGCTTTTCAAAATTTCAGAGATGTACTTATATAGCGTGTAGTCAAATAAAGTAGCATAAATGATACGGGTGAATCCTTGACTAAAATAACAAGGTTAATGCCCGTTTGCAAGGGAGAGTGGTCCCTTAACTTTTAAGTGAAAAATAAAATTTAAGTTGGCACCAAATTTTAAGGTAGACTTGTGTCTCTTAAGCTGCACTTATCTTTAAGTTCCAAAACTTTGTGGCTTAAGGTTCGGCTTAACATAAAAGAGAAATTTTAAAACCAAACCAGTTGACGGCTTCCCTATTATTTAGTACGAAAAACCTTCGAAGATGGAAAGTTTAGTGAAAAATGATATATTTGAACATGATGTCGAAATCTTGAAATCATTGAGTTCGAATATCCACTACAAATAAATGATAGGGCTCAGTACTTCGACAGTATGGATAAATTATCGTTTTTTAGAAGGTTTCGACTGACAAAAGATACAGTTTTATTAGTGTTGGAACAATTCAAACACCGATTGGAATTCCCATATGATGCATGAAAAATGAAAACAAAAATTTTAATATAAATAACGACAAACGCTTAACCCCACTCGGCAAATAACCAATGAAATGTCCGTTCTGAAATGACGATTTTGATATTAGCGACACAACCATCATCTCTCAACTGCTTTAGCATGAAAAATCCTCAATATTTAGCAGTGTTGTCAGATTTAAATTTTACTGAGAGAAGTATTCCTTAAGAGGATGTGGTACAATACTCCTTAAAATTAAGTTGCCCTTAATATTAAGTGACACTTTACTAAGGCCGAGATTTAAGGTGAAGTGGTGCAAACGGGCAGCATATTTTGAAACACAGGACGCTAGGAGCATGGGACCATATGGTGCAGCGTGATTGGTGCGCTGAAACATCAGCGGGAGGTGCTACCTTGGCGCCTTTTTACGATTTGAAAATTTCGATAATTGTTGTACTGTCCCTAAAGTTATCGAATAAGGAAAATAAAAAAATGCTGTTTAGAATTTTTGAGAGGACAATTATGCAGGTCTGGGGTATAACGTAGACGTTAGTTAGTTTGTTTGTATCAAAGCAATAAGTATACACAAAACATTATTTTGGGATTTCTACTTGGGACACATTGGTTGTTGGAAATATTAATCAACGTACCTAAAATAATCTAAATCATATTTTTTCGGTGCTTCTCTGTTATACATACAGCGTGTTTGTAGATCGCTATCAGCCCGTAACTTCGTTAATAATAGAGATATCGAAAAACACTTTAATTTTTAAAGTGAAGAGCCTACAAATTGTCGCAAATCAATTTAAACCATGGCCTCCTATTGTTACGTAGTGATACACGACTTTGGTTTTTTAAATGAAACACCCCGTATATTTTTAGATATTTAAAATGAGCGCTAAAAGTGATTTATTATAGCATGCTTAAACTAAAACTTTGAAACTCATTATTTTGTAAAAAAAATGAAAAATAAGTACCTAAAATAGGTCATGACTTACGAAAAATCACTTACCATTAAGTAAGAAATGCAAAACAAATTCCACTTGGCTCTAAAAGTTTCTCCTTACCGAATTATCGCACCAAACGTAGAAAAATAATTGAAAACCATGTTTTTTAGAATAAAATTATGATTTTCTTAAATTGTTTTATGTATTTTTTTACATTTTAAAAGCTACTTTTAAACGAAATAGCGAATATAGTACACCGTTGAAAGGCTCTTTTATTGTAGTTTTCAACTGTTTCATGACACTCATATTGTTCTATTTAGAAAACCTAGTTTTCAATATTGTTTTAGTACCTTTGGTGCGCTAGGTCGTTTTCGTAAGTCATGGCCTACTTTAGGTAATTCTTTTTTTAAATAAAGCGTTTCAAAATTTTAGTTTAAGCATGCTATCATAAAGCATTTTTCGCGCTGATTTCAAATATCTAAAAGTATACGGGTTAGTTGAAGTATGAGCCTCGAACAATTTTAAATAAGCATCGGCGTGGTCGCTGTTGGTAACATTTATACGTAAAATAAAACGTTTTCGGTCGGCTTCTTCTATTTCACATTGATATCCACCTGTTCGCGTAAACCGTCCTCCGAATTCATTATTTCACGATTGTATTGAAAGGCTGAAAGCGTTTTAAAATGAAAACTACTAAACACGAGAAATGAACCATAACCATACACAGCATCCACCACCGCTAGCTGATCTGGTTTGCGTGCCGGCATGCAGGCATGTGTCATGTCCTTCTAACGTTTCGGTCGCTCACAGGCAACCAATCAGGTTGCAGTATATGGTCCTATGCTCCTAGCGTCCTGTGTTTCAAAATATGCAAACGGGCATAAGAAAAACACACCTTAGTACAAAGTCGCACCCTTGCTGACGCACAGACCCTTAAAGGGTAAGACGGAAAAACATATTTAATTAAATTAATAAAGCAAGAATGCTTCTTCACAAGGAGTAGGTACTCATATATGACACACGTGAGTGCCTATTATTGAGAAATATTCCCTATTAATGGTTCTGAAGTTAATGCATAGGTGGCGTTGATGCAACAAATCACTGCTGTATTTTTTTGACGCAATATTGTGTATCATCCTAGGTATATCATTAAAATGCTTAGAAATTGTGATAGATTAGTTTCATATACATGTTTTTACCTCTTTCATTTTTTCGATTAGAGTTTTGGTTTTCAATATAAACGAGCATTTAACGTCTCTCCAAAACTTATAAAAATAACTCAAAAAATAATATTATCCATAAATTCAATGTTTGTTATTAGAGTTTTTGTTTTTAGAAACGCTAGTTATAGTCAGTTCAGTAAATATAAAAACACAAAGTGTCCTTTGATTCACAACATTTCATGAGTGCACTTACAAAGTTGATCTTTGTCTACGAATTTACTTAGAATAAGTTACTGAAACAAATAGGTTAAGGGTGTGACATTTACTTAACACCTGTCATAAATGTTATAAATAACTGCTATTAAGGATATTACACGAATACTGTGGTACTATTGGCGTAGCGTTTATTAATAGGTGCTTTTATTACATTTTATAAAAATCCAGACTAGAATTTCCGAAAAAATATCTACTTTGACCCTGAAATAATGAGAAATAGGTATTACAGAATCTTTAGTATACAAGAATTGTAGGTACGTACCAACTTCAAAAAAATTAAATTTTTTTTGTGTTTAATGAATGGCCTATAGTTGTCAAATTCTAAAAATATTAAAAAATTTTAATGGTACAGGGTGAAACGTAATATCGTAAAACATCATTTCTACAATATTGCTACATTATTGTGTCTCAGTTTCTAGAATTTGACGTCTACCTATCTTTTCTAGAAACAAAATAGCTAATAACAAACATTAGATTTATTGACAACACGATTTTTTAAATATTTTTTATCATTAGGGACAAGTTAAATGCTCGTTTATCTTGAAAACAAAAACTCCATTTGAAAAAATGAAAGAGACAAAACATTTGTAAATGGAATTGATTTGTCATAATTTCTAGTAGTTTTAATGATGCAGGGTGAGGCGTAATATTGCGGCAAAAAATACAGAAGTGATTAACGGCAAACAGCGCCCAATATGCATCAATTTCCACTAAAAGCGTATATTACTCAATAATAGATACTCACGTGTGCCAAATATGGGTTCTCTGTGTCAAGGCATTATTGATTCATTAATTTAAATATGTTTTTTTTGAAATCGATAGTGATGAACGTGCAAATCGTCATTAATATACGAGTCATCCGCAGTGAAGTAATCCGTTGTTTTACGGGTTTTTGTAGGTGGCGGGGTGATAGATAAACATCAACCAACGTCAGCACAACCTACAAAAGTTGGTTGAAATGTTGTAATTTCACGGTTTCTCGATTTAAATAAAAAAACATAATATACCCCTCGGTACTGAAGTTCCTTTTTATTTATCAAGTGACTTATTTGCATTGGTCCTACGGGCCTCAGCAACTAAATCCACATTCGTGATAAAAAGCTCAACTTCAGTGCCTTGGTATACAAATTATTATTTTTCGATTGACGTTTAGGGACTGTAAGTAATCGTAGATGCGACTTTGTACTAAGGTATGCTTATCTTATTATTCTTATTTTGCCTCGAGGATTCTCTCGCATCATTTATGCTACTTCATTTGGATACATCGTGTATAGAGTGTTCAATTTAAAAAAATCCAAAGTTACCTATTGCATTTTCAAATTTTGAGCACCCTGTAAATCATTAATACCCAGGAGCAGTATTTTGCACTAGCAAAGTAGTTCACAAAAAATAGGTTTTTTAAACGTTTCTCATCATTTAATTATTTTCTGTAAATTACAGCAAATGCCTGAAATCCCCATGAAAGACCAATACAACTTGATACTGAAATGATTGGCACTTAGATGTAAACGTTTTATGGTAATATTCAAAAAAGTAAGTTTGGTTCGCACAGTTTTTCAAGCAACCCTGTTTAGACCAACACATTTTATTTTACTCTAAATGCATCACTGTGATACCTACCTTTTATATAAACAAACTCTATGTAACCACATTTTGAAAGATTATAATGTTCAGAGTTTGCTTGTTTCTAATTAAAAAAAGAGTAATGGTTAGAGATTTAATTTCATATGTAAAAGGTTTCTGGTCTCCCGTCTCAAAAGTGTTCTTTTCGGCATTATTTAGATTTTTTGTCGTTTCTCTTTCCATGAAATAATCAAGTAGCATATAGTTTCATATGTTTTGCTAATTTTTAAAGTTAAAATTGTAAAAATTCCGGATAAACCATGTAATTAGTTCTTCACACAATGCACTAATTAATGCCTGGCGAATTTTGCCACACTAGGAATTTTCAGAATAAGCAACTAACTATACGGTATTTCTAAGACAAATTCAATTTTCAGTTCGGAATAAGAGCAGCTTTGTTCACAGTTCTCGGTAGTTGTTTATCCTCTTGTTTTACATTACCACATATAATAGTTTAGAATTCGCAAGTTCTAGTGCAAAGCTACGGGTCTGGGCGTCTGGAGCAGAAGGCTTGTTCGTTTATTTGCACTTTACCAAAGCTAGAGTAAAGCAAAATAGATTGATCTCTACAGTATTGACGCTTTTATACGTTTCGCGTGGCAGGCGAGATCTGAAATCTTCAAATTAGATATAGATATTTTTTTGAAGTAACACACTAGGGCAGGCTTTGTGAGACAAAAGGTTAAATTCAATGCTCTTACCACAGAGTGCATGTATATTATCATTGTTGAGAATTTGTCTTTATTTTATTGCAGTTTCTATTACAAATGCAGCTTTAAGTATTTCTGTAACGTTTTGTGGTTCTTTCATGCTGTAAAATAGTGGGGTTGGTACATCTATTATTTACTCATATTGTATTGCGTTTATATATAATTATGCCATGCGTTAGAGCAAGTTGGTAAAACAAAAAATCACAATTCCGTGTTTCATGTACAACAATTAAAAGTTGGCGCATATTCACCTTTGAAGAAAGCGTTGCAACATAATATTACAAGACCATTTTATAAATGAATACATTTGACGAGAAAATAGAAGTAAACTATACCACAATTAATAGTATGAAAGAAACAGTTTATAGGACATAGGCATACGAGCTCAATAACCGAATAAAGAAGAAATGGTATATTTGGATAGAGTGGATAAATAAAATATGAAAAGCGCTGGAAGGAAAGAATTTAAAAACCAGTTATTAGATCTATGAGAATAGTAACGCTTTAGGTATCTTTCCTATTACTATTATTTATTTCTATTGGCGGCCTGTTATGTTTTGTTAAACCAAAGTGAGAGTAAATTATGCACTATTGTAGGGAATGGCATTTTATAGATTACCATTTAAACAACCCTCGCCAGTGAACGTTGTGACAGTAAACAATTTCAAGAATCAAAGATAATTAAGGGTAAAAGTATCTTAACGTTTCTAATAATACTGAAACAATAAAAGGAAGCACTTAGTAATGTGAATTATATCAATTTTTAAATAAAAAACCATTACCTGCGATGGGATTCGAACTGCAGCGCCGGCGAAAGAGCCTGCGAATGCGATATCAACATTTGGCAGTAGCCCGTGTGCAGTCCGATCGCTCATCGCATACGACTACGCTGGACCCCTCGCCCCGTGCGGCGTTGCTGCATTAAACATAACGCACTTATTCGTTGCCCCTTTATGCATTTTGTACAACATTTACCTATTATCTGTTGGTGTCATTTTTGTCAAGGGCAAAGCCTGAGCTATGTGCAACTTATTACTTTTATCTGTTTCGTAGTTAAAGCAAAAATACATAAAGTTTTACTTTTTAAAGTGCTTACCCTGTATATGTTGGATCCAAAATATGCCCATTTTCGTCAAGGGTAAAACATGAGGTATGTGCAAAATATTACTTTAATTTCTGTAATAGGACTTGAGCTACAGCAAAAATGGAAAGAATTTGAAATTTCTAAGGTGCTCCCACTATATATTTTACCGAAATATTCGCTTTTTGATGCTAGGAAGGCATATAATCGGCATACAAAAATATCTCGAATAAATAGTTTTTGAGTTATACCGGCAAAAGGCAGACAAACATCTAGGGACCCTGAAACACGAAGATTGCAATACTTCCTTCGTCTGATTTCGTAGGCTTTCACGGCCATTGTTATTAATTAACAAACGATTTCCGGGACTGTCTTAAGTCGGGTCTTGTTTCATCATCAGCCATCGCCGAACACCAACGCGATACCGACCATAAGATCCTTTTTGATGAAACTTCCATTATCTGCAAATCCCCATTCTTCTTTAGCAGAAAGATTCGCGAAGCCACTGAGATTTACTAACACCCTAACAACCTCAATCGGGACGAAGGCTTTCCCCTTCCTTCTATGTGGAAAGTGCTATTTCCTAAGCCCCGCTCACCGCCACTGAACCGCGATGGCACTTGTTGAACCGCGACGGCATTTACCTATAAATTCTCGCCTTTCTCCTTAAGATCGTTAGAAGAGTTTCGCCTCTGGCGTGGTTTAGACTTTGAGTTACTGTGCTCTTTTATCCCTTCCCTTGCAAAAGAGTTTTGCCTCTGGCGTGGTTTACAAGTTGAGTTACCGTGCTCTTTTGCTTTTCCTGATGAAGCCCCTTACGAAAGTGGACGAAGCGTTCTTCGATCTCAATAATGACAAGTCTCTTAGACGAGGAAAGTAAAAACTCTATGATCATGTTATAGACGTTTAACATTAACATTGTTATTACGCCGCGTTTTTCTTTGGAATATTTCGAACAACAGTAAAATCTACAAATTTGAAGAAGCATAAGAAAACAATAATATTTATACAAAGGTGCATTGATATATTCTTAGCCTACTGTAGCAGCAGCTAATACGTGAAACTCAAAATATTGATATAACATAATAGCATAATTGTGTTCCACTTCATCGTTAGAAGAAAATTTACGTTTTTTCTATATATTTTCCATTTGAGGGAAAGGATAATAGTCCGAAGCCGCATATAGTGAATAAGGGGAATGTTGGAGTAATTCGAACCCTAGATTACGAATTGTAGTCATACAATGTGTGATTTGTGTACAGGCGCTTTGTTCTGCAAAAGTAAGCCACCTTTGGCTTCTTTTTTTCATTTCTTTTTTCTCGTCTCAATAATGTAGAATCATATTTGTGCAGTTATTGTTTTACTTTTACCCAGATAAACAGTAATGATTACGTCAGGGTGCTCCGTTCCATCGATTGCTGTTTTGTTTCTAGGTCGTAGATATGTATCCAAGTTTCATCCATGGTAGAAACATTGCTAAAAAAGACAGCAATTTTTTCAAAACGGGCACAGATTGAGTGCAATGCTTCCACTCTTGTTCGTTTGTGAAAGACTTTTAGTGATTTGGAGATCCACTTTGTATCTGATTACCCCTTAACCCCTTTAAATGCACTTATTGAATGTTTGCTCGATACTCAAATTTATCCATTTTCTCAATTACGGGCAACATGCTTTCCTTGAAATTGTATTGCGTAATAATGATTCAGCTTTTTGAAGTAAAGTTCTATTAACAGCGGGGCAGTAGTTTGAAATGGTTGAACACTGCCAGAGTCCGTACTCGAGGCTTTAGTCAGAAGGCTTTGATCCCGCAGTAATGTTATATGAAAAATAGATAATAGTATATTATTATATGAGCGATTATGACAGCCATTAGTCACGAAGATGACATTTGAGCCACAAGCCGAAGGCGCGTGGCGCAAGTCATCTGAGTGAATAATGGCTATAATCGCGAATATAATACGATATTTTATCTACTCCTATGCAATAGGAGTGTAGTGTTCATATTTCCGAATTATGACATTTGTGACAGATGTTAACCTCAAAAGTCATTTAATAATAAGAATGAATTTTGTGAGTGGCTACAACCTATTGAGTAATAAAAATAGAATTTTCTGATTGGTTGCAACTTGCAAACTATTGAATAATGAAAATAGAATTTTATGATTGGCTGCAAACTGTGAATTATGAATCATAATTAATGGCCATTGTGCAGTAGGAGTAGATAAAATTACTTAATTGATCCGTACTTTCTTAAACGTGACAGACTATAATTTCAGTATTTGCTCATTTGAATAAGAACATTAAATAAAATAACATATGGTTAGGACTGTATGGTTTAAGAAATTCTTAAAAAGCTTATTGTGTTCTATTGAACATTATTGATCAAATAGATACGTCAAAATTATATTTTTGGGTTAAACGAGTGTAAAGTTTAATGAACTTCGGATTTAAGTACCTAGTTAGTAACTGTTTGCTAACCGATCGTACATGCGGCAATGACAAACCTTGCAGCTACAGGAGGCTGTCCGATACTTCTTTTGGTCACGAAACTGCACAATTGCGGAAGAACTATTTATTTCGTCCATACAAAAGTATTACAAAGTGTTACTGGAGTGTATGGGATAAATGCCCTTTACTAATTCCAAACAGAATTCTGGTCTAAGCAATTTTGACCCAAAGTTCGAAAGCCTTGCTTAAACAAGAACAGAGGAAACCACCAAGAAGACTAAATATTTAGTCTTACTGGATCCAAGCATAAAGGTTTTAGTTACTATAAATGGAGTGAGAATGTCAGAAACAACTGCTTGGAAAATTTTGGATAAAGATTTGGCGTTGAACGAAATGTCAGTGGGGTCAATTCTAATATTGATTACACTAGTCCAGAAGTGCTGTAAACGAAACATTTGAGAGACAAATTTAACGGTTGAATTAAAACCCAAGATGGGACCCGCCTACAAGTGCAATAATCGATGCAAAGGTGCCACAAAGATTATTCGCACTAAAAAAGACCACAACGTAATATTTTTCAGAAAAGCTGATAGCTACAATGTTCTGAGAAGCTAAAGAATCTTATGCATTGAGTACCTACAAGAATGGTTCACTATTACGGAAGCGCTGAAGGGCCAGAGTAGCGTGATGTTTTTAAGACGATTACTAGTTGTAATGGAACGCGACTAACAGACGCGCAATCGTTATTAGTCGTGTTGCATCGCGACTAGCAGACGCGCAACTGTTAGTCGTGTTGTATTGCGACTAACAGACGCGCAACTGACAGTTGACAGATACCATCAGATGGTAGGTGGAAGACGACACTTGACAGATGGCAGATGACAGGTGACAAATGGCAACTGTTATCTGTCATCTCTCAGCTTCCAACTGTCATCTGTCACCTGTTATCTGTCAACCGTTATCTGTCAATTATCAACTGTCAACTTTCATCTGTCGTCTGTCAATTGTCATCTGTTATTTGTCATCTGTTATTTGTCAACTGTCGCTTGTTACTTGTCAACTGCCATCTGTCTCCTGTCATCTGTCAACTGCAATTTGTCATCTGTCACCTGTCATCTGTCAACTGTCTTCTGTCACCTGTCATCTGTCCACTCTCATCTGTCAACTGTCAGTTGCGCGTCTGTTAGTCGCAATACAACACGACTAACGATTGCGCGTCTGTTAGTCGCGTTGCATTGCAACTACTAATCGTCTTAAAAACATCACGTTACTCTGGCCCTTCAGCGCTTCCGTAGGGATGCATAAGAAAAAACAAATGAACATGTAAAACTTGTAGAAGGGACAAGGCCCGCAAAAAAAAATTTTTTCGATTCAGAACAATTGCAGAGTACACAAGGCTGAAAAATTCGACAATTCTGTATTACTGCAGTTGAAGTTACAGCATATACAGGGTGGTCGTGAAAGTTGGGGACATATTTTACCAGCATTAACTACATACAAAGTAGTAAAGATTTTTCAAATATTTTTTTTCTAAAGCGCCAAATTTGAAAGTTACGGCTCTGTAAAGTTGAAATAAAATAATTAATGTTTTTAATATGTTAAAACCCATCGGAGATTTATTTTGAATTTTTAGACGGTAACTTAGGGGTTACCAATGGCATCAATTGATAGTAATAAGAAAGCTTTAATTTGATCATTAATTAACTGCACCATTACTACAAAAAAAGGTAGACTGGATAACCTACACATAAAGAAGAAATCGCAAAAAATCGGCACATATTTTACAAAAGAAAATATGGAATATATTATGGAGCAGGTTGTAAGAAATCTCAGATACTGTTAAAGTTAACAAAACAAATTCATGTACTGTTTGAGGCTTTCGCGGTTACTCGAAGTATTCTCCTTAGCATAGAATTTCGGCTTAGACCGCGTAGTGTTTGTATATGAACACCCAGCATTTTCTGGCTTAATGTGCCTTGCACCTTGTGAAGTCGAGCAAAAACCCGCGCGATGGCCATGCTCTTTGGTGGCTCGCGTTGTTTGAGTATCTTGAGAACGAGGATACTTAGGCAGATTTGGCCGTTTTGCTGTTTGTGCATCCATATTCACTAACGTTTCGCAAGACCTTGCAGCTTGCATCATCAGAGTGAAAGTCGCACTAAGAATCGAAGGTCGGTGTGGAGCTATGTATAGTCCTCCGTGCCAGGCGCGCGGAGTGCCGTAACGCTGGTTGGTCATCCGAGTGCAACGTAATCCGTGGGGCGTGGCCGTATGACGCACAGTGGTTGTAATGCTTTAGATCGTGTATCACAGGGGTCCACGTTTTACTAAGCTTAAAACCATCTTCCCTGTTGATATTATTTGGATGTTTTTCTATTTCTATGGCTTCACGTATCACTCGTGGGAAGTAATGAGGTATTCTGGCAAGTACTCTGGCATGCTCAAATTCTAGAGTGTGTCCATTTGTAAATGTATGCTCAGCTACTGCTGATTTTGTGATGCGTTTGTGTTTGCAATTGCCTTTGTGTTCTTGGCGTCTTAGATCAACGGAACGACCAGTCTGTCCAATGTAACTCGAGCCGCAAGAACAAGGAATGCGATATACGCCAGCGGTTTTTAAACTTGGAATCTTGTCTTTTACCGATCTGAAGCCGTTACCCAAAGTTTCCTTGCTCGTGAACACAGTTTTGATGTTGCATCGTTGCAGGACACGTCCTATCTTATCAGTCGAGCCTTTAACGTAAGGTAGAAATGCTAGGCCTTCCAGAGGTGGAGATTCTTCTTTAGCCTTCTTTGTCATAGTCTTGTCTAGTGCTTTTCGTATGGCGGTAGTTGTGTTAGTGTTAGTGCGACTTTCACTCTGATGATGCAAGCTGCAAGGTCTTGCGAAACGTTAGCGAATATGGATGCACAAACAGCAAAACGGCCAAATCTGCCTAAGTATCCTCGTTCTCAAGATACTCAAACAACACGAGCCACCAAAGAGCATGGCCATCGCGCGGGTTTTTGCTCGACTTCACAAGGTGCAAGGCACATTAAGCCAGAAAATGCTGTGTGTTCATATACAAACACTACGCGGTCTAAGCCGAAATTCTATGCTAAGGAGAATACTTCGACTAACCGCGAAAGCCTCAAACAGTACATAACACGCCTCTACGGCGAGGAAGTTCACAACCAAACCAGAATATTAGACCAACTAAGGCAGAAGAAGGCGAAATTATTAGCGGACCTAGCCTTTCTAAAACGTTGCCGTGACAGCAAGGTCTTACCTAACTGTGTCCACATTAAACACCATCTAAGAAATCATCATAACAACAGAATTCTCAACAATGCCAGTCTGGGCTTATTAAGATCCGAAATACAAAGAGTTAGACAGGAATTAGATAGCACAGGATCAAGGCTGTACACCCTACACATAAAACTGGCGAACACGCTGGAGCCAACATTGTGGGAGAAAATCGACGCTATCACTACGAGACAAGCACACAATACACTGGAACAAGCAACAGCTAAACAATCTGCCAAATATGATAAGCTAGCGCCTAAGCAGTCTTCGAAACAATTGGCTACGGACAAAGTAATTGTAAACCTTAGCAACATACAACTGGATAAAAGACCACATCCTTACTAAAGAAAGGTTTTAACTTCGCCGTAGCCCCTAAGCAAATACCTGTGGAGGAGATAATATGTGGAGTGGAAGCAGCAATCCAAAAACTTCCCAGAAAAGATGCAGAAATCATCCGAAAGGATGTGTCTTGTATTTTAAGAAGAGCGAAACCGCCCCGCTCCAACATCAATAAAGCAGAGAGAGAGGCAGCTAAAGCATTAAAGAAGAACAAAGACATTGTCGTTCTCAAAGCTGACAAAGGAAATGCTACTGTGGTAATGAACACGGAAGATTATAATGCGAAGATGGAAGTTTTACTATCTGATACAACTTACAAAAGTCTAAACCGCAATCCCACTACCTCTCTCAAAACAAAGATAACTTCTGCCATAAAATGCTCCGATAGTATCGATCCCACTTTAAAGCACCGATTGATTCCTAGAAATGCAATAACTCCTCGCATGTATGGCCTACCTAAGATACATAAGGAGGGCGTGCCGTTGAGACCAATTGTCAGCGCGATCAATTCTCCTACACATGCTTTGGCAAGACATTTAACCAGTATACTACAGCCTCTAACTGGTAAAACAGACTCATTTGTCAAGGATTCAGCAGATTTTGTCCAGAAACTAAAGAACATAAAGTTAAACAAAGATGATCTCTTAGTCAGTTTCGACGTAGTATCACTCTTCACGAAAGTGCCGGTTGATGAGGTGCTAGTAATGCTCAAAGATCTATTGCCTACAGACCAAGTTGAACTTGTCGAAATTTGCCTGAAAAACACTTACTTCAGTTGGAACAATAAAATATACGAACAAGTCGAAGGAGCGGCCATGGGTTCACCGCTATCACCTGTTATCGCTAATATCTACATGGAAGCTTTTGAAACCAAGGCTCTCGAACAAGCGCAGCTAAAACCGACTTGCTGGTTGAGATATGTAGATGATACCTTTGTCATCTGGTCACATGGACGCCAGACATTGAATCTGTTTCTAAAACACCTGAATTCTGTACATCACAACATACAATTCACAATGGAAGTAGAGGAAAATTGCAGTATTCCGTTTCTAGACGTCCTGGTGAAACGTAAATTAGATGGCAGTTTAGGACATGCAGTCTATAGAAAGAAAACACACACGGACAGATATCTAAATGCTGACTCACACCATCATCCAATGCAAAAAGCAACAGTTCTCCAGACTCTAGCGACAAGAGCCGTTCGTATCTCAGACGAGGAAAATCTAGAGAGAGAAAAGCTACATCTGTTTGACTCTTTACAAAGGAACGGATACACAACTACCGCCATACGAAAAGCACTAGACAAGACTATGACAAAGAAGGCTAAAGAAGAATCTCCACCTCTGGAAGGCCTAGCATTTCTACCTTACGTTAAAGGCTCGACTGATAAGATAGGACGTGTCCTGCAACGATGCAACATCAACACTGTGTTCACGAGCAAGGAAACTTTGGGTAACGGCTTCAGATCGGTAAAAGACAAGATTCCAAGTTTAAAAACCGCTGGCGTATATCGCATTCCTTGTTCTTGCGGCTCGAGTTACATTGGACAGACTGGTCGTTCCGTTGATCTAAGACTCCAAGAACACAAAGGCGATTGCAAACACAAACGCATCACAAAATCAGCAGTAGCTGAGCATACATTTACAAATGGGCACACTCTAAAATTTGAGCATGCCAGAGTACTTGCCAGAATACCTCATTACTTCCCACGAGTGATACGTGAAGCCATAGAAATAGAAAAACATCCAAATAATATCAACAGGGAATATGGTTTTAAGCTTAGTAAAACGTAGACCCCTGTGATACAGGATCTAAAGCATTACAACCACTGTGCGTCATACGGCCACGCCCCACGGATTACGTTGCACTCGGATGACCAACCAGCGTTACGGCACTCCGCGCGCCTGGCACAGAGGACTATAAATAGCGCCACACCAATCTTCGATTCTCCACCCCTCCTTTCTCTCACCCATCCTATAATTCCCGTTCTTGGCTGAAGAGGGACGGAAGGTCCCTATAGCAGCCCGCCCCCAGTTGGGGGAATTGAAATAACCCTGAACCTTTACCTTTTACCTTTTTTTCTTCGATTCTTAGTGTGACTTTCACTCTGATGATGCAAGCTGCAAGGTCTTGCGAAACGTTAGTGAATATGGATGCACAAACAGCAAAACGGCAAATCTGCCTAAGTATCCTCGTTCTCAAGATACTCAAACAACACGAGCCACCAAAGAGCATGGCCATCGCGCGGGTTTTTGCTCGACTTTACAAGGTGCAAGGCACATTAAGCCAGAAAATGCTGGGTGTTCATATACAAACACTACGCGGTCTAAGCCGAAATTCTATGCTAAGGAGAATAAAACAAATTCATCTCAGTAGGAAGCCTATTTTACGAACGTACACGAACAGCAGCATCAGCAAAATCACCATCCGACGATGATATACTCGTAGGTAGGAATAAACTATGATTTTTTAATCCTATGGCTTGTGGTAGGAGGCTTGGTGTCAGCGTTTTCAGGTTGCGGGAACGCCTCTGACGTAACCTAACGACTGTCATCGAAATGACAACCGGGAGACCGACGGCTTAACGTGTTCTCTGAGGCACGGCTGGATGTGATTTTACTACCACTATACGTCCAACATCCATCAGAGTGCCGGCCGCAAACGTTGCTTAACTCTCAAGACTGTTTAACTAGTCCTTGGAGCATATATATCTGTTACGATTTATTAATTACGCTCGCTGCCGCGTTACGGTCCCTGGCAGCCGTTGATGTAGGCGTTTTGAGATCTGCATTTTAAGCCGAACAACGAAGTAATACACATTTTAAAATTTTCGTTCTGCTACCATAGATGGCACAGTTTACATGCGACGATTGGAAGCGGGTCACCAAACCGCTTGCTTCTGAAAGCAAACTTAACCGTGGAAAAGACGGCACTGTCCATAAATGAAATGGCTAGTAGATTCGGGTAATTAAATTTATGAGCTTCACCTGCACGTCAATAGGGCCCAGTTTAGTATCAAAATGCGCGGATTTAGGTCAGCTACAATATGACGCCGACCACATAATTTCTGGTGATTCCTGGAAAAATGTTTAGAAAATTTTTATAAAAACATAGATAATTGATCCCTACTGCGACTTCGACCATAGAAAATAAGGAATTAATCCTCAGCGCGACTTCGGTATTTGAAATTAACGGCCGTGAGCTATTTAAATACTCCGAAAAACAGCAGCAAATAGAGACAAGCTTTGTAGGTTGCATAAGAGCTTTAGCAGTCAAACTCAAGGCTGAACTACCCCTGCTCCCCTAAAGTGTTGGCATCCTGTCTCTACAGCTGAACCTCTAGTTCGCACAGAGTACGAAAGCACCCTCGGCCAACGAGAATTTCTGGTTGCCTCGAAGCTACTGTTTCTTTTTTTTAGGAGGCGGCCACGTAGGTCACCAGCTCTACCGCTCCGTCCAGGTTGAACCTCTCAACACCTAGCATTACGCACCCTCCAAGAGGCCGAATCATTGTTCACCCCGCCGAAGCAGCTCCTCGGGTTTTATTGTTTCCTTTTCTAAGCCCCGCACCTTGGTCGAGCGTTTCTTCGAGCCCTTGCCAACCTAAAGCTGGGAATCATCGCTCTGTAGAGGAACAATAACTACTAGCACTGTCGCCATCGCGGAAATTGTTGAGTAAATAATGGGCCATACCACAACAGCGTAATAGTTAGACCATAATAAGTTGATTTACTTCAGCTTATCCTAGTACCAAGTCTATAATAACAAAGATACAGGATGTCCCATTATTTACTCAACAATCTGACTTTACTTTAGGATAATTAACATGTATGATCAGTTTTTGAAGCGTTTTTATGGAAACCGTTGCTTCTAGCGAGTTCAATAAAGTATACCTTTTTTAAGTAGAAAAGATAGAGAAAAATATTTTTCCAGTCGAAAATGACATACAGCGTGGCACAAAAAAGTTGCAGCGGTGTCCTAATGGTCGCTTGTGGCGCGCTCCAGAAGGTACAACTAAATCGTTGATAAATTTGAATTTCTCATGCCAAAAAACTCCCGGATACGAAATTTCGTGAAATTAGCTGGAAGTGTTCAAAAGAATGTGATTTATTTTTTCAACTTTGACATCCTGTAGCTCCGTTAGTACTAACTTTTGGACTAAGGTAAGTTGGGTTAAATCAGCTTAATTTTGTCCAAATTAACTATATCTGAAGTTTGGCCCATTCTTTACGAATTCTCCAAGATAATTTAATCTAATTTAGCTTCTGAATCATGCTGGAGAAAATGTATAGGGTAATTGTATTTAAGTTTCTATCGCCCCAATTTATTATGTCTAACTGGTAAAATATGCGGTTAGTTAAGATACTTAAATAAAAAGCCAAATTCAAACAAATCAGACTTTTTTCGATAGTTGGGAAAGTGTTTTTTTTAAATTTTGGATGCGGCTCTAAATTTCTCCCCAAAAAGAGCAAACTTATCTAATTTAACCGAAACTCTATCTTTTACAATTTTCGAGATGCCAGATCACCCACTGTTGTTAATATAAATTTAATTTCAATATTTTTCGATGGTTGTCTAATACTATTATAATTTAAATAAAAAGTCATTGAATAGAGAATTAAAAGCACGGATAGTTCGCTGCTTCCCACTTGGAATCAGCAACAACTTCACCAGCACAGCAGGGATTTCAATTTTGTTTCTTGGGGTTGTAGCAGGGGGCGTAGACGCACTCGGCCAGATCTTTGATTGAATTATAGGCATTCGTTAGGCCGCGAGCCCCAGAGACACAACTGTCACAGCCCCCGGGTGGACCGTGACTCACGCATTAGGGCCCATCCTTTGCCCAGACCCATCCGCCACCTTCATCTTACACTCAACTTAACCCTTACTTTTAACGCAATTTGCGAAATCGAATTACTGCTGCTGCAACAAAACATGCACGGCCTCCGACCAAACTTGAGCCTCTCAATCGCAACTTTCACGTGAGTGTCGCCGAGGCTAGTGAAAGTTTTTTGGAAATTTTCTGTTGTGTATGGAATTTTAAATAAGACGAGTAGAAAGTACGAGTACACATTTTGAGCTATCTAGAGTGAAATCAAAAGTTTTTCGTAATAAAATTTTTGTTGTAACTATTAAGTAAGTCCATGCTGTTTTTATTCTTTATATATAAAGCGATTGTAAATTGTACAGAATTTCATAAAAAGCTTTAGAGATCAAACCGCTATGATGTTTAATAAAAAGTTAAACCAATAATAACCTTCTAAGATTGACGAAACAGCAGAGGAGAGATAATGTAATTGTGCTCGTAATTATACAAGGGTATATTGATAAATAGCCAACTTCTAATGGAAGACGTTAAACAAATAAACATAATAATATCTGTCAAATAAAGGCACACACTTTTACTGAGAATATTACCTTCATCGCAGTTTTTATTTATGAAAGGGAGCTTGTACGCTAGGGGATACTAATTTTTCAGCATTATTTTTAGCTGTTCTTTTCTAGATTGCATGACAATCTGCTGGTTAGTTTTGACACCCGTTCGTGCATTAAAATCTCCTTTCGCATTAGTTATTGCCATCTATATTTCCATTTATCTATCAGAAGATTGTTTTTTTTTCTCGTAAATTCCATTAAATTCTTTGGAACATCAACCCCTATTACAACCACATCAAGTTCTTTCAGTGTCATTTTTATTACTGTTTCGTTCAACTATTTCCTACTTTTAATATTTTTTGCTAATTGCTTTCGTACAACGACCATACGCTTGCTTTTACTGGCTCATTTTTATTTACTTTGCTATATAGATGAACATCTTTTGTCTACACTTGATGGCTTTTATTATTTTCTGTCCGTTAGGACTGTGGCATCTGATCTAAACTTCCGCACTTCATCGACGATTTAGGTTTGTTTGTTTTTAAGTCCTATATGTTTCATGTACCCAAAATCAACACCCAATCAGCAAACAGGTATTCCTGAAAATCTTTTAGGGGTTCCACAAACACAGATGTACACAGGTATAGAGAAACAACTATACCAGAAATTGCTGCCCTTCCATGCATGGAAGGCAAATGACAATACAAATTAGAAAATAGAGAAGCAGAATAAAGACAGTATTTATGGCAACGAATTGTAGAATAAATGCCAACAAGGTTTGAAGAACAATAAGGAGGACAAATAGCAAAGTACACAAAATTCTGCTCAGAGACAGAATTACTGTGAACTGAACAAAGACCTAAACTTTTAACCTAACAGAAAAAAGAACAGGAAGAATTACCTTACAACGACTCAAGTAGATCGGTAGGAAGTATGAAAGATATACAAGGAATTAAAAGTCAAATAGTCCAAAACAGTTTAACTATAAGCAATAGCCGGATGTGGAGCCAAAAAATACTAACAAAACTAAAAGTATGATGATCGTGGAAAGTGTAACAACATATGGTGCTGAACTATGGAAAATGAATAAAGCTAGTGAATCTAAAATAGACGTTTTGGAAATGGATTCCTGGCGACTTGTGTTGTAGGCTCATCAGAGATACGTAACAGAATGAGTACAGACATAGACATTATTGAAACTATGGAAGTCAGACGATTGGAATCATATGGCAATGAAAGAAAGAATAGGTGGGAGTTGTTGGCCAAAAATTATTGGAACATAGACTTTATTATTAAGTATAAGAGACGACTAAGGGGATTTAGAAGAAGCAATGAACAGGAGAATAAAAAATGAAAAAGAACACCCGCATGCAAGAGCGAAATAAAATTCATAAAGACTAGGCATTTACACGAAATGAGCTGAAAAAGCGATACAGAAAGTCAAAGATAAAGCTTAGAGAACAATCTGTCCCTATGGGGACAAGGATACAGAATAGTGACTAAAAAAGTACGTCTTAGCCCCAGAGTGGAACTAGATGAAGGACAAAAGATGAAAGAGGCGCAAAAATATTCCTAGCTGACGAAGAACATAACCGGGATGAAATAATAACCAATGACGAGGCGCAAGAAATCGACATATTTACAGAGGAAGAATTGAAGCAAGCAGCGAGTGAACTAAAAACTAATAAGGCTTCAGGACCGGATGGGATCCTCGTCAAGGTTATACAAATGACGACACTGGAATATTCGGAGTATATTCTACGAATATTAAACAACCTATTACAAAGGAAATGCTTTCCAGATGCCTGGAAAAGAGCTAGACTGATACTATTAGAAAACCCAAAAAGAAGTGAAGAAGCGGAACAGACATATAGAGCACTTTGTATGCTAAATACGATAGCTAAGCTATATGCTAAGTGAACAGACCAGGGAAAAATTGGAAGATAAACATAATCTTTCACAGAGACAGTTGGGCTTTAGCAAAGGAAGTAGTACTATTGATGATATGAGAACGGTGCAGAGGATAGCGGATGAGGTCAACATGGGCAATTATAACAGCCGAGCAGTATAGTATGCTTAATGATTCGGCGCAACGGGACAGCATCGTGAATGAAATGCTACATAGAAATGTGAATACATCCCTTGTCAGGATTATTGAAAGTTACCTAGAAAATAGATTGTTGAAATTAGCTGAAGATAAAAAGTTAAAGATTACAAGCGGCCACCTCAGGAATCAGTATTGGGGCCCCTATTATGGAATATATATTACCTCTGCAATGGAAAAGACAATAGAACCAATGATTTCTCAAAAATTAAAGATAGCGCTACACAAAACAGAAATGGCACCGCTGATAGTCAAGAGAAAGATCTTAGAAATTAAAGTAAACATAAACGACACTGTGATAGAAATAACGGATGCTCTAAAATACCTGAAAGTTTTATTTAATAGAAACATGATCACTACCAAGCATGTAATGCATATCACACAAAAAGTGGAAAAAAACGGAAGTTGATAGCTACCGTGACATTCGATCGTACTGTATGTGGCCCCCATTTGAGAAAGAGCATAAAAAGGACGGAGCCATGTTGGAAAGCATCTAAAGGAAAGTGATGGTAGCAGTGGAAAGTGTATATCGGACGCTGTCCACTGAGGCAATGGAGGTGGTAACCGGGATTGTCCCGGTGGGCCAAAATACACTCTGCAGAGGATAACAGAACCAAAAAGGATACCCAAGAAATGGTGCATACAAAATGGCAGGAAATATGGAATGTGTTAGAAGGAATGGCGGCGTGGACAAAGAAGTTAATACCGAACATACGCAAATGGACTGACAGTAAACATGGACAAATTGAGTTCCACATTACCCGAATCCGAATGAAGCACTGTTGTTTTGCGGCATACTGAAATAGAATGAAGATAAAAGGGAATAATGTATGCTGATACTTTCCACAGCAAATCACACCCTCTTTGAGGGGCATAAGAGGGACCAAATGACAAGGCATACCGCAGAACACTTCACAGCTAGAAACCTCATCGACAAATTGATCGAAAACGAAGAAAACTGGGAGGTAATACAATGGAATATAAAAAAAAATGGCAGAGAGGGAAGAAAACGAAAGATGAATGCAACGACAACTGGCGGATGAAGAATAACACAATGGAAAGGTAAAGGAAAGATGACGCATCATCTTGATGAAATGCAGCCGCTGCCAGGGAAACGGTTTTAGTGTGTAGAAATCCCACAGTATTCTGCGGAATAGAGGTCTTTCCGTAGAGATCCTTTCAAAGGTTCAAATAAAATACAAAAAGAAGAACCGGCTATCGTTTGCCTTGAAGAAAATGTGATTAACCAGTGGATGAAATCTGGATTCCTCATAACTATTTGGAGACAGAACAACAATCGATGTTGGCTCTCCTCGCACAAATAAATTTAAAATATAAAAATTAACAGAAAATGGTTTTGTATTCCGAAAAAATAATAAAGTTTTAATTGACTAATGCTCAAGTCGCAGACAAATCAATTGTTAACCTGTGAATTAATCTAAGATGCTAAATTTTCAATTTTTTCCTTTGCCCAAAAATGTCTATAATCGCACAGTAATCACAACCAGTCTATAGAAAATAGTCCACATAGATACAGAAAACCGTTTATTACTAATACGCTAACGGGCTCTGTGGACAACCCTGTTATAGACACAGTAGTAGTGACCATACTTAGTTAAATAACCGATTTTGTAAACTGCTTTTTTAACTTTTAATTCAGTTTGACCAAGCAACTCGTATGCCAGAGTTTGAATATATTTTATGAAACCAACCAAGTCTTTTATTAATTTTAAAAGTTGACCGTACACAATGTTTCATCAAGTGCTAACTGCGAAATTAGTTCAATTTATAAAAGTATTAAATAAAAATTACATTATAGCAACTACATATGAGCCAAAAGAGCTTTTAAGTGACCAAAAATAAATTTTGATATAAAAAATCCTAGAATGTCTCAAAAACTAGATTCAGAACTATTATAGTGTAATAATAATCGTCTAAAAGCTTATGACGCCAGTACAATAACATGTAGATTTGATTAAATGCGAACACGCCGAAAGTGTGGATTAATTCCCAGTGCAATTTTCGCTGTCCCAAATAGCCGAAAAAGTAGGTTTAAATTATCTTTCATAGTCCATTAGGAAGTAATTGACTCTGGCTGCAGTTTCTGAGTAGTCGAATTTCAAAAATACCATATCTATAACGCGGTAAATCAATCACGAAATCAAATTGTTTGAACAATGGCCGAGAAAGGAGAGAGAAGGTCCTGTAATGAGGGCTGGAACAAGGATAAAGTAGCAAGGATGAAGAGTAATCAGATGAAGATCGAACAAACGGGCAAACTCAGTTACCTACGCTTTATGTTATCAAATCCGGTTACCATTTCCCTTTATCATATTACTAAAAGTTAGATTAGTTGTATTTTCTACTTTCAAACCGCGAGCACTTTTTAAATCCCCAATTGGACGTATCCCGTATCAGAGCAATTTTCTTAATTCAGCTGCAATGACAATTTGGGTTATTTAATTATGAAATATTTATGAAGTCTCGCTGAAAGGCGGTTTTCATTTTGAAAGCAACGAGACGCAATAAAACGACTGGAAATTAAAATTCATGTGAAGCGTCGAGCTGTCGGTTTCCGCGCATATTAAAACGACGAACTGTAACACTGCTGCGTTCAGCTCTCTTCTGTGCAATTTATATTTACATTGTAATACCACATAATTTTATAATTTTGTATTTCCATTGTATTTCTTTTATTCAAATAGCCTAATTGGCTTTGCTAAAATAAAAATATCGGGCACATTTCGTGACGTGTGTTCCATGGGAATAACTATGTACTTTAAATCTATTCTCTTAAAGCGACATTTTTTAATCCACCTTACTCACATGCTTAATCTTTTTGCTGTTCCGACGTAATTTCTTACTACTCTTTTAAAATGCTTTAATTTCAAAGAATGCCCACATACGCTTTATTCGCTTAAGAAATACTTTGCAACAATGCTGCTACTTTTGTCATCCCTAAATCTGTAAGGGGGCTTATACATGGTCGTTAAATTTGTACTACTTAATTTTTAACTGAGTTAAATTACATACGGTATAAAGAAGATATGTTAAATATGTAACTCATTCGGTTTCAAGCTCGAAGAAGTAAGTTGTGGTGATTAAAGATGAAAGACACGCTTTGGCATGGAACATCAAATACTCGTAGATGAGATCAGATGCAAATTTTCTAAACGACATAGGTGGACTTACTTCAATTAAACTAATTTCTGTGTTTTAAAAATCGAATTGTAAATAAAAACGTTACAGAAGAAAATTTCTATAAAAAAAAAGTAAGAGTGTAAGATTGTGTAAAAATTATGTAAGATAAACTTAACGTTGCTAATACTGAAACAGTAAAAGAAAATACTTAGTAGTGAGAATTACATTAATTTGCAAATAAAAAAGCATTGCAGCCGCTGAGATTCGAATTCGCTCTTCTAGGCGGAATCCGATTGCTAGTCCGACGTTTCAAACCTCAGCCCGCGCACAACCATTGATTGTGGCTATATTATAAAGGAAGCATAAATCCCTGCAGAGTTCTGTCCTTTTTATGATGTTGCCCTGTATCTCTTGGGTCCTATTTTTGCTAAGCGTAAAACCCTATACATATTTGACCGAAAGTATATTCGATTTCGAGGCAGGTAAACATCTAATCCGCATGCAAAATATCGTCTTTTCGCAACGAACAGACAGACAGATAGACGAAATTGAGAAAACATGTTTTTCTTCATCTAAGGACCCTAAAACGGGATGATCTGAGTAAATATTGGAAGGTGATTTTTTCGAGTTTACAATACTTGTCCTTATGCAAGGGAAGTAGGAATAGATAAATTTATTCTACAGTTTTCGTAAAGTGTCTCACCCAGTGTGAAATATTGTATGAAAATATTTGTTCAAAAATTCTAAGGAACGGATATCTTCTCGCTGTTTTTTGCTTGGAGTTATTAAGCAACTACTTTGATAGGTGTCCAATCCATTAGTAGTTTCTACATTTGCCTTGGGTGTAAGTGGTATACTATCCTGCCTGCGCGTGTCACGTTTTCATCGTCACCGATCGACTGACTTCGTCTGCGATTGGACTTATATCGTTATCGTGTTCTTGATAGTACAACGATAAGCCTGCATGTTACGAAGCATTCTTTGCAGAGTGGTTACGGCATTTGACTAGAAATCAGGTTTTCTCTCGGAACGTAGGTTTAAATTTTACCTATTGCTGTATACTATTTTCTGTTTGCGAATTAATGTAAGTCACATTACTAAGTGTTGCTTTTACTGTTTCATTATTGGATTAAGTAAAATTTGATATTTTTTTGCGATGCACTTTCTCGATTAAATATATTGAAAACTTTTACTTCTGTAGCTTTATGCACTTAATACTTATAACAAGATTTATATAATTAGTCTAATTAGGTTAGGAAGCAAAACTGAGTGCTGTCTATACAGCGGATAAGAAATTTACTTTTTCCACTATAAATGTCCTAATCTTTCTTTAATTATAATGAAACTTTGACATTTTTATTGTAAATCCAATAGTTAAGACGATATTTGAAAAAATACAACTGCCAATGGTGCATCTGTTTTTGAAATTATTTTTATCGATACTTTCAGCCAATTTTATAAACAAGCAATATGATACGGTAACACTATAACCACATATTCATTCAAAGCTTAAATATCTTCCACCTGGTAAAACTAACAATATTTGATTTGCAGATACGAATTAATTTGACGAGATCAAAGGAACAACGAATTGTCAAAACGACGTAAATAGGCTTCTTGAAGATATACCTTAAAGACATTTTAGTTTTAAGTTTTTCGGCTTTCAGATTTGTATTATTACTTTTTGTCAAAATTGTTGTCAATATCAGCGTAACTAATAAAAAAGATTGATTTAGCACTCATTATTTTACTATTTCAAGCAAGTCCTCAACTATTGAATATATTGCAGATATAGACAGATTCTTTCGGAGAGCAAGATCACTTAGATGATCTCAACCAAGCGATTTTAGATTAAAATTCATTACACGGAAAAGATGAAGAAGAAGCATAAAGAAGAAGACGCAGAAAATGTTCTTAGATAAAGTATTTATGACGTTTCAGAGTTTTTTGTTTGTAATATATCAAATCAATCAACTACCTCTCGTACGATCCAGTATTGATTCAATGCATTCAAACAAACCGATTAATCCAAAGGTCCCAAAGCACTAGTTTAAATATTTAAAAACTGAATTTCACTGTGCCTTATCGATGCAAACAATTTCCCGATTAATTTGAATTCGCTTAATCAAATATTATTGCCCTATTTAACTTTATTATCTATATGTAATGAAACAAACGAAGTCCGGAATTGGACCGTGTCATTATTGAGGTCGAAGAACTCCACGTTCGCTCGGATTCATCAGGGGAAAAAACAAGGATACGGAAACTCAACGTGTAAACCATGCCAGAGGGGAAACACTTTTGCAAGGGGAAGGGACTAGAAGCTCGCGTAACTCAACGTGTAAACCACGACAGAGGCGAAACTCTTCTAATGATCGGAAGGAGAAAGGCGAGAATTTATAGGCTTGTCGTCAGTCTTTCGCCTGATGAAGCCGCTTACGAAAATGGGAGAAAAGTAGAGTTCGTCGACTTCAATAATGACATGGTCCAATCCTGGTAGTCGTTTGTTACGTAATGACAATGGCCGTGAAAGCCTCCGAAATCAACATGATATGCTTCTAATAAATAGTAACAACGCTAAACTGGACCAAGTACTTCAAATATTGGGCAACTCACTCTAGAATCAACATCTGCGAGCTCTACACCTTTCTCATTAATATTTAACTTTTGTCAGCTAAATGCTGGCGTTTAGTTACTGCGTAGGTACTTAATTTGCAGCCCTGCATCACACATATAATACATTTCTGTATTCGGGCGGTTTGTGATGAATTATAAAATTATACCAGATCTAATTTAATACGAGCTATTGTATTGTGTATCAAACATTAAAAATATTTCAAACTCTGTAAGCTTTAAAAAAACAAGTCATTGATTTTGACCACAATGCCGATTGAAGTATTTAAGTCCGTCAAGATATAAATGAAGTTTTTAAGAACTGCAAGCTAAGACGCAGAAAAGAAAAGATAGATTAGTGTAGCCAATATTTCAAAATAGTGTGATAACGGTTTCTTTGTCTAGTTTGCACTAAACTTAAGATGTATATTCCTATACCAGTCTAATAAGAGGGCCTATTGTAGCACGAGTGCTGCAATGTCCATTATTAAACGAGTATAATATACAATCTTATCTATTTTGCATAAAAATAAACAAACACTTTAAATTTTAACATTTCATAAATGCGACAATCTGTCAGTTGTCTAAATGTTTAAAACAAAGTAGGCTGTTTCAACGTTCTTCAAATAAAAATAACAATGCAAAAATAGTGTTATAATGGACTCTATTATAGCACTGATTTCGGTGTTATAATAAGCATATTGTGACATCAAAGTATATAATAGTATATTAGATACTGAGGCGGAAAGTGTTTCATTACTGTCGAGAGATTAAGTGGTTAACTCAGAAGCGAAACGTCGAGGTCAACTTTATCTCGAAACAGGAATGAAACTTTTCACCGTGTTATGTATATTATTTTACTAAAAACTTTTATTGTTATTATTTATTTAATTAGGTAAGTTTCAAATAAGACGTATTTTTATCGCAGTTTAATAAGTCACTTTAACAAAGGAATCTAAGACGCTGTTGCTAGGTAACATGACAAGCTAATTGAAAGTGACGTTTAGCTAGCCGGGTGAAACATTTCCCGGCTAGCTGGTAAGTAAAGTAAACATTGACTCGTTTTCCTACTGTTTGGAACGTTCGAAACCTATTATTAACCCATTGTGAGTAAATGCAGTTGGTTATATTTTGGAAAATACTCGCATTGCACTGCTTTAATAAAAATACGGCAGACCAGAAGATACGAGTAACAAATTTGCATTGCTTATTTACATTGGGGTGGAACCTTTATATGTTATAATAGCTTGAGATAGTACAGCTTCGTTTAATACGCCGGTATTTCGCATACACATTTGAAAACTAGCGTTTATTATACTTATCCCTAAATCACAAAATTAAACCAATGTAAAGACAAAATATTATTCTCACTCTAAGGTTTTAGAAAAAAGTGTTGAATTGCAATTTCCACTTAACAAAATATAATTTTCTTCCCATTTTTCTGTCAAAAGGTATAGCTGCTATTGATAATAATAGCTATTTATGCAACAAGTGCTAAAAGTCGACGTTGTCTCGTGCATAAACGACTTTTAGCACGCGTTGCATACAATATTTTATCTACGACCTTAATTTTACTGTTATTAATCCATAAATATCGATTTAACAAAGGTTTGCATCTACGACACTTCTAATTCATGTCATAATAAACAGTAGCCCACGCCGCGCGGGCGATTGTTTGTCAAGCCAGTGCTGTCAAGGTGAGTTACGAAATGTAATTATTGATACTCCACATCTGACTGTATCCTTTATCTAATAGACTTGTCTGTTCGGGACGCTGTTTTGTCTGTCCGGGACGCTGTTTCAGTAGCCAAACCGTAAGAGATAGAGAAAAAAGTTATTAAAGTTATATGTTTGGAATGGTCATGCCAGGTCAGGAACCAAATTTCAGTCACGTGACACTTCCGGTTTTCGAGAAATCACGTGATTCCCGTCAGTAAGGGACGCTGGTCCTTCCGGGACGCTGTTTATTAAATGAGACATTTGTCTCACTGGTTGCTAGTTCATTACATAATGCTTTAATTATTTCAATAACACTTTACCTGTAATGCAAGAAGCAACTAGAATAACTTTACAACTTCACTTCCAGTTCGAGATTGTAGTTTTATAACCTCACTTCACTTTTAGCCCATGTGCTAAAAGTAAACAGCTGATTTCTTTAACCACGGTAAACTATAAAACGTCACTTTTAGTGAAACAAGCTAGCGCTAAAAGGCCTACTTTTAGTAGTGGTCGTAGATAAAAGAAATTACGGTGCTTGCGCACGAACGCTTACTCAACATTCTTCCGTTGGTACTTAACTAGCCGTTTTCAAAACGTAATCTTTTAACAACAATCAAATATCAACTACTTTGAAATTGAATTTGTGTTACCACAAGGTTCTGCACTAGATCCTCTACTCTTTTCAATATATACGCGGACCTACACAGCTGTACATCTAATTTGTTACTGCTGAAACAATTTCTTATTTTAAAAGGGGTGTATCTATTTTAGTAAAAAATCAAAGTTTGAAAATTGATGCTACTAAATCAAACTGCTTACTTTTTGGAATAGATTATGAATCTATAAGGCATTCACAATTGATTTGGACAACGCTTGGCCATGTAAATTTGATAGTTTTTTGCATGCATACTGAATTTGTTACTATGTGATCTTAACGTTCTAGTGAAGGTGAAGTAATTTTATATTTGAGGTTATGAATTGTTCCTTAAGCTATTTTGCCAGTTTAACCTTAAAATGGGCCAATGCTTTCTGAATGGCTATTTTTGCGCTGCCCGTTAATACTTTCACCATCTTACTTTAACCATTTTAACAAATTATCACCTGATTCTGATACTGTAATGCATCTTTAGTTATGTTATTAGGTTACATTATGTTATTCTGGTTTAGAATTTTATGTAGTTACCTGCCAGTGTCAGATCAAAATAAATTAATTTATTTATTATTATTTGGATAGGAACGAAAACTTGAAATTAAGACAATGTGTCCTCAAACGATCTTCATCAGTAAGCTAGAAGGTATGCACAGAAATATTAGATTTTACATGCTTAACGAATGATGTATATGTTAAGGTTAGTATTATTAATTGAAAACTATTAATAATTAATTGAAAATTATTAATAATTACCGGCAATTATTAATACCAACCAACCAGTTATTATTAATACTTACCGGTAATTATTAATACTTGACGCATTTATTACTCTGACCGTAACATATACATTTGAATTGACAGTTTCATCCGCACGTAGGATTAGAGAACGCTGATTACTTTAAGTTATACGCAGGAACCACCCTTTGTCGATTGTTTTGAACTACGTTCCATACTTTATTTCTTTTTGTAGGAAGAGGTGCATGCTATTATCCAAGTTACAACATTATTTTGAACTTTCAATTTTAGCTTCAAAGAGCAATTATTATAAATAACAGTAGAATGTCAATATTTAAATAATTGGATCTTTAAGGAAATTAAAATAGACATTTCATTGGTTTTTAAAATAGTGTTCAAAAACTCTCTGTGAAAGACAAAATATTTTTACGTATGTGGAAAATACTCTGTTGCATGTATACCTACACAATAATTTTATTTCTAAAAGTGAAAATTGAGGTACCTGTATTCGAGCTTCGTTTAATTTAGTACTTCTCGCTAGTTCTTCCCTGCAGTAGATGTCGGGGTAGTGGCTTTTGGCGAAGGCGGCCTCCAGTTCTGCTAGTTGTTCCTGGGTGAAGGTAGTCCGATGCCGTCTTCTGGCGGGCGTTGGGCAAGAAGCCGTGGTTGGCGTGTGTCCTGCGTGCTGAGGTCCCCCAGGAGGCGTAACTGTTCCTAAACTACTGCTACTGCCCGACGTTACCGGTTCCGGCTTTAGTTTCTTAAAAGCTCCATCTGAAAACAAGCCTTCTTAAATTATTGGAAGCTTTCAGAGAATGTAATTTATTCAGCTTAATATTAACTTATAGAAACAACATTTTGGAAATGTATATTTTTCTATTATTAAACCGTGACAGATGTCAAAAATAGATAACAGCCATAAAAAATAACATTTTCTCAAAAATATTCAAGTTCTTAATTCGTAAATCAATATGTAAATATCGGTAAAAAGGTTATGCAATTTTAAGTCTATTTAAATTATTAAATACTTTTTCGACTACCATTTCCTAAAAGAGGCTATTGTTTGACACTCCATATGCCAAAAGCATGTTATTATTGCATACTATGCAATAATAGTATATTATTATATGAGCGATTATGACAGCCTCTGAGTGAAAAATGGCCATAATCGCGAATATAATACGATATTTTATCTACTCCTATGCAATACGAGACGTGTGTTCATATTTCCGAATTTTGACATTTGTGACAGCTGTTAACTTCAAAAGTCATTGAATAATAAAAATGAATGCTGTGATTGGCTACAACCTATTGAATTATGAAAATAGAATTTTCTGATTGGTTGCAACTTGCAAACTATTGAATAATGAAAATAGAATTTTATGATTGGCTGCAAACTGTGAATTATGAATCATAATTAATGGTCATTGTACAGTAGGAGTAGATAATAGTATATTATTATATGAGCGATTATGACAGCCATTATTCACGAAGATGACATTTGCGCCACAAGCCGAAGGCGCGTGGCGCAAGTCATCTGAGTGAATAATGGCCATAATCGCGAATATAATACGATATTTTATCTACTCCTATGCAATAGGAGCCTTGTGTTCATATTTCAGAATTATGACATTTGTGACAGCTGTTAACTTCAAAAGTCATTTAATAATAAGAATGAATTTTGTGATTGGCTACAACCTATAGAATAATGAAAATAGAATTTTCTGATTGGTTGCAATTTGCAAACTATTGAATAATGAAAATAGAATTTTATGATTGGCTGCAAACCGTGAATTATGAATCATAATTCATGGCCATTGTGCAGTAGGAGTGGATAATAGTATATTATTATATGAGCGATTATGACAGCCATTATTCACGAAGATGACGTTTGCGCCACAAGCCGAAGGCGCGTGGCGCAAGTCATCTGAGTGAATAATGACCATAATCGCGAATATAATACGATATTTTATCTACTCCTATGCAATAGGAGCCTTGTGTTCATATTTCAGAATTATGACATTTGTGACAGCTGTTAACTTCAAAAGTCATTTAATAATAAGAATGAATTTTGTGATTGGCTACAACCTATAGAATAATGAAAATAGAATTTTCTGATTGGTTGCAATTTGCAAACTATTGAATAATGAAAATAGAATTTTATGATTGGCTGCAAACCGTGAATTATGAATCATAATTCATGGCCATTGTGCAGTAGGAGTGGATAATAGTATATTATTATATGAGCGATTATGACAGCCATTATTCACGAAGATGACGTTTGCGCCACAAGCCGAAGGCGCGTGGCGCAAGTCATCTGAGTGAATAATGACCATAATCGCGAATATAATACGATATTTTATCTACTCCTATGCAATAGGAGCCTTGTGTTCATATTTCAGAATTATGACATTTGTGACAGCTGTTAACTTCAAAAGTCATTTAATAATAAGAATGAATTTTGTGATTGGCTACAACCTATAGAATAATGAAAATAGAATTTTCTGATTGGTTGCAATTTGCAAACTATTGAATAATGAAAATAGAATTTTATGATTGGCTGCAAACCGTGAATTATGAATCATAATTCATGGCCATTGTGCAGTAGGAGTGGATAATAGTATATTATTATATGAGCGATTATGACAGCCATTATTCACGAAGATGACGTTTGCGCCACAAGCCGAAGGCGCGTGGCGCAAGTCATCTGAGTGAATAATGGCCATAATCGCGAATATAATACGATATTTTATCTACTCCTATGCAATAGGAGCCTTGTGTTCATATTTCAGAATTATGACATTTGTGACAGCTGTTAACTTCAAAAGTCATTTAATAATAGGAATGAATTTTGTGATTGGCTACAACCTATTGAATAATGAAAATAGAATTTTCTGATTGGTTGCAATTTGCAAACTATTGAATAATGAAAATAGAATTTTATGATTGGCTGCAAACCGTGAATTATGAATCATAATTCATGGCCATTGTGCAGTAGGAGTAGATAAAAATATTTATCTCTTACTTCAGTTGGATACGTAACTCATTACGTCACTCACTTGGCACTACTTTCGTTAGGTAATGAAGCACATTATGCCACTCAGTTATGTAATGGCTTCATTACATAAGTGAGTGGTGTAATGGCTTCATTACCTAACTGAAATAGTGTCAAATGAATGACATCAGAAAATTTGCCTAGTAAAATATTTTTGAAAATGACAGACCTGACATTTTTCTTAATGCACTTTCCTCAATTTTGGACAGTTGTAGATAAACTGTTGTACAATACATGTGTGATAACGCATCATTAATACACTTGTGTGCTTACATAACTCGTACTATACTTGAATTTTTGAGCCCGTGCGTGCACGTCATCAATCCGCCTTTTAGTAAGGTTTTCAGTACCAACATTTGAAAAATATAAAACTACTCTTTTTTTCAATAAAATAATGATTAATATTGCTTTTGCTAATAATATAGCTTCATATATTGCTATAGCCGTACATTTTTTGTTTTAATATTTCATAATTTCCATGAACAATAGCAAAAACTATAATACGTCGGGGTACTTTGTGTTTTCAAGTTCTGCTCAGGGAATTAACACGTACGCATGTCGCTTTTTAAAACGACTTATTTGTTATAGTGGTTTTGACAGGTGTTGACAGTGACATATAGTTTAGCTTGCATTTTAAAAATCCGTTGTTTACATAACGAACATTGCGAACAAGTTATACTGTTGTTTTTCCGCTGCTACAAATTACTTACTTTGGGGAAGAGTTTAGTTACTGGAAACGTATAGGGATCTTTAAGCTAAAATGTCGACCGCCTTACCCAGAAGGTCAAAAGAGCTTGTTGCCGCTTTGATAAGGTATTTTGAACGAGAAAGAGACAACGATGGTGCACTTATACCGCTAACTGCTGTGAGACAAGTAAGTAATTTACACCTGTAATATAATAATTCGTAATATAATGACCAACTTTCTAATAGTTTGGTGTTACAGAGAGTTGCCAATGCTTTAAATTTAAGCATACGAACAGTCTGTTCTATTGCGCAGACCTGCAAATCTGTATACTGTATACACCATGGTTCAAAATAGTAAGTTGATACACCTATCATCATAAAGGACAAAATAGCCGAAAAACGCCGCCTCAGGCAACGATGGCAACTTACCAGATCGGACCTCGACAAACGAGAGTATAATAGGGCCAGCAAACATCTAAAAAAACTCCTTAGTCAACATTAAAATCAAGGAATACAGGCCGATGCCTTTGCTGAATATCTCACCAAAGTGTTTACACCCTTCCCTTGTCAACTCCCGAATGAAGATGCCAAAGATCAACATAAAGAAATCTCCAGGATATGACCTGATCGCTGGGACAATTATCAAACAATTACCAACTAAAGCTATACAAGCCCTTACACATCTGTATAATTCTATCCTCAGAATCCGGCACTTCCCAAGTCAATGGAAAACAACGAAAATAATCATGATTATGAAACCTGGTAAACCACCAACGGAAATTACATCATACAGGCCCATAAGCCTACTCCCATTCTGTCAAAGGTCCTTGAAAAATTGATTCTGAATAGATTAATGCCAATTTTAGACAACCAAGAACTAATCCCTAAACATCAATTTGGTTTCCGTAAACAACATGGTACCGTGGAGCAGGTGCAAAGAATAACGGACAAGATATACAGAGACTTGGAAGGAAAAAGATACTGTTCTGCAGTGTTTTTGGATGTCAAACAAGCTTTCGACCGAGTTTGGCATCAAGGCTTATGCTACAAGCTCAAACAATACCTACCCTACCAGATGTTTGAACTTCTGAGCTCATACATAACAAACAAGCACTTTTTGATAAAATACAAATACGAAAATACAACATTACACCCTATCTCCTCTGACGTACCGTAAGGCAGCGCATTGGTCCCATCTTATATTTAATATACACTGCTGACCTACCCACATCGCGTCTAACAACATCAGCAATCTACGCAGTCGACATGGCCATTCTAGCCTCTCACATCAACCCACAAGCCGCCTCAAAGTATCTCCAAGCTCATCTCAACAAAATCCAATGGTGGGCCAACAAATGGCGAATCAGAGTGAACGAAGCTAAGTTTCAACACGTAACCTTCACTATGAAAAAAGAAAATTGCCCTCCAATAACACTCAATGGACACCAACTACCACACTCAGAGGCAGTCAAATATCTGGGTCTACACATTGATAGGAGACTAACCTGGAGAACCCACATATTCACCAAGCGTAAGCAACTCGGCCTTCAACTCCAAAAGTTATACTGGCTCATCGGTAGAAAATCTAAACTATCATTGGAAAATAAACTCTTAATTTACAAAATAGTTCTTAAACCAATATGGACTTATGGGATCTCCCTGTGTGGTACTGCAGCTACTTCCAATTTGGCAATGCTTTATCGGTTCCAAAATAAAGTACTAAGAATGATCGTTGACGCGCCATGGTAATAATGTGATTTTAAGTGATCTACAAATTCCCACAGTGAAAAGTGAAATTAAAAATTTTAGTGCGAGATACAAAGACAGACTGACCGTTCACCTCAACGATTCTGTGCAGCACCTTATGGAAGATAATAATAAACCCAAAAGACTTAAACGTTTTAAGCCATCTGATTTACCTACAAGATTTTAACTGTAACTGTAAATTATTTTTGACAAATAGTATATTCTTTTCATAACCCATACATTACATATTAAAATAATGTAAAGGGAGATTTCGCTGGAATTCTGCCCCACGTGTTACCTCTTAATCATCAGTGCTTACACCAAATCCTATAAAATACTTATTGCCAAATAATCTATGGCAGATTGTATAATTAATGGAGAAATAAAAAAACAGCAATGTTTTGCTTCTTAATATCTAAAAGCTTCTTTTAAATTAAATTCATTAATTACATGTAAATCCATGTTTAGCCTGAAGAAGTGTCTAGATATTAAAGATTGAAACGTTGCAAATATCTGTCCTATTCCAGTAATTGTTTAATACCATACTAATGTTGTATTTTTAACTCATTGTTTTTCTTAACTACTTGCGTTTATTGTTTTCCACTCTCTAAACTTGTGTCTGTATTAAGTTACATTTATGATCTGCTTTATTGGATTTGTGTTGTCTATAAAATTTAATGTTTTAGTTATTTTAAAATGATACTGAAATGATTTATTTGATTTAGTTGTTAAAATACTGCGCAATTCCAATTATTATTCTTTGTAAAAATATGTAAATTATTTTACTATTATAGTCAATTTATTCGTTATTTCATGTGGTACTCAATACAATGTTTTTACTAAAATAAATCGAGCAAAATTGTATTTTTAATTGATTTTAAGTTGGGTCCGAAAAATTACATAAATACCTGCAGAGTACCTGTTATAAGTAGCCTCAACAGATAAATAACATATACAGCGAGCAAGCAAAGCATCAGTTATAGGAAAATGCGCCTTATCCGTATACCTGAAGTGCGCCAATTCATTTCACACAAGTTACATCATTCAAGTTTTCAAAGTGCTGATTTTCTGAGGTAGTTTGGTCACTTAATTTTACATTAATTGTAATTATGTAAATTAATATGATGTTGTCTTTAGTTTTCCTGTTGTGGTTTTTTCTTTCATCTTTAAAATATTAATTTAATATATTCATTAAATTCTAAGGGCCGATTTCATAATCAAATTTAAAGCTTCATTTAACTAAAGTGACATTAGAATGTGCACAGCCACATGTGCTACATATGACATCATTCACAATCTAACACTACTTTAGTTAAAATTAGATTTAAAATTGATTATGAAATCGGCCCTAACTGTTGTATTTTATCTACCTTTTACTTCACGTTAAAATGCAATTTTATCGTCTAGACGATAAAAAATTACATATTCACCTTGGTAGCACTGCCAAGCTATGTAAAATCCGAAATTTGCAGGTTATATTTTGCATCAGTCTGTGTCAAACAACGTACTTTTAGTGACTGTATAAGGATCGTATAAACATACTACGAGATGATGTCATCAATATGTTATGACGTGCACGCACGGGCTCAAAAATTCAGGTATACGCACTCGTTTGTAACTTACACACATGTGTATTAATAATGCTCTTATCCCACTTGTATAGTAAATAACTATTATCTACGACAGTGTGTCAAATTGACTTTAAGATGGCAGTTTTAAGTTAACGAATGTTTAATAACATGTTTTCATTAGTTCATGTCGCTAGTAGCAACGTGTTTAAAATTATTTCATTAGTCACGTCGTTAGTAGAAACGTATTTTAAAAAATCTGGTGTGATACACTCACACAACTTCCTTTTACAGTGATCTTATAATTAGTCAAAAATTTCATTTTTAATTTTTAACCATTTGTTAAAAATTTTCAAAAATTACAAATTCTACAAAAACGGTACAAAATCGAGTGTTAGTTGAAGAGACAAATTTTCTCTAGAATTTTAAGGTGAATTCAAAAATGTAATAATATACCGGGTGTTTTATTTAAAATAGGAGTTAATAAAAAAAATAGAAAAAAAAACAAAAGAAACCCACTTTAGAAGTATTCAATTGGAAAATCACCTATCTCACATCAATACACATTAAAAATGTAAAAAAAATGTAAAATTTAAAAAAATCGTTAGAGCCGTTTTTGAAAAAATCGAAAAAAACTGAAAAATCACAAGAGTAAACACCTACTTCCGGTTATGCGATTTTCTTTAAAAGCTTGCTGTCTCATCTACATAGTACACAAAACTTGTATATGAAGTTTCAATGCCATACCTTTTTTCGTTTTTGAGATATTCTGTTCACAGGCACACACACAGACAGACACACAGACAGACAGACAGACAGACAGACAGACCAATGAAAAAAAATATGTTTTTTGGGGTCAGGGGACTCTAAAACGTGAAGATCTGTTGAAAACTCAATTTCGAATTTTTGGGGTGAATCCAATACTTCCTTTATAGTAGTAAAAGGAAGTAAAAATTAAAACCAGACAAATTTATGACCGGTTGCTAGTAATCCTAATTTACATTTAAAATATTTTTTATATTTACCGTGTTTTCTAGATTTTATCGTAGATACAATATTGTACGATATATATGCGTAAAGCATCTTTAGTCATCCGCGGTGCTTAAAACGCTCGCTCACTCGTGTTTTAACCTGCCCCACTCGTGACTAAAGACTAGCTTTACGCATTTGTATCTGTCATTTTATTGCACACTTCTGTCAAAACTGTTTATTAAATATAGTGAGTTTTCAATTTAAAACAATGAAAGCATACCTAACATAATTTTCCAATTTGAAATGACGTTGACGTTTTGCAATCTCTTTTAGCATAAACATGTGGTAGTCGAAAAAATTATGTATACAACTCGTATCTAGGGCTTCTTTTTGTACTTGTGAGATTTAAAGAATTCGCCTTCGGCTCATTCCTTAAACATTCTCAACCGTGCAAACAAGTGGCACTTTAGCTACTCGTTGTATGAATAACTATTATTCAAATTCTACTGGTTGAAGTTGTAGTTTATCGATTTATGTCACTCACTACTGCATTGTTAGTAGCACTAAGCTATGTCAAATTCGAGATTTGCAGGTTAACCTTTGCGTCAGTCTGTGTCAAATAACAAACAAAACCTAACCTACTAACCTCGAATTTGACATAGACTGACAATACAATTCAGTACTGTCAAACGTATAACACGCATCACAGGCGACTCTAATTATAAATGTATATTCTATGACTTTTCATGAATGTCAATACAAGATTGAAGAATGAAGATTCTTAAAGCAATAGAGCAAAATCTCAATAACAAAATAAGAAGTGAAGATGTCTGAGAAACATTTTAAAGTGGGTTAGATTACAAATATATTGGAGGTACTATGTGAACAGAATGGTTAAAGAGAGACGGGGGAAGGTCACAATTACCTCTATCTGTAAGAAAGGCAACAGGTGAACTTGTAGTAACTACTGAGGAATAAGTGTAATGTCATGCACAGGAAGATTCTATGGCAGTTTTTTGAAGAAAAAAAAATAGAGCTAGAGGCAAAAAAATCAGTGAGCAACATAGATTCAAGCCAGGGCGCTCATTCATAGATATAGTATTGACATTACGAAATTTGATAGGAAAAAAAATTACCAGAAAAATTATTTTTATAGTCACTTATAATACCATGAATAGTCAAAGTTATGTCGACTATTTTTGCGGTGGTGTCACGAATGTCCATTGCGCTTTGGTACGATTAGGACGAGTGCGCTAGCACGAGTCCTAATCCCAAGCGCAATGGACATGAGTAGTAATACCACCGCAAAAATAATCTACTTAGCTTTGACTAAGAATGGTATTCGATGGACTATTTAATGAACCAAATTACCTTTTCAAATTAGTTTTCAGTAAATCTAGCAACAAACTACGCAATTTCTATAGTAACGAACACTAATATTGAATTTTTCTAATAAAAATCACATTTGTTTAAAATAGTCACTTGAATACCTTCTAGGAAGATATATCCACTGATAGTTTTTTGATTGGTCAAGAAACGACAGAATTCTGGATTTTAATTGGTCACTTTTTGACAGATGACAGGTGAATTGAATAGTCAGAAAAATTCCACATATTTTGCAGACTTACTATAGTTTTCGTAGATTTGCGGAAAGCATACAACGCAGTTCCACAAAGCGAGCTAAGGACTAGCATGCGAAAACAAGTGTGGTGTAATTGGTATACCGATTCTAAAAGAAATAGTGGCATCTCTCGACTAGACCATGTAGGAAACGCGACAATAAGAGATATTATGAGAGTAAAAAAAATAACAATAGACACAAGCGTAACAAAACATTTACTGTGGTATGGACATCTGGGGAGAATGGACCATAGAGTGTGGGAATGGACTCATCCGGAGAGAAAAATACAAGAACGACCACCAAGAAGCTGGAGGGAAGGTGTTCCAGATGCAATAACTGCTTCCAAATAGCCTGGAGGTTGGGAAGTGAAAAGCGGCGACACTCGTAAAACATCGGCATACACATAGATAAAACGATAGTATGTATCATATTAGTTAAAGATATTTTAAAATTAAAGAACGCGTGTTTGTTAAACGTTTTGCTTTGTTAACTTTAATGTAAAGTATGATCAAACATTATTTTCATTTAGTATGACTAATAATGACTATGGTGACAAACTGTTTTTATCAACATAAAGACATTTGCAAGTACGCTAGAGAAGTTAAAACTAGAGAGGAAATGTTGATACTCGACTACATATTAGTCGAAAGACATAAAAAAAGAATGATTCTAGACATTAAAGTAAGAAGAGGACCAGAAATAAACAGCGATCATTACCTATTTGTATCAAAGATTAAGCAAAACCTGAAAAGAGGGATAATGACACTTTCACCCAGAAAAGAAAAGCAGAATACGAAACTATAAGAACGTATAAATAAAAAATCAAGAAATAGAGGAAATATATGAGCAGGCAGTATAAAAAACAAGAAAGTTACACAGAAAGAGACACTAGTACACACAAATTTAAAGCAACTACGGAAAATCTTTAAGAACGCAAGAATAGAAGCAGCTCAAGAGGTATGCGGAACATGTAAAACAGTCAATAACAGAATAAAAACGGCTAGGTGAAGAAACAAAATAAAAGAACAGGTAAAAATAATGAAAAAGGAATGGCGTAATTATCTAGGAAATAGTACCACGGAAAATTATAAATTATACAAAGAACAAAGAAAGAGAGTAAAAGAACTGGTGGCATCAGAGAAATAGAAAAGTTGGAAAGTGTTTGGCCTTACGCTTTGGCGACAAAATGGAAACAGACAGTAAAGGAAACCAAAAACTGTTCTATAAAATGCTAAAATCAATACGTAAAGATAAAGCCAAAGACGCAATTAGAATCATAGACATAAATGAGCAACTACTGACAGAAGAAAAACAAATAATAAAAAGGTGGATAGAATTCGTCCAAGAATTACTAGCAGAAGTTGGAAATATTGAGAAAAGTGTAGAATAAAAAGAAATAACAGAAGACACCAGCGAAAACAAACTAAAGATTGAAGAACTAAAAGAAGTCATAAAACAGTTGAAAAGAGGAAAGACACTAGTAGTTGACAAGATTACAACAGAAATGTTAAAAATATAGGACAAACATAAACAAAAGTATTTTTAGAACTATGTAATACGAGTTGGAAAGAAGAACAAATACCCGAAGCGTGGAAAGTAGCATTAATCTTACCCTTGAATAAGAAAGGTGACAAGAAAAATTGTGGAATGGTATTAAAGGTTCATAAACAAATAATTGATAAACGCCCTAAAACCAGTCATAGAAAGTAGGTACGTTAGATGAATCACAAAGCGGATTCAGAAGAGGCCGAAGCATATTTCGCTTTTATTGATCTTGTTTGGTAGTGAAAAAAACGACTTCCGCGATTGGACGGTGTCATTATTGATGTCGAAGAACTCAACGTTTCGCTCACTTTCGTAAGGGTCTTCAACAGAAGGAAAAAGCAAAAAGAGCACGGTAACTCAACGTGTCAACCACGTCAGAGGCGAAACTCTACTAACGATCGGAAGAAGAAAGGCAAGAATTTATAGGCAAGCGCCGTCGTGGTTCAGCAAATGCCGTCGCGGTTCAGTGGCTGTGGGCGGGGTTTAGGAATTAGCACTTTCCACATAGAAGGAAGGGGAAAGCCTTCGCCCCGATTGAGATTGTTAGGGAATGGCTTCGCGAATCTTTCTGCTAAACACGAATGGGGATTTGCAGATGATGGAAGTTTCATCAAAAAGGATGTTATGTCCAATATCACGCTGGTGTTCGGCGATGGCTGATGATGAAACGAGACTCGATTTGAGACAGCGCTGGTGCTCAGAGATGTGAGTTTTTACTGAACGTCCTGTTTTACCAATGTATACAGCATTACAAGAGCAAGGGACTCTATAAATACCTTTAGAGGACATAGTGTTTAAATAAACCAGGCATCCCTTTCAGGCCCATTGTCAGTACTATAGATTCCTCTATTTACTCATTATGTAAATACTTAACCACTATTCTCAGAAAGTTCACTGGTAAGTCTTCCTCGTATGTTCGCAATGCAGCCCATTTCGTTGAACCTGAGGATTTACTTGCGAGTTTCGATGTCACTTCACGTTTCAAGGTCCCTAGATGACGAACAAGAGGTTTTCGAAATTCCGTCTGTCTGTCTGTTGGCAGTACAGATAAAAAGCTATTTGTCGGAGGAAGACGATATTTGGCATACATATTATATATCTACCTCTACACCTTAAAAAATAAAATTTTGTTTATTTTTGGGTTAATCTTGAAATAGAAGGAAGTAATAACTTTCACATAGATCAGGCTTTACATTTGCCGAAAATAAGACTCAACCGATACAGGATAATGTCACAAAAGAGTCAAAACGTTTCAACAATAACACCATTTTGTACAAGGGAGGCGCGCTCCAGACTTATTTCGAAGAGGCTCGGTAGCGTAGTTGGCTTTATTGATGCAGATACGATCTCTATGCAGGGGTGCGGTTACGATCGCTCTGCAGATGCGGCGGGTTCCAATCCCAGCGGGATACATTTTTTTTTGAAAATTTATTTAATTTATTAGAAACGTGAAGATATTTTTACTCCTAACTTAATTTGATTTTTAAAATTATTTAGTGTAACAATGTCGACGAGGGAAGTTCTGGGTAAAGCCTTTTACAGATTTTTATTAAAGTTCGTATTCCCGATTCCATAGTCATAATCCAACAGTTGTTATCAGATCATGGGGAGACGTCTTCAAGTGTGCATGACTTATACCGATACCAGTATATGGTAATTATGGGTTTCATGATTATATGCAGTATGGCTATGGGGTAGTTCCTAAATTATGAATGCAACTACGTTTATACTTAAACGTCAAACTTGAAATTTTATTTTTAAATTACTTATAGTTGCATTTTAAAGAATTAATAGTATATCATATATCAAGTACGAACGAATCGTTTTTAAAATCGAGGTGACGGAAAAGCTGCGTCTTTAATGAGAAGAGTCCCATAAAACTATTTGCGTACGCGATGCATACAAGATTTTTTTGGTATCAGCTCTGCAAATTGTCTGCTATAAGTCAGAGAAATGTAAATAATTTTTTTAATTAACAAAAATCAGTTTCTAATGTGTTGCTAATTTACCTTTCAGTTCGCTAAAACTCGTTAAAGTACTCAACTCAGTCCGCTAATAGTAATTTACGATACAAGTCCGTAAAGATAGTCTTTAGTCACGAGTGCGCCAGAGTTAAACCCCGCGAATGACTAAAGATGCTTTACGCATGTGTAGTTTACAATATTTTATCTACGATAAAATCTCGAAAATACTGTAAATATAAAAAATATTTTAAATATAAATTAGGATTACCGGCAACCGGTCGTAATTTTGCCTGATTAAAACTTTTAAAACACGTTGCTATTGACGACGTGAACTAATGAAAACATGTTATTAAACAGTCGTTTTACAAACTTAAAACTGCCCACTAAATAGTATATTATGTCGTTTTAGTCACGAGGTTTTTTAGGCACGAGCGGAGCGTAGGGCAGCGAGTATTTAATAAACGAGTGTCTAGACGAGTTTATATAATGTGATACATACTATACTTTTTCTACGACCACAAATTTAGACAATATAACATCATATTATTTCATTAAAATTGTGACATTTATTATATTAGGTTCAATTATGCTTGACAAACGTCAAAGTTGACTGTTGAAAACTAACTTGATTTTAGTTTTGGCTGTGGCTAATAAAGCAAATACTGTTTGAACCTAACTTCACCCCATGACTAATACATCGTTGCTAACTTCAGCCCGTGTCTAAGAGGTTCTTTAGTCACAGTTTATGAAGGCGTGATTGAAAAGTCACTTGGCGACGTGTATGTTAGTATGTTAAATGCCATTTTAGTTACAGTAGTAGAAAAAATCTATTAAGCTACTATTTGGCTAGACCACTAAAATAGCATTTTGCAGACTCAAACGAGCTTGTTAAGTGTCATTTTCCGGAGCGTGTACCAAAAAAATAATTTTTGATCCCACTATAGTTTATGCCAGAAACGTTTGTCTTAACATACTACATTTTTACTACGGCGAAATGTTCATAAACAACATCAATAATCGAACGACATAAAGCAGTCCAAAGAGTAAGTATTTCAAAGCATCTTTTCCTATAGCTAAATGCTATTATTAATTATTAACGTGCTCATGATAATTTTTTATCACTACGTGCTTTAGCAACTTCAAATTGTTGCTAGGGAACGACAAATTGTAATTTATTAATTAAAAATATTAAAAACAACAATACCTACCTAACTTTCTAAAAGTATCACCTTGGTTTTTTAAAAATTTATTCCATTTCATTGAATAAATAGTCTAATCTTGAAATTAAGAGATTGCGTTTTCTGTTGAAAACTAAAAAAATGGTTTTGCTTATACATGTACTACTGAGAGGCAAAACATTAAAATTTTATGAAGGTTTCTTGACAAACTGAAATAATATGGGTGTTATTTAAGTTTATTATACACAAAGACACTATTTGTATATGATTTTAGTTAGAATTCAGTTGTCTGCCGAGGATAGTGAAGTTCTACATTAGAATATCTTATAATACAGCTGAGTATTTAGAGCAGTATATTAAAAACTGGTTCGATTTGTCAAATAGTGGTTTTACTTCCATGTTCAGAGATAATAAAAACAGCATCTAAATAAAAAGATTTTTAAGATGCTTTAGCAATAAATTGCTTCAATAATTATCTCATTATATTGACTGTCGATTAATGAATTGGTTTCAGAAGAAAACTATAAAAACAGAGCTATAAAATTAGACATAAAACTAAGTCTTTCAGCTGCATTTGATATCAATCGGACAATTAAGTACCCTACATTTGTAATTAATCGTAAATCCGCTCCATAAAAATAAGAAAAACCTATTAATAGCCTGTATTTCAGAAAATTTAAATTAAATAAAAACTTTCTATGAACCCAAATATCTCCACTGTATATACATTTGCTATCAGTAGGAAAAAGTGAACCTTATAGAAACCTATTCAAAATTTATTTAGATTTAAGAAATCAATTCGTAGACTATGAAGTAACAATTTCAGTATTAATATAGAATATTGAAAGGTACTACTAGCAGAAAACATTAGGGGTTAACACAAATTGTTAGTGCCATTAAAATTGTTTCTTTAACTTGAAATGAAGGAGTTTAAAGAAACAAGTCTTGTACGTTAAAGTAAAAAAATGTTTAAAATTACCTAACAAAACAATATGAATTGCAACCGGATATCATAAATGATGTTCAGATATTCAAATATTTTAATATACATAATTAAAGCAGTGGAAGTGGCCTAGTGGTAAGGTCTCTGGTTTTAAGATACAAAAGCTGGGTTCAAACCCCATCTTGTGCCCACTTCCCTGCTATTACCCAACCCGGGTTTTGCTACCGGCTAAAAAACCTCTTCAAAGAGAAGAAGCCGATGCCCCTGCCGTCGGTAGGTTTTAACAAGGGTGACGACGACAACGACATAATTTCAAAAATTCCATAATTTGATCAACTGATCAACTTCTTAAAAGTTCACTTTATTAATTATAGTATGATCAAAAAGTATTTTCATCTAGTATGGCCATGGAATACTTCCTATTTTATGAATGTAACTATAACTCACTTACAAAGTAAATGTCAAAGTTTGACATTAAGTATAAACGTAGTTTCATTCATAAATGAGGAACTATTCCATGGCCATACTGGATGAAAATAATTTTTGATCATACTTTATAATGGGGTACCAAAATGCATTTATATGTCAAACATACCGGGTGTCTTAAAATGAATTACATCTAGTATGCTTTGAATTTCCCATAAAGCAATCTAAAATTGTACTTGAAATTGGCAAGACTGTAAGTCTATGTCAAATTCGAGGTAAGTAGGTTAGGTTTTGCGCCAGTCTGTGTCAAAAGTGACGCAAAACCTAACCTACTAACCTGGAATTTAACATAGACTTACAGTCTTGCCAATGTCAAGTAAAATTTTAGATTGCATTATGGGAAATTCAAAGCATACTAGATGTAATTCATTTTAAGACACCCGGTATAACTGCTATCTCCGTTTTTTTTAAAAATTTTATGATATCAACGTTGCTAAGGTAAGCTTTCAATAAAAAATTGCACTCCTAGTCTTAGGGTTCAGAACTAATTTCTCTTCTTTCAGTTTTACATTCACACCGTGTTGAACTTGGTCTTGAACTGGCCAAGAAAAGTATATTTTGATAGTTTTTGGAAATATATTTTTTCGCGTGTGTCAGTTTTGACCGTTTAAATAATCCGACGGCGAAGCGGCAGAATTATCCTGTTAAAATTGGCACGAGTTGTCACTAAGCAACATTATTCTTTGAACAAAAAGAAAACACGCAAAGAAGTCTTTATCTTAATTTAGGTATATATACCTATGTACCGCATTAGTGCAATTATTACTCTGTGCTACTGCAGATACTATGCAGTAGTGTTTTGTTTATTGAATTATAATTTTGTTTGTTTATACTAGTTACTATACTTCGGTTAAGGAACAGATAGAAAATTTAAATTACTGGGAGGAGCCTAGATTGTAGAAACCTGTTTTACACTTTTAAAATTACAAAACTTGTTTTATTTTAACTAGATTATAGCACTAAACAATAACAATACTCTATTAAAATTTTGCGCTTATTTGTGGGAGGGCCTTCTACTTCATCTGTTGGTTCAATGTGGTATAGGCAAACCTAATCTTAGTGTAATTGATTGGTGGTTCATCATATTAATACTGACCAAATATTTCATTCGTTGTGTTCTGAACCAATAATAATGCGTGATTTTTCATAGTTACCACGGGTACATGCAGTTATTATGATATGTTTTTCGGACTTTTTCCACTGTCTAGGGTGTTATTGCTGTCACTAAGGCACATCTTTAAATATACACTTTCTAATTTCGGAAAAAATGCATCCTCTGACAAGTAAACAACAAAAATACATTTTATCTCATTTCACTTGCTAATGTACTACATTTCTATATTCAAAATCGTTTAGAAATGTGGTACTTTTCTGAATAGCAACAGTGATTTGTTTATGTTTGGTAATGCTCAAATGTATTGTTGGTGGCACTGTAAGCCTATGTCAAATTCGAGGTTAGCAGGTTAGGTTTTACGTCAGTTTTGACATAGACTGATGCAAAACCTAACCTGCTAACCTTGAATTTGACATATATTTACAGTGCCACCAAAATTACACTTTAGTACTGCCAAACGCATAACATCAACTGGAGCTGTCTACTGTGCTTTAATACATCGAAATGAGTATTGCTCAACTTGATTATGCTTTGATATTTAATGTCACTTTCAAATAAAAATCTAATATTTAACATTTCTACATGATATACGATAAAATTGTATACGCAACGAGTTAGAAAAGTGATTTTATTGAACTCGTATGACCGTTTAAGTATTCGCTAACGCTCGTATTCAAACCAGCCAAACTTGTTTAACATCACTACTCTAAACTAGTTGCGTAATATACTATTGCACCTAATTTTACTTTAAAGATGAATTATACATTTTGGTAACTTTTATTAAACTCATGAGATAGTCTATGCACTATTGTATATCGCTCGACTATCGAAAGCTCCGATCTCGTGGTGTTTCTAGGTAACACGTCTCGTCGGTCGACATGTTTTCCTTAATTTTCGATGGTTTTGTTATATAACTAGCTTCCTCAAATTGTGTGTTCTAATTGGTCAATATAGATGTGATGAGAATAATCGTATGTTATACAACTAGACGATCGAAAATTATGAATCATACGAGATGTGTTAGCTGAAACACCATGAGGGGTACAGCAAGAATATTCGACTGTCGAGTTGTATACAGGTAGACTATACCATGAATAAAGAAAATAAATAAAGTAAAACACACGAACAAGAAATGTGATTTAATAATTGAAATTATGTAAAGGTCTGTGTAATTGGTAATACAAACGCTTGCAACTATAATCGATATAGCCATACTTACTAAAATAACTGTTGCAATACGTGATAACTAATAAAGATTTCGGAGGCTTTTATGGCCATTCTCATTATGTAACGAACAGCATTCAAGGGTGACCCGTTCATCAGAAGGTAAGCAAAAGAGCGGGAACTCAACGTGTGAACCATGCCAGACGCGAAACTCTTCTAACGTTTGGAAGGGTAAAAGTACAATTTATAGGCAAGTGTCGTCGCGGTTGAGTGAAGACGGCGGTGGGTGGGGTTTAGACATTAGCATTTTCCACATGGTGGGAAGGGGATAGCCTTCGTCTCGATTGAGATTATTAGGGTGTTTGTAGATCTCAATGGCTTTGCGAATATTTCTGCTGAAGAATGATGGAGATTTGTAGATAATAGAAGTTTTATAGAAAAGGATCTTACGGCCGGTTTCGCGTTGGAGATCCTACCTGAGGCAACGCCGCAAAACTTCAGTGTTTGTTTTACAAACCTTCATTTACGAAATAATATAATATGTATGTAAGTTACCAAATCAATAATACTCCCATACCAAATAATGGAAATACTAGTATAAATTCTGAAAAATATAACTGAATTCTAGCTGTAATTCACGTTTTCATTGTGCTATGCCGGTAAAAGTATATATTTTCCACGAGTAAATCTATTAAAATAGATTATTATGCTAAAATAAATAAATCACTGTGTGTTTACGTGTTTTTAAAAGTAGTCTAAACAGCAACAAACTAATAGTACTATGGCTATTTGATAAATGTCAACAAAAATGTATTCGATTATGGTATAATGCCGAGCAGTACATTGTATCAATAAAACAATATATGTGTGCATTCCCAAATAGCAGAATTTTGTACCATTTTAACCATTTAAAAAAATTGCTTTATTATGATATAATCAACATTCATTCGTCTTGTAATTTCTTCGCTTGACACACTGTACATTTTGTTAGCCCATAGTTCTACAGATAGTATTTTTGATTCCACTTCTATCATACGCCTTGTGTAAATCAACAAATGAATTTCTCTGCACGCATGTTTGTTTTCTAGATGATCTTAGTTAAAAAATGTCGT
>OW679197.1:28879093-29069991 GCA_940337035.1 Agriotes lineatus | reverse complement strand
AGAAAATATAATATAAAATGTTAATTATTTCATTAGATGTTTTATTATTTACCGAAGAGTAACATATAAGGAAAATTTTTACGTTTTTGATGCAACTCACTTTTTAAGAGAAATATTTTTCAACGATAATTAATATCTACTTAAATGACTTCTAAGAACTCTAATATAGCCCTGTTAATGAATTACTGTTACAAAAATCCTGTAACGGTTTTTACAGTTGCCTAAGTGAGGAGATTTTTTAGAACAGGGGAGGTAGATTGACTTTACCGAAAAAGTATTGATTGCTATTGACGCATTTATGTTTCTAGAGAAGGTAAGTAGTCAACCAACTTGTCAGATAACATCAACGATATTAATATTTTTAGTAAGTTCTTCAAATGTCAAAAGTAAATTAATCAAGAGTCAAATATAAAAAACTGAAAACTGAAGCTTTTACTTCACGGGGTGTGGAAAACATCTAATATACAACTCAGGAGATAATATACTTTTGACCAGTCTCGGACCCTATTTCCAGCCTTCGCATCGCTATCTGGCCATTTCACTGGAGGTAACCGTTTTGGTACATTGCAAAACAAATATTGATAGTAGTTACTTTCAGAGATTCCCGATTATTTTTAACAAACGAATGCAACAAATGATTCGGAACGGTTTTGTTTATATTCGGCAAAAGCATTAATATAACACGTTGTTTTTGTATGCTACCAAAAACAAGCAAATCCAGTAATGTAAAAATTATTTAAATCGCTATCTTGTTTCCGGTTTAGTCCCATTTAGTACGTTGTTTAATATGTCCAGCAATCGTATATTGTTATTTACCATCCTGTGCGCTATTTCTTATGTAAGTATAATTTCTCATTTATTTAAATAACAGTTCGTAGGCAATACATCTCGACAACGTTAGGAAATACTAAGGTAATGATTACAGGTACCAGTTCATCCTGCAAAATATTAACTTTTTTGGGAAGTACTTATTTAGAAACTGCAGTTGCAAATAGAACGTTTATTCCACTATTTACCATACAGGAGAAATATGTCTGCCGAGCGTTCAACAAATATCTTGGAGAGTTCTAGTACGATATTAAACGTGCTGCGCCGGTACTAAAGGGTGTTTTTTTAGAGGCATACAACTTTAAATTGAAATAAAACACAGAAAGATGTTTTTAATATCCATGAAATTGGCTTTATTTGAAAGATAATTTTATGACAATTATGTTTGAATATGATTTCGGACATGTGACGGCCGCGGCTGGCGTGTACATGACGTAATCTGTAGGTCCAATTTTCACACACTCTTCGCAGTGAATCAGGCTGTATTTCGGCAATAACGCGTCGAATGTTGGCTTCCAAGTGCTCAATTGTTGCCGGTTTATCGACGTAGACATGCGACTTTACATATCCTCAAAGAAAATAATCTAATGGCGTCAAATCGCACGAAAGAGGTGGCCAGTTAAAAATCCATTTCGTGGATCTGTTAACTGGCCACCTCGTTTGTGCGATTTGACGCCATTAGATTATTTTCTTGGAGGATATGTAAAGTCGCATGTCTATGCCGATAAACCGGAAACAATTGAGCACTTGAAAGCCAAAATTCGACGCGTTATTGCTGAAATGAAATACAGCCTGATTTACTGCGAAAAAAGAGTGTGTGAAAATTGGACCTTCAGATTACGTCATGTATACGCCAATCGCGGCCGTCACATGTCCGAAATCATATTCAAACATAATTGTCATAAAATTATCTTTCAAATAAAGCCAATTTCATGGATATTAAAAACATCTTTCTGTGTTTTATTTCAATTTAAAGTTGTATCCCTCTAAAGAAAACACCCTTTACCTGGAGCTTGCCCCATTGCAAAAATAATTTTTGAAATTTAGTTGTATTATCGATTAGATTTTGTTACTCGAATATTATAACATTATGTGTGCTTGTATTTTTAAATTATAACTATACCTTTTAATAGTAATTTATTATACAAGACGATAAAGTTAAATTTTATCCACGAGTGAATCGTTTAACGTCGAGACGAAGTCGAGACGTTAATGATTTAAGAGTGGATAGAAATAACTTTATCGTCGTGTATAATACAATATTTTTTTCTATAGCAAGAACTTTAACAATAATTTCAAAAGAAAATAATGACAGTCAATCACATTTCAAAATGTCAGTAGCTAGATTGGATTGCTACGATAATACGAAACTGTCATATTTAATTTAAACAAAAGTTAGAAAATTAAATTACTTTATCTATCCTTGATGTTAAAGTGCTACTTTATCTACCCTTGCTGTTAAAGTAAAACTTGACCTTTTGTTTTGAGTTGATAAAAGCACACTTTAAGATGTGCTATAGAAAAAAAATATTAACTTATGCTTCAGGGACGACATCGCGTTCACGATATGCTGTTACAATCCCGAAAAATAGCTCAACAACCTTTTCCATTTGGAACGCTTAGAATGACAATGAAGGGAGTTTACAAAATAAATCAGCAGATTATATTTTGTATTATACTAGTCGTAGAAAACGTATATGCTCTTTAATGTAGACAGTTTGTATCATTCCTTTCCTCGAGCAAATTACATCAATTTACAAATTAAAAGAATCAGTCACTAGGATTCGAACTCTACGCTCCCAGGCAGATATTTAATAATAAAAATAATAACAATAAATTTTCTTTATTTCCGTAACCATACAAATTCGTACACTTAAAAACAATACATATTTCTGTAAAGTAAGCAGATGCTTTATTATGCCTTGCTAAAGTTCAACAAGACCAACACCGAGATTTGATTTTTTGGTATTGCAATAACCCTGGAATGCTTCCAAACAGTGGCTATAACAAGAATTTATGATATGGGTAATGTAAGGGATACGATTTGGCAGCAATATTTAATAATCTGCAAGTTTATTCCATCTGAACCTGTACTGTTACTTTTAATGTTATTGACAATTGAGGTAACAATATTATCGTCAACGAAAGCAAAATAAAACTAGTCAAGTTGCCAACCGCCTTGTTATTATGATAAAATTACATAATCAGTGTTGTCATTGTTAGTTAGAACTGAATTAATAAAGAAGTCATTTATCTTATCAGGGTCAGAGTGTTAGTGTCGTTGGCAATCTGCAAATTTTTTAATTCTCTTCATTGCGTTTAGGAGTTATTACGTGATATAAATTCAAAATAAGCCCTTTTCTCATTGTTAATAAAAGTGAAGTTTCGGACAGATTTGTAATAATTCTACTGGGCTGGATTTTTAGTTCTGAAATCATTTTCGAAGTAAGGACTTGTACTTTATCATTCAAATCCACCATTTCATAAATTAGATTAAATTGAACCTCACACAGCGCACGATAGACCAGGGAATAATTGAAATTTTTGAAACACCCACAAGTTAGATATCTTGGTTTCACTGTAGCTTTAGATATAGCTAAATTACAATAAATTAATACATTGTCGGAAAGATGCTGAAGGCCAACCCCTAAAGAGGTCACCAAAGTTAGATAAAAAACTAAGATGACATCAATGAGAGCGCAATTTCTGGTCCGCCGTTTGTGGCTGCTTGGACCACTGCGCCACAACCGTGCTCGAATTATACGCGTTTCTGCTGCGTTATACAGGCGCCGTACTATTATGTCCCATTTGTGATGTTTACCCTGTATCAGTTAAATCTCATTTTAGTCAATGGCAAAGCCTAAGCTATGGACAAATGATTACTTTTATCTATTTCTCTGTTGAATAAAAAATAAACAACATTTTATTATTTTATGGTGCTCACCCAGTATATTTATATTTGTTCGAAATGCAAAATATCGCCTTCCTCCTATAAATAGTTTTTGAGTTATACCAGCAAGACACAGACAGACAGGCAGGCAAGCAATCAGGCAGGCAGTTAGACAAACAGACGGAATTGAGAAAAACCTGTTTTTCGTCATCTAGGGACCTTGAAAAGTGAAGATCTGAAGAAATCTCGGAAGATGATTTTTTCGCGATACAATACTTCCTTCGTCTAAAAGACGAAGGAAGTGATAAGTAAAGCTATTTTGTATTTTTATGAAAGGAACAGGATAATTGAATATGAGAGTGCTCAAATATAAACAAAAATGTTTCTAAAAATGCAGAGAATAATGTGGCTTGTCATCGCCACTAGTCGTATCCAGCTCCGTTATAGTAGCCAGTTATAATCAGCATGTTAGAGAGAGGGGTACCGTCTAATGTTACGCACCGCATAATTACCCAATTGTTGGTGAATAAAAATGTTGCCCCCTCTCAAATTTTTACCAGGCTAAAGTTCCGGGTTCAAAGGTTGGCACAGGCGAAGGTGATTTATTGGGCGAAAATGTTTTGAAAACCAGCGGCCAAGACCGTCTGTGGCTTATGCCAATCATTCACATATATTATTATACCTACCTGAACTATCTCTCCGACCAAAAAAAAATTATTAACGCAGATGAGGCCATTACAGCTATGTAAGGTTAAAAACGAGGACAATCAAACACCTTTTTTAATTTTGGTATTCACGCTCTTCCAAAACGTTGGCGGAAATGGATTCCATTTATGGGGCTATTAATAGCAGTAGATTTGAGAAACAGTAGATTATTTATCTTTATTGCAGTGCTAACAATATGTAAAGCCCCGTTTTATTTTGGTATTCCTTGTGAAGTGTACATTCGACTTCCATTCCGCATGTCTAATTCAAATAACTACGCTCGCACCTCTTTTGTGCAAACGTCGCGTGAAGGAATTTTATTTTCCCAAAACACGCAACATTAAATAAGGGGTACCTCGATTTTGGATGATCGAGTTGCCGGTTTTTTGATAATCAAGAAGACACGAGTTGTATTCTGCTAGATTATATCACGAGTCAATAAACAACGTTTGAACAGTTTATTTATAATTATTAATAGTACAGTTAGTGTGATTGCTATGGCAGTTGTACAGATAACGCGATGTTTGTGAAGTCATTTGACTATCACTTATTAGTCAGAAGGTATATGATTATCACAGTTGCTATGTACATTATCAAAAGTTAGTACATGCGTAACTATGCATTTTGTCGTTTTTTATTGGCTGATGTTAGAGGGAGTGGTACAATCATTTTAAATACACGGTATATACTACCTATACAGACTTCCGGATTTTCAAAAATCAGTATTGGAATTCCACCCTTGAATGTTTTCCATTTTCGTGTTATTCTTATTACTTATTTCATATCTGCTACTATAATTTGAAAAATTCCTCATTTTTACTTTCTTTTACAATAAAGTAAGTACGATTGGAGTCACCTCAAAAATTCGAAATTGAATTTTCAACAGATCTTCACGTATTAGAGTCACCTGAACCCAAAAAAAACATGTTTTTGTTCATTGGTCGACAGATCAGTCTGTGTGGTTGTGTGAAAGCTTTTGAAGAAAATCGCATAACCGGAAGTATGGTGTTTACTCTTGTGATTTTTCAGCTTTTTTTCGATTTTCTCAAAAACGGCTCTAAGGATTTTTTCAAACTTTACATTTTTATTACATTTGTAATATGTATTGATGTGAGATAGGTGATTTTCCAGTTGAATAGTTGAATACTTCTAAAGAATTTTTTACTTTATTTCGTCTGGTATAATCGTCGTTTTTTTATTAAATAACATACTAGCTTAGAATGTAGCAATCAGCTCTCGTCAATACCTCTGGTATCTGTTCAACCTCCACTGCAACTACTATGCCTCCATCAGCAACGATGGAGGTGCGAAGTGCAAGGGAATACACTTTATATAATCTGGGGCCCGAGATTTAAACACTGAAGTGGTGACTGAAGAAGCAGCCGTGCTACCACAGCCGTTTAACCAGCAATAGCGTTACAACGTATGACAAAAACAACAGAAACTTTTACCTGGGTTTCCCAATAGTTTCCGTCTTTCTTGCGAATCCCATTTAGCTGAAAACGGTTGCACATATGAAGCGATCGTGTGTATAACATGATATAATAACAACCATACCACACTGAAAGCACAGTTTCAAAAGATTACAAAGACTAAAGGTGTCTTAAAGGGCGGGGGTTCCAAATAGCGCATAGTAAGAACTGCTCTATGCTAACAATGTGCCAAAGTAACGATAAGGGTTTGTCTTGTTTCACCTTGTTTTTTAAATAGTTTTGTTCTTTGTCTGCTAAGCTTTCTTTAGTCATTGTTTGTTGTATTTTGTAATCTACTGACACATTATTGTTATTATAAATGCAGAAAACTCAAAGGTCAAATATAAAGTTTGGTCGACAACGTTGTTCGTTGAAAATTTTTATGATCTATTTAATGTATTTGTAAAATACCACTACCTGTACGAACGCTGTATAATGGATACTATTTTGATGCAATCAATTCTAGCAAATTATTTAAACTATTCCACAGCTGAGTTAAGATACGTAATTTCCGGAATACAGTGGAAAAATAAAAAGTAATTAAACACAAATAGATATTTGGATATGATAAATGACTCGACCTTTACATGTCCCTGATAATTGTTTTTTTTTGGTAATGGTTCAGGGCTTTGTCATTTCGTGTTAGTCGGCATGAAGCTATCAATCTCTATTGTTGTAACAATCGCAAGGCCATTTGATTCTCTGTCAACGCATTGCAAAAAAAAGCTGTAAGCGTGCCGTGCCGATTTCTAAACTGTTCTGAATGCGATATTGGATAAGTAATACTGCAAAAATGCCTGTTCTCATACTTTTACTTCTTAATGTGGCTTTCATAGTGGTGAGTAATTGATTTTTTTTATATCTAATTATAAAGATCATTAATATGTTCAAATTCTTATATAGTTTATTTGTTTAAATGCTCGATTCCTGTAACCGAAAGAAAATGCAAGTTCTACATTAAAAAAAACAAAGCATTGTAAAATAAAATTATTCTTAATTTTCCTAATATTCCGAAACTTAATCGTTTTTATCGGTATGTAGGGATGCGAATTGTTTTCTGTCTGGTAAATAATTAATTTTGCCTTCACCATTTACTATACAAGAACCAACGCAAATGATAAATATAGTTATTTATGCATCAAGGGAAGTATAAATAGCATTTACCAGTTGATAATGAGTTTATTATAGAGTTTAAGACTGGTCAAAGATATGCACTTCCCAAGCTGCATATTGCCATTTGTATATATTATTATTATTAATCATAGATGGCAGCTGATACGCTGGTAGACTGGTTACTGCCCTACGAACGTAAGTGAGGTGCTTACGCCCGTCGTCAATAACAACCAACAACTTTTCGGTAAAATCCTCCCGAAAGATAATTTCTAAACATTTTCAATTTGTGTCGGATCCGCTCAATAAATCGCCACCAATCCAAAATTATATAAACAGTCTCATTAGCTACATAACTTTTGTGAAGACAACAGTTGCGTTGATGTTAGAGGAAATTCGGAAAATTAAGTTTAGTGGAGGTGTCACGCCGGATGGGTGAAAATGCGCCAATTTGAGAACGACATAACCCATCATAATGATTTTTGTGCCAGATTATGTGGAACATTGATATATAACTGAAAGCTTTTGGGCGAAATTGGTCGCCTTTTCCCTCGTATGTCTTTGTCGACTTGTATTCGAGTTACCAGTAATAGACGTTAACTGGACGCGTAACTATGTCCTCAGAGTGGCATAGTCGAACACACGTAGACTGTTGAGCCTAAGGTGCGGACAAGCTTTTTTTTAAGTTAGCGATAGATGCGGCTGCAAATTTCTATTTCTTTTCACCTTTAAATTCGATATTCCACATTATGGACGTTCTCCGACCCATTCCCACGTTCCGCTAACGGTACTGATAAATCGTCGATTTTATTGTAAATCGTTTACCTTCGTGTAGGCTTCGCAATAGTTAGTTTCCGTCACCCTTGCGAATTCCTCTTTAGCCGAAGTAGTCATACATATGGCGCATCATGTATTTAGCATAATTTGATAACGGCCATACGACACTGAAAGCACCGTCAACAGATTACGAAATTTAAATCTGTCTTAAGAAAAGGAAAAAACGCATGATAAAAACAGCTCCATGCCAGCACTGTGCCGAAGTATCGATAAGGAGCTTGTACCGTCTCATCTTGCTTTGAATTCTTTTATAGCGAACTCTGTTCGTAAATTGAATTCTTTATATTACCAGTGATGTAGTCATGAGTAGGTATCTTTGTAAATTCAATCTATTATTTTCCCAAGAAAGAAGTTTATAGCATGTTGTACGTTTTTTGCGCAGAACTGGTGTTACAAAAATTGGTCCTTTCAAAAGACTCGTAGTTGGTCAGGTGGTGGTAAAGGCTTCCGAGAAAGCCTTGTCGTGTACTCGTCGTCATTGAGAATGTAGGCGGATTTCAGACGCTCCAACTATGCCGCAGTGTGTTTTCTATCAATGACAACGGTGAGTATTTCCTCCGTTATTTTGATAACAACTGATCATACATACTTCCCAGCTGCGAGGTCCTTGGGTAACAAGAATCGATTGATAAGAACGATCTTTATGATTAATAACGCCTTTATTGAACAAACGACACAACTTAGTGTCATTGCAGCACGAACTCGTGTCTGTCAATTTCCAAAACGCGTGTATCTATTTTGGAGTTTCTATGCATAATCATTAGTCCAGGAAGTGCAAAAAATATATTACAGGTATCATGGTGAGTACCAGTGGTGCGATCTACTTTGCCGGAGTTCTTTAATATAGGCAGAGGCCGATTACTTGTTCGATTATGGGGTGCGAAAAACGGAAAGCTCTTCAGGGATACGTAAAGTGTGACAAAGATCAATTCTGCTGTTGCTAGTTCTAAGTCTTCAAGCAAAGTTAACCGGATACTCATCGTGTCTGTAGGCAGTATTTTTGTCTATCTGTCTGTTGAATGGCATCGTAAGGGGGTATTTAGGTGCTGATAGAAACACTCTACAAGAAAAGTAGCAGCAGGTTTTACTCAGAACTTCCCTCGCAAATGGACGTTCTGACACTAAACAATTTTAAAAATCTCAGGAAACTAGGGATAAAAATATCTGCACGTTCTTAATAATACTGAAAAGGAAACACTTATTTCCTCAGTTAATGTAAAAATTTAAAAAAATTAAGATGCTTACTCGGTATATACTTGTTCGAAATTTTGTCGGTTTTATGCCTGGTAGATATTTATTTATTTATTTATTTATTTAATTGATTTAGGCTGCGACCAACAGTACATTATGTACTAAGATTAGGTCACAGCGTACAACATGGAATTAACAAAATAATATGTGATGCCACAAATCATAACAAATCATAGTTCGAAAAAAAACAAATAAAAATAATACACTAAATTAGATTTAACAAAATTATTAGTAGTAGGTATAACATTGTGGTAAGTAGTACTGATCATAACAAAAAATATTAAAAAGTTATTCTATAAGTAAGTAGAACATATTCTTAACAGGGGTAGTTTTAGTAAACTTTTAGCAGGGCATAAGTTTATAGTATTAAGAGAAAGATAGGTTAAAACAAAGTAAAAAGATGTAAATTAATAGATATATACTATGTACAAAGAACAATAGACTGGCACAGTGCACGAGAACAATCTAGTTTAAATTTGGTACTATTTCCATTAAATATATCAATACAGTCAATTAATTTGTTAGCCAAATCACAGGTCACGTATAGAGGCGAGTGACACAAGATATTGGTTCTGGGTTTATTTAAGTAGAAATAAGCCCGATAACGTAAAGTTAATCTCGGTAAAAAGAAATTTAGCTGCATCAAAATAGTTGAACAACAATTAATTCTATAATGAATAATTCGATGCAAAAATACTAATGAAGAAATACATCGGCGTCTTTCAAGAGTTTGAAATTTAAATATGTCCAACAGTTCTAAATATGAAGGCGTTAGCAATGGGTAAACACCCGTTACTTTGTATTGCAGAAATCTGATGAAACGTTTCTGAACTCGCTCAATTTGTATCTTATATATATTATACGTAGGTGACCAAATAACTGCAGAAAATTCCAATCTGGTTCGAACATAAGCATTATAAAGTTTTATTATAGTTTGACTATTTTTAAAATTGAAAGTGTTGCGTATTAAAAATCCTAACATTTTTAATGACTGATTTACTGACTTATTAATATGACTTGAAAATGTAAGGGAACTGTCAAATGTGACACCCAGATCAACTATCTCATCTTTGACGTTTAATAAAATTTGGTTCATACTATATGGAAATCGGATAAAGTTCTTCTTTCTAGTGAACGTAAGAGTGTAGCATTTATTAACATTAAAGTACAAATTATTTTTTTCACTCCATTCATAAATTTTATTCATGTCACTTTGCAAAGCGGTACAGTCGTCTAGCGAGTGCACAACCTTCCAAAGCTTTAAATCATCAGCAAACAAAGCGTGCTCAGAGTGATCGATGACAGCTGGCAAGTCATTGATAAATAAAAGAAATAACAAAGGTCCCAAATTGGCACCTTGAGGAACTCCAGATGGTGCTTCATACTTTTTTGATACACAGTTTTTGTAAACTACACACTGCCATCTATTTCTAAGGTAAGAATCTAGAAGTAAAATTAATTTATTTGAAAATCCAAAATTTTGCAATTTCTTTATTAAGATGGTGTGCTCGACCTTATCAAAGGCTTTGGCAAAATCCGTGTATATTACATCAACTTGCAAATTACTGTCCAAAGATTTAGATATTTCGTGTGTAAATGGGTACAAATTGGTAACAGTTGAGCGATTTGGCATGAAACCGTGTTGGGTGTTAGATATTTGTGGTTCAACATAGAAAAATATTTTTTTATATAAAATTGTTTCAAATACTTTTGATATTGACTGAAGTATTGATATCGGTCTATAGTTAACAACATTTGTTTTATCTCCACTTTTATATACTGGACAGACTTTAGCAATTTTCCATTGATCGGGATAAGTACAAGTTTGAAGAGCAATATTGAATAAAGTAGTCATGGGAGCAGCTAAAAACTCTGAACATGCTTTGTAGATGTAAATAGGAATCTGATCGAATCCAACAGATTTTTTAGGTTTCATGGAGCGTAATGTTGAGATCGTCTCTTCTATAGTTATACAGTCTATAATAAAACCCCCATGAATCGACATATCATCAAAATTTGCAATTCCCTCCTTTTGAGAATATATGGAGTGAAAGTTATTTGCAAAAGCGTTGGTTATTTCTACGTTATTGTTTAAATATGTACCATTAATATGCATGTTGTCCACAACTGTATTTGTTTGTTGCTTATTTTTAATAAAAGTCCAAAAATTATGAGGGTCGGTCAGAATAGACTCCTCAGTTGATCTACAAAATTCATTATAGGCAAAATTGATATTGCATTTAACCCTTTTCCTCAGATCCGCGTATCTCCGATGAAGCATATTATCATATGGTCTTTTTTTACATTTATTATGTAACCGATTTTTCTTTTTTACTTCTCCAATGATATCAGGTGTGAACCAAGGAGGATATTTACGTTTTAATGGTTTAGTTTTTGGTATAGAAGTACGGAGAGCTGAGTCAAAGAGCTCATAAAATTTATCAACAGCCAAATTTACATCATTATAATTGTTTAACACATCCCAATTAGTGTCACGCAGTTTAATGTAGAGCTCCAAAAAGTCACCTTTTTTATAGTTATATTGCTCTCCTCCAAAAAAGAGTTCCGATTTTACTCTAGTGCACTGAACAAAACACTCAAGTGAAGGGTGAAGTACATCTTCAGTAACAAATGGGTTCCTACATCTAGATACTGTAACATTTATATTTGATAGTACCAGATCCAAAATTCTACCAATCGAATTAAAAATTGTGTTATACTGTGTCAAGTTTAAAAGATTTATAAAATTCAAAAATTCATTTTCAATCGCACCAAAAGACTGTTTTAAATTAAAATCAGAGTAGATCTGAGGTAAATTGAAATCTCCAAATAACAAAAGCTTATGTTTGAAAATATCTAAATGTGTTTCAATGAAGTTATATAACAATCTATACTCTGTAAATAGAGTCAATGGAGGAAAATAAACGGCACATATGTAAAAAATTTCAGGACCCACTTTAACTTTAACCCATAAATCCTCAAGATTAGTCTCAAACTCTGACAACCTCGCACTCACATATTTGTTTTTAATAGCCACCAAGACTCCACCTCCATCACGTTTACCAGTTCGTTGTAAGTTTCTGTCTCTACGAAATACAGTATATCTGGAGTCAAGTATTTCGCTGTCGTAGATACCCGAATTAAGCCAAGTTTCTGTGAGAATAACTACGTCAAAGTTTTCCGCTAGAGCACTATTTAAAAATACATGCGTTTTGGTTTTGATGCCGCGTACATTCTGGTAATAAATGCTTAAACCAGACAGGCTAGTGGACATCCTTAAAATCGTCGATAGATTTAATCACATATACTCTGCTCTCATCTGTAGCTCTCATTGAAACTTTGCCATTACGACACCATAAATACTTTATGTTATTTTGACGTTTGTATTCACGTGCTTTAGAAAATGTGTATGAGATAAGGTGATTACTGACGCAATAAAGATCGGAGGTCCTTGTCTACTAAGAAAAATTAGAGATTTGTATAATCTATGCCTGTACAACAGTACAATACCAGATAAATGGAACAATGCTGTTGTGATACTGCTTCACAAGAAGGGCGATATAGCTGAACTGGAGAACTACAGGCCTATAAGTCTTTTAATCCATCTTTATAAATTATTTACAAGAATTATAACTACGAGACTCGAGAAAAGATTAGATTTCTATCAATCACTGGAACAGGCCGGTTTTCGTACAGGATTTGGGACAAACGACAATTTACTCAGCGTCAAAACAATAATTGAAAAATCCATTGAGTACAACATACCACTAGTTCTAGTATTTGTGGACTTCCAAAAGGCATTCGATACAGTTGAGATGGAGACAGTTATAGGAGCGCTGCAAGAATGCCGTGTCAACTATCGGTACACAAGGTTAATATGCAACATCAACAAAAATGCAGAAATGACGGTAAAACTACACGAGAACACCAAAAGCATTCCAATTGGCAGGGGAGTTAGACAAGGGGACACGATGTCCCTCAAACTATTTACTGCAGTGCTGGAATATGCATTTAAAAAGCTAAATTGGGACGGAAGAGGCCTAAACATAGATGGGCAGAACCTAACAAACCTTCGCTTTGCAGATGATATAGTTTTATTGTCAGACAACCTACACGATATTTCTTTAATGTTAAAAGAACTTCAAGAGGTATGTAATGAAGTAGGCTTGAACATGAACAGCTCTAAGACAAAATTTATGACCAACTTAGTCCCTAGTGCAATCTTAAAAATTAACAATAATGAAGTAGAGCTAATAGACAAATACCTTGGGCATGAACTACAAATCTCCAGAGACAACCAAACATGTGAAATAAAGAGAAGAATCGCCCACGCCTGGGCTGCTTATGGAAGACTCCGAGAGGTCTTCAAATGTGATCTGCCGATATGTTTAAAAAGAGCAGTTTTCAATCAGTGCGTGTTGCCGGTTATGACATATGGCGCCGCAACTTTAACTTTAACCATAGCAACGGCTAAGAAGCTTAGAACAACACAGCGGAAGATGGAAAGATCGATGCTTGGCGTGTCCTTAAGAGATCATATTAGGAACGAAGACTTGCGCCGAAGTACAGGCGTGACTGATGTAATAACACAGGCAGCTAAGCTCAAATGGAACTGGGCAGGACATGTCGCTCGGATGACGGACGGGAGATGGAGGAGGAGGCTTCTTGAGTGGAGATCGAGAGCCGACAAAAGAAGCAGAGGAAGACCGCCCACACGATGGACGGACGATATCAGAAGAATGGCCGGCAACTGGATCCAGGCGGCTCAAAGTAGAAAGGAGTGGACTAGAATGGGGGAGACCTATGTCCAACAGTGGAAGCAAAGGGTTGATTGATGATGATGATGATGATGATGAGATATGTAATCTACATGCAAAATATCGTCTTCCTCCGACAAATAGTTTTTGAGTTATACCGGCAGATGACAAACCGATAGACCTTAGTCCCTAAGGATCCTGAAATTTGAAGATCTGAAGATATCTCGAAAGGAGATTTTTTCGCAATTTCTTCGTCTTTTAGACGAGGGAAGCAGAAATAGATGCATCCGTCAAAACAAAAAGTGCTGCTGGATGTGTTAGTAAGGCTGTGACCTCTAGACTTTCCTTGTAGTCTTCAAAAGCCCCGGTTGTTACGTTGGTTTATTTAAAATGACTCTTTCTTTGACGTTTTGCACGCAGCCGGTCGTATAAAACGGATGTAAAAATGTACCAAGGAAATAGCATAGTTCTTTTACAGTGCTTGAGAGAGTGTAGTTTCTCAGATCTTCTATTTGTATGGATGACGTTAGACTTCGTTATTTGTAACAGAAAAAATGGTTCAAGGTACCTAGAAAACCCATTTGGCAGAGTCTATCAGCAGACCGTATCGCTTTACTCTTTCAAAAAGCAGCTACAATTTTTCTACGTGTTTCGTGTTTCTTTTCGGTTCGTGAGGCCGCAAGGATGTCGTTAATGTAGACATAGAGGAAGTTAAATCCTCGTAAAGCTTTGTGCATCAATCTACGGGCTGAACTGAGCAGTGAACAGCATTTCAAAGACGGAAAAGCATCAGTGTGCACTCGAAGAGTCCAAACTAAGTGGCGATTTTCACCTTTAGGATATTATTTTCGGTGAAGGAATTTGATGGTTAACAGGGGCGAGACCTACGTTGAAAAAAAAATTCTTCCCTTGATGAGCATGACAAAATTTTCACTGTAGGGTAGTACTCTGTTTATTTTGCTATTGATTAAATAAAATATCTGGTAAAATAGTATTATAAGCAGTTGCATCTCTTATGTGCTTTCAAATTACTTGTTATTACATTATCGGTTGCCTAGTCAGTTTTCGAACACTCTGAAACCACCAATTGTTCCAAGATCATTTAATGTAAACAATACTTATTCTACGATTAAAAACTGTTATTCATTCAAGATCAAAGGAATTTGTATGTTATCATATAAGCAATTTGGCACCTCCACATAAGAATTAAATTACATTATGGGTAGTGTAAGATATTTCTCGTCATTATGTCTAAATAGCCTGTAACCCCACTTCTGGTACTTTAGTTTGTTTGGTATTCTATCCTGAGTGGACGAAAGCTTAGCTTTAGATTTATCTGTTTGGACGCCCTTCATGTAATCGTCGTGGTTGTCTTTCGGTATAGAATATTTTTTGCTAGACCATGTTCGCGCATTATATTCTTATAATTCGCCATTATTTTTCGTTGTTCTAGTTATTTGACATCTTGCACTTTCCCAAACCGTTTCTTTTCCGGTTGTCGGCTCTTATAAAACTTAGGATATGATAGAAAATAATTTGATAACGATAGCTTAAATAATATAGTAATATAAATATTCTTTTAAATCTAAATAATTAGTTGTGTTCGTTCTAATTACCTACTTTATCTCCACCAGGAAGTCTCAGCGCAGTCCCATACAAATTTCTGGGTAAAGGATTTTCATGTGTGTGAAGTCAATGGGCCTATAAAGGTGTTCGCCAATATTATAACGCAGAATGGTAACCAGTACCTGAACTTGAATATGACGTCACCAGTAGCCCTCGATGGTTCTGTAGAAGTAAGGCTTGTGATAGTTGTAATGTAGTACAACACTGAACATTTACTGTTTACAGGCCGCTACGAAAATAGAAAGTATCGTTTCTGAAAAAACCTCAGTTACTCTTTTTACTGTTCGGGAGAAGAATTTTTGTCAAGCAGCTAATAAATACGTTGGAGAGCTTTGGTACGACATTCAAAGGGCTGCTCAGCTGCCTGTTGGAGTTTGCCCAATTCCACCGGTAACATTGTTTTTACATTATTTTAGATTGTTTTACACATAGAGAAACTCAACGGAATATTAAAATTAGTGCTTCATACCTCGTAGAACCGCTGCTATTGTCACGAATTATTAACCTTAAAAGAACATTCTAGTCTTGTTATTCTTCTGATGCATGCATTAGGTCATACCTTTTACTACCATAACTCCTGATCTATTCGTCTCTTGCTTCTTTTACCCTTCATTGTAATTTCGAACACGCTCTGATCTTTCTCATTCTTTATAATTATACTTCCAATTTCTTCTGGATTTTTTATGGTTCGTCCCTCATCTAAGACTTTCCTTAGATTGACTTTCCCAAAAAATATCATCATAACATTGTATTCGTAGTTTAGCTACTTTGGTGTTTTTTTAATTGCCATTGTATGTTGTATCATCTGTATAACTAAATGCTCCTTATTTCGTTGTTGATCCGCTTTATGATAATATTTATTTCAGAATTTAATAAGCCAGTTTACTTCACGAGCTGCGTACGTGACGGAGCTCAATGATTTTCCAACCATGGAGCCGATGTGAAATCGCCATTGCATTTGTTTTTAACTGTTGTATATATTTGTACCTACCTTTTTAAATTGTTTCATAAGCTATTGTTCTCGCAAGCCGAGGTTGTTGAGGTGCACCTTAATTTGGCAAATAATCACATGTAATATTGTATTAAATGCTATATTAATTATGTGATTATATATTGTAAAATGAGCATTTTGTCTTGTTCTTTGCTACTGCTATCTGGATTCGTGTGATTTCTTTCACATAAGTGTGCTATCTTTAGTTTACGAATTTTCTGTGATGCCTGGATACATTTTTCGTTAGTTGAAAGATTCGTTGGCGCCCTTTTTTGGCTTTTAATTAATTGTTAGTACTTAAAGAGCTGCACGCCGTCTTCCTGTTTTAGCCGGAGGCGGTAATTGTATCCACGGTGTTATAATTTTGAGAGACCTAGCCGACGAATTGAATCTATGGTAACAAATTCATAGCCCTTCTGCCTACACAAATTTATAGTTTTCACCATAAAATTCAAGAAAATTTAAAACACCTCCTTTCTATACATTAAATTAAAGTTTCCATTTACTAACATTAATATGTATTTTTTCGCAGGGAAGATACCACGTGCATCACATGCTACTCGATTTCAAAAAGGTGACTCTACAAACATTTCCTTTTGGAACTCTTAGAATTACAATCAAAGGAATAGACAAGAATAGCAAGCAGATTCTGTTGTGCTTGTCACTCACTGTTGAGAATGTCGCTGCTGCTTAAGTAATTTGATGCCAATAAACATGTGTAAAAATCAGACACGCAGAGTAAAGCTTGGTTAACGTTTCAAAATATTAAATTATTTTCTGAAATTATACATAAATTGCTTGATGAAGCATACGCAAAAAATCTACTTCTTAAACTGCACGTTTTTTTTATACGTTATTAGGAAATTGTGTAATGAGGTAGTATTGATAAAAATATTTTTTAAAGTGTAAGTTGATGTATGTAAACGAGTTTAGTTATAACTTGTTCTAAGTGCTGTTTTTTGCAATGAAAATAAAAGTGTAGATCTTTGTTTATCAACCACAGAATTTCTCGTTCCGGGCCAGAAAATCTTTGTTCAAATGCAAGCAACACCAACGGCTATCACTATAATTCGTTACTTCAGCTTTGGCAACAATGTTGACTTAATGCTTGTAACCTGATAGAGCGGAGATGCGGATGTGCTTTCAGTAAGAATTTTAACAAGCTGACAACGAAAGATATGTTAGATATTTAGTTTCTTTCACTATGCCTTAAAATATACAGAACATTTTAGGCAGCACTTTTCTCTCCCACACACATAAAATCTTTTGGTCTGCCTATGTCAATGTCCAGACTTCATACCCGGTCGCCGGTCTTATTACCGTTTTGTATATTCCGAACTTTGGGAGACGCGATGCTTGCTTAATACCTCATTTAAAGCATAGACACACATACTTGCTGTCATTAGCCTTGCCTGCTTCCTGGTGTTTTTTAAATTACTACACCTAAGTACGTACAGTTTCCTACTTCTTCAATCTTGTAGATTTTGTCTTCGCCAGCCTTTATCTCCAGGTGGCTGTTTTGCTTAAACTCCTCGTCTTCCCATACCAAGTACTTTATCTTCTTTTCGTTAATGACTGGGTCCATTCTTAGAACTGCCAATTCCAACTTAGACACCACCTGTTGCAACTCTTTTTTGCTCCTGGTTAGTAGAGTGACGTCATCCAGAGAGGCCTGAAAGACCTGATATGTTAATGCTGCTGTTTCTGATTATTTTTTTCAACGCAATGTTAAATAGGGCTGACGAGAGTGGGTTGCTCTGTTTCAGTTCCGCTCTGATTTCAAATTTTCTTGAAAGCTAGCCTTCCACTCTTATCATGTTCTCGGTTCCCTCTAACGTCATCTTTACTAGCCTCACTATTTTGTTGGGAATGACTAGTTCTTCTATCATTTTGAATAGTGTTTGCTTCTTGATATTGTCGTAGGCTCGTCTAAAGTGTATAGATAAGTCACGTTCTTCTTGTTTGTGGTCGTGGCTTTCCGCTTGTATTTTCTTTAGCACAAATATCTGTTCCTCTACTGATTTTGCTCTTCTGAATCTACTTTGATACTCTCCCATTATGGCTTCAGTCCTGGTTGTTAATTACTCTTTGATACAGGTTGCCAGTATCTTGAATGATATATATTTTGCATGGCTCTTCCTCGGTAATCTTCGCATTCTGTCATTGGACCCTTCTTGTATATGGGGCAAACTATACTTTTACCCATTCCTTATGCATCACCTCGCTGTCCCATTATTCCGCTCTTAACTTGTCTATTCTGTTAAGCATCCCCTCTTCTCCATATTTACACAATTCAGCTTGTATCTCGGCGCTTCCCGAACGTTTGTTTTTTTCAGGATTCTTACTGATCTTATTATGTTACTTTTTTCCCGTGGTTTTTCGCCGTTTCAATCATTTTGTGACACTAGTGCATCTGCGGGCGTTCCGCTGGATCTTCTTTTTTGCCATCTTCATTTATCTTGTTGCCTCCCCCCCTAACCAACCACCCTCCTTATTCCTATAGTACACTACGTTTACTTGGTAACCTCTTCGCGTTGATTGGAGCCCTTGGTCAAGGTTTTTAATTTCCTTGTATTTATAGTTTTCTTCTATCCTTTCAATGCATTCCTCTGCATAGCTTTTTACATCTTCTTCTTGATTCATTGTAGTTAATCTTGTTATCGGCAGTTGCTTCGTTTAGCATTCTAAATCTTGCTTCCGTTTCTTCGTTTAACCCTCTTTCGCACTTTCTGTCGAACCAAACCTCTGTTTTGGTTCTTGTTTTTCGTTAATTTGATTTTCTGCATTTACAATTACCGTTTTTAGTATTTTCTGTTGTTTTTCTACACCGTCTCTCTGTTCGGTTGCCTTTCTTTTTGTAATCATCCAGCCTCTTTCTATTGCTGTTTCTTGTCTCCTTCCGTTTTAATGGGGACTATTTGCCTCACTTTTGTTCCTACCATGGTGCCTGCAGCCGGAAGTTTATAGGTTCCTATATTTGTAATGATTTTTCCCCCGTTTTCTAGTACTATGTGACGTAAATCCCAGATACTTTTGTAAATGTCCTTGTGCTCAAAGTGTGCGCTTTTTATTTTCATGTGTCTTCCCCTTACGAAATCAACCAACAACTTGCCGTTTGTATTAGTTTCTGCAGCGAAACGGAATAGTAACCAAAAACGCCCTGGCCCCTGGAGGGACTGCAAACGTCATCCTTCGTGGGACCTAAATGTAACGCGGCAGACCAGTTGCTTTTGGATGGACGGGTGATTCGTTGATTTAGCATGAATGAACTCTATTTTCGCTACGTATAAAAAACTTGCAGGCAGTCTTCCAGGAGGCCAGGTGACAGGGGGTATTGAGATGTCAGTAATTTTCGTAAACTGTGCAATTAAGTCGTCTGGATCGTCGGAAATTGTTTTTATACCGTACGGCGGACCCCACCCCCCCGAACTTTACACTCACTGTCTCGAGCTCGTCACCCTGTTTATTAGACCCTTTTTACGTTTACTAACAAACTCAAATAGTTCAGAAGGTTTGTGCCGACAATTAACTTGGTCATATCCGCAACCACTAATTTCCACGCAAAGTTTTGACGTAACTTAGAACTAAACTTTCAATATTGTAAGTACTTATAGGTGGCTTCTTTACTGTAAATAATCATTTATAGTCTTTGCGCAAGCAAAGCCCTTTTATAAACATTTTTGAGTACACTATAAAACTCCAACGGTGTCCACTAAAAATTATATTTTGCTTGTAGCGAGTCGATAATGCTAAGAACCCTATCGTTGTGTGCAAGAAATGCATAGAAGTTGGTGGAGGTCATTTTAAACATTTAGTATAATGGGTTTGTTTTTCTTCTACGTGCCCATTAGAACTATTACTCCTTCTTTTTTTGTTAATGTTTTGTTCGTTTTATTATATTAATACACGTTCATATTTCTTTTGTAACATTCTGTTACTCGTTAAGGCGTCGAAGAAAAGTATAACTTTATATACAATTTTTTGATCAAAATAAAATTTACTAACTACAAAAAAAATTAGCAGGAAAAGAAAACCTGAAAACCCTATATGTGTATAACCATAACAAGGACAATATTTATCTAGAGCAATTGCAAGTAAAAACTAATTCTAAAGAAAGACAGTTTACTGAACGAGTCAAACTTCTTCTTCTTCTTCTTAATTCGGGCCGTTGACAGTAATTTCTACTTTTTTCGTTATATTTTTGGAATACTTAAAGCCCAGATATACCACCACCTCTTCAATAGTTTTCCTAGGTATTTTCTTCCATATCACTATCTTGCTATCGTCATTCCTAAATATATTTTTATTCCATATTCTTCTGCTTTGTCTTTTCCATTTTACTACATATTTTGGTTTTGGCATCTTTCTAAAGGTTGGGTTGCTAATGTTGCCTCTTAATTTTTCCCGCAATAGCACTTAGTCCTCTCAGTCTTCACGATATTAGAAAAGTAAACTGCTATGGAAGTCGATGTCAATAATTTTTTGAATAGCGTTTTATACGATATCAAGAATCATGTGAATGATATAATAATCGTATTTAAGAAAAAATATCCACAAAAAAAGTACATAATTGATACGATTTTTTAATACGTCTTACTAATACTGAACAAATAAATATATATTAGAATCATTTTTAAATTTCCATTTTCATTCACTAGCCTATATGACGTTGCATATTTAATCTACATTGACAATAAAAATAACTTTATGTCGGACAAAAATCTAAACCAAATAAGTTCATATAGAACTACATTTTCTTGGTGCTAATATTATTAGCGAAGTTGTAAGAAACTGCATTATTGTTTTTTTCAAACTAAACGTAGATTTTGCTAGTGAAAGTCGCAAAGACATCAAGGAGGGGGTGGAGGAAGCTCGAAAGGAAACCTTTGCCTCGCTCAGTGACGATTATAAGTCGATAAGTTTGTGAATAATATTTTTCAGTCTTTGCAAAAGTGAGTGTGCGCATCAAGGACTTAATTCAAAAGTGCGAGGTAAAACATATACAAAACCTGAAAGACAAAATCGAAGAACTTAAATAATATCAACGTAGAGATAGAGCTGGGCAAATTACTTTAAAACAGTAATTAACTACTAATTATCAGTTATGTAATGGAATTACGAGAGATTTCGAGTACCTAAATCAAATAGTAATTCAATTTCCAATTACTTGGTAATTGGAACTGAACAAATACATTACTTCTTCAACCACTTTCACTAGAGATCGTTGTCGTATATTTGTATTTAGTAGTACTGTGATAGCCCTGCGCTAGTACACAAGCAAATTGAAATTGATAAATAATTATTATGAGCCAATATTGTCTAACCAAGCTAGCTTTTGTCTATTGTTATGGAAAAATGTTCATTATATTTTTACTGTACTTTACTCTGTAATCTGTACTTACAGCAAACATAATGTTCGCTTCTTACAGAATAATTATTAACAAGCTAGAGTTCTACATCCTGCACAGCCTACACTACACAAGACACAATACATGCACATCCCATCTACATCTACGTTTTTTGCTATAGCTGTTATCTGACTAGTCATATAAAGTTATAAATTATACTTACATTGCTCCAAGAATGCTCTATTGCGATTTGCTTAACAGGTAACTTGAGAAAGCCTTGTCATATTTTTTGCGTTGTGGAGATTTAATACCCAATCGAGATCAGTAATTTAATAATTGAATTACCAAAAAGAAATTCAATTACCGCCAGTAATTTCAATTACCACAAGTTATTCAAATACTTACTTGCAAAGTAATTTAAATACTTTACAGTAATTTGATTACTGCTTAAATATAGTAGCATCTTGTTCCTATGTGTTATATTTTCATTTTGTTTCTGTCACTTCTACATCCATATCATATTTACTTTCTGCAACTAAATGGTCGTCTTGGTCAGCATCAGTATTTGTAAGTGGTAGATGTTGAACTTGATCATTTCTTATATTGGGGCATGTTGATAACGAATGATTGCACTTGTGATTGTCTTTTTGTATACCTATATACAGGGTGTCTTAAAAAGAATAGAACACTGATTAGTCATATATTCATTACGTTATAATAAATCGATTAAACCTAATATACCTTAGTAGAAAGTCCCTTCAGTAAGAAGTTATAGGGCTTTGAAGTTCAATTTTTATTTTTAATTTTTTTTGGCAATTTTCACAAATGTAGAGACATCTATCTGAATTTTGGTATACATGCTTATTAGTATGCACTGCACTAATTAAAAAAATTTAAATTAGACTTTACTGTAAGAAACACTTAACCTATCTTTGAAAACTTTTTTAACTCTAACTCCTTTATCTGTAAAATTTTTTGAAATTTTAGGTTATTATCTGAAAGAGAATTAAAAAGCACAAAAATAATGTACCTACTCTTAGTTCTTAAGCTTAAAAGTAACCGTTTACCTTAAAATGCCCATCAAAGGTTTTTCGTTGTGTTTAAGATGTTCCATTATCAAGTAGCCATGATCACAAAGACAATGGTCATCTAGTCAAAAAACAGTGATAAATCAATTAGTGACATTAGTGACATACGAATTTGTTCTTTTATGTTTAAGAAAATGCCGCTACATAACGAATTATCCAATGCTGAAGGGTTCGTTATGTCGCAGAATGTTCGTAAGCACAAAAGACAAAAACCTCATGTCACCAACGTCATTAATTGATTTCTTGTTGTTGTTTACTAGATTACAATCATTACCCATTGTTTCTGTGATCATGGCTACTTGATAATTGGACGTCTTAGTGACAACCACAAACCTTTGATAGGCATTTGAAGGTAAACGGTTGCTCTTACGCTTATGAATTAAGAGTACATTATTTTTGTGTATTTTAATTCTCTTTTAGATAATAACCTAAAACTAAAACCAAAATTGCAGGTAACGAAGTTAGAGCTAAAAAAAGTTGTGAAAGATAGGTAAAGTTCTCCTCACAGTCAAGTCTGGTTTATTAAATTTTTTCTATTATTGCAGTACATAATAGCGCGCATGTATACTAAAATTCAAATCGATATCTTTACATTTGTGGAAATTAACAAAAAATAAAGAATTGAACATCTAGGCCCTATAACACCTTACTGAACGGACTTTGTACTAAGGTATATTAGGTTCAATCGATTTATTATGACATAAGGAATCTATGACTAACCGGTGTCCTATTCTTTTTGGGACACCATGTATATCCCGGGTCCCGGGTGGTGTAGCTTGAACAAGCGTCCACGTTCGATCGGCAGAGTTAAGCAACGCTCTCTCTGGTCAGAACTTGGATGGGAGTTCCACGGCTGCATCTCGCGGCGCCTCGTGGTACGGCTATCACGGAAAAAAGTTGGTCCCGGCGGTCATAACAACATCATGACAGTCGTTAGTGGGGTTGGAAGTCCCCATAGATGCACAGCGACGCCTATAATTGGCCTAACGGCTGTTGGCTGAGTGCGAAATAAAATAAATAAATATTTGGTGCAATTCGGTGTGTGAATAGGGTTGAAAATTGTGAACAATTGTAACATAAAAACAATTGAATGTCGTTTCTGGTTTCACCCGAAATGACCTTGACTTTGATATTTTAAATGGGACACTTTATATATTTTCTCTTTTATGACTCTCTGAACAATTCTAAATAACTTTTGTCTAACATAACCTATGTCTAAAATTAATAGTTTTTGAAATAGAGCCGCTTAAAAATATGCCGTAATTCCTATTTGTTTGCATTTTACGGAAAAACGGAGTAGGCCAGAACAGAGGTTGCTATGGTTTTTAAAAATAATTGAATTTTGACAACTATTTTCAACCCTATCGACATACGGAATTGCATATTTGTATCTCAAGCTGTTTCGAAATGCCGCCATGGGCAGTAGTTTCATTGTCACCCGGTATAGGTATATCTTGCAGTATTCATTATCATAGCCAATTGTTAAGGAACTAAGCAGGGATGTACTTACTGCTAAGGGTGCAATCTACACATAGATAAGAATGTGCGAGTATTCAGTGTACGAAAACCAAATTTAATAATATATATCGTTGACACTTAATTTGCTCCCGCATCAATCAAACTTTTCTCCAACATTTCATTTGGAATAATTGGTTTTATGTTGGAAATAATTATCCTTTTGTTAGAATTTGAATTTTCCGTTAATTGTTTATAACATTTCCCACTACATCCTTGTTTACTAGGTATATGTAGGTTCTACTATTTGATAACCTAGAAGCTGCTAAGATATTCGTTGGGTTGAGTAGTTTACCGATGGCATATGTATAACCTTTTATGATAATTCATTCGATAGCATTCATTATGATAGCTTCGCCTTTCTTCGGATATCGAAATGGAGTTACATCTTTTACGGCCTTCGCAAAATGTTGTGATGTGTTAGATTGTACACTTAGATTAATTAAGGTTTGATCAGAGGCAGCATTTCTGTGGCTGGAAATGTAAAAATATTGGTGTCAGTTAACGCAGACGCATTAGATCGAAATTTCATGGTGAATTAGGTGCATGACCTTATAATAAAGTTGGATTGTTCCGGAATTGTTAAATTTTAATTTCAAATTCCTCCGAACGGTGCTTATTTAAACTTGTCCAAAATTAGCTAAATTTAGTTTCAAACTGGTTGCCTCAGGTAAAGCTCAGATGCCCAGGTCTGTTCTACTCAAATATATAAAATACAGGAATAACACAGTCTATAAATAAATTGTATAATGTGTTTAAGTAGGTACAAAATTATTCTTAGTTAAGGAAAAATGTTATGTACAGAAATATTATAAAATAAAATTCTTTCAGCGTAATAGTTTGGCGTTGGGTTATTTTTGGGATGTTCGGCAACCCAAACTGCACGCTGGCTAGGTCCGGTTGCTGCCCCTGCAGCTTCTCAAAGAAAGTTCGGGGACGTTAGGCGTGGGTAATCTGTAGCTCTGATACACTGGAACCGACAGGTCTGAAACAGACTATATTTTCACCTGTAAAGATGGCGTTTGTTATTTATAGCGGACAAATTCAATAGAAAGAAAGTGTTTTACGATAGCTGGGATATTTACAGAGAGTGCATCAAGCGTGGATGGGTGTGGTACGTCATTTGTGAATAAGTTTCAACCACTCGAAATAATATAAACTGGACATTTTTACCTTTTAAAAAGTCTGGCTTTTTGCAGCTATAATCGACGCTTTAAGTTCTCAGTCGCTCCGAGCTGGCAGCAGCTGGGCTAATTTGCATCCGTCGGGTTATCTGGATTATGCTGGAGGCCTGGAGGTTTCTCCTAATATTCTGGTAATCCGTGTGTCATGTTAATTTCGTAAAGAGGTTATGGAAGTAATAGCAGGAGGGAATTAAGTAAAGGAATTCTCCAGAGCAATGGAAACCAAAACCACCGTCGCCAGACAGGTACATATTTTTTTTAACGAAATGGAAACCAAGTCTACCGTCACTACAGAAGTCAGGAGGGATCATAAAAGGGGGACGATGCTCTGGAGGGGAGCTTGTGATCAGGATCTGGTTTAGGTCGCAAGACTCAAAGTCGAGTTTACTAGCTTCAGATTTTCTTTTGATACTCTTGGCCACTTCGTTATGACGTATTTCTAGAGAGACCTGGAGAAGAAACAGCATACTTTACCGGTTTACGCTACGTTCGCAGGTAGCGGCTAAGATTGCCTATTCGACAATCCGAACGCTATGGAGATGTGTGTAAAGATTGTAACGGAAATTAGCGCCACTCAAATTTTTAGCGCATTATTTGTGCCTTCGGTAAATTTGACGGGTGGGTTAACCTTACAACTTTGCGGTCAGAAACTTATGATATCTTAAGAAGTAGATGTGGGTATGTTTACAAGTAGTAATAAAAACAACAGTTTGGTAAGCAGACAAGGCAAACAAATGCACAACACGATAGCGGTAACACAATCAGACACTCGATCGGAACGACTACAAAAGATTCTATTAATGTTAAACTACAGCAAAACGAAGTTCCTAATTTTTTCAGCAACTACACTACTATTCTCAATATAAAACTTTTAAAATTTACAAGAAGAGCTGTTGCAAAATATGCTGCAACTACCCTACCATAGATAATGCTAGAAATATAAAATTTTTATGTATCATCTTTGGCGAAAACTTTAGATGGCGTGAACATATAGTGTACCTTGTCCTACCAATTATGAAATGCTTATATATTTAGACTCCCTTACTTACCTACTATAACCGGTCTTAAAACTTTTTATCATGTATTTGTCGAATCATCACCCAGATACTGTATAATAATTTGGTGTGATACCTTCACTTCAACGATAGGCCCTAATTTTATTGTTCAACAAGGAATATTAAAATATTACAAACACTGTTAAATAATCCCTCAAACTTCCCTATAGAAATCTCTTCTGTAAAGAGAAAATTCTGATGGTTCAACTGTTATTGTTTTTATAGTAATTCTCATATTAAAACCCAAATTATTCTCCGGCACTTTAAAAATAAATAAATAAGGTTAACTCAACGCTATCTCACAAATACATTAAAGACTGCCATTTTACAATTCACTTCCAAAATCCTTGATTTGTTAATATACAGGCATCACGTAGGTTATTAGCCTCGGTGCTGTAGTATTATGTTTTATTTAATAGTCTAGTAGGTTTCGTTAAGCGCGTAAGCTTTCATCTGTTGGAACTGTTTGTTACGGTCTAAAACAACTTTAACGACACCGCGTCAGCTAATACAAAACGTCACGAAAAGCTATACGGGCAGCGCGGACGATATTACTCAAAATCGGGACAATGACTCACCTAGGACCGTTGCCCTGTCCGTAACAAGGTATGCCGATTAGACAGCAATGGAGCAAGGGGCTGTCCTACACGAGATTACCTACGGGCAATGGCTTAAGGGACGGTAAACAGTGATAAAACATATTGAGCGCCACCAGGTTCCGTCAACCAGAACGAAATACAAAGTTAAGTTCACAGAGAAACCATGAAGCAAATAAGCCTACCTTTCGACTTTACACACAGGTGCAAGCAAGACGGTTCGAGGCCAGAGCAGCTCACCGAAACTTCTAGAAAAAGGGTTGTGTGCTAAATCTGTAGAATTTTAAATGCAATTTGATGAAACATTAAACGTAAAAATATGACCGAAAAACCTATATAGAAGCGAAGTCGTAATCTTTCAACAGAAATACTCCAAAAGGTCGCACACTTATAGAATTTAAAAATGTCCTGACATGTTGTTGTTCAGGATTTCTACGAGGTTATTTGATGTGATTTTAGCTGTTTTTCTCTCTTATTCAAAATTAATGCAATGGATTATTAAATAGTCGATGGTGTCTTTAGCATTACAGATGTTACATATTGGCGGGTCTTTTTTTTAGAATAAGTGAGTGTGTAATGAAGGAGTGTTCTATTCTTAGAGTCACTTGTTGGCAGTTTATTGTAGAAATCGATGGTTTCGTTGTTGGTTGTATTGTTTTGAGTTCGTTAGTGTATTCCATTCCATATAATTGTGAGTGGGTGCTGTTTTAGGTGTTGATAATATTGATTTTTCAATATTAGCCTTTTCTTTTCTGCAGCGGATTTTACCACTTTGTCAAATTTTATGCCAAAGTGAGATGGTATCCAAATTAGATTTACTATTTTTTGCGGTTTTGTAAATTTTGCAAAGGTTTACGAATATATGATATTATCAGGTGATTTAATGTAATTTTTATGCTAGTGAGTGCACCTATTGAATGTGATTGGATTAAGAATTTGTTGCTTGTGCTGTTCAATATTCGGATGAGACTTACTGTATTTCAACTTGAACATACCTGGATGTGTATCATGTTTTGGATATTTGTATAGGTCCAATATTATTTTCGGGGAAGACATAGTCGATCAAGGTATTTTGTTAGTGTTAAAAATGTCAGTTGGTGGCCGATATACCTCTTTCCAAGCAGCTTGGAAGATGTTTGTTACATGTCAAAGGCGTAATCAACATGAGAATTAATTTTGTGTATAAATAATTCTTGAGCGTGTAAAACCTCCTTTATTGGAGTACGGTCGTTGTGCAAACGCAGCTGTAGCAATTAGGTTAGCATCTGTTTTACCGGCAGCCGTCAGCAGCTCTTTCAAACAATGGTCTCGTTTGTTTTTCTTTGACAAAAAGTAGCGTCTTTTCCGCAGAATTTCGTCTGTGTTAGCTCTTAGCTTCAGGTACTTTAGAATACTGTTTGTGGAAGTTTCGCCAGTATGCGATTTTTCGGCCTTGGGCACTGTGATACAAGTTCGTCCGCATACTTAAGACGGGTTATTATCACAGGACGTCTCGCTGTGTTTGGATACTCGCCGGTAGTTACAGGGTGAGTTCAATTTCTCCACTTTTAATTGTGGTAACTTAATTGCAATGAGTTGACTTCCGATATTTTTAGCGTCACCTGCGGCGTCCAAAACATCAATAATTGTGCTTGTTTGAAAATTTGAAACAATTTGTTGGCTCCGCTTAATTGTTTCGCCAGTTATCCAATTATTTCAGGCTTGACCTGTATATTTTTATTTGAATTATAAATCCTTGGCGTTTCGAATTCTTAAATTTTTCAAAGCAGCTTATTTTGTACCTGGATCAAGTTCTTTTCGTTCGCGCGATGCACTTTTGACCCTTGCTGTCTCCTATCACAGGCCGTTGTAATGCGCGACTGCCTTTGGAAACGAATTTTCCGTCCGAGGCACTTGCTGTTCTCGCCTGAGCCCGCCGTCACCGGCACGGCTAAGGTTTGTTTGTTTAAGTCAAATTACGTGCGCTCGATCAATTTTTATGAGCATTGTGTTTCCAAGGGCTGATTATGATCAGGTACGATGGCGCTTTTATGTTTTGTTATTCCCATAGTAATAACATTTTCTTTGGCTCTTAATTAACAGTTTCATCCAAGAGTTTATCTCGGAAGCAAAGTTGTTAGCCTAATCTCATTTTCGACACCTGCTGGCGTTCTGCCTAGTTGCTGCCGTTTGAGGGTGCCTTCGCTATCCGTTACCGTTACCGCTACCTTCTGTATTTCAGATATTATTTTATTGTCTGCTGCGATTAAACTAAGTTTATAAGTTTTTGACCCATCTGAGTATATTTGTTGTAATTAAAGAACTTGTTGGCTTTCAGTTTATTTGGTAATTACATAATTTAAAAAACTGCATGTCGTCTCCACTGCGTCAAGCTGGTCGGCCCTGAAATACACTCCCGTAGCGATGCAATATTTGAAAATATTTAGGGAAACTACATATAGTGAACAACTATTGGAGCTAAAATGTTCTCATTCCATATGTCATTGTACAGTGTTAGTAGATATTATTTAGCGTATTCAAGAAGCTAGCCTATTATTTCGTATGAGATTTTATTTTGCTCAAGACCAGTCTAGTCACTATGTACGAAAAAAGGTCTTTGCTTGAAGGTGAACCGACATTTGAAATTCCTTTTTAAGGGCGTTAGAGAGGCCCACGAAAGCTTAACTTCAAATTTTCCTATGCGCTATTTTCGTCATCTTAAAAAGGTGTGCTTTTTATTTTTTTGCAATAAGTAGGCTTCCGTTAACGCTATATGAAAATAAAGTAAACCTTTCATTTAGCATTTTCTATGCCTTGCAATTTCTGTTTTATTAGTTTTCGCGTGAGAGCGATATTTGTCGAGATATCGAACCCGAAAGGAAATCATAAAGTTGTCGAGATTTTTTTCGCCCTTCTTTGCTTGTGTCTCGTTTCTCGTCGTATTTAGCGAAAAAGTAGTTATTATCAGACTTGTAGAGCTTGAAAATACCTGAAATTTAACCTACTAATTTTTGTTGATCTGTATGAATTTTATTTATTTGGAATTTTTTTCACTTGGTGTCGCTTTATCGTAGCTGTCGTTAACCGTACCACTGTTACAATTAAGAGTGTTGTCGTTTTAAGTCGGATGGTGAAATATAATTCGTTTGTCGCTGGTTGTCGCTTGTATGACGGTATCTTGTTCCATTCGCAATGCTTGATTTATATTGGGGCAATGGCCAGCTATATGGCCCGAATTTTGCAGTAGTAAGTTATTAAGTTTGTTCAATAAAAAATTCTGAAAGTTGTATGTTCATATTTGAATAATATTGATTTGGGGATAGATACGTTGGAATCGCATACATATACTTGTCTACGGAAACTCATAATATAATATGAGTGCCTCGCAGACACTGAAATTCGTCCATACAAAGGAACTCAGACACTGAAACTCGCCAAAGTCCTTTAATGCAACCAATAATGTAAAATTAACTGAAATTATAAAATGCAGACAAGGAAACTGACTACCTATTTTAAAATTTCTCAACTAAAGTAACTGACTTATTTGCTCACAAAACTCAAATGACTGCACACATTCTAACGAATGTGGAACAGTTCCATGCCAGCTCAAATTTGTTTTTGGTACACAATCTGAACACCTACAATTTAATTTAATTTTCACACACCCACATATGAAAGTAGCAGTTTCTATACCTCGTACAGTAGCCGCAAAAAATTACAATATAATTCACCGGTCGCTATCATAACGAAAGTGTTTGTTGTGAAATAATACACAATTTACGGTTATACAGTGGACTACATCTGTCATTTTGATTTAAAAACTACCGATAGTATGTAATTTTAACTTAAAATTAATGACAATCTGCTGACATTGTCAGTCACAATATAAATGTCACTCGTTAATTTACAAAATAGCTATTTATGATACAAGATACACAATTATAGTATTTAACATTACAAGCCAGGTAAAACAGTTTTTACTGGCGATAGGATTGGGATGACTGGCGAGCCGTTAGGCGAGCCTGTCATATCCTTGAGCCAGTAAAAATGGTTACTTGGTGTGTTTTGTTGAATATTTTATTTGTTTCTCACTTGTAAATAACTAGAAATTTACCATTTATTCAAAATGTCAAACTGACAAGCAACTAAATTCATCAATATGACACATACTAAGGAAGACAACTCTGGCTTTGCACGCTATCATTTATCTATGAGCACGCTTGTAAAATATAACTGGCTAGCCAGTAAATTTTTTACTGGCTAGCCAGTTAAGAAACATTTTCAAGGTGAATGCAGTGACTTAATAAATTGATGTTTACAAGTGAGGAACAAATAAAAGTGTTTTACACACGCGACGTGTTTTGTCAAACATGGTCGAAGGTCGAGTTTGACAGCGCGTCAAGTGCCTAAAAACTTCTTAGCAACTCGCATCATACAAGGTTTTATCTACTTTGCATAAAAATAATCAAAGTATATGAGCGTTATGTATTAAAGTTATTTAATAAAGGATTGTGCAGGTGTCTTCGTTACACCTTTACATATCATCTTGAACTTTTCACTGAAGTCTTCTAAATTTCCTGATGTATGGAAAACTGCCCGTATTTGTCCTGTTCATAAAAGTGGTGATCCAGCTGATATTGTCAATTACAGACCCATTAGCATCTTATGAAATTTTTGATGTGATACTGTATGATCGAATATACTCTTCGGTAAAGCAGTACTTGTCACCGTATCAACACGTTTTATGCAGCATCGTTCAACGTCTACCAATTTAATCTATTTCACACAATATACGGCCCAGATACTTGATAATTAGGGGCAGGTTGATGTAATATACACCGACTTTTCCAAAGCGTTTGACCGCATCTTGCATTCCATTATAATACAAAAGCTACTTAGTTTTGGGTTTAGCTAATCTCTAATAAGATTCTTTACCTCATACTTGTCAAATCGTGTACAGTATGTAACATACAACAGTTATAAGTCGAAGCTCATTGCTGCTACATCTGGTGTCCCACAAGGTTCCAACTTAGGACCGTTGCTATTTTTATTATTTATCAATGACCTGCCTGAAGTAATTTGTTGTGAGAGGCTGCTATTTCCGGATGATCTGAAAATGTTCTTTTCTGTCGCTACTATTGAGGACTGCCTTTGGTTGCAACAACAAATTAAGAACTTGAACAACTGGTGTGACACCAATAAACTTCAACTTAACATATCGAAGTGCAGAGTAGTCTCATACCGTAAATTACAACCATTAGTGTATACAGGGTGTCTCAAAATTGACGCCCGTGCTTCTGGGATTTGATGCAGGGGGCTAAAAGAAATCGAAAATGAAGAGTGGAAAATTTTCCGATTGTCATCTGTTATCGACTTATTGATGAAAATGTAGATAATAACTTCTATCGCCCGGTCGCTCCAATTTGTTGTGTAACATAATTCAATAAGGTTGCTATGGCGATGTTAAAGATTTATTAATCGTTCTGTCGTATTGAGTATTTCCTTCGGTTTTGTTTGCTTACCTCTTGTGAATCCTGAAGATGTCGTAGCTCGCATTCACGCTGCTGTGGCGTTAATTGACGAAAATATGCTGCAGAGCGTTCGTACTTCGGGCGTCAATTTTGTATGTATGCTATAAATTCGAACTTATTACAACGCAGTGACACCGTTAAAGATCTAGGGGTTCTTTTTGACGATAAATTTAGTTTCGCTGGTCATATAGAGACCGTATATACTTCCGCTCTAAAAATGCTGGGGTTTGTCGTAAGAAACTGTAAATCCTTTACTAATATAGTTGCTTTGAAAACCTTATTCTTTTCTTTAATCAGCTCAAAACTTGAGTATTGCGTTTTAATTTGGTATCCCTTCTATGAATATTAAATAATTAATCTAGAAGCAATACAAAGGAAATTTTTTAAATTCTTAAGCTACAAAGTAGACGGAGTTTGCCCAGAAAGAGGTTATTCACAACCATTATTATTTTGAAGAGTTGATATGATTAGTTTAGAAAGGAGAAGGAAAATAATTAGTTTTACTTATTTATAAAATATTCTTCATGCCAAAATCGATTGTCCATTTCTTCTGGAAATGCTTAATTTCCAAGTACCGTCACGTCAAAATAGAAATTTCGTAACATTTTATAATCCAACCCCACGTACTAATGTACGAGTATTACAAAAATCACCACTTTATAAAATGAATCAGAACTATTATGACATTTCAAATATGTGTGATATTAATTATTCTAATTTAAATAACATATTAGAATTAGTATAGACAGCTGTTGTTAGTTTAGTAGGTATAGGTATAGTATTATATTGTATTCCCTTTCAGTTTGTTTCACTATAAGCGAGTGTTTATTGTTAAAGTTTAGATTATTAATATGTAATACTTTAGTTTATTGTGTAAATTGTCCTATAATTGTATTTTTCTAAAAACCATTATTATTATTATTATTAAAAGTGTATAAGCTAGCAAACGGCAAATTAGCTAAAAAATAAACAAAACAGTGCTAGTAAAATAATAATTGCAATAGAGCAATGGAATATGTAAGGCAACCGATCGAAAGACAATTAGTGAGACGCTAAAGGAACTCACGGGTATCAGTGCATTATAAACCAAAGTGATTTAAAAGCAGAACAAAGTGTAGTGACATTTATTCCAAGAAAAGGACAATTTTAGTAGTTAGGCAAAGACATGACATCACAACTGTAATCCATAAAATCAAACGGATTATCCATCCTAATTTCTTTTAAACATATGAAAATCTAGTTGTTAAGTTAAGAGACAGTATTTTGTTAAAGATTTCCAAACAAGCTTGAAAAATTTTTGCTGGAGGCAGATTGAGCATAAAACTATAATTAAAAAGTCTTTTGTAATACCAGTTGTGTATAAAGTTATTCACCAGTGTGTAGGGCATCTTTGGGTATAGTTTTCCATGTGCTAAGAGGTCCAAGTGTAGCAGTTTAGCCAGCAGCAAGGTTAATCCAAGTGCGAGTAACTTCGGGGGCCCATTTTCATAAGTAAGCAGCATCGGCCAGCAAGAATTTTATGTTCAACGTGTAGAGCTTCATAAGTCCGTAGGTGTAGAAATTTCAACCAACAAGCCCACAAGTGCGTAATTCCTGTGGCGTCGTTGGAAATTGTATCCAGCGTCGCAGAGGTCTCAGATTAAGGCAGCATTTCACAGGAAGCCATTACAGCAGCCCCATAATTCTCGGGGTTCTTCAAGTACAGACTGTGTACCAGGTGGAAAAGCATATTCCCTAAGCCCAAGTCCGTCCAGCTTCGAGTAAATTAGATAGCGTCTCTAAAAAGCGCGAGTTGAAGCGGAATTTTCGGTTTTTACCGGATGCAGAACAAAAAGCAATCGCGCTTGGGTTTTGACGTCACACTAGAAACAAAGCGAGGTTAGCAGTTGCTACATCACAAAATTAATAGTATTTACCTGATGCTTTCTTCTATTTTGGTTTAAAATTAATTTTTACGCCGCTTCTTGCGACCACAGATCATTTTGTTGTGGCAGTCACAATTAGAGGTTATAATTGTTCAATGGAAATTGTGCATTTGCCCTAATAACTGAGAGTAATTGTCATACAAGGAATTATTTGTCATACAACCGTTTTTTTTCTTAATTTTATGAACCGACACCCTGAGTTAAGCATTGTTTCATGTTCACCGGATCTAAGACCTAATTTACTGCAGATAAATAAAATAATGAAAAAAGCAATAAAACATTTATTTTTGGTAATAAATATTATGTTATTTTTATTTGCCCTGAGTTTGACAGGCGGATTCTCAGTTGAAACTGAACAATTTATAAAGTGTAGTATCCCTTGCCATAAATTTTATATTTTTATTAAAAATCCCATTTATTTAAGCGACGCTATTACAATACATGTACTTACAGTTCTTGTTATATAGAGTGTTATTATTTAACATTTATGTAATATAGAAACATCTAACATTAATAAAATAAGTTTAAATTCAAATTCATTCATGCACTAAATGGTACAGTCCTGGAAAAGTCACCTTGTTAACCACGCATTATATAAAATACTATTAAAATACTATAAGACAACACTTAACAAAAATATTCTTAAACATTTTCTTTAATTACAAAATAAGCAAAGCTACATTTGTAAAAACATAGTAGGCTTCACCTTACTACATAAACCATTTACAATTATTACTTTATCTAATTGCATGCAATAGGTTGTTATCAATTATATTTAAGTTATGGATTGTTTTATTGGAGCAATTTGTCGTAAGAGACATATTTATTGAAATATCTTCATTCATATCTCTTCAAGTGTTTATTCGAGTCATTATCAGTAAAGAAATGTTATTAGTGTAAAGTATTTTCTATCACAGCTTTAAGACACAGAATCACTTCCTTGCTCGTTTTGTCAACTCCTTTAATAGTAACCTTGAGCGTTCCAAATGGAAACGTTTGCAGGGTAATTTTATTGAAATTGAGCAAAATGTGATGACCGTGGTATCTGCCCTGCAAAAAATTAGTAATATTAGTTCTAATATTTTTGTGTGAGTATTCTTTTCTATTTCTGCAAATAAAATTATTTTAAATTTCAATTTAGCGGCTTAATTACTTTCAAAATTGAAATTAGTAAGTAAATGGTCACAATTTGTCATTTAAACTTGTGATAAAACTAGTTATTACCGCAGCTATGGGGCAAACTCCTGGTATTACTTGGGCAGCACGTTCTATATCATACCAAAATTCTCCAAGATACTTGTTAGCTGCTAGGCACATGTATTTTTCACGGATCGTAAACAAGGGTACTGCAGTATCATCCGAAACAAGAAGTTCAATGTCAGCGATTGCCTGTATAGTTAATAAAATTAAAACTAGTTAATCTTTCTCGCCACGCTTCTTACGCCAATGTTATCACCCACAGGAAATGGAACTGATAAGTTAAAATCCAGGTACTGCTGTTTATTGTGGCTAGTTATGTTTGCAAATAATTTTGCCCTGTCATTTGTTTCACAAAGATCAAAACGTTTGATCCAGAAATTTGTATGTGACTGAGACGACACCACCTAGTAAATAATTATATAGCAAAAATAAAATATTACACATATTGAATAATTATCTTTAAAGATTATACTATAAAATATATCATATAAACTGTTAATCTATTACTGCTATGTAATACAAAGCGGAGCCCAAAAACTTCCTTTCTTTAAAAGCGAATAAAATAAAAAGAATTTCTGATAGACACAATTTATCTTTGGATAATTACAGTTTCAAATCATGCAGTTTTAAACAAAATATCTTGAAGCTGTCGGCTACCGTGCTCTATGCAGTGATGCAACCGACTTGTGAAGCTCATATATACACGTTCCAACATGTCTACCGGAATTCGGGCGATTTCCTGCCGAATAAGATTCTTCAGCTAAAGCAGGGTTGTGGGGTAGTGTTTGAAAACCCCTGCCTTGAGATATCCCCATAAAAGAAAATCGCAGGGCACTAGAACGAACGAGCGAGCGAGTCGCCCACGGGATGTCACTTCGAATCGAGATGAACCGTCCGATGAACATTTCCCTCGCAGCTGATATCGAAGCTCGGGCTGTGTGGCCCGTAGCAGCATCATGTGAAAACCAGACATTTCGTAGATGCATGTCTTCAAGGGCTGGTTCGAAAAAGTTTTGAATCATGTCGGCATACTGCTGAGAATTGACGATAACTGCTTGATTGTCATCTTAAAAAAATATAAGAAAGGCAGAAATCGGTTGGCATTGAAGTTATGTATAAGAAAAAGGTAATTCAGGAGACGGCTGGTGACTGGTTTTGTTGGTTTTCTTCGTATCAGGAAGTGTGCGATGCGTTGCCAGTTGCGCAAAAATTAAAACCACTGTTCTTTCAGTAGTCTTTCAGTGGTCTCAGATCGTCGTCGGCCATCGAATATCTTAAGCTACCATATCTTGAAGCAATCAGACGGATGGATGCTGTGCGCTGTGGCATATCGATAAAACCAAATCTTAATGTGCCACTAAATAAAAACTCCCCACAAACACGTCGCATAATTTCGGAATGAAAAAAAAGGCTTTAAAATTTCCGAAAAAAAATCAAAATTGGAAAACTATCTGCAATTTTTCGAAAGAAAGAAACGTTACTGGTGAAACATAGAGCTTGTAACACTATTCAGGTGATCCAAAAAGTACGATGGCGTTTGAAGTCGCCTAACCTAAAAAAAATCGGGCGAAAGTGCATTATGTTTATGGTATGTAAAGCATAAATTCAACAACCGCAGCTGAAGAATAGATCGTGGATGATCTGAGCATGGTTTTTCATAAGATTTTACAATATATGCGATTTTACCATATTCACTGCAACTCAACATATTAGTAGTAATAGAAATGTTTGTGACGTTAGCGTGAGCTCAAAATTAATTTTCAAACGCCATTAATGAGATGAAATTTGAACGACGCTAATTTTATCACATTTGGGGATTGACCCCAGGTCATGGCGAATTCCAATAGAGACAAAATTTGATTTTGCATATAGCCGGCTCAAGAACGCTTTCAAGCCCGGAGTCTTTCTTATAGAAACTCGCCTGCATTCCTTACCATGACCATAGCCGATTTCTCGTTTGCAGAACTACCGTGCTGAAACCATTTCCCCTGAGCCAATGGCCGGTGCAGTGCAGGTAAAATCAATACTCTAGTTTTAGTCGCCACCACACACGCAACGTGTATTATTTTAATTTTATTTATTTAAGCTGCGACCAACAGTTATATGAAACCAATTACAGGTCACAGCACATGTGTATATTGCATGTAGCATGTTTTGTGTGTGGTCAGGTTACTCTTTCCCATAGACCAGTCTTCCGGGAGAAGCGCCGTTACTATCCCAACGGCGGTATTAACAGAGAAGCAGGCCTTCCCGGTAAACGATGAATCGGCCTCCTATCCCACCAAGCGTTTGAGAGGCTACCGACTTCGTCAAAGAGTTCCTTTGTGTTACTTTACTAACATAACCTATTTAATTATTTATTATAAACGACGCTTCGCGCGCAAATTGCGCTCTCTCCAACGGCACCTCGAAGTGAAACTCCGGCAACATCTCATTTCCATCTCCCTCTCTCTGGGGTTAGTGAATTAGTTACGATTAGTTAGGTTAGTGGGGTTAGTGGATTAATTACATCTTGGCTGGAAAACGTCCATTAGGTAGTACATCAGCAAGATTAGGTTAGTAGGATTAGTCAATCGTCACTTTTTGGTTGGTCATGGGGTTGGTGTTGTAAAAAATCTGTTTAATGTAGTGATAAATCACGCTATTATCCAGAAAACCTCTCTCTCCTACCGCAGACGGGGCTGCTCTCTCAAAACTCTCTCTCTCCAACGGCACCTCGAAGTGAAACTCCGGCAACATCTCATTTCCATCTCCCTCTCTCTGCACTACGTTCTCAATTGTTATGTCGTCGTCCATCTTTGTTTGAATTGCGTCGAAACGGACCGAGAAGACCCGACCGTTCTCTGCTGCGAATGATCGCTCGAATCAGCGGGCGCGTCTGCTCGAGCTGTCTAGAACGGTGGAAGGTTCGAGAACAATCGGCTGCAACGTGTCAACTGTCTAGACTGGTCTGTCTAGAATGGATTCTGCAGAATGGCGCAGTGGTGGAGTATTTTGTCTGGAAATCTGGACGTCATGGGATCGATTCCGGGCCAAAGACACAATTTACGGTCGAATTCGGGTGTTGAGCTCGAAGACGCGGTCTGTGCAGGGTTGTGAAAGTTGTTACTTTTGTAACAAAATTGATACTTTTCCATTTAGTTGGTTACTTTGTTACTATAAGTATCATTTTTGCTACTTTTTCTTTTAAACTAAAAACTTGAAAATTTAGTACCTACTATTTATCGACTGGAGAAGCTGCAACGTGTCAACTGTCTAGACTGGTCTGTCTAGAATGGATTCTGCAGAATGGCGCAGTGGTGGAGTGTTTTGTCTGGAAATTTGGACGTCATGGGATCGATTCCGGGCCAAAGACACAATTTACGGTCGAATTCGGGTGTTGAGCTCGAAGACGCGGTCTGTGCAGGGTTGTGAAAGTTGTTACTTTTGTAACAAAATTGATACTTTTCCATTTAGTTGGTTACTTTGTTACTATAAGTATCATTTTTGTTACTTTTTCTTTTAAACTAAAAACTTGAAAATTTAGTACCTACTATTTATCGACTGGAGTGGCGCTTTCTATACTCGCTGTAATAACAACACGATTGAATCATTGATCTGACGTTTACAGATTTACAGTTACAGTTTAGTTATTTAACCGCAGAGGGCGTTTACGACAGTTGACAGTTTTGACAGGAGAGCTAAATGTAGAAAAGCAATGTGAAAACGAGTAATGTTCCTAGAGATAGGAAGTTTTGAAAGTTTTATAACGTTTTTTCAAACGGGGCTGCGCGCGCTATTGCGCGGTCTCCAAAGGGGCCCCCGGGACTGCGCCCCTCTCCATGTGGGCTTTCGGGGCTGCGCTCCTCTCCAAAGGGGCCCTCAGAGCTTCGCCCCACTCCAGGAAGGCCCCCGGGGCTGTGCCCCTTCCCAAGGGGGCCCCCGGGGCTGTGCCCCTCTCCAACGGGGCCCCCGGGCCTGCGCCCCTCTCCAAGTGGGCTCTCGGGGCTCCGCCTCTCTCCAAGGGGGCCCTCGGGGCTGCGCCCCTCTCCAAAGGGGCCCCCGGGACTGCGCCCCTCTCCATGTGGGCTTTCGGGGCTGCGCTCCTCTCCAAAGGGGCCCTCAGAGCTTCGCCCCACTCCAGGAAGGCCCCCGGGGCTGTGCCCCTTCCCAAGGGGGCCCCCGGGGCTGTGCCCCTCTCCAACGGGGCCCCCGGGCCTGCGCCCCTCTCCAAGTGGGCTCTCGGGGCTCCGCCTCTCTCCAAGGGGGCCCTCGGGGCTGCGCCCCTCTCCAAAGGGGCCCCCGGGGCTGCGCCCCTCTCCATGTGGGCTTTCGGGGCTGCGCTCCTCTCCAAAGGGGCCCTCAGAGCTTCGCCCCACTCCAGGAAGGCCCCCGGGGCTGTGCCCCTTCCCAAGGGGGCCCCCGGAGCTGTGCCCCTCTCCAACGGGGCCCCCGGGCCTGCGCCCCTCTCCAAGTGGGCTCTCGGGGCTCCGCCTCTCTCCAAGGGGGCCCTCGGGGCTGCGCCCCTCTCCAAAGGGGCCCCCGGGACTGCGCCCCTCTCCATGTGGGCTTTCGGGGCTGCGCTCCTCTCCAAAGGGGCCCTCAGAGCTTCGCCCCACTCCAGGAAGGCCCCCGGGGCTGTGCCCCTTCCCAAGGGGGCCCCCGGGGCTGTGCCCCTCTCCAACGGGGCCCCCGGGCCTGCGCCCCTCTCCAAGTGGGCTCTCGGGGCTCCGCCTCTCTCCAAGGGGGCCCTCGGGGCTGCGCCCCTCTCCAAAGGGGCCCCCGGGGCTGCGCCCCTCTCCAAAGGGGCCCCCGGGACTGCGCCCCTCTCCATGTGGGCTTTCGGGGCTCTTCCCTGGACGTCCAGTCAAAATGAAAAAACGGCGGACATCCGAACTTACACACAGACCAACATAGGATTTTATTATAGAGTGGATTTTGAGACGTGTTTTGCTTTGTACATATAAAGAACAACAGATGTGTGTTTGCTTATGCAGTCCTTATTCTACTTCCGCTCGAATAATAAATCCCACTACCCAAAACAGCCCAGGCATATTACACAAATTTTAACAAGAACCTCAAAAAAACCTAGTTCTGATTTTTAGCAGAAATATTCCTTAGTGCCCTAGGAGCGATTGTTCAAAAATCTTCGTCTCTCGGGTGCCGGTGTCGTAGTGTTTTGTAGCAATAAGTAGAACAAGAAACCCTATGTTTGTTAGAACGAAGCACGATACATACTTTATCCATTCATATTACAGAAAAATGTCATCAGAAAAAGTTCTTTAAAATATAAAATTATAGCCCGCTGCAAAATTTCAGAAATATTGGCTTACTTTTATGGAATCTTCTGTGGGAGATGAAGCACTATTCCAATTCCTTCTAATGAACACGGTTTCATAGAGGTAATTCGAAATTTCTGAAATTTTGCATAACGACATAATTTTAGATTCTGAATATCTTTTTTACTTCCTTTTACAATAAAGGAAGTATTGGATTCACCCCACAAATTCGAAATTGAGTTTTCAACAGATCTTCACGTTTTCGAGTCCCCTGAAAAAACATTTTTTTTCGTTGGTCTGTCTGTCTGCGTGTGTGTCTGTCTGTGTGTGTGTCTGCCTGTGAACAGAATATCTCAAACACGAAAAGAGCTATGGCGTTGAAACTTCATATATAAGTTTTGTGTACTATGTAGATCGCATAACCGGAAGTAGGTGTTTACTCTTGTAATTTTTCAGATTTTTTCGATTTTTTTAAAAACGGCTCTAACGATTTTTTTCAAACTTCACATTTTTATTACATTTTGAATGTGTATTGATGTGAGATTTTTTTATTAACTCCTATTTTAAATAGAACACCCGGTATATTATTACATTTTTGAATTTGGCTTGAAATTTTAGAGAAAATTTGTCTCTTCAACTAACGCTTTATTTTGTACCGTGTTTGCAGAATTTGTAATTTTTAAAAATTTTTGACAAGTGCTTAAAAATTAAAAATCAAATTTTTGGCTAATTATAAGATTACTGCAAAAAGAAGTTGTGTGCGTGTATCACACCAAATTTTTTAATAATGTTTTGCCGTGTTGAAAACAGGAAAGGTACTTTACCTGAACATAAGATGGTTTTTAACTATTGCCAAGGCCTCCCTCATACGGCGCTGGGACCCTAGAGGCGGAAACTTTTAAAGGGCTTGCAAAACTACGCTTGGTCATAAAACAGACTAGTCAAATAAAGTCCTACATTATGTACTTGTTATATAAATAGCTATTATTCAAACCTACTCATAGTATCACTATGGTTATTTCAAATAAAGATGGTCCATCATAGGCACTAGTGAGAGAAAAATAAGAAAGTCACAGAAAAGTAATTATTATAGGTACCTAGCAACTACTACTACTATCATGCCTTAAGCCGAAAACCGGAATGCCCCGACCGGGAGTCGAACTCTCCTCCGAGTGCTCGAGTTATCACTGTGACCTAGACTGCAAGCCGCGGTTTCGCTCGCCCATCGAGACCCTTTTGAGAGAAGTGTAGGATTAAATGAAGTAAAAAGTTGTATAGCACTACGCGTACGGGCGTCGTAATTACATTGTTTGTTTCGTGACTAATATGCAGCATTTCACACTTTTATAAAATTAGTAACTATTATTTTTTAGTATATTTTACTTATCATGTTTTGAGTTTTGTTACCTTGCGTAATCCTATGAAACTAATTAATATTTAGAATATATATTTCTCGGCTTTAAATTCTGTCGTTCTTGATAATATGGCTATATTTTAGGAGCCTTTTCAATTCCCGGGCTCTCTGTAGAGTGACAGCACGTTCCTGGATGGCACTATTAGTCTATGTCAAATTGGAGGTTAGCAGGTTAGGTTTTGTTTGTTATTTGACACAGACTTACGCAAAACCTAACCTGTTAACCTCGAATTTGACACAGACCTAGACAGTGTGTGTCAGACTGCCGGAAGTTAAAGGGGTCGTTAAGAGCTACCGTTCTAGACCATAAAAACGTACCTACCGGACTCGTTACCAAGCTGGTAGATACTCGCTACCAGACTAGTATATAAAAAATTAGTAAATATTAAATTAAACTGTTTGCAAAAGGTGAATTTGAGTTAGCTGTTATATATTTTAAAAAATAAACAATAGTATATTAAGCATTAAGACCGGTAAGGACATTTTACCGATCGAAGACAGGAGCAGGGAGCGAAGCGACGACTCCAATTATTGTCTGAGATGGGTAATTCCTTAACGTTCGTGATGCACGTTTTTTGCACGATAGAAATGTATTTGTCTTCAAATGTCACTACAATGAGACATTATACCACAGAATAATATGTTGGTGGTACTGTAAGTCTGTGTCAAATTCGAGGTTAGCAGGTTAAGCTTTGCGTCAGTTTGTGTCAAAACTGACGCAAAAACTAACTTGCTAACTTGGAATTTGACATAGACTTACAGTGCCACCAACATATTATTCTGTGCCTGTGTCAAAACTGACGCAAAACCTAACCTGCTAACCTCGAATTTTTACTTGCCGTTCTAGAAATTAATGTTTATACACCGCTCAACAAATGAACTGGACCACCCATAAAAATTGTATTTGTCACAATATTGTCATAAAATATATACATAAAAGCGATTGTATAATATACTTATATTAAGCATATTTAATTGCACTATCCTCAACTATCAAGTGAAGCATTAACCAAATCATATAAATAAAAAATAATAAAATTACAAAAAAAAAACTATATTTAACAAAAATAAGAGGAAGAACAAAAAAAAAGGAAATTAATAGTTTTTTGAGTTTCCTCGGAACGTTTAAAAATGTTTGGCAATGATTTGGCAAACTTTGTATGCAATGTGCTATCCCCATTCCTTATTTTGGGGAAAATTCAAAATTTTGAAATGATCATATGTTATTAATAGAATTAGTTTGATTTAAACCAAATTATGAAGAGAAATGCTTTTTATAGTGACATAATCTTGAAAGGTTATCAAAAATACAATGACTGTCCTTTCGGAAAATATTTTTTAAATGCGCCAATATATGCAAATGGTCCAGTTCATTTGTTGAGCAGTATATATAAAGAAGATAAATATACGTATCCATATAGAAGTGACAATGCGATTCAAAATAAAGTGACTAACACCAAACTCGCATAACCAATTTGGCGGGGCAGTCAAAGTGCCAAACAAAGAAAAACGTACGTTCCTGATTTTTTCTTGAAATATGTTTTCAGATCTCTCGTTAAATTTTGTATAGAAAAACATACTTTGAAATTTACTTGAACTACACTACACAATTTATTAAAAAGTTTAAAATGTATTAATTTGTTACATTAGACTATTAGATATTGTAAAAAATTAGAAAAACAAATGAAAAACTTTAGAAATTTCAATTTAATATCTTTTTACTGTTTGACAAATCTTTAAAAAACCAGGTGTTGTCACAGCAAGATTTTCTTTTACTATATTTTGCTTTTTTTTCTCAAAACGACACATTCCACAAAAAACTGTTTAAACAAAAGTTATTGATAATAGAATAATATATGATCTTGTTCTATAAAATTGCATTTTTATCAAAAAATCATAATATTTTTGCGAAAAACCGAAGAAAGAGAGTAAAGTACCCTTAGTGGCCCAATTTTAAACAAAAGTTACTGCGATCTCTAAATTTATATTAAAATCGAAGATATATATTTTACAGGACGATCAAATAAAGAGTCTGGGATGTGCAGGGGATACAGACATACTCAAAGACTCACAGACTGACAGACTCACACTCACTTTGAAAATAGCTTTTTCTGAATCAAAGGACATGAAAACGGATATTTTTACAAGCATTTGGAGTTCGTAAAAATCATGAAATAAAAGAATGTAAAGCAGTAAAAAAATCATACGCAGCCCATACCTCGTTAAGCAAGCATTTTTCGAAAGCATGTATAAGACTTTTGTTTTATGCTGTTCCAGAATTAGACAAAAATCTTTTTAAATAAACAATAAAAATGTTTCTTACTTACTCATAAAATGTGAAGAAAAAATTTAAAGCTGAATCTAAACATTATTTCAAAAAATTAGGAGCACACGTTTTTCTTTGGTTATGTAATTTATTTTCAAAAATCTACGCCGCTGGATTGCGCTGGTTAACCCAGATTTGCCTGATTAAAAAGTATTTTTTATTATTTCTGTGTTTTATATCTCAATTTGATATGTACTATAATTGTAGAATAGTTATCTGTCTCGACGATTTGCAAACATTCATCTCGTGCTGGAATAACCTTTATTTCCACACGTGGCAGACAACATTTTTTTTGTAAAAAGTCAATTCTGCTGGTGAATTAAGCTGCTTTTCTTTAATGACAACTGTCAATTGGTATCGATAACGATAAAGAATTTGTATGAAGTCTGTGCTTTATGACCTACACTTGCACTTATTAGATATAAATCATTGCTGTTAATTATACATGTAAACGTGTAATTTTTGTCTGGTTGCAGTGATATTAAATTCGTTAGGATAATTTATAAAATATTAAAGTTGCACGACCCACAAATGACAATTATAAAGCAATTATGACATATATTTTCTAATCTATTATAAAATCCTGCTATTACAATATGTACTTAAAAAATACTTACATAATAAGCAGTCCCATGAAATATTATAAGTGCCAAAACTCGTATGTAAACCATTTTCGCGATGTGGGATTCCAGCAACTAATAGTGCTGTATCGGTTTTGTTTTCTACAAACATAAATTAGTAACATCACGAGTATCGTTACTAATGAATTTTCATAATGATCATCTGAAAGGAAAAAGCCGATTAACATCATACCATAATAATATACAACAGAATACCCTTGTCATTTATAGCTTGCTTAGTGGCAATGGCGGCTCGTGATAATTGTACTTGGGGGCTCTTAATTTTGAACATCTAACCAAAAAATCTGCAAAAGGCTTTACTCAGAACTTCCCCATCAAGTGGACATTGTGACACTAAATAATTTTAAAAATCAAAGGAAACTAGGTGTAAATATGTTTTCAAGTTTCAAATAATACGAAAACAATAAAAGAATACACTTGAATGCGAATTACATTAATCTTCAAATAAAAAAAGTAGTTGCCGACGAGATTTGTTCGCGATCTAATCGTTTACCAATTTCTTGCTAGCCTACGGAGCCTTGTTCATATCGTTGCGTTGCAACTGGCTTTACCTTCATGCCGGGCATGTATTAAGTTTCGTGCCTAAGCGAGGTGCGTTTCAACCAAATTAGGCAAAGGAAAATTAAATATATTTTTTACAACAATAATCAATTCAGATAATTCTTTCACTAAAAATTTGTTTATTCTTCTTTCAACATTTCATACGCAGGATGTATATATTTATGTGCAATAGGTTTTACGATACGTCGATGCTGAAATTTACGCAACACATTCCCCGTACATTTCGTTTAAACAATTTCTGTAGCATTTGTTAAAAATACTTGTGAGATTAATTTGATATCATCTAAATCTAGAAAGAATAAGCTTTTCACTAGTTTGGGAATCATTGAGAAATATTCAAAATTAAGCCTGTAAATGTATTCGGAAAATACTTTTTCTGGGTTTGGGACCTTCACATTTATATCCGCAAGGTAATTCCAGATAGTGTACATTTTTTTTAAACTATTTCTTAAAATTTACATCCTATGATTAAATTTGTGGCCTCTCTCAAATATGCGTTTCCCGTGTATTTGGAGGTTTGGCGATTTACGCATTTATGCGGCTCGCGGCCTGAAAAGGTCAACATAGCGCACTTATTCATTGCATCTTTTTGACTTGTAGAACATTTATTTTTTATCGGTTGGGTCCCATTTTGATCAAGGATAAAGCCTACGCTATGTAAAAATTATGACTTTTCTGTATTTCTCAGTTCAAACACAAATTAACAAAATTTTATTTTTTAAGGTGCTCACCCTGTATATAGTTGTCTGAAATTTTCTCGGTTCCATGCCAGGTAGATACATAATAAGTAAGAAAAATATATCGTTTTCCTCCAAGCAATAGTTTTTGAGTTATACCGCCACCAGACAGACAGACAGATAGACAGACAGACTGACGGAATTGAGAAAACCTGTTTTTCGTAATCTAGGGATCTTGAAACGTAAAGATCTGAAAAATCTGGGAAGGTGATTTTTTCGTTATTACAATACTTCCTTCGTCTTTCAGACGAGGGAAGTAATAATAATAATTATTGATTCATCTACATTTCGCCGATGTTTTAATCCAAATATAGCCATGATTTTTAATTCTAATAATCTAAAAGAAAACGTCGTATGCACAGAACAAAAAGTATTCAAACACAAAATGTACATAAGTGTTAAAAACGAAACACAATAATAATTTATTTAATAATGGTAAACAGAACAGAGCATGTAATGTAGCACATCTAAAAATCCATTTGCTTTTCTTGTAAATACCAACAGAAAAATGTTTTGTAAAATTACGAGTTCCAACTTATTTTACAGGTTAAAATTTGATGCCGGTGTAGACAACCCAATTTTTTTAACCTTTTCAGCTAACAATAGGTTTTTTTAAATGAATGTAGATAATATTACTTAGTTATGCTATTCTCCGCTATTTTTTTGTATATAACTAGATGAAACAACCAAAAATATCATAATACCATAAACGCGCTCCAACTGCAATCGATTGTACGTCCAAACACGGCCTACAAATTTAGAAGAACCTCGTTGCAGCATTAGCATTTATTTTCAATGTCAAAGCTTACACCACAACATTTGCTTTTACTCTTGGATTAAATTACATTTCGATGGCGAAATATTTGTATATATGACACGATATGCCCGCGAATTGGCAGTAGTCCCTGCTGAAACATCGGTAGTCTTCTCGTCAGTGTGAAAAAGCCATATCGTCGATTGTGCAGCTATATCGTTTTCGCTCGTTATTCTCATGGAAGTTCGGAACTTCGTTTCGGAGCACCTTCAGCAGCTGACAGCTTGGTGGATATGGTTTTACATATTTTAAGCGGTATCGAATAGCGATCTCCGGATCTCATCACTTAAACCGTGTTATATTAAACGGTAGGATAAATGATAACATATGTATTCAATTATAGAATAAGTACTTTTTTCTAATGGCATATAGCTGTTGGCGGCTGGTAGGCTCAAACCCCTGAGCCCCTAAGGTGCAGCCGCCACTGCTTTGTGGTTAATTTATAATATTATTATTATTTTAACATAATGCTTTATGTACATCCATATAAGTATAAGTACTGCTATAACTAGGATGTTACATAGTAGATATTATTTAAAAAGTATGTAACTTAAGTGTTCTTCAGAAGCACCCTAATTTAGTTGAAGCAGTGTGCATTCAGAGAGTCAGAAGCTAGTCGTAACCAAATTGGATAAGCAGGTGAGATTTTTTTCGTGGTTTTCTATGGTGGTGACATGAATGCTCAAATTTAAAAATTGTTCGGCCAGTTTTTGTAGAGCACCAAATTTTCTACAATTTACTCCAATACCATGTTTTTTTAAACCTCATAGTTACCGAAATACAGAGCTTCAAAGCAATTTTTTTTCAAAAGTTCGGGAAAACTACCACAAAAAATACAGTGTCCATCATCTTAACGGTTTATTGGATCAATTTAAACACAAAATGAGTAACACTTTGCAGCCATATGATAGATATGTGCATAAAAAATTACAAATAAGACCACAATGCATAGAATATATATCGGGTGTCCTAAAAGTCCGGAGACGGCTAAATATCTAAGAAAATAAGCTTTTGACCGAAAAACGAAAAAATACGTATTTGATATTTTTCAAAAATTTATCAAATGATATTGATCCCCCACCCCCACTCTTGTCGGTGGGGCGGGGGGCAACTTTAAAATCTAAAATAGGAACCCCCACGTTAGATTGCAGATTCGTTTTCTACGCTAAAAAATACGTAAATTTTGTATAAAGCCTTTTTTTACTGTTGATAGATGGCGCTAAAATCGCCAAAACTGAAACATTTTCTTATTTTTGAAAAACGTACATCGGTCGAAAAACTAGCTAGTAGTAGTGGTTCAGGTTCTCAATGGTATCTGAAGCGATTCCGAAGGTACACGATCGCATCCGAAGTGTTTCCAAAGAACCCGATGATACTCGAAGTAATTCCGAAGGTATCCACCACACCCTGAGTGGTTTCGAACGTGGCCGATGATTTCCGGAGTGGTTTCGAATGTGACCGATAATTTCCCGAGTGGTTTCGAACGTGCCCGATGATTCTCCGAGTGGTTCTGAAGGTACCTGACGATTCTCCGAGTGATCCCGGATGTATTCTCATGAATACCAAATTTTTGCTGATGATTTCAAATTATATAAGTCAATAACAGAAGCTGATGATTGTTTAAAACTACAAGAGGATCTAAATCGTGTTGTGACATGGAGCAAACAAAATCACCTACGTCTAAATATTAAAAAATGTAGTTGCATGTCATATACGCGTAAGCCACAATTCATTGTTTATAATTATGCAATTGAAGGAGAGAACTTAGAAAGGGTGACTACTACAAAGGATTTGGGCGTTTGGTTTGATGCAAAATTGACATTTAATCACCATATATTCCAATGTGTTAAAAAGGCTTACCAAATGCTCGGATTTATACTGCGTAATTCAGCAGGATTCAACCAGATATCATCGTTTATTTACTTGTACAATGTGTATGTTAGATGTCACTTAGAATACGGTTCCATTATATGGTCTCCCTACTACAATTATCTTAAAAACGAGATAGAAAAAGTGCAAAAAAAATTGCTAAGATATCTATATTACAAAGAGCATAGAATATACCCGACTACCAGGCCGTACCTTCTATTACTTAGTGATTTCAACTTTCGAACATTAGAAACTAGAAGATGTGTAAGCGATTCTATATGTTTGTATAAAATTGTAAGTTCTCTAATAGATTCACCACAACTGTTGCAGCTCCTTAAATTTAATATACCTTCTTATCAGCATAGGTCAGTTCTAACATTTTTTATTCCTGTTATACGAACCAATTATTTGATCAATTCACCTGTATATAGGATGATGCATTTTATAAATTCTTGTGAATACGTGGATATATTTTTTATGTCTATAAATCAATTTAAGACACAGATTGTGAAGATCCTTGATGAAACTCAGAGGAGTATACAAGATCAAAATGTATATGGTTAAGTTATATTATGTTAATGAGATGATTGCTTGTTAATTTTCTAATTGTATAATTTATCATTTTTAATTTCTTGTCATTGTCTGCATATGTATCATTGTTGATTGTTGCTTGTTATTGGGCTTCGGCCTGTTAGCGACATATTAAATAAATAAATAAATGATATCCAAGCTGGTTTCTAAGAAATCCGACATAAAAAATGAAAATAAATTATTGTGTCAAATTTAAATTTTATTTACAATTCAATACATTTGAAGAGTTACCAAGAATTAATTAAATCGAATGAACTATTTATTATTTCGAACATAAACCACTTGTTAGTTTTTCCATCCGATGTACAGCTGATTGCAAATAAAACTGGGACAGCTAATATGTAATATTGTAATATGAAGTACAACATATTATTACATACTAGTAATTATGTTCCTTATCTTATGCTTCTATCTTTAATAGTATTTTATGTATTCACCTACGGAAATATAAGTTAGAGAAAGTTTCACACGTTATTAAAAACGCTAAAAGTAGTCTCAAGACTTGTCCCACTTTTATTTGCAATCAGCTGTACGTTTCTCGAAAATAGCGAAAAATTTCAGTTTCTGCGATTTCTGCGGCATCTATCAAGAGTAAAAGAATGTGTTCAGACAAAACTTACGTAATTTTGTCTGAACAAATTTTTACTCTTGATAGATGGCGCTGCAATCGCAAAAACGGATTCAGGTTCGAAATAACAAATAGTTGATTTGATTTAATTATAGCTATTAACATATCTAGGAATGTTATGAGTATCATAACTGCCGCAGATGTTTTGAAATCCGAGCTCGTAGAGCGAGGATTTTAAAACATCTGAGGCTGTTATGATTCATAATATCCGTGATATGTTCAATAGTTTATCGGTTGCTATATGGTTATGGTTGCCATGTAGGGTAATATTCCATTACCCTACAGATAAGTTATGACCTAGTTACCAGCCCACTTTTGTATATGTAACAAAGGCTTAATATCCTGAAACCGGTAAATTAATTTATGTATTTATAGTAACTTTCCAAATGTATTGAATTGTAAATGAAAATTTATTTTATCCTATTATGTTATTATGACAATAACTCCTTAGCAACGAATTGCGTTAAGATGCATTTAACAGCGCTAGTGTTGTTAAGAAAAATAACATAACGACACTTTAGTAGCATTTAATCACATGTTGACAGCACTGAAGTGTATTGTCTGTCTATGACAAATTCAATGTTAGTAGGTTAGGTAAGTTTTGTTTGTTATTGACACAAACTGATGCAAAAACTTAACCTCTCAAATTTAATATAACCTGACATTGCTACCAACAATACAGTATTGAGTTTTTATCTTACTAGTGATACTACCACTGGCTGTTGCAAGTGTCATTAATAACCATTTTTCCTATTTTTTAAAAGATTAGTATTTAGGATAAAATAAACCGTGTTACGATATACGTAACGTTATCTGCTTTCTACATTACTCGAGAATTTTAAGGAATTCGCTCCTAACGTCGCTCGTTTATTCAAAATATTCTCTCGTAATGTAAAAAGCTTGATAACGTTACTTGAATCGTAAATACTATTAAATCTGATCAAAGAAATATACACAATACTTTATTTCAATTTTTAACTCGGATTCCTTAAAAACCATCTTGGTATCATGGTACCACCGCCGGGATCACTCGGGGAATCGTCAGGTACCTTCAAAACCACTCGGGGAATTATCGGCCACGTTCGAAACCACTAAGGGTATGGTGGATACCTTCGGAATCACTTCGAGTATCATCGGTATTTTCGAATCACTTCGGATACAATCGGATACCTTAAGAATCTTGAACCTGAACCACTTGTTAATTTTTCGATCCGATTGGGCCCATGTAGTGTCACACCCACTATATGCATGGATAAATAGAATCTCTTGTAGATCATATTTGAATGAGTTTGATGAATAAAAGTAGGCCAAACGCCAGTGGATTAAATTGTTAAGGAACCGTGTTTTTGAGTTTTTGTAACGCTTTCACTTTTGAGGCTCGGTAATTCGGTAATTATGTGGTTTATAAAAAATTTTTCTGAGAGTAAATTATAGCAGATTTCATGCTCTACAAAAAAAAAATTTTCGGCGAAATCTCTAATAGAAAGCGTTAGAAAAGTTAAAACCGAAAACGACAATCACATAGTTATAGCTAATAGCGGAAGAATAAATCAAAATAGTATAGTAAAAACTTTAAAGATCGAAAAGGCATTCGACAAAAGAAATATCCCGTCAGAATTATTAAAACACGAACAAATGTTGACTAAATTGGTAACCAGGGATATATATGGGCAACCAACTCCTCTAGAATAGAGCGAAGCACATGCACGTCAATATAAAAAAAGAAGAAGGAGGAATCAACCCTTCAATTAGAGGAATATCTATCAGAAGCTTTCTGGGCAAAATATATGAAAGACAATATAAGGATCAAAAACTTGGACACAAATCGCTTTTAAGGCAAAACGGTGAATTCTCCTACACAGAAGGAATAGAAGCAAGCATATCTTCAAACTAGTAAAAGTGGTATAATAGTTATTTACTATAAAAGTGAGGTAAGAGCATCATTAATACGGGGTGTTTTTGAAATACCCGTACACGAAAAACCACAAGTTCCTTGGCCCAAAATATGATGATTTAACTCAACTTACCTATATACAAAGTGCTTAGTTTAGCCGCTAGAGGGCTTTAAAGATGATTAGCTTTTTAAATTGTTCAAATAAATCGAAAAATCTTTGACAGATTTTATAAATTTTTTGGCCATGCATTTGTACCAGTAAACTACAGCTCTTTGTGGAATAAACCCTAATTTCGAAATTACAAGGTGTTTAAAAATTTTGTCACCATAAATTATCCATCCATATTTTTTAAATCCCCTGTATGATCACTACCACTATTTTCCGGATAGTTACTTTAATTTAGAAGCTATTTTCTTTCTTACAAAATTTTAGTTGGGCAAACGGTTTAGCCACAAAAAAATTTTCTAAGCCTGAATCAGTAATTGTAACTTAACACTAGACTTGTAAGGACTTGTAGGGAAAATATTTTTTTGGTTCTAAAACGGTTCACCCAACTAAAATTTTATAAGAGAGGAAATAGCTTCTAAATTAAAGTAACTATTCAGAAAAAAAATGATAGTGATTATACAGGGGGTTTAAAATTTAAAAAAGTTAATTATATTTAAAGCCCTCTAGCGGCAAAACTAAGCAACTTTATACATATATAGGTAAGTTGAGTAAATCATCATATTTTGGGCCAAGAAACTTGTGGTGTTCCGTGTACGTGTATTTCAAAACACCCAGTATACGTGTGTTTAAGTTACAAACGAGTGCATAGCACGAGTTATTTAAGCACACAAGTACATAATGATGCATTATCACATATATATTGTACAAAATTTTATCGACAACTGTAACGCTAGCAATCTGCATAAATATATAAATGAACATTAAAAATGTATTAAATTTATACCTCGCTTATTCAAGCGTTATCACGAGCTGCATCTTGCCAACGCTCGAACAAGTGATAAACAAACTCGGGTCCGCTATGAGCAAAACTACGAAGAGGATGTCTGAAGTGGCTGCTTTGCTAACACGACGCGAAAGATATAAAAGAATCTCCGCGACCAGTTAACGTCACTTGAGATAACCTATCCTGTCCAGTCCAGACTTGAGATCTTTCCCCCTTGAGTCTACCAGTCCTGATCCTGCCCAGTCTCATCATCTTGGGTCCCCAAACCTACCTTTATCCAAACTCCTCTCCTGAAGCTATATTGAGGAGGCAACTGTTCGCAGTACCCGGCTCCTAGCTTTTTAACCTGAAAACTTGACCTGAAGCTACATTGAGGCGGCGATGGTTCGCAGTACCCGGCTCCTAGATTATTAACCTGAAGACCTTACCTGAAGCTACATTGAGGCGGCGACTGTTCGCAGTGCCCGGCTCCTGTCTTGCGTTCCGAGCACTTAAAAACAACCCACATTACAATCCGCCTATAATAGTCCAAAACTCACAGGATTCCTAAGAATTCAAATTATACGACCAACCTAAAGGTACATTAATCCCTGTAGCTGCAGGAATACACCTACGTGAAGCGTCCCTTCGGAACGTGTAGAGGAGTTTTCCGAAGCCGGAACGTCGAACCTGCTGCGGAATCAACCGTGGGGCAAATTCTTCGCGAGCGGCCGGGAAGTCAATGTCCGAGGCCCGCTAAAATTAATGTAGAAAACCAGGCCGAATTTCGCATCGCCGTCACTCCGACAGATACGCTGCGAACTCGTAGGACAACTACCAGGTCCGCGGGAACTCTTAGCTTGACACTAAGGTATAGTTATCTCATACATCAGCGTAACTATACATGTGATTCTAGTACCATAAACGCCAACCAAAGCTGAGATTTGGAGGTTAGCCAGCCGGGACGTTAGCGCTACCAATTCGGTCCGTTGCAGCCAAACAGGTGCGTTTCGCAATGACCGAGGAACTTGTTCAATAACCCGTCGTACTCGCCTGCCGTACACCAGTGTAGGAAGATTACAGCTCAACAGGAAGTAACGAAACGCGTCGCCCCAGGCGAAACTGTTATTTCCACAATATACAATTCAGTTTACATTAAGTGATTACTTATAAATGTACCTATAGTTAAACATAATATATATTTCGATTAAGTATCTGGTGTTTTTCCTAATCGCATATATATTTGAGGGAAACGTAGCTTTTCGATTTGAGCTTAACACAAGGTATTAATCTTTAACGTCCCTATTAAAGAGAGTAAACGTTACACAACTGCCCAAAATTGAAAAAAGTGCATTAAGAGAAATGTCAGAACTGTCTTTTTCAAAAATATTTTAGTAAGCAAATGTCAATATTTCATTCATTTGACACTATTTCAGTCAGGTAATAAAGCCATTACACAACTCAGTTAGGTAATGAAGCCATTACATAACTGGGTGGGGTAAGGAGCTTCATACCTAACGGAAGTAGTGTCAAATGAGTGACGTAATGAGTTACTTCTTCTACTGGGGTAGATAAATGATATTAGAATATCTGAATTATAGGAGAACACTCAGGAATGTAAGAATGACTTATGAACCTTGAACGGTGCAGATCATGATAAATGTACTAACAAATTGTAGAGTTGGTTCACTCTACACTGGATTAATACAAAATATAACACTTGAGCAAACAAAAGTGGAATCAAGCTTGGCTTTGAAAATTGAAACATGTCGATTATTAATTCACACTATGTTAATGTTTTACAATGAAATACACATACATAACCTAACCATTGCATAACTGTCACGTCAAAGTGTGAAAATTAACATAAAAACCAACCCTTAAGTAATGTTACACCTGCTACATTAATAATTACGTATTAAGTTATAAGAACTGCATGTGTAATTTAAAATTTGATAATTTAAACACTTGACACTTCTACTATTATAATAACTGTCATATTTAAATCAAAAAACATCAGAAGTAATATAGCACATGACTTAATGTTTTCAAAGCCCAAGGCCTGATTTCGTTTTCATTTAATCATATGTTATATACTACAGCAATTACCCAGGAGTTGCAAACTAACTAGGTGAAGGTAAAATTTTGCCAAGAAGAAAACCCCTATTCTAAACTTTTCAGTTGCCATGGCGGATCTATAGTATGGGAAATGGCGACGAGCGGGATATCTCGTAAGAATCAAAAAGGGTAAATGAACGAAAAAGCTAATCCAATGGAACATGAGATTGAAAATAGACTGTAAGAACGCGCAGGACATAGATGGATAGAAAAAGTCAAAAACGTAGCTGGTATAAGGTGACCATTAGACTGTCCACGACAAGAAATAGTGACAAAACATAGAAGATGCCTATGTTCAAAGGTTGACGGATAGAAGCTAAATGGAGAAGCAACTAGACAAAATGACACAGGGCGTAAAAGCAAAACCTATTTACAAATATTATTTAAAAATGTAACAAACAAATATTTCCCTTACCAAAAAAGCTAAAACCCATAAAAATTCTAGTTCTAGTGACTAGGATACATCGATGCGCAAAGTCAGTTTCGTTTAGGTCAAAGTACTACTAAGAGTAGGTTACATTTGCCGTCAATAGTATCTGTCGGTTATAGAAAAATCTATTTCATTCATATTTTTAAAAGGGGCAGTTGATTCATTCAAATTGATAGCTTGTTAAGAATTACTTTTTTACAGTGAAATGTTTGTATGACAACAATTGAAATGAACAGCGTACTTACAGGAACAGGAAGTACATCCTGTTTTAAAGTATTATATTCTGATGCAGATAAGCCAGTTAATGTTAGGTTTTAATGGCAAAAAAATTTAAAATACCATTGTGTAGCACAGAATGTTACAGATGTTTGTTATTTTCTAAAGTGGAAAGCTGACAGTGTACTTCGTGCAACGTTTTCTCATTATTTAACTAGGAAAAATGGATCAAAAATTATTTTGGGTCTTCGTAATTATTATTCATGCAACTTTTTATGGTGTAAGTATCGTATTTTAATACCACAGCAGTATTTCGCAGCTTTTAGAAGTTTACATATTTAAATCGCTTTCACCTATTGATTTTATTATTTATATTTAAACTATATTTTTTATTATTTCGGATACAGTATCCATAGCAGATAAAAAATGCTTTTCGTAAATTATATATTAGAAGATTCGCATAAAAATCCAGAACATTTTTCTCGTAGAATTGGTTTGTAACTGTCATTGCTTTTCGCACTTTAATTATTTTTCATAGATTACTCAATTTTTGAATATTTTATAGCAGAGATATCTTTCTTACCTTTTTATTTGTAAAAATTATATCGTTTATCAGTGTCACTGCTAATTTTAATTTAAAAACATACAGCTTTCTATAAACAAACAAGAAAAAAAATAATTTAAAAATTAAGCAAGTGCCTTTGTTAAGCTTAGTATCATGCTAAAAATGTCATCTTTTCACTGTCTATTTAGTTAAGATAAAACTAGAAAAAGACGATAAAATAAAGTAAACATTTAAATATTAGAAAGCACATTGGTATTTACTGATTGGCGGTGAAAAATGTGAAGATATGCAATCAAATGAGTTAGAATACAGTTTATGGACTTTGTATACGTTAAACAGAAATAGACTAAAATGCGATTAAACTGTAGTACCCCAGAATCAAGGTGTCTTGTTTTTAGATAGGATATTCTATTTTAAGCCATATACATTATTGTGTGAAGCCGCCTAGCGCAGTTAGTTAGGCGTTACGCTTGCATTAAGCAAGTCCTCGGTTCGAATCCCGGGGGGGCCGACATTTTTCGGCAGCCTTGGCGATTGGAATAGCGCTTGGTGAGACCATTCACAGCTGGGCACCAAATTAACTGTGTTCTACTAAGAACCACAGACCTAAGAGATAGAGCAACAAGGTTAACACATCATCATGACACACATCTCACACAATGGTTGCTGTGCAAGCACAAAAGCATTCCGAATTCGGAGCAAGTTGAGCATTGTATCGCCAGATGCAAGATTAAATGAGGTTATCGATAATACATACAGTACATACATATATTGTTGTGATATGCCCCATCGGTTAATGTAATATTATTAATTGATTTTTGTGGTAATTAATTAACTCTACTCATAAAGGGTTGGGTTGTTACATCCTGCCAATTTATTATTTTTATGTCTAAAATTCTTTGGCAATATGTATATTGACCTTTTTATAAATTGTTCTAATTTTTATTAAATGCAATCGTTCCTACACTGCTTATTTAACTAATGGGACCACTTTGTACAGAATTTTTGAATTGATGGAAAAACTCAAATGTGAAATTATGGCAACCTAACCGCACATTTCATAGAAAAAGACAAATCAAAGTTGGATTAATTTTAAAACAATTACGTCTACTATTATGTAACGTTGCGTTGCCTAAATGATATTGTCATAATTTGAATTTGCAATTTTAAAAACTAGCATTAACCTTGAAATAATTTAAATTTAAAACTATATTAAAAATAGCTTTAGTCTTGACTTCAGTATGAAAATGTAATCATAGTAGGTCTTGACTGTATAATAACAAAGTAAGAACAACGTACATAAAAACAATTGGGAAGAGCCAGAAGCGAAGCTTGTGTGTGTTTCTTTGGCTTCCCACAAAAATCCCATTAAAATATAATAAATACCTATTTATCCAATTACAAGGTGTTTCCACATTATTAGAGTGTCGTGGTTAGACTGCAGAGGTGTTGCCTCGATTCATGGCGCCTCTGCAGATGGTAAAAGTTTAGATAAGTGTCTAAGCAAATAAACGCTACTTTAAAACGAAACACTAAAGGGACGCTACCGGAAATAGAACCCCCCAAAGGACGCCACAGAAAATTTACTGTTTTAAATGTAAGGATAAATGGTTTTTTAACCTTGATATTCTGCTCTGCAATGGATAGTAGACCTACACCGGCACCTCAGCAGGTCCCGCGATGGATGGGCCCCTTTATTCTCAGTCCTGCAACTCGCCAAACCGATGCTTGTAGCTCGATCCTGCTCTCAGCTCAAAACTCAAGTCCTTTGCCTACAGCTAGGGCTCCACTGCAATGCACAATAAATGCTCCTACCCCAGGCTTAAATTGTGTTAATCACAATATCTATTTCTGTCTAACGCATACAAAGCCCATAAACTGTACTCTAGCTCATTTGACTGCCTATGTTCACATTATCGATCACAAATCTGTATAATACACAAAATATTTAGTTTAAAATAAACAAAACGTGCAACTTCTACGTGGAATATATGTTGCATTGAAAATTCGATTTAAAAATATCAACTGCTTTAAAATTGGAAATATGTATTTCCATCAACATTTTGTTTGATAATACGATTTCTACTTTTTTAATGTTCTTTAAACCTATAATTGCTCTGCAGGAAGTGTCAGCCCAATTTCATGCGAATTTTTGGGTAAAAAGTGTCGCTGTATGTGAAACAAACGGAGTTGTAAAATTCTTTTGGAGTGTTAGCACTCAAAATAAAAATCAGTATTTGGATTTTAACCTGTCGTCCCCAATTGCACTGGATAATAAAATTGGTGTAAGAACTAGATGAAAACAGATGAACTAGATTTAATTTCGAATAACGTTGCAGATAGTGACGGACATTGAAGTTCTGGTTTCAAATAACACCTACGTATCCATGTTTACGATACGCGAAAAATACTTCTGCGAGGCAGCTAACAAATACCTCGGCGAATTTTGGTACGACATAGAACGTGCTGCCCAAGTTATACCAGGAACCTGTCCCATCGCGGCGGTAATTATTATTAACATAAATTTTGTAGTTTTTAAAAACAGTTGTTTATAACCTGCCATTTCTTGTATTACCTGGGAGCGTTGACGTGCATTTGTAGATTTTACACATGACTGGTAACATAATACATTCCCAGAGGTAGATTTATTTTAGTGTCCACAACGTCCATTAAGTGATACTCATCTAACTATGACATTGGCAGTCAACACTGTGAGATCACAACAAGTGAATTTAGTCGTTTTGTGATTCCCATTATTATTCGGATACCGCATTCACCATACTACGTACAAACGTTCGCCCTTTGTTTAATTATGTTAGTACCGTTCTTTTAGGCAATTACGTTATTTCTGAAGACTAGTGATGACACAAGCAGTTATTTGATGTATGTCTACTGTTTTATCTACCTTACGCTGCTCTCAAAGCATCCTGTAGTAACACCTAGATAATTCTGAAGTTATTATTCTCAGTAATATTTTTATGCCGTGGGTTGTTAGTGATATTGTGCTATAGTTCGGAAATTGTTGTGTTGTACCCTTTTTGTGTAGAGGGATGGTTTAGATAACTCTCTAGTTTTCCCGACTGTATTACGTAAATCGCCATAATATCATCTCCTCTTGGAGTTTTCAATGTGCCCGACGTAATTTTATCAGGATCTAAAGCTTTATTCGAGTTTAAGTTGTCCATGGTTTCCTCTATTTCACATCTCAGTACGTGTGATTGTATCTGTATCTCCTGAATGTCGCTCGTGGTGAGGCTATTTTGCTTATGGAAATCGCTATACAGGGATAGTTTTTTCAAACCGAACATATCAATCTCACACACAATGAAAAAAATTATGTTTCTTCAAATCTAATATATGTTACCAAAGAGACCATTAAGGATCTCTAGGTAACCACCACTGTCACTTAGCAACCCAATTGTTAGTTTTTTCTTATGTTTGGTATGAAAACACTCTCAGTGCATAGGCATCTTCTCCATCTCTTTAGCACGTGTTCTTTTTCCCGTCGAATTTTCCGTCGATGTCTTTATTGCAATTACCTTTTGTTTTAATTTCTTGATCGCCCCTCTCACATTTTGAATTTTGTATTTTCGAGTTCTGATTTTTTCTATTTCTTCACATACAGTTTTAATATAATTGTTCTTGCACTGACAGCATCTCCTATGAATTTTTGCATTTACCTTAATGTATTGTTCATCTTTTTTAGGTGGGCAGTTCTTTGTTATTGTGGTAGCTAAGGTTCTTAGTTGTGTCCTGTTTTATCGTTTGTGTGTTCTGTTTTAATATTTTTATTTTGGTTTTGTGCTTGTCAATTATACCTTTAGTTGTGGTGCACTTGTTTTGCAGTTTTCTTAGAGTTTTAAGTTCTACACCTAAGGCAGTAATTAGTGGTGCCATTCACGTTCTAGGCTTCAATAAGCTCTGGAAGTTAACTTGATATCGAATATTTCCAACCGAATCTAACCATCGTTTGATTTCTGTGCTGATTAATAGAAATTTATGAGTTGGTAGAATGCGTTTGAAATGTTGAAGTTATTTTCCTGACGAAACTATAACCGATGTGACACTAATACGGTACTTTCCAACTACATCTTCTGGATGGTTTGTATCCATTGTGTAGCCACTTTCGCATTCTTGATAATTCCTATATACAGTGTGATACAGAAAAAGGGCCGCTTTTGAATTATGTTATTTTTCAAAAAACTGTTTATACCATTTGAACTGGCTGTAATTCCAATAATGTTTCCTCTATATACATCTGATTTAACAATTACTGACACCATGTAAAAAACAATGAAACCCATGAGCTTAGTGTAGATCAGTAAAGTAAAATCAGTCATTATTGGCGTATTACTACATAGCTCTGTAGTTCACGACCAATTGACTGTCACTAGGCCATTTATAACGCAGCGATAAGCAAGCGCGTTCATAGAAGAGCCATTAAAACGTCTAACTGGCATGTTCTTTCTTTTTGCGAATTAATGAAGTTAAAGATATTTTTACTTATTTTGTTCATATTTTTGAACGCTTTCTATATTTAAGGAAGTTAAACTATTTTCATCTGCAACTTCTTTATTTACAATTAAATTTAAAAAATGGAAAGCTATTGTACTTTAAGTAAGGCCACCTATGTGGTGGGTTCAAAAACTAATCATCGATATATGTTGAATATTTCAGCCATAGAATGTTTAATGCATACAATTAAAAACTTTTTTGTTTCATATTATTCTGCCATTGAAGAGACTATATTCAGCAATGATTCTATTCTAAACTTAGGGTACTAAGTACGAGTTAACTGTTGTTAGAAACAAAAACTCGGTATTTTTAGACTTGGTCGGAAAGTGTCCTTCTCCCACAATGATGTGTCATTATTTTACTCAACTCCTAGGGAATTTATTCCTGCTAGAAGCAACGCACCTCTTCTGGTGTCAAATAAAAATTAACATTTAACTTTGTGATTTCCTAATTAGGTAATTCTAAATTTGGTTTTGCAAAATAGATATATTACCTAAAACTCTAGGTGGTAGTATTATTTTTTATTAAATAAAAAAAATAAAAAATTTAAAAAGATAAAAAAGAATACCTGCATTAACACAACCAACTTATTTTCTTTCAGGGTAGATACCATGCTCATCACGTTTTGCTGAATTTTAATAAAATGTCTCTCCAGACGTTTCCATTTGGAACGCTCAAACTGACGGTTAAAGCACTTGATAAGAGAAACCGACAAATTGTGGTCTGTTTAGTAACAATAGTTGAAAATAGATCATCCTGATGACAATAACTAAACAATTTCCCAAGGAACACGTTTTATTTATAACCACTGTTTTACTGTTTGTGAAAATGCATTTTGTTTTACAATTGTTAGTTTAACAAAACTATGTACCGCTGTCTAAGTAATAAATATCTATCTTGTTACATACTTTATGTTTTTTTAATATTAGCTTTATATATGTTAATAAAACACATTTGAAATATTACCTATTCATTTATGAGGTTCATTTTCGTACAAGATCTCATAACAGCACAATAGGGAAGTTTTTCAAAACTAGTTTATTATTAATCTGGTAGATTAGCATGCATAAGTGCTTAAATTACTGTATAGCAGCAGCGCTATGATTGTATTATATAAACGTATGTTTTGACTGCCTGCGTATTACTTTCTTATGTCTTCACTTTCCCATTCATAATGCAACGATAAGTATGTCGGTTTTGTAAAGTCCCTGGCCGAGCGGTTAAGGAATCTAACTTGAAATCAATTTTTTTCTGGGACCTCAGATTCGAATCCCACCGACTGTGATATTCTTATCTATTTTGTACGCACTCGTTAATCGTTGTTCGATTTAGCAAAAGCTTGTTTGCAGTGCACTTTCTTGCTTTAAGAAGCTAAAAACATTTTCTCCCATGTTCTTTTATTCTTTATTTATAATTAAATTTGCAAGATCCAAAATTTATGTTAAATAGAATAAGGCCACCTACGTAGTTATTTAAAAAGCTAGTACATATTACATATGTAGCTGGGTTGCTTAAGATCAGAAAAAATGTGTACTCTAATTCTGATAATACTGAAACAGTAAAAGGAAACAGTTGATAATGCAAATTGTATCAATTTTTAAATAAAAACGTTACCGGCAAACTTTGTGATGCAACTCCCTTAAACGCACCGCACTTGCATTGCCCCTTTTTGTTTCTTAACATTTATCCTGTATCTGTAGGGTGACATTTTTGTTAACGGTATAGCTTGGGCTATGTGCAAATGATTACTTTTATCTGTTTCTCAGCTAAAGCATTTTTTTAAATTCTTTCAATGTGCCCACCCTGTAAATGTTGAGTCCAAAATATGCCCTTTTTGTCAAGGGTAAAAACATGAGCTATGTGCAAACTATTACTCTTATTTAACTAAGAGTTCTTAAGTTAAGGCAAAAATAGTCAGAATTTTATTTTTTTTCATGTGCTTACCTTATATATAGTTTTATGACAGGCATACAATCCGCGTGAAAAATATCGTCTCCCTCCAACAAATAGTTTTTAAGTTATAAGGTAGCTAGACAGTCAGACAGACAAACAGGCAGACAGACTGACAGACGGACAGCCAGACAGACAAAGAGACGGAACTGATAAAATCTGCTTTTCGTCATCTAGGGACCCTGACACGTGAAAATCTCAAGAAATCTCCAAAGAGGATTTTTTCCCGATTGCAATACTTGCTTCGACATTTAACGGGGCAAGAAAAAAATTAATAAGGAGAGTAAGCTGCATCACTACATTGTTGTATATTTTTCAACTAAATAACGAAGAGGTTATCTAAATACTTAGAAATGAGAGAGATAGAAGAGAGATCGAGATCGAAGAAATAAAAAACAATTCAATGCAGGCTTTTTCTGTGAAGTCGTCGATTTACGAAATAATGAATTTATTCCTTTCGTTTGCACCATACTGTATATTTCCTATGAATAATATCTTTAAGTCGTACTTAATCGAAGAATAGAACGGTGGTTTGTTGTATTCCAGCGATGTATCTACTATTCATCTTAAAATGAATACTGCATCTGTACAAGAACTTCCGGAACGAAAACCTTGCTGTTACTCGGCTAAAGATATTAGTGAATTTAGTTTGTTGCATGAAATTGTGGCAGTTAGTTTCAAAGTTGTACCAAGATGATTAATTCTATGGTAATATTGGATTCTTTTAGATTTACTGTCTTAAACAGTACCATAGTATACCGGGTGACAATGAGAACAGGGCCATGCTTATATCTTTGTGATTTGTGAATAGATTTAGATAAAAATTTTTACGGAGATACTAGAGATAATTTCTGATTGACCGATAAATATAGTCAAAATGGCCAGCTTTCGGCTTCACCGGAAATGATGCCAACTTTGATTTTTTAAATGTATCACCCTGTATATTTTATGTTTTTCGGAATCTACAAGTTAAATTACATAAACTAGTGTCGCCAAATTTCCATTTTTTCAAACAAAAAAATTTTTTTTTAACTTTTATTTTTTACTATAGAAGGCTGTGCCTTTGAAAAATATGTTCTAATTAACTTTAACAACTAATAATAATAGCTATTTTATCAATGAAGTCAATAACAAACCCTTAATAACAGAACAAAATTTGCTAAACACGTTTTTTAAGAAAAAGTCACTTTTTTTAAATGGCACCTACCAAGGGCCATCTTTCCATTAAACAGAAAATTTAATTACCTATCTAACGATATGCATCATGCACTACTTTATCTTTATCTAAAATTGAAGAATAATTAATTAATTAATTTCTTTAATATTTCTGTGTAATACCTAAGTAAATTCGGCAGCACTGTTGTATGTAATTTGAGTCGTAGATTGCAAAAAACATAAAATATATAAGATAATCCATTTAAAAAATCAAAGTTGGTGTTATTTCCGGTGAAACCGGAAGTCGACCATTTTGTTTATACTTGTATGGCAATACAAAATGATGTCTAGTATCCTTGTATCAAATTTCATCCAAATTCATTCATAAGTAACGGAGATAGAGGCATGGCCCTGGTCTCATTGTCACCCGGTATACAGTGTGTCCAAGATAAGGAGGGCCAGTATGGGGATCTGGGTAATTGTAAGAGATACAAATTTGGTTAAATGGGAAGAAAGTTGCGCAATTAAAGGACTAATAAAATGACGCTTAGAAGTCCTTGATATAATTATTCGTTTTTGAATTATCTCAAAAAGACCGAATTTTTTATTTTATTATTCTCTGGCGTTAATATTAAAGTTAGTGCTAAACTGATTAAACTTCTTTATAGCAACTTTTAGTAGACTTAATGATTACTTTATCGGTTTTTTATCCGACGTTTCGTCTTCGAGAAACCAACATCAACTTCATTTTTTTAAATACGGTTCTGGTTTTTTTATGCCAAATTTGGGAAGCCCTTCTTATTCTGAATTCAACAATGTACCACCTATTATAGTTTAATTACGTTTCGAGCTTTTTTTGATCATCATCAGCAAAATTTTTAAGATACGGACCTGCATTTCTCATAATTTTGTAAAAATAAGTTCATACAGTGAGTTAGGCGTTTTTAGGTTCCGTTAAAATATTGAAATGCGTATCATAATATCATAATTCTGATACATTAATTTAATAGCCAACCAATAACTATTAACAATAAACAACAAATAAATGAACAAAAGATAGACAGAGCGAATAATAAAACGAACACCGAAACAATTTAATAGGTATTAAATTTACAGAAGGTATTCAAAAAGGTTGCCATAGTTCTTTAAGCATAAATAACATATTCTAACTGTAAAATCTAAAACATTATTCAGCAATACTGGCGTTATGCTTTGAAAGGCTTGAAGAACCAACCTTGTAAGTTCTTCTTCTGTTTCAAAGTTTCAAAACTTTGAATACCTATTACAGAGTTGTTCACTCAACGCTATTACCTACTTCGTTTCGATGCTCATTTTGTTATTCTTTCTGTCTATCTTTTCTTCATTTATTTGTTGTTTATTGTTAATAGTTATTGGTTGGTTATTAAATTAATGTATCAGAATTATGACATTATGATGTGCGTTTCAATATTTTAACGGCATGTAAAAAGGCCTAACTTACTGTATGAACTTATTTTTATAAAATTATCAGAAATGCAGGTCCGTATCTTAAAAATTCTCTGATGATGATAAAAAAAAGCTCGAAACGTAATTAAACCATAATATGTGGTACATTTTTGAATTAAAAATAAAAAGGGATTCACAAATTTGGCATCAAAAAACCAGGACCGTATTTAAAAAAATGAAGTTGATGATGGTTTCTCAAAGACGAAACGTCGGATAAAAAATTTAATAAAGCAATCATTAAGTCCACTAAAAGTTACTATAAAGAATTTTAATTGGTTTCGCTCTAACTTTAATATTAACGCCAGAAAAAAATAAAATAGAAAATCCAAAAATTTGGTTTTCTTGAGATAATTCAAAAGCGAAAAATCATATCAAGGACTTCTAGGCGTCATTTTGTTAGTCCTTTAATTGCGCAACTTTCATCCCAATTTGTATCTATTACAATTACCGAGATCTCCATACTGGAGCTCCTTATCTTGGACACACTGTATAGCTTGTTTTCCCACAATTTGGTGTTCTATGATAGGATATGGTTTTTGAATTAATTTTGTAAGAAGTTTTGAAATAGCCTGTTTTCCAAAATTTTTAATATGTTTAATAGTTCATTGGGAATTCCATCTTTACCTGGTGGTTTTCCGTTCTTTAAAGTGTTTAATGCATTTTCTACCACAAGTTACTCTATAGTTACATGGCAGTTCTCATTCATCGTTACTTTAGTTAATCAGTTTCCTCTTTTGTTTGGGCAGTAATTTATTAGTCTCTATACGTTGTGTTCTCTAATACTCTAATCATTTAACCACTGAATCCATATAGCGGTGTTGGAGGCGAAATGTTCAGAAATCGCTTGGCAAATATTAATTCATCTCGTCATATATACCGGGTGGCCATAAATATCTGAGATCCCGGTAGCCATGAAATTAGCTACTTATAAATGTTGGTTAGCATTATATTTCAATTACGATAAGTGTTGGTACCTATGTAATATAATAAAATGCAATAAGAGGAGGGGAATGTGCCCCGGATTCTGCAGTTTAGCCTACGACTCGATTATAAAAATCTCCTGTTCTAACTCCATTACTTATTGCAATCTGTAATAATTTTTGACAGATGGGAATTTTAGTTGTGATGACATTAATGACATTTAGTTTAGTTGGATTCATCACTTTAATAAAGCGGTATTGATTCCAAAGGTAATGTGATATCAGATATTTATGGCCACCCGGTACCTTGCACATTTCCAAAAATTTTTAGAGACTATTTCAAACGATCTTTTGATAATTATAGTTTTTTAAGCACACACTAATTAAAATTTATAGTTTTCGTAAATTAAACACAAAATATTCTGTAATCATTGTTGTTAGAATAGAGAAGCTATAAAGCAACACCCCCTACAATAATATAAGCAAGTCAGTGGGCTACGTATTCATTATAACACATTCGAGGTGTAGAACCATTATTATAATACAAGCAATCCAGTGAGACAAATGTCTCATTTAAAAAAACAAAAAAGACCGTTTTTCAAATAGAACGCTTATTAAATAAAAACTGTACCCAGACCTGGAAGGTGTCAAAGTGGTTGCCTAACCGATCGACGTTTTAAGGCGCAGAGGGTTGCAGCACCGTTTGGCTACTGAAACATTTTTATTTAATACGCGTTCTATTTGAAAAACGGTCTTTTTTTGTGATTTCTCGAAAACCGGAAGTGTCACGTGACTGAAATTCGGGTCCTGAGCTGACATGACCATTCCAAACATATAACTTTAATAAACTTTTTTCTCTATCTCTTACGGTTTGGCTGCTGAAACAGCGTCCCGGACGGACGGACGGACGGACAGACAAGTCTATTAGATAAAGGATATTTGTTTATTTAGAAAAGAAAGCTATTGTATTAGACCATTGCAAAAGTGAGAAATGATATCCCAATTACGCTTTAAATAAAACCTTGAACAGTTGTGATTGTAATACATGATACTCTGACACTCAAAAGTGTGATTATAATTGTTGATTTTTTTAGTTTTGATGCGGTGTAAAACATTGACAATGAATTGCATTTCATATGATGGCAATTTATAACTGCACGTAAAAATTTTCAAATTGTAGACAGAGTAGTTATTTGAGTTTTTCCCTGCTATAGAAGGTTATAAACTATATTTTATATACTTGAAAATAATGGCACATGGAAAATAAACATTCAGAATCTCTAGCTTGCAATTTCTTAAGAGTGCGCTTTTTACTAAGAACTATTTGGTTTTGTCAAGCTATTTCGGTGGAAAAATTCTTTGCGAAATAACTTGCATAAAGCATGATTAACCCTCTAAATATAAATTACCTTGAAACTCATATTTGAAATTACAGCCATTCATTACCTATCTAGCGATCTTTCCATTGACTTCACAATACGTACCTGAGGCTAATGAGTCCGAACTGTCCATAAAATGTCATCATTTCCTGCACTCGTTTTGTTTTCAAATTTACATCAGCTCCCAGCTACAAATGGATGTTGTAATTTGTCGGATATATATGTCTGCTATAATGCTGATTTTTTCTACTATGCTGCCAGTTGTAGTTTGGCCAATTATTTTTCATGTAAGTACACTTAGTACTCCAGTAGATGAGGTCAAAAATAAAAAAAAAATCTTCAGATTTAAACCTTTTTATTTAATACGCTGTCGGTATTTAGATTGCTTTTGAAGTCTTTTTGTTTTTAATAAACTGAATTTTTAAGACTTTACAATAGTATTTTAAAAGAAAAATTAAAGCTTTAATAGTTATTTGTTATACTAGACGATAAAATGTTATTTTATCGACAAGCGAAGAATTCTAATTTTTGAGCAACGGAGGAGCAAGTAAATTAATTTCGTGAGTCGATAATGAATTTTATCCTCTAGTATAACATTAAATTTTTTTCTATACAAGTACTTTAACAATTAAAAAAAATAATGAAAGTCAATCACATTTTAAAATCTCAGTAGCTAGATTGAGTTGTAATATTTAATTTAAATAGAAATTTAAAAATTAAGGTACTTTATCTACCCTTGATGTTAAAGTGCTACTTTGTTTACCCTTGCTGTTAAACTAACACTTGGTCTTTTGTTTTGAGTCGATTAAAGCACACTTTAACATTTGCTATAGAAAAAACGTTATTTTTATGCAACGAAATTTTAACAGGAGGCTGCTGCCCAATCTCGTACCAACTTTATAATAAAAGTTTTTGAAATATGCGTTTCGGACAGTCCACTAAAGTTTACTGGAAACATAACTAAGATCGGCACTGATCAATTCTTGGATTTCGACTTAAAAGCGCCTATGCCCTTGGATGAGAATATCGGTGTAAGTTACATATGGACTAAGGAAGAAATATTACAGCAAGAGCAACGTTTGTTAACGTTTTTTGATTTGACAGCTGGTTGCTAATATTGAAAGTGTACTGCGCAACAAAACCTACGTTCATGTATTTACAATACGGGAGAAAAACTTGTGCCAAGCCATGAACAAATACATGGGGAGTTTTGGTACGACATTCAGCGTGCTATTCGAATGACTCCGAGAGTTTGTCCAATACCTGCAGTAATTATTTTTTTATATTCTCAAAGATCTGTTGTAAAACTGCTCACCAATTATATTTCCTTTCAGGGTAGATACCGCGCGAACCACTACTTGCTGGATTTTAAAAGGATCACCTTGCAAACGTTTCCGTTCGGGGTGCTTAGATTTACGATTAAAGCAGTCGATAAACGGAACAAAAATGTGATTTTTTGTGTAGTAACTGAAGCTGAAAATCCGCCCTTTTAGAAAACTATTGTGTTACCAATTACAAATTGTGCATATCTTCTGCAGATTTAAAGAAAATCGTGTTGTAAATTTCTCAGCCCAGTTAATGGATCTATAAATTAGTTTATATTGCATCATGTTCAGGGGAATAATTTCGAAATATGTATAACATGTGCATATAACGAATTATCGTTTGGTAATAGTGATTTGTACAGTGCGAGGCATTTACTACACAAAAAGTCTTTAAATAAATATTTAGATGCTTTTAAACTGTAATGCTTAAAGAGTTATATTATAAACAAGATTTTGTAATAGATATTTGTCTTCATTGGTGTTATAGACTATTAAACAAATTAATTTCAGTATCATTAAAAGCGGCGGTAATAAATATTTTCGCACTCAGTGTAATATATTAATGTATTAATATAAATAGTGCGGTAATTGATATTACCACACCGAGTGCGGTAATATAATCTATAACCGCACTTTTTGCGGTAATATTCATTACCGCACATCGAAATTTAACTCAGTATATTTGTGTTGGTTTTATAATTGCTGACATTCGACTGGTTAAACCAGGTTTAGGCAGTATTTAAAAGCAAAACTTACCTGTGGCCAGCTGCGTCTCGGGTATGTAATTTTTGTATCTCTAAATTATTCCAAGCCTGTTTCCCTTTTGAATTGGTGGACACCATCTGGAATATGATTACTTTGGAGTTATATTCAATAGATCGGCAAGTTATACGTGCGACAAGCATTCGGAACTGTTTTTTCGCCTGTTCCCGCATGTGACTACACTCAACACCTGGAGAAAAGCCTACGTTACTCATATCTGGCAGATCTTCTACAACCCTAGACTGCTGGGCCTTCTTCTAGATGTGCAAAGTCAGATAACTGCGCCCATTCAATGTAAATGATCTATTCGTGGCAACTCCTAGAACCTAAAAGACATTGGTAATTGCTGGGCCTTAAGTATGAAATTAAATCACTTACCGTTTGTTACTAAAATTCGTGTAGATTTTTACTAGAGATCTGCTGTCATTTGTTTTTTACCTCTCTAGGCCTGATAGCAAACGAGTGTTAACCATTGTTTGCGAAAAGTATCAAAACCTTTTCGTGTGCTTGCTAACGTTCTTATACCGCTATTTGTGGTATGTAACAATTCGTACGTATGGGCCTATCAGCAAGAATTCGGATTATTAACGTAAGCAATATTACAGATGAAATTAGGTCTTATGTACATCGTTATTGCAATAAACCACTAGTGGTTAAACGGTTTGCTATTTAAGAGTATTACAAACGTAATTACTTCAGCCATTTTTTAATATTTAATTTGTTTTATTTCTTCTTCCCAGAAAAGCATGCACGTACATAAACAACTGCACCTTCACAACAAATAAAACAATATAAAACGTTCTACAATTATACATTAAAATTACAGCAATTTTCGCTTTTTATTTGTTTACTTTTGGGAAATGTTGCGTGGTTCTGGGATTTACACCAACAACAGTAGATCTTTTGGTTTGGCCCCCCTCGAAGCAGTGGCGATCCCGGACAACCCACCCCATTTTATCCAGGATCTAATTGGCAAAACTTTGCTTCACTTCATAACAATTTCTGAACGACAGTGTTTTGCTTCCATACACATTTATTGTACAGAACGATCAAAAATGAAATCGATCGCGACCATGAACTATATGCCCACTGTCTACGCTGCACTTTATAGCGCTACATTTGAACTACAATGAACTGTATTATTAGTTCATGTAAATGTAATTCAGTCTAATAAGCTACACCATTATGCAATAGTTATTTACTGCACAAGTGGGATAAGTGCATCATTAATATATACGTGTGTGTAAGTTACAAACGAGTGCATAGCACGAGTTATGTAAGTACACAAGTATATTAATGATGCATTATCAAACATGTATTGTACAGAATTTTATCTACAACTGCCTAAAATTGAGAAAAGTGCATTCAGAGAAATGTCAGATCTGTCATTTTCAAAAATATTTTAGTAGGCAAATGTCATTATGCCATTCATTTTACACTATTTCAGTTAGGTAATAAAGCCATTACACCACTCTGTTAGGTAATGAAGCCATTACATAACTGAGTGGTGTAATGAGCTTCATTACCTAACGGAAATAGTGCCAAAGGAGTGACGTAATGAGTTACTTATCCCACTAGAGTAGATAAAAATATATATTGAAACCAAACCTGACTACTGCTAGCGCAAGCACTTTACCCGCCAGCCACACGCTCTCAGTTTTCGTTTTCTTGTTTCTCAATATTCTTGAAATGTACAAAGAATGCAACGTTTAGAGGTCGTAAGAAATATGTTGCACTGAGTTCTAAAACTTGCAGTTTTTGTTCTCGTTCGGAGATATGGCAGCTAATCTGTCAAACCAGGCTTCGTGTACGGCTTCTTGAACTCAACCACTTTTGGTCCTGTTATTAACAGGATCATCAGGATCATTTACCGTCCAGATACTGTGCTCTATATGTAGACAATATATGGCGGTAAAACGGCACAGTGACGGCCACCATTATCGGTGTCCAATATTCTATTAACATATGTTGCTCCATTTTTGCAAATTACTTTGGCTTTAATTACGCCATTTGAAAGATTTGTCTCATCGTAATTTACGATGTGGGATGGTAGAACATTTTCTAGAGTTTTTAAAAATTTAGCAAAATAATCTTTAATAATATGAAAACTCGATATCATTCGCTATTCTGATATACACGTTCACTTCAAGTAAATTTTCTTGAAAAGCAAATAGAACCAATCTACACCAGGCATGTTGTCCTTGAAGCAGTTTTCTCTTTAGTATCAAAAAACGAATAAACACATATCGATTTCACGAAATGGTCACGCTCATTCTCCATCCTTTTGAACGCCTAGTAAAGCACTGAGTTATTTTTTTTTTCAGGTAAATTTGTAGGGCCGCCAGAAGGTAAGAAATGGATTTCTTTTGTTTTCTTACAGACGGTGACAATCCGAATCCTGTATATATCAGCAACCCTTCTATGCGTCATTCTCATCTTTAACATCTCTCAACGACTTCTCCAATGTAGATACAGAATTATTTCTACGTTCTACACCTAGCCACTTTCTATAGAGTTATCCTGCCGTAAGTGGAATTGTTTGTATAAGTATTGCTGCGAGCTGCCATTTTGTAGACCGTAATCAAAGAATCTGAAATCAGTATAATTATGACACATTAGTGTATTATGGAATATAAAACATTAGTGTATTATAAACCTCGCAATACATCTGAAGTCAGTACAATAATTACGCTATCATAATATATGGGTTGTGATTAAAAGTATTTTATCTACGACCACTACTAAAAGTAGGCCTTTTAGCACTAGCTTGTTTCACTAAAAGTGACGTTTTATAGTTTAGCGTGGTTAAAGAAATCAGCTGTTTACTTTAAGCGCATCTGTGGTATAAAGTGAAGTGAGGTTATAAAACTACTATTTCGAACTGGAAGTGAAGTTGTAAAGTTATTCTAGTTACTTCTTGCGTTACAGGTAAAGTGTTTTTGAAATAATTAAAGCGTTATGTAATGAATACAGTCAGATGTGGAGTATTAATAATTACCTTTCGTAACTGACCTTGACAGTATTGGCTTCGCAAACATTTGCCCGGGCGCTAAGGCCTACTGTTCATTATGACATAAATTAGAAGTGTCGTAGATTCAAACCTTTGTTAAATCGATATTTATGGATTAATAACAGTAAAATTAAGATCGTAGATAAAATATTGTATGCACCAGACATGTTATAAAACTCAGCCTTCGGCTTCGTTTAATAATTTTCATGTCTCGTGCATAAACGTCAACTTTTAGCACTTGTTGCATAAATAGCTATTATACGTAGAAACCATTGCTCATATTGTTACTGTTTAAAGTAGTTTCTTCATACACCATATACATAATAAAAACACGAATTTCTGTGAACAAATCGGAATAGGTGCATTTATATGTACTATGCAAGACAAAAAAACTGGTACAACTCTTGATAGAGATTTTAGAATAATTTGATTAGCTAAAACGAGGCTTTGAACAATTACATTTATTATATGCATAGCAACGTCTAAAAAATTTGACGGTTAAGTTAGAAGTCAGACCTAGCAACTGTATATATTAAAGCAGTCACATTCACAACAGACCATACTTACTGTACCAGTTTTTTTTGTCTTGCATAGTACCTAAAGGCAATAATATAATATATTTCCACGGATGGACGTATTACTGTTTTCTATATTAATTTATATTTTGTAGCTATTGAATAAAAATGCCTGCATAAATACTAGATACACAGTGAATTGAATAGCCAAATTTTCTGCCCTATAGTTTAATCATTAAATCTTTATTTCAAGTGCCAAACTCGGTAGAACACCAATAACTAAAATCAGATTTGGTTTTTAACACCTGGCTAATATAAAAATTCCATTATATTTCCATTACATCCAATGCAAATTTTGTTAAAATTATATTTCTGCATTATTGCAAGTGAAACTGTATTTATCTTTTCAAATAGCCTCAATTGCACTTAATACTGAATGAAACAACCAAATTGCAATCCATTTAATCAGGCAAGTCTTATCTCTTGGTACTTATTAACTTTCATGTGATAATGGAATGTTCAGTTTAGGTACCTGTGTATCACATCAAACCCACCGCTGGACTAGACAGTCTTGAAACCAAACCGCAAAGAACTTTGAACTTTGGATTACCTGAAGACCCTAGTTGGCTGCACAGCACCACCTGCAGCTCCACGGCTTCTTCCTGTGCATTCATAAATTTATTTCCATTGATCCAGGAATTAAAAGACGTCGTACTCAGTCAAATCTTCTGTCAATTGCTTCCGCTTGTACTCAACCACAAACCAACCTTTATTATCTACCGATTATGTGTTTATTTTATATTTCTTGATATAACCTTCACAACCCCTAATCCAATTAAACACCATTGAATTTGATTAGTAGGTTTCATTAAATTGCACATTAAACAGCAACTCAGCATAAAATTGTTACTTGTTAGACTTATTATTTTTACTCCCTCTTATTACTTAGTGAATCACATATTTTTGTCTTCCATTTACTTAATACTAGAATGCATTTTAATTTTTGGAAATCTGACGCTTTTTGACTGCAACACTTTATATATTTTTTTATTCAGTTCACACATTTAACCTTGCCTTCATTTACCTTCTGTCTCATTTCTTATCTACAATTAGACATTCTTTATGTAATTCGTGTGCAAGTATTTCTCATGTAATTATAATCGTGCTTTATGTGATCAATCTTACCCTATTTTTAATAATAGAAACCAGACCAACAGACTAATTGTTACACAATGTTACGTTACAATATGTACAAATTTTTAATAATTAAACAATTGGCCTAATTGAGTCTGTTGGTCTCTGCGATAAGGGTAGTATATATAGTTCGAAGGTAAAAGGACTTGAATTCCTAAAATGGTTGTAAACTTATCTAGTTTAATGCCAATTAAGTTGTTCATTCTGCAGACCCCTATCCTATTTTTACAATTGAAGGTTCCTCTGAGCAATGTGTTTACATTGCACAGATCGATGAGGTCTTGTTCATCTAATCTTCAATTTGGTTATTTGTAGGCTGCTATTACATTGACCTTGCTATTGTTTTGGAGTTGAAATTTGATTCTTATCTAAGCTATTTAGGCTTAGTTTTGGTAGTTGGCAATGACCAATATGTTTCCTAATAATGACGGCTACACCTCCGGAGGCTATGAGACCAGCTCGATCATTTCTACATAGTATGTAACCCAACATTTTAAGAGTTTCGCCTTCTATTAAGTGCGTTTCAGAAACACAGGTTATGTCAACATTGTGTCTAGAAAGGAGTCGAGTTTTACTTCTGTTGGCGTTGCAATTTATTACAATTATGTTGTGTATTGTTATTTTTCTATTTGGAGACACGATGCATTATAGATTTGTGGGCTATGTAAATTTGCTGCTAATTTTGGTAAAAAAGCTACACCCTTTATAGTTGGCGGGAAGTCCTTCTCCACAGTTTACCCGCTGTGGCTTGTTGTTAGGTTTTTTGCATTAACTCAATAAGTGTTTCCCACGCAGGGCAGTGCAAGATTGCAATAATTTCGCGTGTGGCCGTACTGCTGACATCTTTTATATTGAGGTAACTTATCGGACCTTTTTTGATATTATGCAGTGATTAAAGTTTTTTAAGTCAAAAATTTTTATAGAAATCTGCTGTGCACAAGAGCATTGGAAATTTATTTTTATTATATATTCACACAACTTTGGTGACTGGGAAACCCAGTCTTTTAGACGACAGAAATAAAAATTGTTGGTTCTCTCGGGGTCTTATTAGAAAGCATATAGTGTGCATCAGGATACATAACAGAGATATAGTTTGTTTATTTCTTCTTAAAGTATAGAACAGATTCTATACGTTTATATGTTTTGTAGTATATAAGAGGGAATGCGCATCTATCTGTCCGTTTTAAAGCTTATTTTATGTCGTTGTCTTCCTCCATACCAGGCTGACGAAGATCATCTGACTTGGTTTCAGAGGAACTTTATTCCACTGGGATTTATTCAATCGATCTAGTCAAATCATGATCACGATAAACCTATATTGATCTACCGCTAGATGAAGGCCTACCCGATTTATTTCTATCTCCCTCTTTCTGTAGCTGTTTTTATTCACTGTGGTCCTGCGCCCTTCTTTATTTCGCCCTTCCATAGACTGTCAGATACTTTCATATCATTTTTGCTTTCCTGAGATCCCTACTCTATTAGTATACGCTGCGATCATTCGTTGTTATCGGTGCAGGCTAGATGCCCTGTCCAAGTGCCCACCTCTAATTGCTCAGTGTAACACAACGCAATAAATTTGCTACTTTTGCTTATGGTCGAATCTATGTGTTCCGTTTGCGAGCACGTACTTTCCTAATATTTGGTCGGTGAAAGTAGGATCTGCGCGCATTAACGAATTAAACTGTTTTGTTCCCGAGTTGTGTGCCCACCTAAACAAAACTGTTGTAATTTTTGTCTGGTCCCAGTCTCAAAATGGATTTGGTAGAGGTAGCTTGCGTCTTGGCGTTAGTTATTAGACACCGGAAAAAAAATTAAAAAGAAGATTGATTTCCCCCAATAACCAACTAACGCTTGCTGAAGGGCTAGTTTCATAAGCTGTATGAAGATTTGAGGACGTATCCTAGAAAGTTCTTTGGCTAGCACAGAATGATAGTCACAAGTGACGGATTATTAAATAAGTTACCAAGATACAAAATTCAGAAACTGTGTCCCATGTAAAGAAAGACTATCTGTTCCACCAAGGTAAGAATCCAGCAAAGGGGAACAATTTTCATTCACTGCATTTTAAATCTATTGGGAAAGAAAGATGTTTTCAACACAACATATACACAATATCCTAAAACCAGGGTGTGATACCGGTTATGACTTACGCTGCAGAAACATGGTCTCTAATGGAAACATGCATAGAAAAACTAAGAAGACCTTAAAGAAATATAGAGCGTGCAATGTTAAGTATCAGACTACAAGATGAAATACCTAATGAAAGAATAAGAAAAATAACAAGTGTTGAAGACGCCGCTCAATGCATTGCAATTTTGAAATGACAATGGGCAGGTCATGTTATGAGAAGATAAGAAAATAGGTAAAGTAGAACAACAAAATGGAGGCTACGAACTAATAAAAGAAGCTGAGGCAGACCGCAATAAGATGGAGAAATGACATATTCAGAGATGGAGCGCTGACAATGATGATGATGATGATGATGATTGGAAATCTCAACAATACGTGAGTAATGAGAGATACTTGAGACAAATTGTGGAACTACTTGCAAGCATTTAACCTGGCGAGAAAATCGCAAAATGATTGGCTAAAAATAGTGGATAAATTTGATCAGAGAACACATTGTCCAAACTGCATAGGCGCCATCAATAGCAAGCATATTAAAATGAAGCAGCCCTCTAACACAGGTTCTCTGCACTATAAAATATGAAGCATTTAGTTTGTCTGAACATGTCTTACGTCCATATGCCAAAAGAAACCTGACTATTCAGCAACGTTTTTTTTCAATTAGTGGTTAACCAGGGCTCAGTGAATGGTCGAATGTGCATTTGGAATACTTGTTAACAAGTAAAGAATCTTTCATTGACGGACTTATGTGTCCCCTGAGTGTTGTGGTTGTATAGTCAAAGTCTGTGGTGTACTGCACATTTATATGAGAAAAAAAGATGGAGTTCAATTTGAAGATACTTTGTTTAGTTGCCCTTTAGAGGACCTTGCTACTTGGAATAATCGTGGTACAGCAACAGTCGTTTAGATTATAAAAAGGCATTATATTCTAAAATATTAGATTATAGCAAACATAATATTGAATTACTTTGTACTGTACAAAGTATTTTTATTTTGTTCAGCACTTTAATAAAATATAACATATAAATATATGATACGACATTATTCCTGACGTTCACAGATATATTTTCAAAAACAGCTGAAAAAAACGAGTGTCCGGGCGAAGTTCTGGGACAGTTTTAGTCGTCTAGTGCGCGCAGAGTAATTCAAATTGTATGTTGGAGGCAGAGCTGGGCAGATTACTTTTAAAAAGTAATTAATTACTAATTACCAATTACCGCTCAATGCAGTAATTTAATTACCAGAGATTCAATTACTCACAGGAAATAGTAATTCAATTACCAATTACTTAGTAATTGTAATTGTATAACATCAATTACTTTTTCAGTTACTTTTATTAGAAATTATTGTCATTAGTGTCGTGTCGATTCGTAATAGTAATCTAAAAATGCTTGATTTTTAAGTTTTGTTAACTATAGTAACCAACATAACATACTTTTTGCACTTCCGGGACTAAAGTTGATACTTTAGTCCCCGTAAACAGGGACTAAAGTAGATCATTTAATCCCTAGGGACTAAAGTAAAAATGATACCGTAACTATGGTAAATTTATGTACACACGAGGTTAGGTTAGGTTTTGTTTGTCATCTGACACACACTGACGTAAAACTTAACCTGCAAATCTCGAATTTGACATATACTGACAATACACTTCAGTACTGCCAACTCACTCAGGCTATCCAGGACCTGCTGCAATTCAGTTTGTAATAAATTATAATTGTCAGTTTCCAAATTGACAGATTCCAAATTTTGGAAATGTTTGATGATAATGTTCCCAAAAGTGCAAAAAATAGCGTATATACCTCGGGACTAAAGTGCCTAAATCCCTTGAGTGGTTATTGCCCTCGGGCTTCGCCCTCGAGGCAACAAACTCCACTCGCGGGATTAAATGGTGCACTTTAGTCCCTCATGATATAATATACTATTATTACTCTTGAAGGTTTTTTTGATAATTAAATCTTGTAGCTACATGCACCGTTCACCAAAACTAAAAGTTTTTAGTTTGTTTTGATATAAGATGTAAGTAAATAAATACATTCAATGATAACAAATATACAGGGTGTCCCAAGACAAAATGGGACACCAATTTCACATAAATTCCTTAGGTTATAATAAACCGACTAAACCTAATATATCTTAGTAGAAAGTCCCTTCAGTAAGAAGGTATAGAGACTTGGAAGTTCAAATTTATATTTTTTTATATTATCTTCCACATGGGTTATCACTGAAGTTGAGCTGTTAATCACGATTGTGGATTTAGTTGTCGAGGCCCATAGGGCCAAAGCAAATAAACCACATGAGGGATAAAAAGGAACTTTCAGTGCCGAGGGATGCATTGTTTTTTTAAATCGAGGAATCGCGAAATTAAAAACATTTTAAACAACTTTTGTAGGTTATGTTGACGTCGGTTGACGTTTACCTATCGCCCAGGCGCCTACAAAAAGTCGTAAAACAATGGATTACTTCACTGTCGATTTCTCGTATTTTATTTCACGATTTCGACGTTCTCCACTGCCGATTTAAAAGAAATATTTTTTCAAATATCAAGAAATGTCGAATTTCATTTTTGCTAGATTTTGTAATGGTATTAAAAAAATACCATGCTGAATATGTTATAACGGTGATTTTTTCATGTTCGTGATAAATTAATACACTCGCTTTGCATCGCTCGCTCGTAAATTAAACGTTGAAAAACTCTTACTTTTCTTAACTTGTAGAACAATCTACTATTAAATATGACTAACATGAGGCTGAATGACGAAAATATGTAACTTACCTAAGTATACAGGGTGGAGCATTGGATTTATTAATTGTTTGACAGCAAATTTCTATTTAGATTTTATAGAAAAACACTGCGTGGTGATTCAATTGGCCCAAGGTGAGCATTTTATCTTGACTCAGTTCGAAAATAGTTTTTTATACTACTAGTCTCAGAACCCACCGTTATTGGTCTATCTTTAGGTCGTGAAGTTGATTTTCTCCACCACGGGAGAGAAAGTAAAATAAACAATTTTCACCGTAGTAACTAATAAATTGCTAAGTTACCAAATATGACTATTTTAATTTTGACGTTTTAAAGAGCTGTATTGTCAGGTTGACAGTTAAAATATTTTCGAAATTTGTTGGGAATTTAGGTATTGAGCCGTTTGGTGGTGCAAAAAATAGTATATACACCAGGGTAGCGAATTGTCTTATAACCCTCGCGCTTTAGATACTTTGCGCTGTTCGCTCAGTATCTAATATGCGCTCAGGTTATAATACTGCGCTTCGCTACCGTGATGTATAATATACTATTTTGCACTACTAGTCTCAGAACGCACCGTTATTGGCCTATCTTTAGGTCGTGAAGTTAATTTTCTCCACCACGGGAGAGAAAGTAAAATAAACAATTTTCACCGTGGTAACTAATAAATTGCTAAGTTACCAAATATAACTATTTTAATTTTGACGTTTTAAAGAGCTGTATTGCCAGGTTGACAGTTAAAATATTTTCGAAATTTGTTGAAAATTTAGGTATTAAGCCGTTTGGTAGTGCAAAAAATAGTATTACACCACGGTAGCGAATCGTCTTATAACCTTCGCGCTGTAGATACGTCGCGCTGTAGATACGTCGCGCTGCGTGGTCAGTATCTAATATCCGCTCAGGTTATAATACTGCGTTTCGCTACCTTGATGTATAATATACTATTTTACCCCTTTATACGAAAGTTACATTTTCTGTCGCCTGTTAGGGTTTTCCGAAAATCTACGTTTGGTTCCTTGGTCGGTTTCCAATGGCAGTGTGAGGGAATGTAATGCATGGACTGCCGTTGCCATTAGAGACGGGAGGCAATATGATTAATAAAAAATCAACTAGCCTCCTGGTTTTCGTATTTAAATATTTTTGAATGCAGCTGAATACAAGAGATAGTCTCATCATAAAATGTAAAAGCGTTGTATGTATAACTCTGGACTAAAACGTCATTTCATCCATTGCATGATTACAATTGATTAGGTACGCTAACGCTGGAGAATTAAACTACATGCGCGGGACCGCATGATACATTTTCCTCCGTAGTAATACAAATAGCTATAAAAAATGTGTGAGCTAACTTTTGAAATTTTAAAACAAAATGTCAATTTGGTGTTGATCAGGGACTGTTGAAAGTTGACAGGTGACTGATAAACCTAGTTGAAAACGGCGGATTGAAATAAGAATTTATAAAGTACGTTTTTTTCTATAATAACTGTCAAAGTGTTACAATGTTGGTAGATATGTGATTAAAACGCTAGGAAATTTTTATACTTCGTGTTGGTAGAACTTTTTCAAAATTATGGTTGTGTCAATTTTGAATGTCAAAGTTTCTTAATTTGAACTCTTGACAAATTTCTTTTTTAACATGGAAATATCATCATCATCAATAAAATCGGATAAAAAAAAACCAAGAAATATTTTAAATGCAAAAATGAAACAAGCGATATTAAATTATGACATACTTATCTGTCAAAATGACAATCAGTTTTTTAGTGGAAAACAAAGAACTAAAATCTATGTTCCAACATTATTAAAACTAGGGACCCTGCAGAAATGCAACTTATCCCCTAGAAAGTTGACCTTGAAAATTATTATAGAAAAAAAATGTACTTTATCTACTAGCAACATGATATTGTACATTTTCGTCATAGAAACAAAATATGAAAAGCTACTTATAACTCCCAAGGGACTTGTCAAATTATTTCTCCCTCAAACTCATGGTAACAATGCAACTACAATTAACGTCTTAGCAACCATACAATGAGGCAATCCTTGACGTTACTTACATATTCTAATTATAAATGTCATTATGACATTTTGGAAATTCATACTATTTTTACGAATATGCTAGAAGATAAAATATTGTATGCATCACGGGAGATATTCATGTTCTTTACCTTCGGTTGACTTACAGATGTCAACCTCAGGGAAAAAACATATTCATATCTCCCTTAATGCATAAATATCTATTACATCAGATACAAAAAGACTTTATCTCAAGCACGTAATAATGAAGTCATTTTTACATTCAAGAGACCTTTATACCATGTGTTCAAAAATAAATTACATACGGGTTGACCATGGTAAATAAAACTAATGTCGACAGCAAGCTTTCGATATCAGCGTATAATATAAACTTAGGACAGCAACAACAGTGATGACAGTTAATGAATTCTAAGGATTGCCGTTGACGTTACTTTTATATTCCATGCCCAACCCTTATGTAATTTTTTTTTAACACGCCGTTAAGAAACGGGCAAAAATACGTATTTCATAAAATTACTGTCAACGCTCGACAATTAAATTGCTCAGGTTGCTTTCATAGTTTTACTTCAAATTTCAAAATCTTATAATACAATAATAATAATAATAATAATGGTGAGGCACTAACACCCCATGAAAGAGCTTGGCCATAAACTTCTTTAATAATACCTATTGATTTTAAGTTTAGGGCAATAAAATGTCTGCCATTACGTAAATTGGGTCATTTTGCACTGTTCTTATAAAAAACTAAATGGAATTTTGCGTAAATCATTAAGAAGCCAATATTTGAATGCCTCGTAATTAGCATGAGGGTTTTGTATGTTTGTCCGTCAACACAGCACCCTGTATAACGTAAAGAAGTAATGTTGGATGAGGTGAGCGGAATTATAAGAAAGTCACGATTTTTATAAGACACTATTCCAGATTTTTTATAATAATCGCAGCTAAAATGCTGCAGCAGTCCGTAAAAATTATGCACTATGTGCCAGTGTACAAAGCAGCATGAGCATTACAAGGCAAGAAAGTGACAAAGAATGGATAATTTACAAAATCTTCATTGCAAGCATGAAGTAAACTTATGCGGCGTTTGTATGTAAATGTAAATTGTATTAGTACCATACCCCATACTGCATTTTTGAGTCAACCAGGCATGGAATTTTGCAATTAGGTACATTTACTTTATGTGTTTTACGCTGTTTAAATGTTGTTACTTCAATTCCTCACTCAAAAACGTAAATTTTCTGGACTTAGCGCCTGTTACACTTGCATGGCAGTATAGCACTATGCTAGTACATCGTTTAAAACAAGCAAATTGAAATGAATAAAATAATTATTATGAACCAATGTCGTCTAATGAAGCTATTATAAATTATATTTTTTACCGTAGGTATTGTAATCTGTAATGTCCTTGCCGCAAATATAGTTTTAGCGTCTTGCACAATAAATATAAGTGTTACTATTACAAATTACAGATCACATCTACATACACGCACCAGAGCTCGTGCACGCGTCGTACAAATGCAAAAGTTGCTGTTATTCGACTCGTCAGAGGAAATAATAAATTACGCTTATTATTGTTCCGGGAATATCATATTGCGATTTGCTTAATTTGCAACTTAATAAGACCTCATCGTATTTTTTGCGTTCTGGAGATTTGGCACTCTATCAAGGTCAGTAATTCAGTAACTGAAATACCACAAAATATTTCAATTACAACAGGTAATTCAAATACTTGCAAAGTAATTTAAATACTTTAGAGTAATTTAATTACACAAAAGTAATTGAGTAAGTAATTGAATGTAGTAATTAATTACTTTGAAAAAGTAATTTTCAAGTACTTTTTTAACAAAAATGGCAATTCCCAATTACAATTACCGCATTTTGAAAGTAATTCAATTCCAAGGCAAATATACAAACAGGAATTTAATTAGTAATTTAATTACAAAGTAATTAATTACTGCCCAGCTTTGGTTGGAGGTGTGTCGGCCAACAGTTTAGTCGTATTCTGGTTTGTGACAAGATCCAACAGAAAAGTTCAGCAAACTGTTTTGTTAGTAATGCGCGCATCCCTATATGTTGCAACATACCTCACTCGACCGACAAAGCTGTTGGACGACAAAAAGTTCATAGTGCGCGCTAGCCCTAATTTGTCTTTCGGCGTATCGTAAGTTTTCTTACATTCATCTTTGTTAAGTTTCATACGTTTCAGAGGCGTGTGTCAGTACTAGTAGATATAATGGTTGTACACCTTCTTCTTTAATATGTTCGTGAAATCGGCTTTTAGTATGTTAGATTATTTTTCCAAGAGCTAGGTAAAAAAGCACCTGCTCCAGGCAACATGGAAGAGGAAATGATAAATAAGGCTGATAATATATAAAACACGAACTAGCAATATTAGCATTAGCATGGTACACAGTAGAGGCAACTTTAATTCATAAAGAAAGGAATATATATATTCTTTAATTATCGGCCTTTAGGTCTGCCATCTCAAATATACAAGATCTTCACAAGGTTAACTAATAAAATTGACTCGATTAACCTTACGAACAGAGTTCAGATCAATATTTAATATTTGCGATCATCTACAAACCATATCTTTAATCGAAATAGTTAATGACTACAACATCAACCTATACATAGCTTTCATAGACTACGAAAGAGAATTCGTCTTTGAAGCTATGGGCAGTATCAAACTTCTTAAGACGTTTCAGGATTGAGTAGATATGTAGCCAGATTGCGAACATTTTCCAGAAATCATGTATGGATACAAATTAATTCATACAAATTAATTTATACTCAAATACGAGTGAGATAGGGAGGTACAACACCTTTGACCCTGTACTGGAGGAAATAATTCGCTCGGGACTGGACGAAGCAATGCATAAAAACCAACGCAGTGTAGCTAAGGCACGTTAGGCCCGCAGACGCCGTCTTGTTAATCAGTAGTGATCCACAGAGGCTACAATACACTATAAATGAACCTAATACTAAATCTAAAGAAACCGATCTCAAAATGAATAAAACAAAAATAATGACTAATAGTATTAATTATTATGTTTGTTTTATTCCTTTATAGATATGTATTTCGGTCAGAACTTACACCAGAGAAGGATAATATAAAACGAAATGTTAAGTAGAATAAGTCCATTGTTTACTTCTGCAATGGAAATTTTGGAGATTTTTTCGATCCAATATTTCAAATTATTTGTTTTCCTTTTCTGATTTGTATAACATATGCAGGTACTGTTATGATCTCGTTATCTTTTATACAAAAAGATTCAACGATCGACCAAAAAATCTGTAAATAAAGAATTGATTATACGAGATTCAAGCAAATAGAACATTAAGTTTTAGTTTGATATAATTTAGTTAAATAGTGGTGATTATTGTGATAATATACCAGCATCGTCATAGTACTCTAAAGCAGTACACGTTTGTGTAATAATTCTCTACATTATTTTATATTATTTGTCTGCTGGTTATTGCTACACATTATCCTTTGTTTATCTTTACAATGTCTTTATTTCTTACACACATTTTTTTCTTGATTGCTTTGGGATCTTTATTTTCCCCTAGTGTTCTTAAAACTATTTCGGTGTTGTATCTCTGCGTATCTTTCAGAACTTTCCGTTTAATAGGTTTATTTAATGTTATTCACTGAGTTTTATTATTGACATTTAGTGTTTTCATTTCCTGCCTCTTCTTTATAAATAGATGCGTTCTGTCACGTAAATAAACAAAGCTTTTTAAATTTTTAAATGCTGAATGTTCATACAGTAACAAAAATAACAAACGCACACGCCTTCGCCAAATTATTTCAATTTCTGTTTCTGTTTTCGAGCCACTTTATTAAAAACAGTTTTTAATGAAACTATTAAATAGGAGAGCTTTTTTAATAGTAGAGAAGTATCAAGTGTATTTTCTCTTCTATAAAATGTATTTTAAAAATTTCAATTGGAAGCGCAATGAATTAAATTTAAACTTATAATAGTGCTTTAACTGAATGATTTTAATAATCGGTGCCTAAGCTACCTAGTACACATTGCTAGGCCTTATCCATAACAAACAAACAAACATATAGAGGGTGTTTCATCTTAGATAAGAGTAATGGGTGTTATGGGGTCAACTTTTAGAAGGAAACACAATGATAAAAAAACTTTGAATTACGAGCTACAGTTAAAAAATGAAAAATTTAACATTGCTGTTATACGTCACAGTTCATTTGTTTTTCCAAATATAAAAAACAAAGTAAGTATGCTTACTGCACTTTTTACGTAGATTAATATAATCTAGTCCGAATTAATAGGTCGCTTATAATTTTTGAGTTAGTATCCAAAGCTTTAAATTATATTAAAATAATGTTACATTTATTTTCCCAATTCAGCTGACTAATTTGTGTGAACATTCAGAACGACCATTCTAATAATTTTTGCCACTTTCAACTGTGTCTGTTATTCCTGTATAGCTATGTTAATGTGACACTAAAAATAAATTACATAAATACTGCCGTCCTTGATTAAATATAATAGTAACCCTTGGTTGTTTATATATAAAAAAACGATTTGGGCAATGTTTATGATCTCTAGTATGATCGCTCACGACCAACTAGAAAAATAAACCATCAGTATTCGCTGTACTAGACTTCAGTAAAAATGAAAATATATTTAACGTTCTATCTGCGATTACTTACACTAATCTACTGGCAAGTAAGTTTCAGGCAACAATTCCTCCATTTGGTAGAAGTTAGCTCTACCCAGAAAATATTTTATTGGTACTGATTTGAAATATAATGTAAAAATTCCACGTATTCCTTTACCAGAAAGCTGAAGCGCAACTACAATCTGATATTTTCATAAACAGTTTTGGCCTATGCGAGTCTGATGGTTCCACTAATTTTAAAGGTAACATTACAACCGAAAACCGTAAGCAATATTTAGATTTCAGCATACATTTACCAACACCATGGGATGACAATATTGGGGTAAGCGTTACGTTAACTTGGATTCAGCAAAACTTAATATCTTAGTCAGTTTAGTTAGTTTGGATAATGGAAAAAATAGTAAATCAAAAAATTGACATACCTTTATTTACCATTCGAGAGAAGAACTTTTGTTTGGCTGCAAATAAGTACATCGGCGAATTATGGTATGACATCCAAAGAGCTGCTCAAATTCTCCCCGTTGGAGCTTGTCCCCTACGGGTGGTAATATTTTATTTTATTATAACTTCGTTGGTCTTTAATGTAATACATGATGGTTCATGGATATTCCGTTCCATATGAAACCTTGAAAATGGCAAAATCATTATTTTAAATTTTCAAAAAACATAGATATGCCACTACCTCTGGTAATTATTCATTTATCTTTTAGGGGCGCTACCACGTACACCATTTTTACTTGGATTTCGATAAAATAACTCTTAAAGCTATCTCGTTTGGAAAGTTGAAGGTTAAACTTTCCGCATTCGATAAGAAGAAAAAACATACTATTTACTGTATTGCTTTAGAAGTTGAATATCTTGAAATATAAAGCTGTTATTAAATATTGCAGGTGCAGCATCTAAAAACATGTTAAATGTTTAAAAAACAATGAAATTTCTGTTAAATGTTGTAAAACTTGACTTTATGTCCCCTAGTTAGCTATAAAGAAAAAGCAAACCCCAACTTTGGTTTTGAATATATGTATGTTCCAATTGACATACAAATTGGGTTCACCTGCTCTAACGATATCGGTTTAGAAACAAATATACAATGACCGCCAAAAGTCGGAGTCACTTGGAAAGTTTTTTATTTTTGATCTTTCAAAAACACGTTTTACGACAATAATTTGTGCTTGTCTAAAAACCTATACCTAGTGATTTTTTTCTTAATTAAAAAATGGCGTTTTTTCCAAAGTTATGTAAGATGTCAATAAATTTTTTTAGCAGGTGTGTAAGTTTTAGTTAACTGAACAAACTCAAGGCCAGAAAACATTTATTTTTTTAAACTTTAACTAACATTTTAAAATTTTGTTAACGTTTTTCAAAATTTCACATATCAAGGCTTAATTTTAAAATTATTTTTTTAGGCGAAGACTTATAATTGGAAAAAATAATATAAAATATTAATTACTCCTTTATATTTTTTTATTTACCGATGCAAGGCGCATTTTAGAAGAAATATTTTTCAATAATAATAAATACCGATGGGGCCACAATTATATATAACAGCAATGAGATAACATGAACAAGAATATAACACGTATTGCTTGAGTAAGAAAGAGATAAACATATAAGCAAATATTCGAGAAGGATTGACGCTTAATTTAATTATGACATTTGTCAGCTAAACATGCCTACTAAAATAAATTTTTTCGTATGGCCATCTCTTTCTTACTCAAGCATTATATTTTGTTATTCATGCTATCTCATTGCTGTTATATATAATTATGGCCCCATCAGTATATATTGGCTTCTAAAAATTCTAATCTAGCCCTGTTAATAAATTACTGTTATAAAAATCCTGTAAACGTTCTTTTACAGTTGTCTAAATGGGATTCCTCTTTATCCAGTTTACATGTTATAAAAATCTCAAAAATTGTTCATGTTTTATGGTATTACATGTGATAATTCGAAGTCCACTTTTGAAACAACACGACATAGATTACAGTGTAAAGCTAAGCGTTACTTGAGAATTCTGATTCTTTTTTGAAATATAAAAAAGATCACTAAGCGTGAATCTCTTCGACTAACTAAAAAGAATTGATTAGAAATTTGCGTCATATAAATTTTTGATTTTGAAATTTTTCACAAAAACGATCAAGAAGCTGTTTAAAAACTTTTTATTTTTTAGAACATTTTGTTTAAACAATATCTATTACAGTTTTTTTTAAATAGAGTGCTAGATTTATAAATGAAATAAAAATGTGTGTTAGATATAGTTGCAATTTATAGCGATTTATATGCTATAAAATGTGTTCGTGTCCTTACACCAAAATCCTCCAACTTTTCTTAAATTTGACGTTTATGCGGCACTGGACATTTTTGACCAGCAAAACCTTCTACCCATGTTACCCAATAGTGCAACACGCAACGAAGTTCATTGCGCTTATCGCAGCGCTTTGACAAAACGTAATCACTCTTAGGTATTTGGATACAAGTGCAATAGATTAATTTTTGTTTTAACATTCGAAATCGTCGTTCTGGTAAGTAACTTTCCATACAGTCAACTCAATTATTTATTTTACATTTACTTATTGCTCAGTTAACATAGAGTTTTATATATGAATGTAAGAGAACATTTAAAAACCCATTAAGACGTTGATTATCCTTAATTAAACTTATGTATGTATTGAATTACCGATTTAAAGTCAAACCAGCCAAAGCATATAAATCCATTTTTGCTCGAATAACATTTTATTTTCAGACCAATACCTAAATTGCAAAATAATAAATTTAGAAAAACAATAGTAAGAATGTGAAAAATCAAGATTAAGGTAGAATCGTATTACATTGGAAACCATTTTTCTATGGTTACTATAAATAAAAATAATAAACAATAATTGCATTATTCTGTTGAAATGTTTAAAATAATTTCAGTTCAGGAGATATTTAAATCTGCTTTAATACTTAGGGCCGGTTGCAGAAAGTAATGTTAAGTCTGGTGTTAGCTAACGCGACGTCAAAGTGAACAAAAACTAATCAAATCTCAAATTTTTATGGTAACTAATACATTAGTAAACAAAATTTGATGCGATTTTGTTCACTTTGACGCGACGTTAGCTAACACCAGACTTAACATTGCTTTTTGAAAAATTCAGACACGAGCATGGCTTTTAGCTCCATTTAAAGGTTTAACGCACCTCGCTAATCTTTACATCGTTGTTTTATGCAGCTGAGTGTCCTTCAGTTGTGAGAATGTCTATTTTCAAGTAATTCAAAATCTAGTCTATGAGAGCAAGTGAAATGCCTATCTTCAATCTTATAAAAGCATCTGTCGATCTCTCTCGCACCAAAATAGCCTCGGCGTCATGGTGTGAAGACCCTGGCTTCCTATTGGTCACACCTGTGGCCGGGCAGACAGCGAGTTTGAGCGCGGTGCTCTGTCTTAGCGTTTGTTTTTACGATTAGTCAGTCTCGAGTTTTCGGGTGCCGCTTCTTGACTAACGTCGCGTGTAGACTGCTGTGTTTCTTTCGAGGTGTTGGTGATGTCCAGTGTGCCGGCCTAAGACACTCAGTACTTTCGGAGGCCTGTGGCCTATTTTAATCCGTCTCTTTAAACGGGATTCTCTCTCGAGTGAGCTAATTAGCTGCCGTACCGATGTTTCAATTTGCCAAGGGGGCAGAACGCATCTGGTCCCGCGATTGAGCTGGGGATATTTTCTTGGACGCCGTTGCCTTCACTTGCACCATCTCAACAGTGCAAAGCGGCAGTCGACGCCCGCCAACTTACGCAGTCGCGTCTTGAGGCTGACCGACTATTAATGTAGTGTTCACTTTGTTGTAATTAACTTTTGTGTAACAAACCTCTTTGCAGCTAGCTAACATTTGTATCGCATTAGCGCTTGCTTAATTGCCGTCCGATACTTCATGCAAGCCTAGTACATTCAATACCAGATTAACATTTGTGTAGCAAACCTGTTTGCCGCAAGCTGACATTTGTATCGCATTAACTCTTGCTTAATTGCCGTCCGATATTTCATGCAAGCCTAGTACATTCAATACCAAATTAACATTTGTGTAACAAACCTGTTTGCCGCAAGCTGACATTTGTATCGCATTAACGGTTGCTTAATTACCGTCCAATACTTCATGCAAGCCTAGTACATTCAACACCAAATTAACATTTGTGTAACAAACCTGTTTTCCGCAAGCTAACACTTGTATCGCAATAAAACTTGCTTAATTGTCGCCCGATACTTCATTCAAACCTAGTACATTCAAGTGCAGATTTAACCTGATGTAGTAAACGTGTTTGTCGCCAATTGACATTTCAGTATAATAGAAGTTGACTTATGGTCCGCCCGACGTTCAGTCGAGACGAGGTACACTCACTGGTAGAAGTTAACATTTGTTGTACGAGTGGTATTTTGTTGTTTATGAGTTAAGGCGCTTTCCAGCTGGGTTTAATTCGTTAAGTATTTATTCCTTTCACTGTGCTAAATTGATGTACGTGCCGACGTGTGGGTATAACTGTAAGTTTTTCGGTCATATGAAGTGGCCCAATAGATGTATTAACTGATTAACGACTTATGATTTTTCCTATGTCTTGCGCATGTTTATTTACAGGGTGACTGTGTCAAGATCAATGTAAGGTGAGACTCGGACGTGGTGAATGAGCGTTGCAGGTAGGTCGGCGCGCTTGTCGCTGCGCTACTGTTTCCAGAAGTAGTATTTGAGTATGTTTTGCCCCGTTTGACCTTCAAAGTTCGGTTAAGCTTGGGTCTTCTTGCTTGGACCTTGTGGCGCCCTTTTTATTTGGTAACACCCTATACATATCAACACGCTTGTCCTGTGGTGTCTCATTTAGGACCACGCCCTCTTCCTGAGCGTATTTGAGCCGCAGCCTTTAGCCTGTTTCTTACGATTTCCAGGGTAAGTCTGCACGTTTCCCGGACTTGTGTAGCATTCGGCACTCGCTCATCCGTGAGTGTCGTTAAATCAATTTGATACTGCAACACCTTCATAATGTTCATGTTAAGTTAAGACAACTGGAATGGAGGAATCAAGATCGTGGGGAAAAGATTTCCCAATTTTCGGTTCGCCGATGACACTGTTCTCATAGCTGAAAATGAAGAAGAATTTTTCGAATTACTAACCTTACTTAAAAATACTAGTGCAGAATTTGGTCTTAAAGTAAAGTATAGCAAAACCAAAATCATGATAGTTGATCGTAAAAATGAGAATAGGGGGCAACTTGCAATCATTAGCAAATGCGAAGTTGTGGAACAGTTCACATACCTTAGTTCTACCCTGCACAAATCTGGCACATGTGAACATGAGATCCGACGACGTATTCATTTGGCAAAAACCGCAATGACCCAACTAACAAAGTTATGGCAGAACAGAAACCTTATAAAAACCACGTCCAGCTGGTAAAAATATTGGCGTTTTCTGTTTTTTTCCTACGGCTCAGAGACATGGGTAATACATGCTGCTGATAGAAGACGCATAGACGCCTTTGAGTTGTGGTGTTGGCGTAGGATGCTTTGTGTACCTTGGACAGTTAGAAGGGCCAATATCTCAATTTTAAATTAAATCCGTCTACAAGAGCGACTGCCTTCTCTGACATATGGCCGGATCTTGAAATTTTTTGGCCACGTCAATAGGAATGAGAACATAGAGAAGCTAGTTGTCCAAGGAAGATCAACAGGAAAGCGTAGACGGGGACGTTCGCCCATCAGATGGACTGATATGATTTCCAAGCTCACCAACTTGAGGCTAGAAACCGCAACGCGCGAAACAAACAATCGGCAAGGATGGCGACGTATTGTACACAACATGGACGATTAGTGACGTCTTGTAATCACTACACATCGGTCACGATGTTAGACTAAGAGGAAGGCATAGTATTGTGTACCAGTCTGCGGTAACTGTACGTTTATTTTCAAACACGACAGTGGTAATACGTCCTGATTTTGAAAAAATGCAAGCAATCATTTCCTTACCAAAAATTCGAGATTGCTTCACTTTAATTGAATGAGAATCTATTGGAAACACTCATTTTGCAGACTGCTTAGATTAGGGATCAAATGTTTTTGTCACCAGTTATGATGTTGTAAATGGGTTTAGAAGTACCTTTATCATAATTCTTAAGAGTTTTCTTGCACCATTCCACACGTTGCTGTTTTTGTGGCTCTGTTGAACTGTGTGGTATCCACCGACAACAGAATTTTATTACACTCAAATGATTATGCAAAATCTTCTTTATTGCAGTCATACCGATGCCCAAGGTGCTACTAATAATTCTATCTGCCAGTCGATTGTCCTCGTGAATCATCCTTCGCATGGGTTTATGTTTGTTTCGGTAACTGCTGAAATGGGTCTTCCTTCATGAAAATCGTCGTTGAGTCGCTAAACCAGCTATAAAACGTCTTGGTCATCAAATGCAGCACGAAGTCGTCCAGACCTTTCTTTTAGAGATAGGAAACTTTTAAAGCCATAGTAAAACACAGCTTTATCATTTTTTATGTCAGTGGCAAGTATTAGGTATAATTTTCTGGTATTATAATACACATGACTGCAAAATTCCAAAGTCGTCTTTGATGAACTTCGTTTTGCTCATACTATAGGTGCAATAGTTATTTAGACCACAAGTGTTGTAAGTAGTGATGGGCCTATTCGGAATGAATAATCGGAAAGTTTCCGATTGTTCAAAAAATCGGAAGGTTCCGATTATTTCGGAACGTTTCGGAATTCGATTATTTTACTGTTCGGTGCACAAAATTCGGAACATTCGGAATTCGATTATTTTACTATTCGCTATACAAAATGAGAAAACGAAATGCCAATTTGAACTGAACTGAATACGGAATGTTGTGTTGACTCACTTGACTGCTATATGCTGGCACTAATGGCAGTGGTATTTCGTAGATTAATTATTAGATAGTACACCTTACAGACTTCAAATTCATGTATTGTTTTATACTATCTATTATGTACTTTATACTTTATGTGCCATTAAACTTTAAAATATCACTACCATTTTCCGAAAGTCTATTACGGTATCTACTGTAATAATTAAAAAAAAATATTTTATTTCCTCACATCCCACTGTGCGACTCAAACTCATAAATTATTTTACTGGGCGTCCTACAAACCCAAACAATTGATGCCAACGCAGATAAGGGCTTACGGTGCAACAGCGAGTGCTCGCATCGCAAATTTGAACGCACTTCATCTTCCTTCCGCTTGTTGTGTCGCTCGTTTTCCCTTGCTTACATTTACGGAATATAAAATAATCGGATGATATTCCGATTTTATAAACATTCCGAAATGGAACATTCCGATTATTGAAATCATCCGATTATGCCCATCACTAGTTGGAAGTGCAACTTTTTGGTTATTAAACGAGGCGCAGCCGAGTTTAATAATCCACACGCGTGAAAAATAAGAACGCTAACACGAGTTGTCTATAAGATTTTTTAAAATTTCATTAAATGTCCAAATCCAAGTGTATCTTGTAAAGAATTTTTGTTGCTTTGATTTTAGTCAAGTGTGTTGGTCAGTTCTGGTAACTAAGGAAACGTCTATTTAAAATCGTTCTTTCTTAAATTAAAAGCAAAGTGTCACCTTTTTTCACTGAGTGAAAAAAAGTTGCACTTCACGCACTGAAATTAATTTCAAAAAGCCTACTTTTACTTTCTTTTACAATAAAGGAAGTATTGGATTTACCCCAAAAATTCGAAATTGAGTTTTCAACAGATCTTCACGTTTTAGAGTCCCCTGAATCCAACAAATATATATTTTTTCATTAGTCTGTGTGTCTGTGTGTTTGTGAACAAAATATCTCAAAAATGAAAAGAGGTATGGCGTTGAAACTTCATATATAAGTTTTATGTACTATGTAGATAAGACAGCAAGCTTTTGAAGGAAATTGCATAACTGGAAGTAGGTGTTTACTCTTGTAACTTTTCAGTTTTTTTCGATTTTTTTCAAAAACGGCTGTAACGAGTTTTTTCGAACTCCACATTTTTATTACATTTTTAATGTGTATTAATGTGAGATAGGTGATTTTCCAGGTGAATACCCTAAAATAGGTTTCTTTTGGTTTTCTTTTACTTTTTATATAACTCCTATTTTAAATAGAACACCTGGTATGTTATTACATTTTTGAATTTAGCTTAAAATTCTAGAGAAAATTTGTCTCTTCAACTAAAGCTGTATTTTGTACCGTTTTTGCAGAATTTGTAATTTTTGAAAATCATTGACAAATGCTTAAAAATTAAAAATCAAATTTTTGGCTAATTATAAGATCACTGTAAAAGGAAGTTGTGTGCGTATGTCACACCAGATTTCTTAATTTTAATTTATTGACATATATGTCAGTAACACATTAACCGGATATTTCAAATCCGTACATATTTTTGCAGTTCAAATAGCAAGCACGTCGGATTTCCATTAAACGGCATTATTTAAAAGAACTGAAACTTTCGATGAATTTAGTTGGTCATAGCAAATTAGCAAGTGTAATATGTCACGAATTCTGAGCAGGTAGATGGAATACTAATATATTAAATTTCTTTACTTTTCCGTCACGTGTTGTTGTTGTTGAGCAAAGTAGCCGTCAAGTAATACAAAATACAATGTGACGACTGACAGATTGAATATTGAAAAATCCAATCTATGGTGTTCCATATTGTAATTTAGTTTGAATTAAAGATAGCTGTTATATGTGCTGCAATAACCAGTTGATCGGGGGTTTCCAGGTATGATATGATGTATGGGGCAGGTTAGGGGAGCAGCGGGGTGAAAAATGGTTGAAGGTAATCTATTTGAAAATAATTCGAAATCATTAAATTTGAAAATGTTTACCACCTTGTGTAGCATCAATACTCACAGCCACTATTGCACATCCAAAAGGTAGTTGTCATCAAACATTTGTTTTTGGTAACGTTGTTTTATTGTTTTCTATTACCTACAGCAGCCGCTTAAACTTCAGCGTTTTGTTTGCATAAATTGTTAATATCACCAAAACAGTTAACGTAGACCCATATAACTTCACATTAAAAGGACTTATCATTTTAACACAACATTTTAAGTTCCCCATATAAAAGGTATTACATAAAGAAAATCTGTAAAAAGCTTTACTCAAAACTTCCCCCGCAAGTAAACTTATTTTTATATATTTCTCAGTTAAAGCAAAAATAATCAATGTTTTATTTTTTAATGTGCCCGCCCTGTATATATTTGTTTGAAATTCTTGGTTTCATGCCAGGTATATATATAATGTGTATGTAAAATTTGGTCTTCCTCCAACAAATAGTTGTTGAGTTATATCGCCAAGAGACAGACAGACAGACAGTCAAACCGACTGAGAAAACCTTTTTTTTCGTCAACTAGGCACTTTGAAGATCTGAAGAAATCGCGGAAGGTAATTTTTTCGCGATTTTAATACTTCTTTCGTCTTTTAAACGAGGAAAGTAAAACGTAAGTTTAGTTTAAGTAAACCTATATGAACAAAAACATTTGAGCAATATGCATCACGTTCGTACCTCCCCGCGGGAGGCAAGAGTTTACGAATAAAAGCGTACAATACCAGTCCTTCTCAGGACTAACCAGGAATACCTGAAGACGGCAGTAGATCAAAACTCCCGAAACGTTGTGTGATATACACCCTAGACAGTGGAAAAAGTCTGATAAAACACATCATAATAGACCACTGCCAAAAAATTACATTCAGACAATAAACAAATTGTTTGTAACTCCCATTATTTTAGTATACTTTAACCCCCCCCCTCCGTCCCTCCCGCGGTACGAGACCGTGTATATAGGGTGTTTCAGAAACATGGTGCCAAACTTAAGAAGGTTATACAAATTTTCCATGTAGTCTAAACCTTTCTCTTAATAATTACAGAATTGGTACCAAACAGTTTTTATCTTAAAAAATTACAACACTACAACAAGTAATAATTACTGTAGTTTTATTATTTTAGGTTGAAGTGCTTTCGAGTTGTTTTAACAGCACTATATTCGAGGATTAAAATAAAAAATGGAAACAGCACAGTACTTTCAACTAAGTCTGAATTTAACGCAAGTTCTAAACGAACAATAATAAAATTTAAACGACAGGCCAGTATTCCTTTCTCATTGTGCACAGCAACATCGTCCGAAGCATTAGCTCAAGTACTTTACAAACTGTTGGTAGAAAAGTTTTGCAGAGTTTCCAGTTTGTTTCAGCGCGGCGTACAGACGTCTACTTTCAACCCCGTTAATAAAACATGGCAGTAAATAATTAAAAATGGCAAGAAAAGCGGACGCTTAATTCTGCTTACTTTATCCCTCTACTTTATTTATATTTAAGGTACGCAAAACTGCATAAATGCTGATACATTTTTAAAGCCAGAATTTTTACACGCGTTTGAGGAGAAATATTTGCGGAATAAGCGTGACGAAAAAGTAATTGAAGCATTAAGAACATAGACACTTAAAATGTTCTTATGGCAAAGAAGGAAGAAAATATTACTACAGCTCACGCATACCACAGAGTAACTTTAAGTTGCTTACGGTATGATGTACAGAATAATGAGTTAAAAACGCGTAATTTACGGGAAAATAAATGCTGTTTTCGAAATGAAATACAGGATGAAGATTCAAAAATCACGTAAGTAATTCGGATATTATTATTAAATTCTAATAGACTTTTACCTTAAACTAATAGGTCAAATTACTAAAAAAATCAATCTGCCATTACTAACAGGAGAGGTACAACAATCATAAATAAACTCAACGATCTATTCTATATTTCAGAAAACCACAAAGTAAGCATGAGAGTTACTAGAAAAACAATTGTAGTGCAGTCCTTCTGATTTTGATATAACAGTCACATCACCAGTAAAACGAAATCCGGAAGCATGTTGGTTCTATGTATTTGTATAGTATCTAGTTATTTCGTCTAACAAATACACAGCAAAGGGTCTATTGCCTTTCTTTGATGTACCTGCTCTGTCATACCTTTTGTACTCTCAGGATTTTTCATTTTCTTATGTTACACAGTTCCTTCTATTCTTATACAATGTGATTAAAAAAGAGCTACATCTAGTTGCCTTGGATTTTTTTTTGCATGTAATCTGTATGTATTATATGTGTGTTTATTGGTCTCGAATTAGATTAATAGAGCTTAATTATACTTAAGTATTGACACCCTGGCTAGTTCGAGAACAATAAAGAATATAGCGACACAAAAAGATTTACATGCAAAACAGATGAGGTTCTTTTGAGTCACTCTGTTTATGATTAATTATATGAAATAAACAAATGAAAAAATTCACTTAAAGAAGTTAACTTTAAGATGTAATTAATATAAAACTGTTATAACTATTATCACCGTATAAGTCTTTCAAGTTTGAGTACCATTTGAGCATCTAAAAGCTTAACTATCTCCATTAAGTTAAGCCACCAGCATAGGAAATACAATAACACAGAAAAAAAAACACAATATGCTGCTAGCATGCATACTATGTAGTGTGGCATATTGAACTTGTGTCACAATGAAATCTGAAGGCTCGGTACAAACTGCAGCGTAATAAGACCAGCGGGACAGGTGGTTCCGAGGGAGTGACACCCTTAAAGCCAGAATGCACCCTACCAGGCGCCCCAGGCACTAATGCAGTGGGTCCAGTGCGATAATCCGGGAGTGAAGTGATGTGTACGACGAGATCATACTTTACATTGATGGTAATCGGCTTTTGCGGCCATAAAACCGTTCTGGGGGATCTCGATTCTCTGGGCAATATTTATGACTTCTGTTGTTTTTCTAAAGCTACTGATAAGAAAGATAATTATAATTAATAGGGTACAACTAAATTGATATAAGCGAATAAATCAATCATCGATTTATTTGATAGTATTAGCCAGATGTCTTAAAGCTGAATGCACAGCACTCGATAAAAAAGAAATTGTGCCAGATTTATATAAAACTAACTGACCCGGAAAACGTTGTTTTGGATTATGACATGATGGGGAAAACCCTTCAAACCATTAAGCACAGAATCATAAAAGTATGACTGCAAATAGAAAGTCGTACAGTGTATAGAAAAACACACTTTCGATATTTTCCAATTTTCCGGATTTTCCTTTGGATTTTCCGAATTTTCTTTTTTGCTAAACCACCTCGGAAGTAAGACGAACAAAAAAAATCATCCCAATCGGTCAAGTCGTTCTCGAGTTTTTGCGTTACTAACACACGGCGATTGAGTTTTATATATTATATACAGTGTGGTCCATTAAGTGTGCAACAAATGAGACACTTTTTTATTAGTTGTAAAATCGAAATTTAAATACTGCCACAAGTTAGTGCATGTTCGATAACCATATCAGATGCCCTTAGAATGGCTTCAAGTCAAACAATATACAGGGCAGGACAAAAATATGAAATTCGTTCAAGAATAAAGTTACCTTACTTCAAAAAATATTGCAAAATTTTATTGAGAAAAGTTGTTTAGAATCAAAAGTTATGCTCAAATACAAAGTCATGGCCTCCTATTCGAATTTTGATTTTTTTTTTTTTTTTGTAAAATTTTGTATTATCCCAGTATGATACATATTTTTATTATTCTGATTTTATTAAGAGTTTTTTCATATGTAAATTATCATTAGTAAAGAATTTGCCTTGTTTAAAAGAATATTTATTTACCTAAAAAAATATAAATCCAAGTAAATTTTATAAATACTCTTCAAGTTGCTAAAAGTTATTTAAAAGTGATCTGGTTGTGGCTGCTTTACATACATAATATAAAATCAGAATAATAAAAATATGTATCATACGGGGGTAATACAAAATTTTCCAAAAAAGAATCAAAATTCGAATAGGAGGCCATGACTTTGTATTTGAGTGTAACTTTTGATTCTAAACAACTTTTCTCAATAACATTTTGCTATATTTTTTTAAATAAGGTAACTTTGTTCTTGAACGAATTTCATATTTTTTGTCCTGCCCTGTATATTGTTTGACGTGAAGCCATTCTAAGGGCATCTGATATAGTTATCGCACATGCACTAACTTTTAGCAATATTTAAATTTTGATTGTAAAACTAATAAAAAAAATTCCCATTTGTTGCACACTTAATGGACCACACTGTAGATAGATAATAGTTACCTACCTATTTCACAGCCGGTTGTTTATAATTAACATTGATTTTGTAATTATTTTAATGTTATAACTGTCATCGTAGCCATCATGTTGCTATATTATTTATTTATTATATACAGTGTGTCTGCTCAAGTTCGCACCATATGGAAAACTTTTTTATTATTAATTTTACGAAAAAAAATTATTCTTTATAAAAAGTTCTGCATGGTCCAAAACTTAAAATGCAATCATCAGATATCAATTCTGCTCAAGAGTAAAGTACCTTTATTTGTGACAATATCGAAAATTGTTATTAAGAAGAGTTGATTAAAATCGAAAACTACGTCCAAATATCGAATTACACCTATCTATAAAAAATATACTATGAAAATCAGGTTTTGTTATTTTTCAATTTTTTTAAAATTCTTTCATATTGAAAATTATCAAAATAATGCAACATAGAGGTTACGAGACGTAAAGGTTATCAAAGTTTTAACGACTAAAGAGATAACTGAAAAAAGCTTCCGATATTGTCAAAAATAAAGTTTTCTATATGAAACAACTTAAAAAAAATGTAAAAAATAACAAAACCTGATTTTTATCGTAGATAGCTGTAATTGGATATTTTATCGTAGTTTTAGATTCTAATCAACTTTTTTTAAATAATAATTTTCGATATTGTCACAAATAAAGGTACTTTACTCTTGAGCAGAATTCATATTTTTTGACATTACTCGTATACGGCTTAAAAAAATTGATATCTGATGATTGCATTTTACGTTTTGGACCATGCAGAACTTTTCATAAAGAATAACTTTTTTTCGTAAAATTAATAATAAAAAAGTTTTCCATATGGTGCGAACTGAAGCAGACACACTGTATATATGCTTTTTGGATTATGTAAAAGCGTTTGGATGCGTAAAATGGGACAAGCTATGGAAAGCGTTAATCGAAATGTCACCCCCACAACATTTGGTCTATATGATTAAATAATTATATCAAAATGGTACTGCACAATAGAGGACAAACTACAGGATCTAGATATATTTACCTTGCTTTTTAAGATATACGGGGTATACACCATAAGAAAGATTTTAGCTCAATGGAATAGTGGAATCAAAATCGGTGGTATTACAGTCACCAATTTAAGATACGCCGATGATACAGCTTTTATAATTAAACACCGGAGGGAATGAAAGTACTATTGGACATCGTAGAGCAAGAAATCAGTGAACTAGGACTAACACTCAATAAAATCAAATGAAAAATAATGATAATAACAAGAGAAACCATAGAAATAGACGAAAATTACTTTAGAGAGATAAAAATGACAAACCAATATACAGTCTGTTCAACAAAAAAGGCCCCGCCTTCTAGCTACTTTATTATTTATTTTAGACCCAATAAACCTTATATCAAATCAAATGACACATAAAAACCTACATTTTAACACAATCAACAAATTTTTATCTTCAATTGTTTCAGAGTGGTGACGTCACATGCATTTTTTTTAAATGACACTGTATATATTTTTTGACATTTTCTGGTAGAGGTTTTTTTTATTTTCAACAATTTCAAAAATTGAATTTTCAAAAAATCTTGACGTTTTAGAGTCCCCTAAACCCAAAAAACGTATTTGTGTGTGTGTGTGTGTCTGTCTGTCTCTGTGTGTGCCTGTAAACAGAATATCTCAACAACGAAAAGAGGTATGGCGTTGAAATGTCATATATAAGTTTTGCCTACTATGTAGATGCGACAGCAAGCTTTTGAAAAAAATCGCGTAACCGGAAGTAGGTGTTTACTCTTGTGATTTTTCAGTTTTTTTCGATTTTCTTCAAAACGGCTCTAACGATTTTTTTAAAACTTCACATTTGTATTACATTTTGAATGTGTATTGATGTGAGATAGGTGATTTTTCAGTGGAATACTTCTAAAATGGGTTTCTTTTGTTTTCTTTTTCTATTTTTTTATTAACTCCTATTTTAAATAGAACACCCGGTATATTATTACATTTTTGAATTCAGCTTAAAATTCTAGAGTAAATTTATTTCTTCAACTAACGCTGTATTTTGTACCGTTTTTGCGGAATTTGTAATTTTTGAAAAATTTTGACAAATGCTGAAAAATTTAAAATTAAATTTTTGGCTAATTATAAGATCACTGTAAACGGAAGTTGTGTGCGTGTATCACACCAGATTTTTTTCAGATAGTTTAGGAATATAATTTATGGATTTGTATTTATTTTGAGTTGAAGTGTCAGTTATATTGAAATCATTGCCAAAACAATTAGGTAGTACTATTTTTTTGTTTTTAATACAATTCATACGGCTTTTAATTTTTTGTTAATAAAATTACTAGGGTAATCGTCCATAGCTAATATATGTGTAATGGTTTCTATTTTTTTGTGGAATTCTTTAAAAGGTAATTTTATAGCTCTGTTAACTAAACTGTTTATGACACTGTTTTTATAATTAATAGTAGTATTTGAATTGGAATTTAAATATCTGTTAGTTTTAATAGTTTTACGAAACCAATTTGTTAGAATATTTCTATTAGTTTGTCGGAATAATGTTAATTCTAAAAAGTTTATTGAAACATTATTATTTTCATTTTCAAGTGCGAATTTAAGTCTACGTGTGTGTACGTTATTAAAAAGCTGAAAAAATTGTTGTTGTTCAACGGGTCAGTAGCCATTATGGTGTCATCAAATTAATATCTTAAATAAAGAAAACAATCGGAGTTCTGTTTAAGAATTTTTGTTTCAATATCTTCTAATACCAGATCAGCGATAGTAGAAAATATGGGTGAGCCCATTGCACAACCAAAAGTTTGAGTGTATATTTTTTTATTGTATGTAAAACAAACTCAACCAATTGAACAAAATCATCTAAGGGAATATTAGTGTGTTTTTAATTATGTTCCAATGATTTCTAATGGTATTTAAGGCAAGGTCAATTGGAATTTTGGTGTATAATGAAACAACGTCAAGTGAAAAAAGTTTATGGTTTTTCTTAAGTTTTGTATTATCAATGTGTTCTTTGAATTTCCAAGAGTCTTGAATGCTGAATTTGTTAAGTGATGTAACATTGGATAAATTTTTTGACAGATATTTAGATAGGTTGTAAGTTAGGCTCATATATGTAGCAACAATAGATTGGGCAGCCCATAAATTTTTGGTGGAAGACCATTATGTGAAATTAGGTTTTGTAAGTAAAATTGTCACATATAATCTCATAAGAGCATTAATTCTTTCCGGAAATGTTTTTGAGTGCGTTCGAACAACGTCATATTAATATGCCCGAGCGGGACGCAAATTAGGACGTTGTTGAATGCACGAAAAATAATTTCCGGATATGAATTAATGCTCGAATGGAGATTCGGTAAGAAAATTGTAACGACACAAACCCTAAAAAGAAGTAATGTCTACCTACAAAAAATTTCCAAAAAATTTTTTTGTTGTCTTGGATACGGCTCGTGAACTAATTTTTCTATTGGTCATTAATGAGTGTCGTACGATTTTCAATATATTTTTTTTTCAAGTAAGTTTTTAACTAATTTGTTATTTTTATTTTGAATGGTTAAAGTTGGGTCTTTAATTTCTTGTTTGAATGTGTTCGCATCACTTAACAAATTATTCATTTTATTATGGTAATCGGTTTTTTCATTATTACTGTTTTTGAGTTTTGTCTACAGAAGTTATTATTAGGTCATTATCGTGATTAAAAAGTTTTGTTTTTTTTATATTTTTGGATAACTCATTTATGTACTGTAATTGTTGAAAAGTTAAATTTTTATGTTTGTTTTTATTTAAATTAGTTAAGATATTACAAATATTAGCACGTATAGAATTTCGTTCATTAGGAGATAAAGTAGTGATGCCACTTTCTACATTACATATCATATTTTTAATTGGAATCTTGTTTTTCGGAATGGAATAGTTAAATTTAGAACCTAATTATCAAATATTTTTAACATTTTCAGGAATGTTTACGTTAGTCATATTGTAGATAAGTTCATGAGATGAAACGATAAAGAAGCTGACCTGCGGTTAATTTATTAAAATAATCAATGGTAGTAAAACATTGCAGATTAACCCCCTTAAAGATTGTACTACACGGAAGTTCTAAAAATCTTCACTTACCGCGATGGCCGAGCTAACTCAAATTCGGCGATATGGTCGTGGGTTTAAACCACCAGCTGTGTACCCTGCAAGTCTTCAAAGGAAAGGATATGGGCGCCAGAAATCAGATGATTTCGAATAATTTAAATAAACTACAAATGACTAGCGTTTATTTAATAACTATTGAATAATCTGTAGTATGGTAATTCAATGATAAATAATCAAAACAATTTGATCACAAATAATGTCATAGTAGAGCTGTGCAAATTAAATGAAGGTTGCGACACGCACCAAGAAACCCCTTTTTGGGTTATTCAATTAATTGTAACCACAAATAAATCGAGTGGTATCCATACCGCCGTCATTTTAAAAAAACCTTTCTGTTCAAGCTATTGAAAGCAAAAACCGTGAATGCTCCTTTTTCAATTACACGCATAAATTGTAGCTTTAAATATTAATTGTAATTAAATATACGCATTAAGTTTCAAGTATTAAAATAGATTGACTGTATGAGATTAAACTTTATATGTTAATAACAACGAAAAGTACAAATTTAAACTGCCCGAATCTGCTTAAAAGCAGGAAGATCGTCCCCTTTTAAAGTAGTATGATATAACACCAAGGATCACTAATCTCCGACGCCCAAGGTTGCTGTTAACCAAAGGCTGGCCAGGAGTTGCTATACCCGGGGGAGAAGGGCCCGGGGATGCTTCCGTAACTGCAGAAAAGACATTCACAAGCCGAAGGAGCTAGGTAGGACGTTAGCAGGTGTTGAAAATTAAATCGGACGGCAACCTTACTTCCAAGATTAAATTCTCGGGTAAAACTGTAGATTAAGAGCTAAAGAAATGCAATTAATAGGAGAATAACAAACAGAAAAGCGCCATCGTACCTGATTATAGTCAACCCTTCAAAATTAATCGTCGTGACGTAATAAAGAACGAACGGGACCTTTTTAGAAGCAAGTTACTTCGTCGGGGTGCAGGAAAAGAATCCTTTCGCATTCGGCCAACTAACAAAGACAGCTGAACGCTGCGACCTCGCGATAAGCCAGCGAATGTTTTTGGGGCTTTCCAGAATCGGTACAAAAAGAGTGCACCGGTAAATTGAAATATTTCGAGCGAAGCTGAAAAATGGTTTCAGAGGGCTTATAAAATTATGTACATTAGGGTTTTTTGGGAATGTGAAATTTTGGTGTTTATTGGGTTGCCTATTTTGGAAAGCTTTTAATTATTGTTTATTGGTAAGTTAATTATGTTTATTAAGACTTGTATGTATTATATTTCTCCGGTTTAAGTTCTGTTTTATTTTTGTTGCTTTATTTGGAAAATTATTGAAAAAGTTTTTCATTTTCAATTTATTTAAATAACTATAATTGTCAAGTAACAAACGACTTCCGGGATTGGACCGTGTCATGATTGAGATCGAAGAACTCAACGTTTCGCCCACTTTCGTAAGGGGCTTCATCAGGAGGAAAAAGCAAAAGAGCACGGTAACTCAACGTGTTAACCACACCAGAGGCGAAACTCTTTGCAGGGAAGGGACAGAAGAGCACGGTAACTCAACGTGTGAACCACGTCAGAGGCGAAACTCGACTGACTATCGAAAGAAGAAAGGCGAGAATTTATAGGCAAGCGCCGTCGCGATTCAACAAATGCCGTCGCGGTTCAGTGGCGGAGGGCGGGGCTTAGGAATTAGCACTTTCCACATTGAAGGAAGGGGAAAGCCTTCGTCCCGATTGAGATTATTAGGGTGTTTGCAAATCTCAATGGCTTCGCGAATCTTTCTGCTAAAGAAGAATGGGGATTTGCAAATGATGGAAGTTTCATCAAAAAGGATTTTATGACCAGTATCGCGTTGGTGTTCGGCGATGGCCGATGATGAAACGAGACCTGACTTGAGACAGCGTTGATGCTCAGAGATGCGAGTTTTCACTGAACGACCTGTTTCACCAATGTATACAGCATTACAAGAGCAAGGGACTCTATAAAGACCTTTAGATGACATAGTGTTTAATTTGTCTTTAGATGAAGGAAGAACCTGTGAGATTTTGCTCGGGGGTTTGAATACTGTTTTAATGTTTTGTTTTCGAAGAAACTTTCCTATGCGGTCGGTCACTTGGTGGATATAGGGAAGAAAGACTATTGCTGCAGGAGGATCGGGTTTTGGAGGTTTGGGTGGCCGTGGATGAAGATGGCGATTGATGGCAAACTGTATATCCCTAGCACGGTAACCGTTATTCCCAAGAGCTTTCCGAATGTGATTTAATTCAGCGTGGATATTATTGGGTTGGGATATGGAAACAGCCCGGTATACAAGCGAATTGATAACGGAAAGTTTTTGTCTAGGATGATGGTGGGAATCGGCATGTAGATAGCGATCAGTGTGAGTGGGTTTGCGATATACAGAATGACCAAGTTTGCCACTGGGTTGGCGAGAGACCTGTACATCTAAGAAAGGAAGGGAACCGTTACTTTCTATCTCCATGGTAAAGTTAATGTCTGGATGTTGACTATTGAGATGATTTAAGAAGACGGGTAACGTGTCTTTACCATGTGGCCAAATAATAAAGGTATCGTCAACGTATCGGAACCAAACCTTAGGTTTCAATTCTGAAGATTCTAGAGCTACGGTTTCGAAAGCTTCCATGAAGATATTGGCAACGACAGGTAAAAGAGGAGAATCCATGGCCGCACCAGAGATTTGTTTAAAGAGCTGACCTTGAAATAGGAAATAAGTGGAAGAGAGGCATTTTTTTTCTATCAGGGCAGGTAGACTTGAAGACGTCTCCCCATGCTCTGATAACAACTGTTGGATTATGACTATGGAATCGGGAATAGGAACTTTGGTAAAAAGGGAAGTGACATCGAAACTCACAAGTAAATCCTCAGGTTCAACGCTTATATTGGATATAAGTTCAACGAAATGGGCTGAATTGCGAACATACGAGGGAGACTTACCAGTGAACTTTCTGAGGATAGTGGTTAGGTATTTAGCTAATGAGTAAGTAGGGGAATCTATGGTACTAACAATGGGCCTGAGGGGAATGTCTTGTTTATGGATTTTGGGAAGACCATAGAGCCGAGGAGGCTTTGAAGCACGGGGAATCAACCTCCGTTGAATATCAGTGGACAGATCTGAAGATTTTATGAGAGAAGTGACTTCCCGTTCGATTTTGGAAGTTGGGTCGCGAGGAAGTAGGGCATAAGAAGAATCTTGGAGTAAAGACTTAACCTTAGTGATGTACTCTGTTCGATCCATAACTACCGTAGCATTACCTTTATCAGCGGACAAAATTGAGATGTCGGAATTGGAACGTAAGGTTTGGAGAGCATTCCTTTCGTCTTTTGTAATGTTACTTTTAGGTGGTTTAGATGAACGTAAACACCTGACAGTTTCGAAGCGGATAAGATCGGCAACGTCTTTAGGAAGCGTTCTCACAGAAGATTTTATCGAACTAATAATCTCTTCCGTAGGAATGCTTTTGGGGGCTAGTGAAAAATTCAAACCTTTGGAAAGTATAGAATTTTCGCTAGGAGAGAGGGCATAAGAAGAAATATTTATGACCGTCTTAGAACCACTTTGATCTGTAGAGACCCTAACCGATGACATCAAGGAATGAAACTTACGAAGATGAGTCGTAGTTGTCATTTCTAATGTTTTTTGGGCCTGTGTGTAGGTGATTGAATCGAAGAGAGACCAGTCAAGAAAGCTAAGAGTATTGGATAATTCTAAATGCAGATCTAACAACTGTTTTGAAATGGTATTGAGATCGTACCTCGTTTGATGAATGCGTTCACGAAGTAAAGCAAAGCTAGTGCGACGAAGGATTTTTTGAGAAGAGTGGGTTGAAATGTGATGTTTGACTTTAAGAAAAGAAGGTATGACTTTGTTGTCACGACAACGAGAAAGAAACGCTAAGGTGCAAATGAGTTTAGATGACTTATGTCGAAGTTTGGAAAAGGTAGAGGCTTTAAAAGAAATATCCTCCCCGTAGAGGTTATTTAGATGATTTTTGAGGCTTTCACGGCCATTGTCATTAAGTAACAAACGACTTCCGGGATTGGACCGTGTCATGATTGAGATCGAAGAACTCAACGTTTCGCCCACTTTCGTAAGGGTCTTCATCAGGAGGAAAAAGCAAAAGAGCACGGTAACTCAACGTGTTAACCACGCCAGAGGCGAAACTCTTTGCAGGGAAGGGACAGAAGAGCACGGTAACTCAACGTGTGAACCACGTCAGGGGCGAAACTCGACTGACTATCGGAAGAAGAAAGGCGAGAATTTATAGGCAAGCGCCGTCGCGATTCAGCAAATGCCGTCGCGGTTCAGTGGCGGAGGGCGGGGCTTAGGAATTAGCACTTTCCACATAGAAGGAAGGGGAAAGCCTTCGTCCCGATTGAGATTATTAGGGTGTTTGCAAATCTCAATGGCTTCGCGAATCTTTCTGCTAAAGAAGAATGGGGATTTGCAAATGATGGAAGTTTCATCAAAAAGGATCTTATGACCAGTATCGCGTTGGTGTTCGGCGATGGCCGATGATGAAACGAGACCTGACTTGAGACAGCGCTGATGCTCAGAGATGCGAGTTTTCACTGAACGACCTGTTTCACCAATGTATACAGCATTACAAGAGCAAGGGACTCTATAAAGACCTTTAGATGACATAGTGTTTAATTTATCTTCAGATGAAGGAAGAACCTGTGAGATTTTGCTCGGGGGTTTGAATACTCTTTTCAACATGCAGAGTACCAGATACCTTAGACACCGTTTCTCATAATTTATGTTCTGCTATTAAAAATTCAAACTGCTTGATTGTGAAATTTCACATTTTAAATAAATACGACCCTGTACATGTCAATTCCAGATTCAAATTTTACGCTCTGCGCATTACGGATAAAAAATAAGAAACAACCTTACATTCTCACATGTACGTGCACGCCTTCGATAGGTACATAAGTACCGCTAATTCATAACATTTTAATTATGGAATATGCAAATATTCCTTTTATTTTTTGTTTTTAATATGAAATAACTATAAATGTCGTAATATACATTCCCAACCTTCATTATACAGGGTGTTAATAAAAAAGCTTTACACACTTTAGCAGGTGATAGTAGAGATGAAAACAAGAAAAAAATTCTAATACACTTAGGTCCAATACTCCTTGGTTTTCGAGATATGGAATTTTTAAATTTTTATTTACACCTCTTATGAATGCGATATCGCGTTATCTGCGAAACACGAACAATCGCAGAATACATGTCAATCAACATTTTTTTACAAAAAAAACTACAACAAACAACGCATTTAGCGCACTCTAAAGTTATCGCAGAAGATGTTCAAACTGTCGTCCTTGCTCTTGTAAACAAAGTTGCAGCCGTCGTCAAAGAGACTCACGCACTTGATGGTAAACACCTAGAGTCCTTAGTTGTTGGCAGGCGTCTACAATTCGCTGCCAAAGTTCATCTTCTGCGTTCACTTCAGTGGCGTAAACAAGATCTTTTAAGTAGCCCCAAACAAAAAAATCGCATTCATAAGAGGTGTAAATAAAAATTTAAAAATTCCATATCTCGAAAACCGAGTATTGGGCCTAAGTGTATTAGAATTTTTTTCTTGTTTTCATCTCTACTATCACCTGCTAAAGTGTGTAAAGTTTTTTTATTAACACCCTGTATAGTATAGTATAGTACAGGTCGCAGAAACTAGATTGAGTCTCAAGGTAGGTCATGAAAGGCGCTGTGATCATATTTGATAAACTGGCAATATGTGGAAAGTTGTCAAACATACAAAGTTTGGTTACATTTTAAATGAAAAGTAATCCGTAACGATGGGTAGAGAGATTTCGTTTGCGCAGTGACTAACGTCATATGTCAGATTCTTTGTCTTTTAAAGTGTGAAAATTGCTGTTGCTAGGATAGAAGGTTTAGCAGAGCCTGGTTATTCAACTTAACATCATTATTTCCGCAATCCTTTAAACAATCAGGAACTGATAATATACCATACCGCAATGTTGCGTACGCCTCTGATTTATTGTGTCATTTAGCTTAAATAAGGTTAACAATTAAATGTCAATATGATAGATGTAAAAATGTTACCAATACGAAACTTGGAAATTACTAGATTCTAACATTAGTTCCGATGTTCACCGCATCTCAATCTAGATTCTGTAACCAGCAATTACGCAAGTAAAGGATAATTTTATGTGTTCGCTTATCTAATGTGGTTTTCCTTCCTACTTGAGCTTTGCATATCTTAACACTTTATACAATGTAACAAATTATTACTGAAGAAGCTAATACTATTACCGAAACGTTTAATTATTAAATTATACATTGCGACAAAATGATTTTTTATTCTTACTACAAAAAATCATGCTTTTCCTATAATGTGTTTTAACAATTTTGACATGATTATCTCCTTAAACAATTTTAAACTCATCAAACATGTGCTAAATAATCACGTAGATACCTAAAGCGGTTTTATTAATAATGGTTGAATTCTATTCCAATTTACATTAAAGTTATATTGGGAAACATTTTAGTATTTGTTGTTGTGACGGTCAATACTTTATTCTGTTGTATCAGCGTTTATTCTCAAACCAGCTTCTAAGACGAACTATATTTTCTGCATAATTCTTAAATCACTCATAGCTTCTATAACCTCTCCGATTAACTTTTATTATTTCTAGATTTTTTGCGCTAATTAAGTTCCGCATTAATTTTTCTTTTCGTACCTACAATTTTTAGCTAGTTCTAACTACTACTTGCAGACTTAATAGTTTCAAAAAGTACCCAGCAGTTCTTAACACGTTTCGCAACCCATTTGCATTTTCATGGCGTATTAATTCAAGAGCGTGTACGGGCGCGTGTGGTGGAAACGAGCGTAGATACTTCATATTGTCGCATTTCAACCCCCTCGGGCTATGCAGATATAGTATTTCAATATATGCCTTATAATGCAAAACCTATGTGGTATTCGAATACGAATTTTTGTTTGTCAATTACCCAGCCCTCGTTATTTCACTTTGAAGTCGCAGGCAGATGTACACAAAAAAGTATCGATTCTGGGCGAAAGGAGTTTGTAGCGGCATCAAGGAAAAATCCGCCTCTAATTCGGAGCCAACTATTGTTGTTGTTATTTGCGTAGATACTAATTTGCTTTTGTGCCGGAAAATTCCCGTAACAACATTTAAAGGAAATAGAGGGATTGGAAACAATAGCAACCGTTCATCAATAGAAACTGCATGGCAGATTGCGGGGGCGTGTCTCATTAAGGGCACAATGATGTTAAACAGAGAGATACCACATGTAGGGTGCAAAATATAGGATAGAGGCGACGTACACAACAATATGTAGGGTGAGAGGTTAGTGCATGCATGCATGCATAATTAAGTCGTTTCACATGTAAAATAGACGATGAGCATTATGCAACGATTGTCACTTAACCTCAATACAGGCGCAATTAATTGGTAAAAAGTTGGTAAGCGTCGCGCTCAAAGTACTGCGGAAACTGCCTGCTTTAAAGTAGCGCTTAATTACTATCGATCTCGACATTGCCTTGACTGGGACTCTTCAACAGCACAACTATAACCATTTGCAGCAAAAGAAACAAATTCAATTTAATTCCAATTAGCTTACTTTATTAACGAAGGCTGACTCGCAATCCTTGGACATATATAACTTTAAAGTAATTATTTACAGCGTAGGTATTACATAGATCCACTCACAGTACAGGTGAGTAGACTATTGAAAGTATTATATTTATATTATCTGATTAATCCACATTCTTTTTACTTCTCTCGTCTAAAAGAAGAAGAAAGTATTGTAATCGCGAAAAAATAACCTTTCGAGATTTCTTCAGATCTTCACGTTTCAGGATCCTTAGATGACGAAAAACTGGTTTTCTTCATTCCCTCTGTCTGCCTGTCTGTCTTTTTGTCTATCTGTATGGTTGTCTGTCTGTCTGTCTGCCTGTCTGTCTATCTGTCTGTCTGTCTGTTGGCGATATAACTCAAAAGCTATTTGTCGGAGGAAGACAATATTTTGCATACGCATTATATTTTAGATAAATATATATGCTATATACAGCTTATGTTAAAATCAGAAATTAACAATTCGCAGACGAACACAATTTATGTATATCCACTTAAAACCTGATATCATTACGAGCAGACGAAATAAATAAGCTAAGAGAGATATTGATTAACAGCGACAAAACTGAAATGAAAATAAGAGATTTTGAAAATAAGGTAAAAAGAATGGGATGCACATTTAAAGTACAAGAACGAGAGCGAAGGAGAACTAATGTGGCAATCAGGGGAAAAAGATAAAGAAGAATGATAAAAAGTATTGAGAGAAGCCACGAAAAATGTCATAAAACAAAATTTAAATATAAATGCAGAAGTCAAATCGGCATACAAAGCTGGAGAGAAAAAGATTCGTAACTGAAATGAAACGTTGCAATGGAAAAAATCCGTAAAGGGGTTTACACGAAACTTTTCTCGCTCGAATTACATCTATTTCCATATAAAGAAACTGTAGTCCTCTAGAATTCGAACTCTGCGCTTCCAGATGAATGAGACTAATATTTTGAGCCCAATTTAAGTTTATTGCTGAGGTCCACCGCTTGCGGCCGCTTCAACTACTGCGCCACGATCGCGACGGTGCCGAAATTGTACGAGTTTCTGCTGCGTTATACAGACACCACACTGTTCTGTTACATTTGTGATGTTTACCCTGTATCTCTTAGGTCTCATTTTCGTCAGGGATAAAGCCTAAGCTATTTGCAAATTATAATTTTTATTTATTTCTCAGTTAAAGCAAAAATAAATTAAAAAAATAAGGTAATTACCCTGCATGTATATCTTCGAAATTTTTTCGCTTTCAAGTCATGTAAACATATAATCTGCTTGCAAAATGTCGTCTTCCTCCAGCAAATAATTTTTGAGTTATACCGCCAACAGAGAGAAGGAATTGAGAAAACCTGTTTTTCGTCATCTAGGGACCCTTCGCCTTTTAGACGAGGGTAGTAAAAAGTGATGAAAAACAAGTCTAAATTAAAGGAAGTGGTTGAAATAAAAGTGTTCTTGGATGATGATTTAGCATATATGGAAAACAAACAATCACAATTAAGAGAGAAGGCAGATGTAATGCGGAAAGAAAATCAGAAGGTGACCATTGGGTTTTAAAAATTGATCTTAAGTACCGAAGTGTGATATTTGAACAAGGAAAATGGAGTTCTGCATCAGGGCTTAAAAAACTAATGAAAGTAAAGGAGACGGGATCCATATAATATGACGATCTACCGAAAGACATAGTAGGTACACGAACAGAATTTAATTATTAAACAACATGGTTGGCAGTACGCAGAAGCAACATGGAAGTGGATACAAAAAAAGGCACGAATAAGGAAATGCAGTGAGAGAAGAACAAAGAAATTGTCAAAGGAAAGGCGAAAGACTAGGAACATGGAATACGAGAAGCAAATTTGAGGAGGGGGCCTTAAAGCACCTGATTGATTCTAGAGCTTGAGGGAATGTCCGATGGATCGCGCAGATGCAGATTAAGAATTACAGAAAATTCAGGAAAGCGAACTTGATAAATGTGCACGCGCTGACGTAAGAAGAAAATAGGAAAATAAATAATCAATTTTACGAGAAACTAAGTAAAATTATGAATAATATCCCAAAATGCGATATTCTACCTAAACTGATATAATAGCTGCTGTAAAATATATAAATTTGTCCCACTTTTGAAAACATTCAGCCTGCTATTATATAAATTACTCAAAAGGAAAGCTTCAATAATTGCTAAACTTTATTTAAAGAATATGTACTTAAAGATTTATTTAGTATATTGTAGGTTTAACAACTCGTTTAGGTGACACAACAGTATAAGACAGTAAGGTGTGGTATTTGAAAAAATTCAATCTTTGCAATAGCTATTTTTACGACTCTCCTAAGAAATCCGTCAAGTAGACAGCCAATCAACAATTAATACCTTACTCAAGTATAAATAGAAGAAAATGGCAAAAACATAAGGTGCCAACATTATATGGAACAGACGGAGGGAAAGAGACCAGTTTTCAATTCTTCCCACGGGCTTCAAGAGACTGTTTAAGAACTTACTGAAAGGAAAACGTATATTACTCAGCAAGAACACTTTAGCAAATAACGATTCTCAATGCTATGTAAATATCCTGAAAATATTTAAGAGAAAACGAAACCATACGCCTTTACCGAGAATCTCCCGGTAATGCAAATTGGTAGTTAAACGGTCAAGTTGTACTCTTTTTCTCAATATTTATTCTAAACCCTCAAAATTTGATTATTGACCTTTATAACGACTCTTATATGCTACCGCGATACTTATGGTGATATTTTGATCTGCTTTGCCATGTTTGTATATTTTTTACTTCCCTCGTCTAAAAGACGAAGAAAGTATTGTAATCGCGAAAAAATAACCTTTCGAGATATCTTCAGATCTTCACGTTTCAGAATACCTAGATAACGAAAAACAAGTTTTCTCAATTCCGTCTTTCTGTTTGTCTGTCTGTCTGTCTGTCTGCCTGTTAGCAGTATAGCTCAAAAAGTATTTGTCGGAGGAAGACGATATTTTACATACATATTATATATATACCTGGAATAAAACCGGTACAATTTCATACAAATATATACAGGGTGAGCACCTTAAAAAAAGAAAATTTTGCTTATATTTGCGTTAAGTGGGAAATAGATTAAAGTAGTAATTTGCACATAGATCAAGCCTTACACTTGACGAAAATAGAACCCAACAAATACAAGATAAGCTCGCAAAAAATTCAAAAAGTTTTCAGTAATAATACCACGAGACGACCGTGAATTATCATAAATACTTTTGTTTCCTCACGAAACCGGTTGCTTAGAAACACCACGAGCCGAAGGCGAGTGGTGTTTCTACAAGCAACCCGTTGAGTTTGTAAACAAAAGTCTTTGATAATTTATAAAGTCGTCGAGTGCGTATTCGATTAGATTATACCATGAATATCAATAAGAAAGTTGCACTAAAAATTTATTTCTTGCAATTTACATTATTTATTGCAATTACAGTAGTTAAAAGTCAAATTACAATTATTGTAGTTTATAATACTAGCTTCATTCTGATTTTCAGTTAGGTACGTCAGTTTTTGTAGCATATGTTACGCCGATGGAACTGGTTGGTGGACAACTTTCATTATTTTGTCTCATTTGGGACAGTATCTTCAGGCGAATGTCCTGGTTAATTTGAAGATATGGCTGAATGGAGTTTGGTGTAGTATGACCTGTTATTTTTATTATTTCTTGTACACTTAATCCAGTGCTAGCCAAAGTGCTTACTTCTGAAAACCGGTTAGAATGGTTCGTTATTTTCTTCTTGTTGGTATCGAGTCCAATGGCTTCAGCTCCTAATTTTGTCCATTTGCCTATCTCGTTAATCCCAACGGGAGAATTTTTGTACCTAATACAGTTTGATGTACAGTCGGGTTCAAATAAATCTGGGACCGTGTTTTTTTCATATGCAGGTGAGTTAAGAATTGAAGAACATCTCCACGGTTTTCTGCTATCAGAAAGAGTTACAGATTTCATTACCTGTTAAAGTTTAATGTAACTCTTTCTGATAAGAGGAAATCCATGGATATATCCTTCAATTCTTAACTCAACCTGCATATGAAAAAAACATTGTCCCAGATTTATTTGAACACGACTGTACCTCCCCAATTTTGATTTACTGTTAAAAACATACGGTTAATGTGGATATTCATAGCTCTTTTTGATAGCAGATTTTTTATTAGCCTCACAGGACACAAATTAGGATTTTCTTTATTATCAGTCAGCCACTTACTTGCAGCAGTCTTCTGAGCTTCCTCTTGAGCTGTCTTAGGATTATATTCAAACCGTCCCGTACTGGTATACCGTCATTACTCCTTCTTGAAGTAATCGGTTTGACAAAACACCAAGCCAATTCAAACGAGGCAATGTGAAAAAAAATCTTTTGGAGTCTACTGGGAGCGTTCTCATCCATTTTTCTGGCAATTTTCTGAATTTCTGCCTTCGTTAGTGCCACTAAGCTCATTTTTCGTTTACCTGGTAGAGCTTGAAGCTGCCCTCTTTTAGCGTTTCTGGAGTTCCTGGCGGTTTGAAACTCTACGTGTTTAAACGGATCTATTGTGCGATCATATTGGTTAAAATAGAACTGTTGCAGCATTTTAGCACTAACGTTCCAAATTGTCTTTATGGCTCCTTCTTTATAATTGGTGCCGTCTGTTCTTCGCATGTTAAAGCCCCAGTCCTTCAGAATCTTGTACAACTCTTCATTTGATGTCTTTCCATTTAAAGTATATCCTCGTTTGGCACAAAACTCTTGGAATTGCTTAATCACGAATTTTTCCGGCTTTACTGTATTTTTGGGCTTCGTTTTTTCGATGGCATTATCAATCAAAGCTAGGAAACTTTGACCAAATCTGTCTTTTTGGCTCATTTTAATAATATATATTGTTCGAAAAGTTTTTTGCAAACATTATTTGTTATTGTTGACAAACAAACAGTTTTGTTTTAACAATATGGTTACGGCAAACAGCACGATCGATATTCATGCGCACGGCCTACTTAATTGTTTGTCAGTGATGTTTGTCAAACAATTCAGCAGGCCGTATTCATTAATATCTTTAAAAACTTTGAAGAGTTGGGAAGGCGATGACATTGACAGTGACAGTTGATTGAAAAATTGAAAACACCAACACGATAACACCACGGTGTTTTCGCTTATTAAGACGCAGTCTGTATAGGGATCTTCTGCATTATGAATGGTATAATCACAATAACACACTTCGCTTAAATATATTCGCCCGTCACACACATTAGCCAGCCTGCATATTGCAGTTAAATCTATTTGACTATCGACGATTGCATCCGCAGATGATGTTGATCGAATCCCTCTCCGGTAATTTTTTAAATTTGATAATTGCTTTAGTTTTCAGAAGCAAGTTTTAAGGTATTGTTACCTCTATTTTCCTTTGATTTTTTAGCCGCGAGCTGCATAAATGCGTAAATTCCAAACCTTGAAATAGACGGGAAACGCATATTTAGGGAACCATCGACGTATATCGTAAAAACTATTGCACATAAATATATACATTTTACGTATGTTAAAAATTACTAAAGAAATGTTTAATGAAAGAATTATATGCATTGGTTTATTGATGTAAAAAATATAATTAATTTTCTTAGGTCATGCCTGGCGTGAAGGTTAAGCCAGCTGAAATCCGACGATACCAACAGTTCTCCGTAGAGCAGTAAGGAATTGGTCGGTAGCATTTGTTCGCAATCGCAAGCGCCGCGGTTCACATCCTGCCGGTAACGGATTTTTTTATTTCAAAATTTATTTAATTTATTAGAAACGTGAAGATATTTATACTCCTAACTTAATTTCATTTTTAAAATATTTAGTTTCACAATGTCGACGGGGGAAGTTTTGGGTACAGCCTTTTACAGATTTTTGTGTATGTTATACTGAGAACTTTTATTGATATAAATAATACTAATTCGTTATCTATGCCTGCGAATATTATTTGTGCATTTGCCGCTAACTCTTTTTTGTAGTTTCGACGTGTACCTTTAATTGATTAGGAAAGTTCTTGGGGTTACTTGCTACTTGGCGCACATACTTTTTTCTTCCCTGCTTAAGCTTAGAGTCTTCTGTTTAATCCACGACCAGCTCCGGCTGAGAAGTCGGCTGCCTTTGCTTTTCTTTTATTTACAGTCAGAGTGGGAGGTGGGAGTGCTTAAGTACGACTGTTTCGTCTGGCGAACTGTTGCTTGTAGTAGTGCTAAACCTCACCGCAGCAGTCCAGTTCTTCAAAAAGGTGCAGGTCTAACTTCACACTAATTATACTAGCTGTCTTTGTCTACCGAACCGGTTGTCTATTGCCTTCTCTTTTCTTCTTTACTCGTCAGTATTACTCCTAAATAATAACATTTCTTTACTTCTTCTACCGTGCACTTTTTATTCTCTCCGCTTTTAGTATTATTAGATGCAGTTGCTCTTCCTTGCCATTATTTCGCATTGTTATATATTTGCCTTTACTTTATTGACCATTAAGACATACTTTTCTGTTTTCCATTCTAACAATCTAAATACAGGTTTCAGCGCTTTATTCGTCCTGACTATGAGTACTGTATCGCGTGCATATGCAAGGCAGTGATGTATATTATTGTGGAGTATTCTTTTTGCGTGAATGCCACTTTACCTTAGTATTTCCTCCAGTACCTACCAAGTTGTGGTTAAACGGTCTCCTTGTCCCATTTCCTTTTTTACTTTAAAACGATTTGATACATTTCCTTAGCTGTATTCATAAACGTAATTTCAGCTAGTATTTTTGTCTTCCTTGGTATTCCTAATTTTTTTCATTGCTTCATACAAGTTATTCCTATCTATAGAGTCACAGGCTTTCTTATAGTTTCTGAACAGTATGTGACGCTTTGTATGTAGTATGTTAGAGTTACTTATTAATAAACAAAAATGTCAGGTCTTTACCATTAATTTCTCTACTAGCAGTGTTAATGCTTTGCGTTTTACTTTAGAATTTCTTTTGCTAGCTTACCTTCTCCTGTGATCTTCTTATTTAGTTGCCTTACGAACTCCCATACTTTCTGGTCTATTTCTGTTCTCCATCTGAATTGTAATCGTTTTCACTTGTAATTTCTTCTTCTGCATTCAGATGTTCATAATAATAGTATAATACTAGTCTCTTAGAGCATACTTCTTACCTTTTGCTTGTCTTCTGAAAACATTTTCTATCTCTGTATTTTTATAGAATTCTTCGATTTCTAACAGTTTTCATTCTGGTTGTGTTAGTTCTCTTTCTACTGCATGTTTGATTTGCTATTCTTAACCTTGTCTTAGCTCGACACTGCAAACTTTGCCCACATTTGCCATCGAACCAACTAACACGTCATCGTTTGTTGGCCTTCCCCAGTATAGTTTCAATGATTTCTCTCATCATTGTATCTATCTGGTTCCATTATATTTTTATGTAGCTTTGTTGTGGCTTTGCTTTTAATTTTCTTGCCATTTCTTGTTCAGAGGTTATTGAAAGGCGCCTGTCCTTAAGCCGAATTATCTCGTATTTTCTTCTTTTAGGGTCATCCTCTTTTTTGTTCATCATTTCTTGTTTGCTTTTTGCAACAACCAACATGCGTTCTTTCTATTAGAAGGTGATTTATCTAATCCTTTGTTATTATGTTTGGAGGCACTCATGTTTCTTTGTGATCGAATGCCGTGCTCATTACTATCATGTTATTTTCTTATGCATATTCTGCTCATGTGTTTCCCTTATTATTACTCCCTATTGTATAGGCATTAGAATTTTTATACTCACAGACCTTTGAAACTTTTGAGTTTGCTGTTAATTAATAAAAAAAGAATAGTTTAATGTTACATTGTGAAACTATAAGACCTTCGATGCAAATAAAATGTGAAACTGAAGTAAGATTATTGATAAAGTAATTCTTCTGCAGATGTCATCTACAGGACAAAATCCTTTAAAATTCAACGTTTCTTGATTTGAAATTGTAAGGTTGGTTTTTTTAAATAAAACATTCGCAAAGATCATGAAAGCCTGATTTTATTATAATGTTGCAGCGTGGAAGTGTATTCAGTATGGCAATTTTTCAAGTAGAATTATTATGTAGTTAAACAGTTTGCTGACAATAAACTGCATAGAAATTAACTGTCAGACGTGTTTGATTAGTTAAAATATTTTAGCAAAATAATCAAATCTACACGTTTTATCTAAACGTATTTGACAATATGTATGCATTTCAATTTGAATACGTACTTAATCTGAGCCATACTTCGCTGTATACAAAAAAAAATAAGAATTTCTTTTAAATTGAAAATTTTCTAGATATTGTAAAATAACAAAATCCAGAACTACAAATCCTTATGGTAATTTTGACGGATAGTTGCATTTTGGGACTTTTTAAATTAATAGCTAAGTTCCGCTGTGCTGAAATAAATATCAAGTAGTAAATTTTAAAAAAATACTCTATTTTATGCATACTTACATTTTATACAAATGCCACCTATGGGACATACGTAAAGACATTAAATATCATTAATAGAAAGTATTTTTTTCAGCTAAATATAGTAGAAAGGCTCTTGACATTTTATAAATATAAGAGTAACGGATTTGATGATTAGTGCCCGCAATTTTTTTTATCTGTTATCTACTTTGGAAGCTTCGGGTTTAGCCGTGAAACAGATACTGCGTAGACTTCTCAGCTCGTACAACATATATGCTCCTCGCTAAAATTCAAAATCCGAAGTTCCCAAGTCTACTCTCCTCTTTACAGTAATTAACTGCGAAGCCGCAACTTCAGAGCCGTGCAAAGTTTTCAGACTGCGCCATACCATGTAGAAAGTACGTGATTTGGTCTTGGCAAGCCACCTTTGATTTAAAAACCGCTTTAAAGCTTAAATGTTGCTAATGAATCTGCCTAAAGCAGCTTTAAAGAAAAAAGAAAAGAGCTTCTCGCAACCCTTGTGCAAGGCATGACTTAAGATTAGTTCAAGTATTTCGTTTTTAGTTTTTGAGCAACCAGTTTTGAGGGTCGTTAAATTAATGACATTTTCAGTTTCATCTTTGATAACATTAAATAAGATTAAAATAAGAACTTAATTCTATACTTTATTTTTATATATCTGTAATACTACGTAAAGCTGTCTTGAATAGCGTGCAATACTATTGCTCTGTACTTCGATATTATTGTATTTCAATGTACTCGTATATATCCTATAATAATTCATACATTTAAGCAAAAATTCTGAAATTAGAGATTTATAATATTTTGCAGGGGCGCTTGAAAGTGATTTTAAAACAGGTAACATTTTTTACAGCTGCCACAACGGGTTGGACTTATTGTGTAATACCAAACTACTTGTTAAACGGTATATGAAAGCTAATACTATTATTTATTTGTAGTAAGTAACCGAAACTCTTACTTTGACTGATTGATTTAATTGCTATTATATATTATGCTACTAAATATAGAAGCAGGTAATGAATCAAAATGGTGGTAAAAGACGAATAAAAATGCGTTTCCACAATTTTTACACCACAACCTGTTTCAAGTTACACATCTACGATTATATATCGTCCGTTTGATCATTATAATATAGAAAAACTCATAAACACAATTATTATCTTCCAATATATATTTCATTGTTTTAGAATTCATAATTTGGAAGTGAGAGAGCGCAGATGTAAGTCACGAGCGACCAATTACAGCCGTTGCACTTCTCGTGCAGTATCCAGCTGTCCTCAACAACAAGCAATAAAATAAACTTAGGATTATGAATGAAAGAATTAATGAATAAAATGGATATATTCCAAATCTTATTGCACCTACACCAGTATATGATATACCAGTATATAAAATAACACACCAGAATTTTCTTATCAACGAACCAACTGGCAAAATTAAAAATCAAGTTAAAAGTGGTGGGTAACAATTTGCAAAACATAACTGAAAGAGTCTTTCTTTCAATCACTAAAGTCGATGAAACTTGAATGTTTCGATTGTTATTCTGACAATGAGCTGGTAAGTAAAGAAAAGGGTTCCAGTGCGTTTTTAAATCAAATTTAAATTATGAAGTAACCATAAGATTATTTATACATAAAACCTGTTTGATTCTACGGTTAGACCAATAATCAGCTACGAATAAATATAGCAACTATTGTAAAATCTCTAGAGATTTATTTAGAAATTGTAATTTATTTTGGCAATCCAAATTTTTGAAGCTTCCAACGTCAACAAAAAATGATTAACATATTAATTACTTCTTATCTTTCTCATTCGCCGTTATTACAAGTCTCATGGTGCTTAAAAACAACTTTCCAACTTGGCTATTCAATTTCTTATTAAATGTGAAGAATATTTGCTTCTACATTCAGCAAATTCTGGTGTGCCACACGGCAGAGTCTTAAAACCAATATTATACCGACTCTACAGAGCTTACTAGACTCACTTTCCAGCCGATAGAAAATATTACTTGTTTAAAACTTTAGATATTTAGAACATTTATCTGCCTAAGGCGTGTACTTGCTGTAAAGGCTATACTTGCAGTTATTTTAATCGCTTGATCCATACTTATCTCGCATACGATAAGACAAAGCATAGAGCACTTTGGTAACATTGGTGTGGATAAAATCAATCTTCTTAAATTTTCCTCCTTTTTAAATTCTTATCTTTTCCTTATGATCATGTTCCTGAGCGACATAAAAAAGTGTATTTCGGCACTTTGTGGAAAGCAGTTTAAATATAATTTTAGATTTTTATTTGTGTTTATAGCTTCGTAGATATTGTATTTACTTGCTCATTTCAAATAAGTTATGTACTATTGATTCTAAAACACCAGGGGAAGTTCTAAATCCATTACCCATGAAGTATTATTATTTCAATTGTATGTCATATCAAATTTATTCACATTTCAGTTGTCAATTCAAAATTCAGATTCACACAGCTCAAAAACTAGTTTCTAGTTGTTTTTCTAGCAATAGTACATTTCAAAGATAGTCTCATGAAATACCACCGATTGGTTGCATTTCCGATTTTGCGCTACTTCAATATTCATCAAAATGTGGATTACCACCAACTGAGTTTACCTACAATTCAAAATAACCACCGAGTGGACTACCACCAATACGAATTACTACCACATGGATCTATTACCGACTGAGGCAAGTTTGTAGAATTTGCCACCGAACTGGAACACCACCGAATGGAAATACCAAGATAATTGTCTAACCGATAGATGTTACTACCACAGTTAAGGTACCTTATATCGGCGAATGAGATGCTTACAAACTGTGGTAAGGTTGAGATCTTTAGTAGCAAATGCGCAGGATGAGCGAGGAAAGTACTCATAAACTAACAATGACTAAATATGCATCTGGCATATTGAAACCTTGGACTGGTTTTCAACATTAACAGTCATCATTCAATGTGGCACCGTGAAGATCCTTATAAAAAGTTATCATCTGCTCTCTAATGGTTTTAATGTGATCACCGAATGCCAATTAAAGCTGTAAATAGCTGTCAATAGTTGTAAAAATTAAAATCAATAAACATTTACTCATATATAAAATTATTTAAAGTTTCTGGTCGTTCAAATAAGATGTGTTGCAAAACTGTTGTCGGATGTGGTTGGATGTAAACCCAGGCGGTGGTAGTTCCCATTAAATGTAAATTTGCATCGGTGGTAATCCAAGTCGATGTTAATTCACACCAGTTGTATGGTAGTTCACGCCTGTGATGATTTTAGTCGGATCTGAATTCACATCAGAGGTAGTCCACACTCACCGCTCTTGGCAACACTCAAAACAGTTACTCTGTTAGCGGCACAAAGTTTGCTAAACTTATTTACACGATTTGCTCGTATTATAATAGTAAACCATGGTTAGTTAATAAAAATATACACGAATGCTTCAATCGCATGTGCGTTCACTTTTAGCTGAATTCTGGAAGAAAAATTTGTATAGCTATTTAATTACATTAAACTTTTAACATATTATATTATTATAAATAAATTGTCTATCAGCTAAATCGACATGATTTACATGTAGATATGATATGCGCTGAACCAATTGTCCAGACACGTATAGTTTACTTGAAAACTGCTATAAGAATGATTTAGACACATCAAAAATAATTGAATGCTTAAACAATATAGATTGGGATAGTCATATTTCCCAAAAGGTGAAAAAGCATATACGGTTAATGGTTGAGTCTGTATTGTGTTATGGATAGACAATGAATGCACAGCTAAAGGGAAAGCTCAAGGCAACCGAAATGTTATCTTAGAAGGAGTACGAGAATATCAATGTAGGAGAATATCACCAATATAGAAGAAAGAGAAAATATTAATGTCCAGGAGAGTGTAGTTGAAACAGTAGAGAAACAAATGTAAAGTGATTTAGATACTTGATCCGCATGCATGATCAGAGGTGGCCCTGAAAGGTAGTTATATGGAAACCAACTGGTAAGAGAAAACCAGGACGATTCCGAAGATCTTGGAATGAAAGCATAAAAACGGCGATGAGAGCTGAGAATTTGAAGAACTTGATAGCGATAGGTGGAGATAAAGTATATAGTTGTCGAGTTTACAACTTATTCTAAGGGTAACGCTGTTGATGTTTGAAATGAAATGTCTCTGGCAGAGCAAAATATATTTGCAATTGCAAGCAATGGCGAATGTTACTTAGTTTTTATATGTAATAATATTTTAAACTGTAGAATGAATAAATGGATATTCTTGAAATATACACAAAGATGTTAAAAACGTATTAAATAATTATTGAGACCATCTCAGTGTACATCAAGTGGCAGAATAAGTTCAGAACCGAAACACGGCTAGGATAATCAAATAAGCAATGAAGATAACAATTGGAATTCTGCATGTGCATTAGTTCGGCACATAATATTGTTTGTGATAAGTTGAAGTACACCAAAATTTGTGCAGAAACGGCATCCTAAGAAAAGGAAGCTGCATTTATAGATCACATCTGAATCGTGATGAATCCTGGGTCTACCATTTTCAACTATAATTTCCAAACCCGAAGCAATTCAAAGTTACCGAATTGCTTGGAAAAGTAACATTGACTGTCGTTTGGGATAAGAAAGAGATTATAAAGGATTCATCCACTCATATAGTCTTTTTTCAACAAAACTCAGGGCAGGCTGTGACTTCTAATATATTGTCAAGGTGATTAGCTTTACCTTATGTGCCCAGCTTATGTTATGGTGACTCTACCGAGTTGTAACACCTATGTTATGTTATAATTGACTTACATCTTTACTTTAGTTTATTCTCAATTAATTCTTTTTAAAATTGAATTTTAATTAATTTATTTGCCCTATTTTTATTATGGATAACCAAATTATTTACTGGTAGCCTCAGTAGAACACTGAAAATCAGGTAGGATTCTTCATAATCTAGATTGCTTATATTCTGAAATTTGTTGTTCTTATTTTATATGACAACTCAATACATCTGTCAACTGACACTTCAAACTATTGTTGAAAAATCAATTACAAATACTTTCTCGTTACATTTGTCATTTCACAATCTCAAATTGTAAGTACAACCTTAATTAAAATTAACTCACTTGACTCTTTATTTTCTTTCAGTTCTTATTTTAAATGTCTGTATTCTGTTACCATTATTGGACTTACCACTCTCTTTTACCAAACCCAATGCATCCAGTTCTGCGACTTACCACGTTACAAGACCTGCTCCACTCAAAGCCACAGAGAAGGGTTTAACTGGCAACCAACTGCCAAAACCCAGGAAAAAAGTTCGCCACAGGAACATACGAAAGCAGCTCGCCTTTTTAAAACAGCATTCATACCTCCACCTCAGTATGCATCCAAATCGACCTCAGTTGTAGATGTATTTACTCTGATGCTCAACCAAATCACAAGTTTGAAGCCTGCTACCACCCGGCACCACGCATCTTGACCACATGCACGCCACAAGATATCACTTGACAAGCCCCATAAATCTGCTCTTTTGCACTTCCCTTGCAAACCATTCCCTGTTATCCAATTCAGTCACATTCTAATCTTCATCGGTATTTTTCCAATTTTAACTCTTTTATTTACCAAAATATCTTTTTAAGAACTTTTATAGAGGGGTTTATTTCTTAATTTCAAACGCTACAAATTCTATTACTTCATTTTTGTTATCAAAATTTTTATTCTAATCAATAAATTATCTTCTTAGCAATCTAGCTTATTTTTTACAGTCCAACACACTATTGAAGCTTTATTACATGTCTAATACCTACTATGTTAATAGTATATTTCGAAAACTTGTTTGTCATTAACTTCCATTTTCATTTCAGATATTAAATTAAGTTAAAATATTCTTCTTAACATGGAATTTCGGCTTAGACCGCACTGTGCGACTTTCACTCTGATGATGCAAGCTGCAAAGTCTTGCGAAACGTTGGTGAATATGGATGCACAAACAGCAAAACGGCCAAATCTGATTTAGTATCTTCGTTCTCAAGATACTCGAACAACACGAGCCACCAAAGAGCATAACCATCGTGCGGGTTTTTGCTCGACTTCACAAGGTGCAAGGCACATTAAGCCAGAAAATGCTGGGTGTTCATATACAAATACTACTCGGTCTAAGCCGAAATTCCATGTTAAGAAGAATAATTCGAGTAAGCGCGAAAGCCTCAAACAGTATATAAGTTAAAATACTAGTGTCTCCCAATTAGTTTCATTTAATTATATTATACTGTCAATAATTGCTTGAGAAGAATTACAAACATTTATTGGCCTAATGTTATTTCAAATACTGATTTATGGAATCTTACAAGCCAAGAACCAATCGAGAGCACTATGAATAAAAGGAAATGGCAATGGATAGGCCACACGTTACGGAAGCCGAACCACGACATCACAAGACAGGCACTAGAATTTAATGTAAAATGAAATAGAAATCTGGGGAGACCGAGCAACACCTGGAAAACAGCCACAGAGAAACAAATTAAAGAACGGGGGAAAACATGGAATTAAATTAAAGCGATCGCCCAAGACAGATCCAGATGGAAAAACTTTACTAAACAAATGTGATTATATAAACAAATTAATAAATAAACAGTAATACTAGTAAAATGAAGTTATAAATTGTAATAGTAAATGCACTCAACTCAAACATTACAGTGTATAAGAACTTAAGTGAAAAAAGTGAATGGGACAAGAGGTGCAAGGCCGGCAACCTTGTACTTATTTCAACCAGCCATGGAAACGTCGCAAGACGCCCTTTGTTCCACAAGGAACCATGGGAAGAAGAAGAAGAAGATATTATACTGTATTCTTTTAATCCTATTAATCTGATTTTTAAACTTCTGTACCAATACCATAACAATATTTTACAGTGTACTAACCTAACCTTTAAAATATGACTAACGTCACGTTTGACAGTTGTTTGAATACTGCCAAAGTTATTACAAAGTTCTGTAAAATATACCTTAAAATGCCAAAAAGAAACTAAGCAAGCAATTCATTATTGCTTTCGTAAGTTTAATTAGAAATTTATTAAAAAAGTGAAAATTAAGTTCTGAGTTAGGTACCTTGCTAACTTCATTTGTAACCAACAACAAAATCTGGTTTTTAACAAAATTTCTATCTACACTCTTACAAAAATGTATGGTCATGGCCTGCACTGAGTCATGTTGAAAAAATAGACTATTGATTCAGGCTATTAAAAGATAAATTAAAGCTAACACGACACTATTATGACTTGGGTTCCCATCAAGACAGTTATGGCAACACTTTGAAAAGGTTAATAAACGACCTGTAGATTTTCAGATTTAGCACCAAACAATATTCGTAATTCTGAAGCACTTAGGAGAGATCTAGATAAGGTTCATTTAAGGATGGGTAAAGTACGACTGCGATGCACAAGAGGCTTTATACAAAACGAAAAGAATTTTTCTTTCATGAAATTACTACTTTAATCGACAGATGGAGAAGTGGAAAGAGAGGAAAGAATACTATATGGATAATCAAATATATAGTTAATGTCGATAAACAAAGATTTATAAGCACAGCCCCGATTTCATTTGCAACAGATTGCATATTAGATGACAACTAATATTGTGCATTGAGGAGATGGTTTCTGAGAATTATTGGTCGTGAGATCGTGCATACAAAATTTTAAACGCTAATCGATTCCGTATTCTAGTTTTCTTTATAAAATATATCATAAGTTATGAAACAACTGAAAATTTAAAATCAAATTTGAATTTATCTTCAAAAAGTAAAACTCTATTCAGGTATCTCAAATTATAATAATTCGAGAAAGTTGCTGTACAATTAACGAGGAATGAAAAACACTCCAATGAACCAATAAGTAAAACTCCATATAAATTGCTATGTAAATGTTGCCAATCGTCATATTTTGAGATGTCTGAGCAGTTTCACATAATTTCCTAGACAAGATCTATTGCGACCATTTCATCATTCCTTATCGAATGTAACTAATTGCGAAACGAAGATAGCCATGAATTGTATATACGCGCCTCTAAAACAACATTTTCAGTATTTTTACATTTAAAGACTTGAGCTTGCGAATATGGGAGCTTTTTCGAGCTGCGTTTTTTAAGGAGCAAATTTGGACGATTGCGAGGAGGAAATGGGGGAGCACTGGCGGCCCACGCCGAAAAGATTGAAATTGTGGATATTAGGGTTGCTTTAGGGTTAATGTAAATGATGGGCAATGTAATGGAGCGCGTAGGTGGACGAAAGCTCGCTGTGCTGTGGTAAGCCAGCCGTGCAGGTATTTTAAAAGCTCCCCAGCACAAAACTGCGTGCGGTAAGTTGCCATGGCGACCGCACATCGCCGCGAGCTCGAGCTTATTGATCATCCGGTGTCTAAACAGTGCTGTACTCAAAACAACTACACATTCCTGTTACACGATATCAAAAATTTAGAGCTTTGGGCAAGTCGACAATAGCAAAATGCTATGGAACGAGGCAGTCGGAAAGTGTGTGGATCCAGGCCATTATTGTTCGATTCGATTACCGAAAGCTCTAATGTGAACATGGAATGTATTTTTGGATTTGCCGTTTGCCTGTAGCTGGGTGTTTAGGCAGTGGAGATTGAAATAATTTACTTTCAGTCAATTAAATTTAATCGTTACTACGCCATGCTTTCCCCGCCCCACATGGGTTCTTGGGTCACAGATTGAAAACTACCTACAAATGAAGCTTCCAACGTAAAATTGAATGTACCTACTAGAAAAAATACAATATTGGAAACTCAAATTTAAAGAAAAATATTAAAACAGTAATTTATTCGAAGATAATTTTCAGATGAAATTTATTTTTGAAGGAAAACTTTGAGCATAAGAACTTCTTCCTCTACTGAAATATTATCGGAGAAAAGAAGAGCCATTTTTCTATTATAATGGCCGCACGGATTTCGACGTCATAGTTACATGCAAAGGAAGTTTCCTTAGAAGAACTATATGCAAATTGTTTCCCTTGCCGAGTTCATTTGCGACTTCTACTCCATTGAGTTCTATTATTTTTTTAAAATCAAAGCTATTAACGTAGATTTGTTATCCCACGTTTCTTTTTTCATTTTATCGATCCATTCGTTGTAAAGAGAAAGTTACTTGTTATGGTTTTGTAATATGCCTCGGTTTCGTAGTTGCGTTTGGGGCCATTTAATAGTGTTCAATGGTTGTATTTAGAGCTAATATTAGTCTAAATTTGTGCAAGTTTGATAATGGGCAACCCCATAAATCAAAATTTTTTATAAATGCACAATCAAGCATCAATAGTTGATGTATAGACGCCATTGAACCATTGAGCCATTGAAAACAATAAAACTTGCCTAATCTGTATTATGCTTTTAGTTGACATAAAATGGTCAATTTCTTTAAGTTTAAAATTAATTTTCGACCTCTTGTTTAACTTATCCACTTGTAGTGTTAATGTCACCTATCAATTTAATCTATAAATTTGGTTAAATACATATTTATGTATCTTATTAGACTACGTTAAAGTCACTTAAACTAACAATACAGTTAATTGTAGTTCAAATGTAGTATTATAAAGTGTAGTGTCAAAATGACAACTTTTTGCACAGTTTCTAGTGTCTAAAGTGACTTTTGTAGCACTCTTAATATTAGCGCCCCAATTACACCTTTTTCGTAAGTTACCATTGGTAGCGTGTTTTAACTCTATATTAAAACACGATTTGCCGTAAATTTAAATGTCAATATAATCTAAAATATCTAACACAATGTGACGGAAAAAGTGTCATCAAACTAAGTTTTTATATTTCTGTTACGATCGTAGAAAAATAGCGTATGATACACGTGTATAAGTGCCATTAAAACACTAGCGCCGTTAAAAGCACTCTGCATTGCGTCGTGCTCTTAAACTTGTCGCACGCTGTTATACACTATGTATCATAATATACTATTATCTACGACAGTGTGTAAAATTGACTATTATTTGGCAATTTTAAGTTTGTAAAACGACTGTTTAATAAAATGTTTTTATTACAATAGAATCTAGAAAACCCGGTAAATATAAAAAAACAAATAAATGTAAATTAGGATTGTTAGTAACCGGTCGTACTTTTGCGTTGTTAAAAATTTTAACCCCGTTACTACTGACGACTTGACTAATGAAATCATGTTATTAAACATTCGTTTTACAAACTTAAAACTTCCAACTAAAAGTCAATTTTACACACTGTTATAGATAAAAATATTATTAATAACAAGTTGACGTATGTTAATATACAAACAATCATTCAATTCGCAAATTAAATTAAATTAACTAAAAGTATGGGTACAAAAGTAGAGATATCACAAAATTTACGTCTAAAACAGTATTTTAATTGCTACAAAATTTAATTCACTATGCCTTGGCTTTAAACAACTCTCTTATTTTGCTTGAGGTTTCCTGTGAAATTCAAAAATTTTGGAATCCTGCGCAAAATCATGCAAACAGGTCTACTGCTTTACTATTTTGTGTGAGCACGCTGCTGTGTTTTAAGTAAAATATATTTTGCCCTGTACTACAACTGTCATATCTTAGGGGTTTTGTCTTTCAAAATGCAGTAATTATTTTCGCATTTATTTATCGCCTTATGATACACGTTGATCCATGGGCTAATTCAAATTTTTCATCGCCACCCTCAAGTTCAAGTATCCATTTACTGTGTATGTTTCTTTTTTAAATTATCCACTCATACATCGATACTTTTTCATCAATTTGTTAATTGATTTTTATATCCTTTTTGTAAATATTTTCTTGTTCCAAACGTTGAGTTGAAATCTTAACGACTTAAAATTAATAACTTTTTATTAACAATTTGTGAGGCTTCGTGCATTTAAATCGTTGAACTGTATTCACATATCTATTAGTCACTGCTGCGTGTATTTTGCAATTAAGCTTGTGTTTTGTTATACCAAAAATCATGTTTGCGGTGAGTTGTTAACACAGGTCCGCATTATACGAAAATTCAGGCCTATATTCAATAATCTTAGGCCAATTAAAGCTCGATTGTTTGTTAGTTGTCTTATATACAAGGTTACTTCGAAAGTGTGTTTAATAAAGGGTGTTCATTAGAATTTGTGGTCTAGTCGGATTTGGAACTGATGAAGTCATGTTGTGCATTAAATCATATGGCTGATAACTGACACTGGTGACACTGCCAGTCTATGTCAAATTCGATGTTAGCAGGTTAGGTTTTGCGTCAGTTTTGACACAGACTTACGCAAATCCTAACCTGCTAACATCGAATTTGACATAGACTTACAGTGTCACCAGTGTCAGTTATCAGACATATGATTTAATGCACAACATGACTTCATCAGTTCCAAAGCCGACTAGACCACAAATTCTAATGAACACCCGTTATTTTATAGGCACGCAGTATGAATAACAACCACTCAAGTATATATAATGCATTTTCCTTAGGTGAATATTATATTTAGAATGTGTAATTTTTATTCCATATATCGGTAACTTTGTTATTAAGAAACGTACCCACATGATTGGTTAAGTTGAGTAGAATTTCGAAGACAATTTCATGCTCTGCTTAATTTTCATCTAAGGTCTCGCCCTAGTTGCTTGATATATTTAAACAACACAGACACTAAAATACAAATATAAATCCGTAAAGGACCTTTCACGAAACTTTCCACATAAGTGAAGAATAGAAACAAACATTTTTAAAACATTAAATGGAAAATACATTTTTAAGGTATTCACTCTGTATCTGTGGGCTACAAAATATACCCATTTTCGTAAATAGAAAACACCTGAGATATGTGCAAAATATTAACTTTACTTAACTAATAGTTGTAAAACAAATATAGGCGGACGTTTATTTTTTAGGGTGCTCGCCCTATACATATTTACCTAAATCCTCTCGATTTCCAGCCAGGTAGACATACAATCCGCATGCAAAATACCGTCTTTCTCCAAGAAATAGTTTTTGAGCTGCAGTACCAATAGGTGGACAGACAAACAGAGAGACGGACAGACAGATATACAGACAGATGGAATTAAGTAAACATGTTTTTCGATATCTAAAGATCCTAAAACGTGAAGATTTGAAGAAATCTCGGAAGGCATTTTTTTACTATTACAATACTTCGTCTATTAGACGCGGCTTGTACGTTGCTTTTTCAACTCTCGTGTAATATACTTCTTACAGCTTTTATTACGTAGTATACTATTACAAGCGAATAAAAGCTAAACTCATTTTCATGTCCCATGCAATAAACAGTTACTTTTAGCACTTATATCATAAATAGCTGTTCTAATTAGGGTGCTCTGATCCCAATTCGAATTAGTTACTATTCAAATCTAACTTTCAACATGAAAAATAAAATCTTAAACAAGTCGTGAGATGGACAATAAAGGCATTTTTTTTAAAGAGATCATAAGCTACACCATTTGAACGTTTTATTTTTTATAACCTTATTATTACCCATTTGTAATTTGTCATGGCTCTGCTATTGTTGAAATGTATCTTGCACAAAACCCATAAATGATTTTTATTTGGAATTTATGGATCTTTCGATGCTTTGATATATTTTTATGCTGACACGATAGATATACAGACCATTAAGGCATGAACTGAACACTGCCATGATAAATAGATCCTAAGTTGCTTCCAACTTCGTTGCTCAAATGTTTTGACTTTTGGTTAAGTGAAGTGTACGTCATTTCATTACTTCAAATAAGTGTCATTGGGATCAATGTGACAAGTATGTGAATTCATCGCTAATATCAGTGCTGTAGCTTACAAACAGGTACATTATTACGATAACTTCGTACATAAATAAATGTAATGGTTATTTTCAGAACCATACAAGATAGGAAGTTTTCATCTTTCCAGAATCTTTAAAGAAGCCGAAAGTCTCTAAGAGCTGAAGCTCAAAGCGTCTACTATTTCTAGGTAATTTCAATTTTCTTCTTAAAACGTAATAGCAACTTTGCTGGCAAGAAAATATACTGTTATTATTTCAGTAAGTAAATCAATAACCAACAAATTATTGCATATATTTAGAAATCATAGAAAGTTGATACGTATATTTTCCTTGCACTTTGTTTGGGAGTTCTACAAGACCGATTTACATGATCTTTTTTTTTATATTGAAGCGTTCACTCTGGAGGTTAGCTAACACTACCTACTTTTAACTTTTTTAAGGTTTTTATCAACAGTAAAAACACAAGAGCTATTTTTTTATCGGATAAATTTCTTCTTGTAACGAAATAATTTATTCACTACCTTCTTTGTAAGTAATCTTTACACTGTCAAGTTTGAGGGATGTAGGCTATATTTACAAAAATTGTTACAGTTTCCATGACAATGTACAGTCGTGTGCAAATAAATCTGGGACAGTGTTTTTTTCACATGCAGATTCAGTTAAGAATTGAAGAATATCTCCATGGATTTCCTGCTATCAGAAAGAGTTACATTAAACTTTAACAGGTACTGAAACCCGTAACTCTCTCTGATAAGAGGAAATCCATGGAAATATTCTTCAAATTCTTAACTGAATCTGCATGTGAAAAAAACACTGTCCCAGATTTATTTGCACACGACTGTACTTACTTCCCTAGAGAAGTGAATTACTTACATCCCGGATGTATTACAACTGATAAGATGCCATCACTGTCACTTGGTTAACACGAAGAATACCATTGTCGTTCGTACTATTATCCATTTTTAATCAGAATACAAGCACAAAGCTCACCATACAGCATTTGCAATAGTATTCACCCATTTTTTCCAAAAATTTTTCACAGTGCGTTTATAACTGTCAAACAAAACGTCACAGCGCTATAATAATTTAGCAAATGTCATAATTTTACGCCAGGTTATTACCTACCATTTACTTTACAAAAGGAAATATTGGAAGTGAAAAAAATTATGTACTTCACACAGGATGTAGGAAGATTTACACTACCTCGAACCTTGCTACCTTCGTTCGCTTCCCTCCCTCAGGCATCAAACGGTCCTCGGTAGTGTGAATCTTACCTACATCCCTTGTAAAGTAATATAATATTGCCAATCAGTAATAATACGAGAAAAACTGACATAACAAAATCGCGAGTCGAGCGATTTTTTTTAAATGTCAAGTTTTTCGAGAAAAATAACTGATAGAAAAATTTTGAGTTAAAAAGAAATGTATCCTTAAAAACAATAGCTCGAGTGTTTTTTGGCAAGATAAATTAAGGACTCAACTAGCAGTCCAGTGAGACAAATGTCTCATTTAACGCGCCTTCAAACCTCGATCGGTTAGGCAACCACCCAGACCTGGAAGGTGTCAAAGTGGTTGCCTAACCGATCGAGGATTTAAGGCGCAGAGGGTCGCAGCTACGTTTGGCGGCCGAACCAGTTTTTATTTAATACGCGTTCTATTTGAAAAACGGTCTTTTTGTGATTTCTCGAAAACCGGAAGTGTCACGTGACTGAAATTCGGTTCCTGACCTGACATGACCATTCCAAACATATAACTTTAATAACTTTTTTCTCTATCTCTTACGGTTTTGCTGCTGAAACAGCGTCCCAGACGGACCAGCGTCCCGGACAAAACAGCGTCCCAGACAGACACGTCTATTAGATAAAGGATATATGAATGAACAACAACAGTAATTATCTTTTTCCACGACTGGGAGTAGAAGTCGATTTCTATAGCATCAAAATTGTGACAGAAGGAAGTAAAACATTTACTCCATTGAAACTAAATAAGACAAAAATTTCTCTAGGGATATCATTATGACTGACACAACATTTATGTCAAATTCGAGGTTAGTAGGTTAGGTTTTGCGTCAGTTTGTGACAAGAGCTTACACCTAGAATTTGACATAATTGTGTGCTCTTGTCATAATAACTTACAGTGCCACCAACTTTAAAATTTACCATAGGCTACTAATTTTAAAATAATTATAACTAAAATGTCAATAAATGACATTTAAAAAACGGGTTTTTCGTTTTAAATCTTCCTGCAACTTGAAAAAAATAGTATATGCAACTCGGAGAGAATGCTATTTTGCTCATTGCATAATCTACTATTTTTACTTCATAAAAAGCTATATGAAAGAATCTTTTTCGTAATTCCCAGAGGCGTAGCTACTGCTATATCTGCCGTATCAACTATACAGGGCCCACGAACCAGGGGTGGCCATCAGTTCTAAAAAAAAGAGATATCATATAAATTTAATTTGGAAGCTTTTGCGCAAGGTACATTTAAGAATTTTTATATAGGCGAAAAATGTTTGACCCTCCCCCCCTCTAATCACGAATAGAATGCGTAGCCGCCCAACTGCAGTTTCCTGAACAGATTCATACAATAAAAAAAATTATGGCTTCAAACTTTCCCGAGGTAATAACTGCTTGTATGCTGTTTTTGACAATTCCTGTTACGGTAGCAATAGCAGAAAGAAGCTTTCCAAAAGTAAAACTCATCAAAATCTACTTAAGAAGTACGATGACACAAGAACGGCTATCGGATTTAGCCATATTATCTATCGAAAAGGTGCCCAACTGTGAATGGTCTCACAGAGCCCCATACCAATCGCCAAGGCTGCGGAAAAATTCCGGCCCCCGCGGAATTCGAACCGAGGACTTGCTTAATGCAAGACTAGCGCCTACCCAACTGCGCTGCGCGGTTTTTCTCGACGTTAGTAAAAATATGTAAACAACTTTCTCGTCTTTAAAATGCCACTTTTCGTTCTAGATAAATAAACTACTATTTTATAATTATATTTCGTTTCGTTAAAAAATAAAAATTGAGTTTGATGGGGTGGGGGGGAGGGTCACTTGGCAGTTTATGATACAGGGCCCGCTGATCTCTAGCTACGCCTCTTGTAATTCCTCTGGTTCGTCTATATTTCACAATTTTGCCATTTTTATTATACATTTCTTGTCCAGTGCTGCAAAACATACCTTCCTTTTCTCTGGAATAGCTTATAATTCTATCCGCTTACTCTTTCTCGCATCACGAGCTTCTTTAAAAGTTATGTCGGCGAAAGGATCAAATTTGATATTGTACTCACTGAAATATTTTTCTTGAATCATCTTCGCAGTTGAAAAATTGATTTAACTGCATATTTTTTATAATGTTCTCCATTTCTCTTTTTCATATTATAGAACCAATCCTTTAATATATCTGCTAATTCTTGTAACGGAGTTATTTCCGACAAGTCGTAATTTCGGACTTGACATAACTCCATAAATTGTCTCCATATTGACGCTTTAGTGTTTTTTGTGGATTGCGGAATTAATTTTTCTATATTTTTTTTGTTATTTGTTGACACTAAACGTCACCAAAACGACTGATGTTGTATGTTTTAGTATCAACAATACTTAATAATTATAGCTGACACGGCAGCCATTAAAGTGACGTACGCCTACTAGATGTGTAGTCTGCTTATGAGGAACACGCGTTTTTATCGCTGTAAAAAAGGATACACCTTTTTATCGGTGTGAAAATGACAAAACTGTCATCATTAAATGACACATATTATAAATAGGAGTTAATTTATCTTTCTAAAACTTTTTAAAGCGAAAAATCGTAAAGAATGTAATATTTTTTTCAACTATTTTATTGAAACTGTCAATTTTCAATTTGACAGTTGTAAATTCTGAAGTTTTATTCTGACAAATTTCGAGTTGCAAGAGATGACTATGCACACTATCACTCATTTGCTTAATAAACACGGGCTTCGCTTTCGTTAATCAAACTGCAAAAAATCCTGAAAAAAGTATGACTTTCATAACTAACAGGTGGCGCAAAAGTAATCACCCTATCGGAACATGCTCTCATTTTTGCAAATGGCATCTTATGTCATCGCGACTTTGACATTCGTGAAGCAAACAGAAGCAGAATACACATAGACAAACCATGGATCGCTATACTCCTCAAAAACGCGAAATAATTTGTGTCAATGTTTTTGACAAATAATCGGTCAGTGCTTTTGGCTCCACGTGAAATTTGTTGTCGATTCCCTGGTCGTGTGGCATCAAATGTGCAAACACTGTGGCGTTTAGCCACTCGCCTCGAGGAGACTAGCTCAATACGGGACAGTTTCAGACGTGGCCGGCCCCGGAGTAGCCGTTCGGTCGAGAATATCGCTGCTGTGGCTGCAGATGTCCAAGAGGACCCTCAAACATCCACCAGACGACGGGCCACGCACTTGGGCATCGGTAGACGGTCTTCACAGCGAATTTTGGTGAAAGACTTAAAGATGTTCTCTTATAAGTGCAACCCCACACATAGCATGAACGACAATGGATATTCTGAAGCAAGCTTTTCCCGACCGCTTCATCTCTCGTTTTGGAGATCTGCACTGGTCCGCAAGATCCCCCGATTTGACCGTTCCAGACTTCTTTCTTTAGGGTTTTCTGAAGTCACGAGTCTATACGATTAAGCCACAGACCTTGGCGGCCTTAAAAGAAAACATCTGACTAGAAGTGGAGATTTTATCGCCAGAAGTTTTGAGAAAAGTCATGAAAAATGCTGTGAAACGAGCCCAAATTTTCATCAACTCTGGCGGTGTCCACTTGACCGATATTGTCTTCGAGACTTAATGGAAAAACAATTAAACGTCTAAATAAACATAATCAACAAACAGAACCAATTCTTTTCATTTATAAACAAAGTTACTGCCTTAGGAAATCGAGTGAGGACTTTTGCGCCACCTTGTATATAGTTGTACAACACACTATTGCATACGAAATTCGAACCTCAAGAGATATAAGAGGCGTAAAAATTGTTTTTATTGACTGTGGTTTTATCTGCTTGATCGATAACTTAAGAAGTTGAAATTCTGCACATCAGTTCCTTTTACAAATCGGGTCAAAATAATACAAGTTCTTGCAGCCCTACTTACACACAGCTAGATGCCTTGCCATATCTTACCGACCCTGCGCAGTAATCGAAATTCTGTAAATAAGTCATAAGCAAGGCTACAGACCAACCTGAAAATATCATTATAGTTTGACCATCCAGATTTCGGTTTTTATTTTTAAGGTTATAATGTCAAATTTGTTTATTTCTATGCACTCTTCGTGAAAATGTATATAAAGCATCGCACAACCCTACGATAATTATCAGGTACGTACTGCTTAATAAATGAAATAAGTGACGTTGAAAGAACATCGACATTATTAACCACTGCAATACCCTTCTGCTAAAGCGTTCTTCTAATGTGTGTATTTCTGTTTCTCGATGTGTTTTCCGTTTATGTTTTCCATTTTCAATTTAATTGAGAACTTAATATTTTGCTGCGTTTGATAGTTTGCTGTTTTCGTGCTTATAAGTTAGTTTTTGCTTTCTTTATCTACTTATATTTCCGTTTATGATAAAAACAGTGTTTTTCAAGGCTACAGGGCTACAGCATTTTATTCCAACTGTAAGTACAAGTGTCCAAGTTTAAGATTTATTGAATACTTATTAAAATTGTTTATAGGTTAGAATAAGCTGTACCCGAGATTTGCAACTTTCTGGGCTACTTTCTTATTTAAGACCTTTGCAGCCACTTGTGATACAGTAAGTAAAATGTAAAAATATAAATCTAAATTTTACTAATTTACTTTTATTTACAGATAAACATTGTAGAATAATGAGCAACGCTAAAAGAACGGTTCACAGCCAAGGGCGGGAAATTATTTACAATGTGTATAAATTCACGAAAGAAAAAAAAATGCAGGTGAACTTGATATTCCTTTAAGCAATTTTGTCGAAAGGGTGTCGGAAGCAACTGCTGTTGGAATGACCAGCCGCCAAAAAAACTATTAAGGAGGGCAAAACGCAACCAGTAGGAGGCAAATTTACTTCCCCAAGGAAAAGCATTAAGAAAAGCCACCCACGATCTTCGTTTGATGAGTTTGAAGAAGAAACTGTGCGAACAACTATTTATAGATTTGCAACTATTCATAAAAGAAGACCAACGATGCAAGCTGTATTTGAAGCAGTTAAAGATGAAGGCATTAATTTTACTGGAAAGATACGTTCTTTTAGAAGATTAGTACATAAAATAGGGTTTCGTTGGAAGAAAAGCCAAGATAATCGACAAGTGCTGATTGAGAGAACAGAAATCCGAGCAAAACGAATTGAATACTTGAGAAAATTAAAACAACACAAAGACGAAGGTAGGAACATTATATATTGAGATGAAACCTACTTACATAGTTCGCACACTGTACCTAAGGCTTGGGATGATGGATCTAATAAATGCCTGAAGTCACCAGTAGGCAAAGGACAACGCTTAATTATTGTGCATGCTGGCAGTAAAATAGGTTTTGTTCCGAATGGGTTACTTATTTTCAAATCGGGCCTTAAGACTGGGGACTACCATGACGATATGAACAACAAGAATTTTTCCAAGTTGTTACAAGAAAAATTCTTACCAAACGTTGAAGAAAACTCTGTGTTGGTTATTGATAATGCATCATACCACAATGTAACAACCGAATCCAATCCAACCTCGGCTTGGAAAAAAGAAGACATGAGGAGATGGTTTACGGAAAGAAGCATATGTTTTCAAATAAAAGATACCAAAACAGAATTATATGCAAAGATAAATCAACATAAACCAATCAACAAACAGTATGTAATTGATAAACTTTTAGACGAACACGGTCACGTGGCATTGCGATTGCCCCCATATCATCCTGAACTCAACCCCATCGAAAAAATATGGGCATTAGTAAAAAATCATGTAGCTGCTCATAATACCACATTTAAAATGGACGATGTATGGAAATTGGCAGAAGAAAAATTTAATGTCGTTGGTGCAGAAGAATGGGCAAACATTTGTTCACATGTGGAGAAGATCGAGGAGGAATATCTTGCCAGGGAATACATATTATATGACGTGGAGGAACTTATTATAAGGGTCAGTGATAGCATTGACGATTCGGTGTGTGTATTTGTCTTCGGATGGTGAAGACGATTTAGGTTGTCAGCCATTGCAATAGAATAATTCTTGCGTGCATTGTATTTGCATTTAATTTGAATTTATGTATAATTTTTACTCGTGTAGTTGTATTAAATGATTGTATAATTGTGTTGTAATTTCATTACATTTGAAATTATTTATAATTTTTACTCGTGTAGTTGTATTAAATGATTGTATATATAGGTATGTATGTATGTATGTATGTATGTATAATCTGTAACCTTTAGCGGTACAATGCTCAACTTACCCCGGATTCGGGATACAGAGTTGGAGCGCGCTCTTGGTGCTTGAGCAGCAACCATTGTGTGAGTTGTGTGTCTTGGTGATGTGTTGACCTTGTTACTCTATCTCTTAGGTCTGTGGTTCTGACTAGAGCACAGTTAATTTGGTGCCCAACTGTGAATGGTCTCACTGAGCCCGATTCTAATCGCCAAGGATACGGAAAAATTCCGACCCCAGCGGGATTCGAACCGAGGACTTGCTTAATGCAAGCCTGGCGCTTGCCCATCTGCGCCACGCAGCTTGATTATGATTGTATAATTGTGTTGTAATTCCAATACATTTGAATTTAATTATAAATAAACGGGGCTGCGCCTGCTATTGCGCGGTCTATCCTGATGTATTTTCGTATGCGCTGCTTAGCACATTTTATGTGTCACCACTGAGAAGTAGTTTTAGCCTTTGCTCATCATTTTCAAAAAGAAACGCGAATTGGATAGGGTCCTTTTCTAAAATCCCATCGATTTAATCACAATTCCGCTCAAATAACTCTCCGCCCCTCTCCAATGGGGGCCTTCGGGGCTCTGCCTTTCTCTAAGGGGGCCCCGGGGCTCCGCCCCTCTCCAAGGGAGCTCACGGAACTCCGCCCCTCTCCTAGGGGGCCTTCGGGGCTGCGTCCCTCTACTAGGGGGCTCACGGGGCTCCGCCCTTCTCCAACGGGCCATCAAGGCTCCGCCCCTCTTCAAGGGGCCCTCAGGGCTCCGCCCGTCTCTAAGGGGGCCCGCGGGGCTTCGCCCCTCTCCAAGGGGGCTTTCGGGGCATCGCCCCTCTCCAAGGGAGGCCCCGGGGCTTCGCCCCTCTTTAAAGTAGCCCTCGCGGCTCCGACCCTTTCCAAGGGGGCCCTCGGGGATCTGCCCCTCTCCAAGGGGGCCTTCGGGGCTCCGCCCTTCTCCAAGGGGCCATCGAGGCTCCGGCCCTCTTCAAGGAGCCCTCAGGGCACCGCCCGTCTCCAAGGGGACTTTCGGGGCATCGCCCCTCTCCAAGGGAGGCCCCGGAGCTTCGACCCTCTTTAAAGTAGCCCTCGGGGTTCCGCCCCTCTTCAAAGGGCCCTCAGGGCTCCGCCCCTCTCTAAGGGGGCCCGCGGGGCTCCGCCCTTCTCCAAAAGGCCATCGAGGCTCCGCCCCTCTTCAACGGGCCCTCAGGGCTCCGCTCCTCTCCAAAGGGGCTCGCGGGGCTTCGCCCCTCTCCAAGGGGGCCTTCGGGGCATCGCCTTTCTCCAAGGGGGGGCTCGGGGCTTCGCCCCCCTTTAAGGTTGCCCCTCCCCAAGGAGGCCTGCGTAGCATCGCCGCTCTCCAAGGGGGGCCCCGGGGCTTCGTCCCTCTTCAAAGTGGCCCTCCGGGCTCCACCACTCTCCAAAGGGGCCCTCGAGGCTCCGCCCTTCTTCAAGGTGGCCCTCGGGGCTTTACCCCTCTCCAAGGGTGCCCTCGGGGCTTTGTCCCTCTCCAAGGGTGCCCTCGGGGCTCCGCCTCGATCGCGAAATCGAGGCGACGGCGAAATTCATGCAAACGCAAATGGGGGACATCGCGTCTTGAATTGTCGTGACGGACGCACACATTTGGGTCGTTCTCCTTTATTTATATGATGATTTTACTCGTGTAGTTGTATTAAATTATTGTATAATTGTGTTGTAATTGCAATACATTGGAATTTATTTATAACTAGCGTTCTGCACCCAAATTGGGCGCGAAATAATTTATATAATGCAATTTGTACAAGAGTGATCCATTTTGTGTGTCGAATTAATTTTGAGGTTAGCTATCAACAAAAAAATCCACATAAAAAAAGTCACTTATAAAAATTTGAGAACCCTACTACTGGCTTACTTACGCCGCCCTGAGTCGATTGACACCAAAATCAGCCAATTCGGCCCACGGGTTCGCTCTCAAAGTGGCGTCAAGCAAGCAAGCAATGAAAATTATTATGTCGGATTTTTTCTTTTGTAAATTGTAGTCGAGATCACACAAATTTAACTTTTGTAGTTTTGCACTAGTGGATGGCTTTTACAGTAAAAAAAAGCCGAAACATATAATTATGTGTAACACTTGATAATATTAACTATTTTAGAAAAACTTGAACAACTTCATTCTATTAAAAGAAATTTGTGGGAAGACGGAGTTTTTTTTATATTTAATTCTGTTTTATTAATAATGTTTATTTTGATAAACAAAATTTTAAGTTTTATTTAATTGAAATGATCTAATTTTATCAAATAAACATGAAATATTGATTGACACAACCTATTTTAAATTTCGCGCTTGCAAGCTAGCCTGATGTTTTTAGGTTGTACTGAAAACATCATTTGGGCGTCTCGGTCTACAGTTTTCTCCCTTGCTCCACTGCGCATTTGTGGTCGCTGAGATATGGCAAGACCTCTAACAACAGATCAATTAGGGTAGGCTGTGATATGTGTTATACGTTTGGCAGTACTGAAGTGTATTGTCAGTCTATGTCAAATTCGTGCTATCAAAAATGTCACGCTAGCATGGCCTGCTAGAAGAAAAAAACATTGTGAATGGGTTATACAACGAATAGTCGAACATAGAATACCAAAACATATCTTGAACTTGTAACTCAAGGGCAACGCAAAAGAGACCAGGCAGGCCAACGATAGTTGGCGAGAACGTATAGATAAAAGAAATAGGAGGGAAGGAGAGAAAGGCAAGGGGGGGGGGGCTAGAAGATGGTAAATGAAATGATCGAGTAAGATGGAGATTGGAAATCGGAAGACGTCGGAGATATGCAAATATTATCAAAGACAATAATTTACTGTAAAGATATAGATCTGAAATGCGTTTTAAGAAATATACAGCAGCTCTGAGAGAGGTAATAAGAAAACAACAACTTTAGTTAGATAAAATAATACATATAAAGCACATTTACAGCCAGTCATATAAATGTCACTAATCAGACGTTAACTTTAATTCGTTGTTAAAATAAACAAAAGTGCATCAAAATTTGTTTACTAATGAATAAAATGTCATAAGCACTAATGTTTTGATGCGCTTTTGTTTATTTTAACAGCGAATTAAAGTTAACGTCAGATTAGTGGTCTTTATAAGACCGGCCGTTAGTGCAATTTGGCATATCTACACGATTTTATATGCTGAATTAGATGACCTTAAAGTTTTTTTATATAAGATTCAGAAGGGACAGGGAAAAATATCTTTATCATAGCTTTTTGTGGTCACAATTTTGTCATTTTTGGTTAGATATTCAAATGGGTTATACCTTTCTACATAAAAAAGCTAAGCTTGTTTGGAATCGCTCAAGGCAGTAGTTCTGGAGAAAAATTACGTTAAAGATCGAAATTTGCTACTTCAAAGCAATCTGTTTTTCCCTTTACTCTATAACTTCCTTAGAACGCATTTCCTGGCGTATGTTTATCGGAACTGTTTGTCTTATTTTGATCACATGATGATATGTACATAGCCTGAAAGTTTCCGGCACATTTTCTAAAACACTCTGTGTATCCCGGTTGTCCCACGTAGTACAGGCCATAGGGTAAGTGCCATGTTAAAAAACATAAATTCCGGGGCTGCTAGCTCAGTGGTAAGAATCCAGACTACTGATCAAGGTTCGCAAGTTCGAGTTCCGGTGAGGTTTCCAAAAATAAAAATATGTGGATGTGTGCGGAAGTGATGTATAGTCGTGGGTTCCTTGTTTCTACGATATGTAGCATGTTAAATATCCCTTGCTAAAGTTCGAACTCCTTACTCAGTGTCGGCAAAATGTTAAGTAGGACTTTGACCATATGACCAAAGCAATCGGCGTCTAAGCTATCTGGTACTCCATATGCCTAGACCTTCTCCATAACAAACAAACAAAAACACAAATGATCAACTAATTCTGTGACTTGTATGAGACATCTTGGTATACAATTCTTATTAAACAATCTGCGATAACACTAAAGAAAAATATCATATTTTCGTTTTACAACAAATGACAATTATTGCATTATTGATTACAGACGTTCTAATACAAATTTTAAAATGTTATCCGGCAACTGCTGACAGCAAAATGGAAGAAACTTCAAAATTACCAATTGACGTGGGAAAATAATGTCCCTATGAGCTCAAAAAATATGCTCGGGCCTAGTTGATCCATTGTGCTTCAGAACATGGCAGTCATACTGTGGCCTGTACTACATGGGATACCCGGTATATAGGCTACAAGAGAATTCAAATTTAAACAGTCTACATCAGATCCACAGCCACAGTTCATGTAAAAATGTCAAGAATATGAGAAAAAATTTAAACAATTCCAAGCCATAAAATACAACCAAGCAGGAACGGCCCGAAACACTAAGGGCCGGTTGCAGAAAGCAATGTTAAGTCTGGTGTTAGCTAACATCGCGTCAAAGTGAACAAAATCGCATCAAATTTTGTTTACTAATGTATTAGTTACCATAAGCATTTGAGATTTGATTCGTTTTTGTTCACTTTGACGCGATGTTAGCTAACACCAGACTTAACATTGCTTTCTGCAACCGGCCCTAAAAGGGAGGAGTTGCAAATTACATAGTATTTGTATGAAACACAAAGAAAAAACGAGAACACTCTGCAGAATAAGTTTATTGTTTTTTTTTCTAACGAGTAACCCTGGAAAAGAAGTTATACAGCTATACAGGGTGTTAATTAAGTATGTAGACAAACTTTAAGGGATGATTCCTTAATTAATTCTAAGATAAAAAGTCCCAACAAACATGGGACCTAAACGGCTTCGTTTTCAAGACACAGGATGTTGAAGTTTAAAAAATATATATTTTCTTTCAAAAATCTGGAAAATGCCTAGCGGTATTCTAATAAAACTTGATGTAGGTTAGTATTTCATAAAGTGGCAAAATTTGTTCAAAATAAATTTAATTTATTTCCACCAGTGGCGTGCATCGGGGGACCTCAGTTACCTTATTTTAGAAAAATCTGGTACGCCACTGTTTTTTAGCCAATACGACAAGATTTTTAGCTTTATTCACTAAAACTATACAAAAAATGCATTTTTTATTTTTTGATAAAAAAAACCTTTTTCGAGGAAAACGGAAAAATCTGTAACAGCAATTTCGTTTATTGAACGTTAATGGGACGTAAACGGCTTCGTTTTCAAAATACAGTTTAAAGAAGTTTTAAATAGTATATTGTATGTTAGAGCTGAAAGTGCATTCTTGCCGCTTGCGCATGAATATTGCTGGTTGAGACGAAGTCGAAACCAGCAATCATGCAAAAGCGGCAAGCGCACTTTTAGCTCGAAACATACATACTATTTTTTCGACGACTGAGCATATTATTAAAGGAAAATATCAAATTTCGTTTTATCGCAAAAATTAATTGACAATCTAGTTAACATTACTCGCGCAGTCTATATGACATGTGACGCGATTATTTCCACCAATGACGGGCGTTGTCAAGGAAACATTCGGACGTGGCTACCTATTTTGTTCACGCGGAAACCCAAAACGCTCGGCGAGCGGCAAAAAGATGAAAACGCACGCTCAGCGGCAAATGTCAACTTTCTGTTGTCAAATGACAGTGAGAAAAATCTACTTTCGATGTCAGTCGTCGAAAAAAAATATTATTTAATAACAAACAATCTTACAATAGCTATAAAACTTATGGCTAAAAAACAAAGCGTACCAGATTGTTTTAAAAATAAGGTAACTGTGGTCGCCCCGAAGCACGCCACTGGTGGAAATAAATTAAATTTATTTTTTCGACGACTGACATCGAAAGTAGATTTTTCTCACTGTCATTTGACAACAGAAAGTTGACATTTGCCGCTGAGCGTGCGTTTTCATCTTTTTGCCGCTCGCCGAGCGTTTTGGGTTTCCGCGTGAACAAAATAGGTAGCCACGTCCGAATGTTTCCTTGACAACGCCCGTCATTTGTGGAAATAATCGCGTCACGTGTCATATAGACTGCGCGAGTAATGTTAACTTGATTGTCAATTAATTTTTGCGATAAAACGAAATTTGATATTTTCCTTTAATAATATGCTCAGTCGTCGAAAAAATAGTATGTATGTTTCGAGCTAAAAGTGCGCTTGCCGCTTTTGCATGATTGCTGGTTTCGACTTCGTCTCAACCAGCAATATTCATGCGCAAGCGGCAAGAATGCACTTTCAGCTCTTAACATACAATATACTATTGACAGAACAATGCCACCTTATGAAATACTAACCTACACCAAGTTTCAATAGAATACCTCTAGCTGTTTTCCAAATTTTTCAAAAAAAATTTTTGGTTTGAACTTCAACATCTTGTATTTTGAAAACGAAGCCGTTTAGGTCACATGTTTGTTGGAACTTTTTACCTTAGAATTGATCAAGGGATCACCTCTTAAAGTTTATCTACGCACTTAATTAACACCCTGTATGTAAAGTGCTTGGTAGACGTTTTCATGAAGAATTAGACAATTTGAGAAGCGAAACTTAGAGGGTAGATTACTACTCTATTTTGTTCAAAGTGGAACTAAAAATGTACATAATCAACGTGGCTAGTGATAGAACCAACTCAGGTTTGCGCCATGAAGATTCAACAAAAACTATAGAAAACGGGCAAATATAAAGAACTATCGTGTCTTCTCAGTTATGCAGCTTTACTGGAAATTAAGTGGTAAATGGCATAGCGACATACCTGCATTTCAAAAGCAAAAATAACTCTGAAAGGGAGACTAAACATCTGGTGTGATCCACGCACACAACTTCCTTCTACAGTGATCTTATAATTAGCCAAAAATATGATTTTTAATTTTTTAGCATTTGTCAAAAATTTTCAAAAATTACAAATTCTACAGAAACCGTGCAAAATAGAGCATTAGTTCAAGAGGCCAATTTTTTCTAGGAGAACACAAAAGAAATCCATTTTAAAGGTATTCAACTGGAAAATCACCTATCTCACATCAATACACATTAAAAATGTAATAAAACTCTAAAGTTTAAAAAAATCGTTAGGACCATTTTTGAAAAATCGAGAAAAACTGAGAAATCACAAGAGTAAACACCATACTTCCGGTTATGCAATTTTTTTCAAAAGCTTGATGTCGCATATAGATAGTATACAAAACGGTATGAAGTTTCACCGCTATGCCTCTTTTCGTTTGGAAGGTATTCTGTTCGCAGACACACACACAGACAGTCCAATGAACAAAAACATGTTTTTTGGGTGGTTCAGAGTACGTGAAGATTTGTTGAAAACTCAGTTTTGAGATTTTGTGCTGAATCCAATAAAATGCAGTAAAAAAAAATTTAATGTTTCAACACGAAGCATTACCAGTTACTAGTCACTCAACCACAAGTTCAATTAAATCTTTCCTTCAGCCGGATGATTAACATCATGTGTATAATAACGAATATGAGAGGCAAAGAAATTCCAACTATACTTCACATCTTTTTTGCATGAAGTTTGCCTATGAAAGTTGCGGCAACTTAATTGTGTAAAATTACTTTGTTGTGTTTCACGGAGGTTTACGTTCGAATTTATGGTTTCCAAATACATTTAGTTAGAAAACCTAGCAAAACACCTTCAAATGCAAAGTTGCCATATTTAAGCAGAACCGAAAATACTTAACTTCAGTAATTCTTATCTACGTATTCACTTTCAGTAATTATGTAATTGAAGACCTTTTTAATTAAGTAAATGAAATACTTTAGATTTTAAATACTTCTTCAAATGAACTATTAAAATGGGCAGTCCAACTGGCAACAAAATTCAAGTCTGTCACTACAGAAAATTTGTTGGAAGTTATACAGGTTACACAACGAAATAAAAATTACAGTTTCGTTAATGTGCAACTTAATAACAAAAATTCAAGGCCAACTTTTATGGGAAAAAGTGTGAACATCGGAGAATAAAAATACAACCATTTAGCTTTCGAAGTTTACAGCTGCATTGCACAATCAAGAAAATATACTATATTTTTTCAAACGGCTCCAGTTCCTTCTCTTTAGATATCAATTATTATCAAACATAACTATCAATGTATGTTTTTTATGGCAATCTTTAATTTATGGACACGGCAGTATGTAAAATTTAAAATAAAATATAAAGCTTTTCCTGATATTCGTGCTCAGTCTTTTGTAACAGTTGTTATAGCACTTTTGTTAAAAATATACAGGGTGTCCGGGAAAATGTGAGAAATCTCCCGGATATGAAAAAGAGGTGAAAAGAATACTACAAGTTCAAATAAACTTTTTTCGTGTAGGCCTCCTCTTCGGAGATATGGGCTCCCAAAGAGCTCCAATGGAATCAAGTTTTTTACACATACTTATTGAACTACCAGGTATATTCAATTTTTTTTAATATGATGTATACCAGGTAAGACCTTTCAAATTACTATCCAAGAAAGTGTTGTGAATTACTCACAGCTGCAGGGACGGACTAGCTGTGACACTCATAACAGCCCTGTATGATAAGAACTTTGGAAAACTTTTTTTACATAACTTTAACTATTAACTAAAAATTAAGTATTCTTCATTCAACTCGCTAATCTTGACCGTTTTCGAAAAAACCTAATTTTATTTACACGGTTAGTCCCCTAACTTTTGTCGAGTTAAATATGAAAAAGAGGAATTTTCCCTGTGACCAACATAGTTTCAATAAAAAGTTAAACTTTAACTGCTTAGTTAAAAAACTTCGTAAGAGGGTTCAACATGAGCTCCGTGAAGTCTGATACACTTGCAGGCACCACGAATTGAGGACTCCTGTACCCGCCACAATAACCCAGCATTGTTCCTTAAAATAACGTTTTTTTCAAAAACGGTTAAGATTAGCGACATGAATGAAGAGTACTTAATTTTTAGTCAATAGTTAAATGTATGTAACAAACGTTGTCCATAGTTCTTATCCTACAAGGTGTAAAAAATTGAAGTCATAAGTGTCACAGCTAGTCCGTCCCTGCAGCTGTGAGTAATTCACAACACTTTCTTGGATAGTAATTTGAAGGGCCTTACCTGGTATACATCATATTAAAAACAAATTGGAATATACTTGTTGGTTCAATAAGTATGTGTAAAAAACTTGATTCCATTGGAGCTCTTTGGGAGCCCATATCTCCGACGAGGAGGCCTATACGAAAAAAGTTTATATGAACTTGTAGTATTCTTTTCACCTCTTTTTTCATATTCGGGAGATTTCCGACGTCTTCCCGGGCACCCTGTATAGAGAAAAACACAACTTTATTTAATAAAGAAGGTAAATCTGCTTGCATTTTGCAAGTTGCTTTGGAATACAGCATACTTCTCTATCTAAACTTACAAACTTAAAAAGTATTTACAATAATTCTAACCACAAATCTGACAAAATTTCAGATGATAACCTAACCTATTTGGAATATATTTGACACTTGGCAATTTTTAGTGACACAGTTTTACTATACTCAATTTTTTAATGCCGCGGACGAAGTTATGCAACCCATTATGCAATAATACTAGTCAACTTAATACTATAATAATAATAATAAGGGTGAGGCACTAACACCCCATGAAGGAGCTTGGATCTTTCTTAAATTTAATTTTATGAATCAAGGATCTTCGTGCAGGTTCAGCTTGACAGTTATCAACTTGACATATAATTTTCGTATCTCATCAATTTATGAGATAAGAAATGTCTTCAAGCGAATATAAGTGTCCAAATTGTCATAAAATATAACATTGTTATGTTTTTTTACTACCGACCGGTAAATATGCATTTTCGGAAGAATTTTTTCGCAAGAAAGTAACGTTTTGCCGGTCCAGATCGGAATACTGGCATCAGGGAGCGGTAATAGTATATTGTCGGTCCCTGATTTGGATACGTCAAATAATAGATACTAATGTCATGATTTTTGTGAGATTTCGAAAGTTAATTCGCAAGTTTGAAAGTATGAACTCGGATGTCGTAAAAAATATTGCACAATATATGACCGGAAACACTACTTTGCGGTCTCGTAACGTAAATTACTATTATTTTATCCTATTATGTTATTATGACAATAACTTCTTAGCAACAAGTTGCGTTAAGATGTATTTAACAGCACTAGTGTTGTTAAGAAAAATAACTTAACGGTACTTTATTAGCATTTAATCACATGTTGACAGCACTGAAGTGTATTGTCAGTCTATGTCATTTCGATGTTAGTAGGTTAGGTTTTGTCTGTTATTTGACACAAACCGACGCAGAAATTAACCTGAAAATCTCAAATTGAACATAACCTAACGGTGCTACTAACAATACAGTATCGAGTATTTATCTTACTAGTGATACCACCACTCGCTGTTGTAAGTATCATTAATAACCATTTTTCCTATTTTTTAAAAAGTTTAGTATTTTAGGATAAAATAAACCGTGTTACGATGTACGTAACGTTATCTGCTTTCTACATTACTCGAGAATTTTAAAGAACTCGCTCCTAACGTCGCTCGTTCATTCAAACTATTCTCTCGTAATGTAAAAAGCTTGATAACGTTACTTGCATCATAAATTACTGTTACGTTATAATTAAAATTAAACAAGTATATAACATTAATACAACTGTCACATAACATAACCTAGCTTCATGACACATGTACTCCTGGATTACATTCATCAAAAATAAAGTTGTTGAATCTAGACTAGATTGGAAATAGTATTTTGGATTACATAACTTTATTTGCAGATTTAAAAAATAGAGTATACTAAAGCTATCTATACTGCTATAAATGGTGAATTTAATTTTAATTTGGACATTGATAATTAATATCTAAAGCGAAGGAACTTTACATTCAACTAGCTAATTTCTAAACAAAACGTTTTCATGCATAGTTATAGTTATCAACCATTTTTAATGCACTTAATAATTATGTTACCACAGAATATTTATTACATTTTACGTTACATTAGACACATTGGTTTAAACACGCCAGGATTAATAATTCTTGTATATAGTCCATTTACTTGACATCTGCACTGTCAAATTGACATTATGTTGGCACCTATGCTATTTTTCACATTTTAACAATTAAATTACTGTACAGTCTAATCAAAAACACATTATTTTTGAGGTATATTCAAGACATTTTTTTAAATTTTGACACTGACAGTGCAAATGTCAAGTAAATGGACTATAGTTATATCTAGTAGTGGTTGATCTTTTTCTAAGTAGAATGCCTGCTATTGATGCAATCCGTAAAAACGACAAGCTCTCTATCGATATTTAACTTTAATTTTGATTTTGTCTATTATCTTAAAATGCTGCAACAAATAGCTAACGAAAATCTACTTGTTACAATTATGTCATTCATTCCCGTAGTGTAATGATCAGAAGTAATACTATAAGTATTTCGATATTATCGGGTTATATGTCGATAACTTGTTGCACAATAATAAAAGAGTGTCAGTTTGACAGGTTAAATAGTCCCACCGCGTCAGCGGGAGGATTATTCTGTCAAACTGACACGATTTGTTATTGTGCAGGAAGTTTAAGACGTATAACCTGTTCGAAGTACGCATTGTATTCGATTTGATTATTTTTTGAGTAAATTTCAATAGTAGGAACAAATAAATATTTTATTGGCAGCTCGATTTGTTTGTATTAACCTAGCTGAAAGTCATCTCCATGAAAACAACATCAAGTTGATAAAAGTTATGTATTGCGTTGCCTAGTGAAGTTACTATAGTATAATCGATTTTGTATAATCGAAATTATACAAGCTAACTTAACTAAATCCAGCCTTCTGATTGGTTGAAATCTCTACGAAAAAAATAATCAAACAAATAAAATGGTTACCTACTAAAGCCCACGTTATAAAGGCAAGCAAAAAGCCCTGCTGAAGCGTGTTAGGATAAGCTTAAAGGAATCAAAACGGATATCGCAATATTAAATATCATTCCATTTTCTACTTTATTTAACAGAAGATACAATTGCTGAAAGTATTCAAAGGGATAATGAGATAATTTAGTTGGGTTTGAGTATAAAACGACTATATTAGCCGCATCCGCTCGCGTGGCGCTGCTCCGCGGCGGAAGCGCGAAGTAGCGAACCGCGAGTCCTGTCAAGTCTACAGGAATGCGACGAATCCTGCAGGACGCATGCAGTCGGCGCCGGCGTCTTGGAAGCTGCGACGAGTTACGTGGAGCTTTATCGATTTAAGAACTGTGATATAACGTGCTCGAAATGTAAATACGATGCCTAAATTTGCGAAAAACTTTAGCGAAACTGCCCTTCACCGTCGTTGCCGAGGAGCAGGTGAGCCCTTTCCGTATTTTACCAAAAATAATGATAGCTCAGCGGTCGGTAATTATTAGGTTACGTTAGACCTTTTTAGAGGAAGCCTGCTTGATAGCCGGCAACATTGACATATATTTGGGGCTGATTTTAAGAAGGGGGCCGCCGAGCGCCCCCAAGCTGCACTTGTAGCCGACACTTTTGGAGTGCACATATGTACGCACACCCCTCTATCTGTAACCAGAGATGTTATCGGACGCTAATGACTGTCCCACAGGGCACCAGATAGAACCCCTTCATTAGCCTGTCATTACTGATCTCCCGTCAACACTTCGATTTCAATAGGATTCAATAAAATCGCGTGGGGTGCATCCGCATTCGGCATTACCGCCGCTCGGGGGTGAAGTGCAGTTGCAATGCTTTGTGAAATTTGTTGCATTAGTAATTTGGTCTATACACGAAAAAGAGCCGAAGATTTTTTTAATTGGTACTTAGCCTAGCAACAGTCTTTTTGGAAAATGTTGCAAATAATCCTCTGAACGTCTCTTCCTTAAAGGTGTAATTGTATTTTTCGATAAGAATTTAGTTGCTTGGCAATGTGACAAAAAACTGATTTTGTTTTAGCAGTTTTTGGAGCTAAATTGCCATCAATACTGCGTTTTTCGCATTTTGTATAATAAGGTGCTATTTTACTAAATCCAAAATCGATTAATAAAGTGACACCAAGCATAGAAATGTGACTTTACTATATGGTAATATCACTGTCAAAGTCCAGGTTAGTAGGTTATGTTTTGCGTTAGTCTGTGTCAAAACTGACGGAAAACCTCAAATTTGACATAGACTTACAGTGCCACCAACATATTATACATACGTTTGAATTTTCACAGCCGCTTTTTTTAATAAACATGTAGTATAATGTTTATATATAAATGTTTGTTTATAAATATTAATACAAAATGCGAAAAAATAGTATACACACATCGTAATAAAATCAGTTATACTAAACTTATATAGCTTTTTAAGTTACTCGCTCGCTCGTACTCAATCAAGCTATATTCCTCTAGCAAAACTTTACTTTTCTAAACTTGTTGTGTAATATACTATTAACGAACAGATTAAGTAGAAGCCCCTCCCATAAACGCGCGCTAAATTTGAATAGAACATTGCTATGCTCAGTTTTAATTAAAATTAAACAATTTGAATTTCCCTGATCTTAATATGTAGGTAACGTGTAAAACTGCCTTTTTCGCAATCAAGGCCATCCTAGTAATTTTAACTGAATTTGTTCGTTAGACTTGGTATAGTGACGAAATTCAATTTAAAATGTATGCAATCCTACCTTTTCGACAAAAACCTCAAGTGTAATGTTGGATACTCACTCACTACCGCTCTATTTGAATGATTTGCAATTTTAACGTTTTTGACATCTAATCCATTATTTGGTTCCAACGCTTCTGTGCATTTGGAGATTTCATTTGTCAAAAATTAGTTTTTACTACCTGCTGATTTCTAATTTCCAACTTGGCCAGTTTCATAAAATATTAGGTTATACTCAATCCTGTTGGCCTCTCCGTCATTATCTTTTCTTTTTGGTTATTTAGATTCTTTCTCAGTTGAAAACTTAGCCATTTTAACAATGTTTCTGTGAGATGCCTAACTCCGTTTTTTTCTTCTTATAGTCTAAAAAAATGTGCTTCTTGAACTACGCACATTTCTGGCCTTCTGAACTGTATGTCCACTGACGGTAAACGTTCAATTACATTCTTCAAACATTTTTTAAGCATCTTAGTTAAAATGGTGTAAGTTAAAAAAATGGTTCGTTTTGCCCTTTGTTGGTTTGTTGATCCATTATTTCGACATGATTTAAGACACTCAAAAGTTACCCTGCGTTTTTGTTGGTGTAGTAGTTAAAGCAAACTTTTGTCGATCGGATATAAAGTTATCTGGTTATTGTGGATACACGAGTGATATGCAGTAGAACATGTCTCAAAAAAGTTTATTTTATCGCTAAACATGGCACCTGCATTTCCAGGAGCGCATAGCTATGAAAACAATAAACAATATAAATTATGATCACAACCCTTTTTCATCTAAAGTATGATCAAAAATTATTTTAATCTATTATGGCTATGGAATAGTTCTTAATTTATAAATGCAACGATGCCTGTACATTTAATTTTTAATTACAGACATAGTTCCATTCATAAATTAGAAACGATTCCATAGCCATAATAGATGAAAATAATTTTTAATTATACTATAGTATGGAATAGTTCCTAATTTATGAATGCAACTACGTTTATACTTAAATGACAAATTCGACATTTGATTTTCAAGTGACTTATAGTTGCATTCATAAACTAAAAACTATTCCATAGCTATACTAGATGAAAACAATTTTTGATCATGTTATATTGGCTGAGTAACTAAAGTATGATCAAAAATTATTTTCATCTAGTATGGCTGTGGAGTAGTTCCTAATTTATAAATGCAACTATAAGTCACTTAAAAATCAAATGTCAAGTTTCACATTTAAGTATAAACATAGTTGCATTCATAAATTAGGAACTATTCCATAGCCATACTAGATGAAAGTAATTTTTGAGCATACTATAGATGACAGCAACGTATTAAAGTGTTTACTTTCAATGTGAACATTTATTTTCTAAAAGAAAGTAGCACTCAAAAGTTAAAAGATAAATGTTTAATTTAGTTCTTTTGTTGCTGTAACATCAACTGACTAATACATTTCTATTATTGTTATTGTAGCTAAGCAGTCATGGAAGCGAAAGGCCCCACTAAGCGCCATGTTTAATACTTAAGTAAACTCGACTCACGGTATAATAGAACAACAATTTATAGCCAACAAGGTAATATGTATTATTTTACAAAACATAAAAATTAATACTTGCATTTGTTGTAATTACATGGAAATAAAGCAAGAAACTGCAGAAACTAAAGCAATGGAAAAAATATATAAAGAAAATGAAGGTCAATATAACGATATTTAGAAGGGTAACAGCAACTAGAGCTAAAACTAAACCAAAAATGGAAATTTTGAAATGTAAAAACGGCAAATAGAAAAATGTGTACGGAAAGTTGTAAAATTGGAATGAAAATTCAAGAAACAAAATGTAAACAATTAAATACAACAGCAAGGATAAAGAGAGCATACAAGATTACAAAAGGATCTTAATGGAATTGGAGTTGGGAGAATAAAAAAGAGGGTTTGAAGAGTAAAATGAAACTAAAGCAGGCAAACCGGCAGGAAATATTTGTGAACAATCAATGGCATAACACAAGTGAACCACAGACCAAAATAAGAGAAATACCGACGGAGAAGAAGAAGTAAAAGCACGTTGTAAATGTAGGAAAGCAGCAAATAACTATTAACAATTAGCAGTTACGGTAAAACAACAAGAAAAAAAGTTTCAAAGAGCACAGCCCAACAAGAACCAAAAATGCATAATTCAGAAGCAGAATACAAAAGTATTAGGGCAAGGCAACTAAAGGAAAAGAGATACAAAATAAACGAGCACAGGAATGTTATTAATTTGGGTACGTGAGACGTGAGGGCTAGGACAGAAAAAGGAAGAAATTTAAAATATGCTGCTAAAATTTAGAATATATTTTATGGCAGTTGCCGAAGCTAAACAAAAAAGAAAGGATGCATCAAATTGTACAGCAGGATGGGGTACCCATGAAAAAAGGGCCAAAGGCCGTAGTTCGACTTATAGTAGCTAGCAAAGGTACAACAAATATTACTAATAAATAATAATGAAAGGTAAATTAAAGGTAACACAAATTGAAAAGCTGTCAATAGTAACTGTATGTGGCGCAAAGGCGATTGCACTGACAATGGAAATATATCTTCACGAAAATTTCGAAAATAACAGACGAAGAGAACGGTAAATGAGTTATTTGAGGCGACGTCAACGTAAGGGTAAGACATGAAGCTGGTGCAGGGAAAGGAAGGTTTGGAGAAACATTTAAAAATAATAACGGCGAAAGATCAATAGACTTTTGTTTAATTACGTTTTAAAGATAGCAAAATGTCTATCTCCAACACAAAAGCAAATAAAGAGAAGTTCTAAGTAGAGAGAAAAGGTCGATAATTGATTATGATTCAGTAGAAGGAGAAAACTTCGAAACCTAAAAGACAGCATAGTAACAATAAGGAGTTAGGAACTAATGGCAGCTTTCAACTTAGCAAAGCAAAGAAGAAACAAGTTCACAAAATTAAAGCCCACTGTCTAAAAGAAGAAGACGCCAAAGACAAATATCGACAACCCGTGAAACGGGAAATAAACAGAAACCTAAATAAACTTAACGCTTACTGAAGATGTAGAAGTACTATAAAGAGAATTTAAGAATATATTGCTACTAGCTTCAGAAGAACTAGAAGGAAGACACTAAACGGTATTGCGGAACAAAGAAGTATAGAATACATTTATCTTTATCGGGGTTGTTATAGACTATTAACCAAATTAGTTTTAGTATCGTTAAGATCACTGAGTGCGGTAATATTCATTAAATGGATAGATATAACCGCACTCTTCTCATATAAAAAAATTGAAATAGAATTTCTCGATGAAGATAAAATAATGAACAATACACGTTTGCTTATGGCATGTAACGAGACTCGTTTCGTTAAGATGCTCATAATCAAACTTGTATCGTTATTATCTATATTGAGACAAAAACTTATGAAGAATACAAGATATAAAGAATAGAAGGAGAAATTATAGTGCTATACAAGAAGAAGAAGAAACAATCGTGGACAATTTAGGAAGGAGGATGGAAGAAAACAGCTTCCAACATCAAAAGTTATTCTACAAGGTCATGAGACACTTGAAAAACGAGAACGAAGCAACACTAAAACGGTTACAGGACAAACAAGAAACAATACTCACAGAAAGAACAGCTACAATGGAAAGACAGAAGGGGTACTTTGAAGAACTTCTTCAAAGTAAAGGTGAGAAAAAAAACAAATGCTAGTAAGAAAGTATAAGAACAAAAACACGAATGAACTGAATGATGGAAATTTACATACATGATCAATTGAATCAACCGCACGCTAGGCAGTCCAGAAGGTACCAGTCGGAAAGGCAGCAGAACCGAAGATACATGGGAAATGCAGGCCACACAATTACAAAAAAAAATTAAGTAAATAAAAACAGCACACATACACTGGAAAACACCTACAATTATGCCACTATTGAGAAAAAATGATAATAGAAAATGTGAAAACTACAGAGGATTCCTTAGTATTGCAGGTAAATTTAGGAGAGGATATTAGAAAACAGTAAATAGAGAATAATTACGGGAGAGACTGAAAGAGATAAAGATATCGAAAGAATTATTTTTGTTCTAAATTTTAATTTAACTGGATCAACAAAGTGTTACTCGCAGTTGTTTTAGAATGAAAAATATAGTATCTTTGATTTTAAAGACGGCCGGAATACCGCTGACTTTTAATTGAAACATTAATCGGATTATTTAGAGGATAACCACACGTCTTGTGGTAGTTTTCCCATAAGTATTCTGTGGATTTTTCGTTGTGCAATTTCATGATAGTTAGCACCTGAGCACAACTGAATGTTATGAAAGGACTTTTTATATATTCACTAACAGTAGGCGTTACCAGTTTTCAGAAAGTTTGATAGTTTCTCATATGCTACGAAGGTTTTAGTAGAGTTTGTAAGATTTTATGAATCTAACCAGCAGTGAGGACTATCGGGACCTAACTAAATTCTACACTGAAAGTCAGTTACAATTCTATACCTTTAGGGACCCCAAAATTACGCAACTGTATCTTTCAATAATACGTAAAATCCCGATATCCTTCTCTCATGCAGAAATGATGGAATACTTAAAAAAATGGATACCCCGTTGTTAAAGTCGTCAAACTATACTACAAAAATAGAATTCATATGCCCTTGTGTTCAGTAGACTTAACTGAAACCAACAAAATTAACCACATATTTAATCTCAGAAAATGCAATCATTGTATAATTTCCGCGATATCCCTCAACGTAAGCGATGTTACAGATATGGACACACCTGCAATTATTGCACATTAAAACCTCGATACGTCAAATGCACAGGAAGTCATCTGTGTAGTGATTGTAAAAAAAACACAATGTGTTAACTGTGGGAGGAGCACCCAGCAAACTATAAAGAATTTTACAAAGACTTTAATAGAGCTACTAAGAATACGACAACAGCACGCTCCGACAATAATCCCAATCGCCCACGATATACCAGAATAATAAAAAACTCTTCCTACAAAGACGTTGTAGTTACAATACATGAAAACACTACACACAATAATACTGGCAAATCCAAGTGATAGCAACACAGACATTATAACTACAATTATTAAAGCTACCATAGACTTAATTATACCCACCTATATAAAATTATGCCATATCTTACAACAGTTATTCCAACACTCCTTGAACGTGGATCAAAATAGAACACTCACAATACATAATATTTATTAATTTTTTAACAATACACAACGTTCATGTTTCCTGTATCTTGGAAAGTCGCCTTATTAAAAATGAGACACTCAAAATATCTGGGTACAAAGTATATAAAAATAATCGCTGAGCAGAAACTGCTTCTGAAGGAGAAGCAATGATAGTGAAACGCTGATTGATGCACAACATAAAATTACGGAACCTAGAAATAACGGCGATTAACCTACAACTTAGTGACAATAGTAACGTAAAATAATCGCGGTTTATAAACAACCAAACAAAAAAACTAATTTTACAGGACCTCCACGATTCATTCTTACAAGAGGAAAGTACTTTACTAATCGGAAATTTCAACTGTAAAAATACCATAAGAGGCTGTAAGGCTGGTTTTCTAAATGGGAAAAATGATGACTATATCTCCACATTAGCGATACAACTGTGCAACTGCACCAATTTAACATAAACATTATCCATACCTAAGAGAACATGAGCATTGGATATCGTACTTCACAACAATTTTACTTAACACATAGATCAAACAGTTCTTGCAGGATTGGACTTAGACCAGTGTTAATATCCTTTTTTCATACCCCACAATAAAATCCACCAACACCTAAACGAATACATTGAATAATAAACTGGGAAACATCTCGGAATAACCTAGATAAAAATATTACAATACCTAAAACCTTTCTAGTACTGAATCAGTTGATCAAGCTATAACTCATTACACAAATGATGTAAAACTTAGTGGAGAGCAATTTACAATTACACAAAGTAAGAAGAGAGAATGCGATTATATGTAACCTTATGCAATCCTACAACTAATTAAAACCAAAAATCAAACTCTACGGGCATGGCAGGCGACTAGGCACCTAGTTTCAAAACCGAGACTAAATCGCCTAATCCACAAAGTTAAGTGGAAGCTGAATAATTATCAATTACAGAGCTATCAGAAATATATACAACAATTTGAACTTTGTGGTTAGCCATTATGGCAAGTTACACATAAAATATTAAAACAACCTGTTCTAATTCCACCACTTACGCATAGTTACAAAACATACTCAACCGATAAAGAAACATCTGAAATAATAAGCCTGCTGACATCAGTCCTCAAACAGCAGACACTTTGGCTTTCTTATCCTTTATCTAATAGACGTGTCTGTCCGGGACGCTGTTTTGTCTGTCTGGGACGCTGTTTCAGCAGCCAAACCGTAAGAGATAGAGAAAAAGTTATTAAAGTTATATGTTTGGAATGGTCATGTCAGGTCAGGAACCGAATTTCAGTCTCTAACACTAATTATTATCTTAATTATTATCCTAATCCTAACTTTTTAGGTTAGATTCTAGGCAAATTTTATCAAGGCGAATACGACTGGTAGTTTGCTACCAACAATGACGTCATATACGTACGTGTGGTGAATACGCGTTCTATTTGCAAAACGGTCTTTTTTGTTTTATTAAATGAGACATTTGTCTCACTGGACTGCTAGTCTACTATAATAAACTCCTACTTTAGACTAGGGTATTTTTCTGAGGAATGGAAGCTTGTGCGTATATTGAAACCAGGGAAAAATAAAAGAATTCCCAGTAGTTATATATAATATAATATATAATATAATATATAATATAATATATAATATAATATATAATATAATATATAATATAATATATAATATAATATATAATATAATATATAATATAATATATAATATAATATATAATATAATATATAATATAATATATAATATAATATATAATATAATATATAATATAATATATAATATAATATATAATATAATATATAATATAATATATAATATAATATATAATATAATATATAATATAATATATAATATAATATATAATATAATATATAATATAATATATAATATAATATATAATATAATATATAATATAATATATAATATAATATATAATATAATATATAATATAATATATAATATAATATATAATATAATATACAGTGTGTCCCAGATCGAGTGGGATTGCATGGGTAACTTTCTTATCATTGAAGATGGAGATTTGGTTAAATGGGCAATGTTTTGCAGTTTCATATGCTGATGTAAAATCTGTTTGAAAAAGTTCAGAATGTTGAACCAGTCAAAAGTTATTTAAAAAAAACTAAAAACCGTCATTTTCTTGTATGTCAAATATCTTTGTAAGTATAAGAGATACGAAAAAAAGTTTTATACAAAAGTCGCTGGTTTCGATAACACCAATTTAAAATTGGTGTCGAACTAAAATTCAAGATGGCTGCTTTTGAGGTACTCGTATCAACTTCCTTAAGTTAAATAGGCGCCATATTGGATTTTTAGGTTACTGAATAGAACTTTTTATTCTCTTTTCAACGATGTATGATTGAATAAAAAATACCAGTAAAATTAATTGTTTTTACATTTAAATCAAGTAGGCTTACATGGATCAAAACAAAATTAGGTGAAATTTATTTTAGAAAATCTTTGTATGCAATTCCTATAATACTTAGTAACATATTAATTCAGTACTAAGTACTTGAACCACGAAAAAGATCGTGATATTACTTTTTAAATGTATAATTTAGGGTTCCGGGTGGTGTAGCTACAACAAGCATCCACGTTCGATCGGTAGAGTTAAACAACGCTCTTTCTGGTCAGAACTTGGATGGGAGTTCCACGGCTGCCTCTCTCGGCGCCTCGTGGTACGGCTGCCACGGAAATAGTTGGTCCCGGCAGTCATAATAACATCATGACAGTCGTTAGTGGGGTTGGCAGTCCTCATAAATGTACAGCGACCCCTATAATTGGCCTAACGGCTGTTGGCTGTGTACAAAATGAATAAAAAATAAATAATCAAGTAGGTAAGCAGCTATGATGAAAAACAATAAGAAAGTTTGCGTAAAGTAACCCGTCGTGTCGTCAATTGGTGTCAACTCTGTTTAGCTAATTTTGGCCAGCATTTTGATCATTTCATGTGATTATCAGGATTATGTTTTGTTTTTAAATAAATGATGTTTGTTTTTGTTTGGATCCATGTAAGCCTACTTGATTAAAATGTAAAAACAATAAATTTTACAGGTATTTTTTATTCAATCATACGTTATCTTACATCGTTGAAAATAGAATAAAAAGTTCTATTCAGTAACCTAAAAATCCAATATGGCGCCCATTTAACTTAAGGAAGTTGATACGAATACCTCAAAAGCAGCCATCTTGAATTTTAGTTCGACACCAATTTCAAATTGGTGTCATCGAAACCAGCGACTTTTGTATAAAACTTTTTTTCGTATCTCTTATACTTACAAAGATATTTGACATACAAGAAAATGACGGTTTTTAGTTTTTTTTAAATAACTTTTGACTGGTTCAACATTCTGAACTTTTTCAAACAGATTTTACATCAGCATATGAAACTGCAAAACATTGCCCATTTAACCCAATCTCCATCTTCAATGATAAGAAAGTTACCCATGCAATCCCACTCGATCTGGGACACATGTATAATATAATATATAATATAATATATAATATAATATATAATATAATATATAATATAATATATAATACAATATATAATACAATATATAAAATAAAATATAATATAATATATAATATAATATATAATATATATAATACAGATCCATAAGTCTTTTATCTACAATATCGAATTGCTAGAGAAAATGATATAAGCGCGACTTCAAGAGTTTGTTACGAGCCAAAATATTCTACCAGTTTTCGAATACCGATTTCGTGAAAAATATTCTACAAGTCAGCAACTTACGCATGACAGAAATAACTGAAAATGAATACGAGAAAAAGAAGTACACAGTTTTTGCTTTTCTCGGCTTTCAGCAACGTTTTGCCAAAGTGTGGATAGTTGGGTTATTATAGAAACTGCTGCAACTTAATGCTCCACATTACCTCATTAAAATACTCGTTTCATTTTTTGAATGATAGAACATTTGCCGTGCGAATAAATTCTACTCTTTCGACTATAGGAAACATGCAAGCAGGCGTTCCACAAAGGAGCATTCTAGGGAATGTTATTGCTAAATTTTGTTGAATTATTTTTATTCATCCTGTTATAAAAATATTGCTTTTACAGTTCTTTCGGATTCCTTTAGTTTGTTATATTAAATATTTTTCCTTAATACGTACACATATTTTTCAATGAGTTATATATTAGTGTTGCAACTTGTTCTATTTCTGCAACCTAGATAAGTTGAAGCAGTTCCCCTGTTATTGTTTCATTGTTACTATTTTTATATTATATCTATAGTAATTTTTTTACTATGCACATATTTTCTACGATAAATCGGTTATATACTTCTTTGTAGTTTATTTTACAACTTTTAAAGTCATTTACTTTACCTTGGCTGTTATCGTAAACAAATAACAGTACAATTTTACTACATTTGGTTTTAAATAAACATATTAAGAATGTTACGTAGCTTGTATTTTATATGTTTGCTTTGAATGTGTAGCGGGTTACGCCTCTTCACAAAAAAGCTCAAAATCAAATTTAAAGTTTTGACGCCTACAAGTAGTAAGTGTATTTCAGTTTATCTTGCTTACTTTCTCATAGTACCGTCTAAAACCAGTACTAGCTGAAACGCAATTCTATTTTTATCGCATTGAACCAGAGTAAATAAAATAGTCTTTAAACTACATCATTAGCTAAATCGTTATTTGGTTATTATTTTCTAACTTTTCTGTGTGACCTAGTATAGGATGTACTTTTAAGTGATTATGTGATTATTGTTATAGTTGTAATATCACAATGGTTGACTGGATAAAGCATATCGATTATGCTTAAACACATAATTCTCTTGGCAGTAGTTGCTACTGCAGCAGCGACACGTGGCCCTCACCACCCACGTGGGGAGGCTGTGGTCAAACGTCATGTCCATTATAGGCCTACCAAGTACTCGAATCCCGAGAAAATTACACAGGACGAACAACTACTTCACGACACATCTCATATTCAGGTATACTTTTTACTTAAAAAAAACATGTTTTAAAAATCTCATACTGAAATAAAATCGTTTTTCAGGAACATTTGGAAGAAATCATTGACGAAGCTAACCTTTCCAAAATGTCCGAAGAAGAGCTAGAGTTTTATTATTTTCAAGTGCACGATAGCGACAAAAACTCCAAGTTAGACGGTTTAGAAATTCTACAAGCTATTCACCACACCGCTCACAATTTTGAGTATGCCAAAGGGGAAATTATGGACCAAGACGAAGACTTTCATTATTATGTTGGTAAGCATTGCTTATTTCAGTACTAACTGTTTTAAAAAATGCATGATCTGATAGACTAATCTGTTAAAGAAAACTTACTGAAGGTAAAAATATGAATTGTCTTCTTACGACTGCTAGTACAACAACCTGCACATAGAACATGCAACAATTGGTCATGTGAAAAGTAAAATAAGTTGATATCAAATTCTGAAATTAAAATGTGCAAAGAGAAGATTGGATTCAAGAACACACTGTAATAAACCGATTACATTTTTTACTCGGAAATATTCAGTGATTGCAGAAGAGTTGAATAGAAGTAGCTATTATATTTTAAAAGTTATTTGATATACAGCTTAAAAATGATCCTAACATGAAGATTACTATAAGATCGTTTATTCCGGCAGCAAATTAAACACATCAATTTAAATACTTGATTGAAATACTATTCATTTAATTTAAAACTACTTCTTCGTAATACCTTGCTGTAGCTACAACCAAGATCACACTGGTCAAGTACGTAAAACATAAAGCATTTAGTAAGTATAACGATATACCCACTTTAAAATGTTTTTCATTTGTTGCTCGAATTTTTCTCATCTAAGTGATTATTTGGAAATGCGTATCTTCAAAAATCCTTGAGTGCGTACCTTATAAAATGTATTTGTAACAATAAATCCAAATGCGGCTGTGCTATAGAAAGCCTGAGCAATCAGAGCTAATGGTCTAATGCGTGAAAGCAACAACATAGTTAAATAATACCAAAGACCCTTGGTACACTTTTGAATTTAATTTATCCAAAAAGAATAAAAAATGTGATATACTGGCAAAAGAGTAATTTATGCAAATTAAGAAGAGACCATTGCCCAAAACTTTTGCAGATGAAGAAGTTTTTCTTTTCAATAGAAGTCCAACGCTCTTGATTTACGTATTATACGCGAATGCAGTGAAGTTAATTGTGCTATCCTGAATAATCGGTCTTAACCGGAGTGATAATAAACTTCCAACTGCTTAAATATCTTAGTCGGTCTTACTTTCGCGGATTTCTATCCGCGGAATTTCAAGGAATGGATGTTCGCGAATTCTTTGTACACGCACAACAATACATCCTCAGCCCCACGACGCCGAGGTGCGCCAGGTCAAATTCCCGCATCTCTGTCGTCTCGGCGAACATCTTTGTGGGTCAATTGTGTTGCAGATCAAAGTCCCGCATCTTTGTCACGTAGGCGACCATCTCTTTGGGTCAGTCGTGCCCCAAGTTTGAAGAAAGCCCTTCCATCGTATAAAGTGTGCCTTCTAACTGAACTTCACTAGTTCAAGCTGTAGGTTAGCTTTGCTTTAAATATTGTTGACACTTTGAGTCAAATATTTCCGATCTTTTCTGGATAGCTTCTACTAATCCTGCAAGTATAATCCTTTTAGTAGCTACAGTTTACCTACATTTATAAATAGAAGTAAATCGGATATTATCAGTATATATGTATTATTCGAGTGGTCCCTTTACTTACACCACCCCGAGCTTTCTTCCTCTTAGGAGGGCCTTGAATATTATCAACAGACAGGTTGGATCCCAAGCACTCTACTAGGTTTGATAAAGTATAGCTTTTAACCGTGACATCACCTCAGGGCCATTTTGCTCAAATTATAATAGATCATAGCTTTCAGCGCTGGCAGCTGCCAGTTATTTTCCCCTGTAGTCTTGTGTGGGTTTAATATACTTTATTTTTTGTACATTGTGTTTGGGTGTACTTTTCTGCGCTACTGCAGCTGCAGGTCCAGGCCAAGTAAGTCTGCACCTATACCAACTCCAACAACCTCGCCGAGGTTATTCTCTTCTTGATCAGGAAATGCCAATTATCTCTTGCTGCGAGAATTTATAATCCAGTGGCCACCGACAAATAGTAATTACCTAGGTACTTTTCTTCTAAATTGCTTTACACAAAAACATCTTCGATATCAGCATAGAACCGCGCCTGTGTCCCACTGTAGATAGCGATAGCAGTTTTAGTTTGATTATTTCCCAATCTTTACATTAATGACAATCAACTACCTCATTAAAACTAAAAAATGTATGGATTGCATTATCAAAATCACAATCATTAGAACAGACATTCAAAATCGTGTTCGTGTACAGGGTGGCCAAATTTCGACGTTTTGTTAGGGAATCTCGGTAACTATAGAAAATATGAAAAAATGAACCCCTCATCCTTGATTTCTTTTTTCGAGAAAAACTTAATGGTCAAATCCAAACTTGACTATCGGCTTTAGTTTTCGAGTTATAAGCAACAGTTGTATTTTGTAACTTTTAGTTCTACGGTTATATCTCTCTTATTTATGAAAATACAAAAAGTAGTTCCTGCGTTCTTCAGGCACTTTTTTGATAAGAATGCACTAGTCAATTCTTCATTTATATAGACCGCATAGTTGGCTTTGACATAAAAAGAAAGGCAATTTTTTACTTCCTTTTTCAATAAAAAAAGTATTTGATTCACCCCAAAAAATCGAAATTGAGTTTTCAACAGATGCTCACGTCCCCTGAAACAAAAAAACACGTTTTTGTTCATTGGTCTGTCTGTGTGTGCACAGAATATCTCAAAAACCAAACAAGGTATGGCGTTGAAACTTCATGTATAAGTTTTGTGTACTATCTAGATGCGACAGCAAGTTTTCGAATAAAATCCCACGACCGAAAGTATGGTGTTTACATTTTCATTACATTTTTAATGTGTATTGATGTCAGTTAGGTGATTTTCAAGTTGAATATCTCTAACATGGGTTTCGTTGTTTTTATTTTTGTTATTAACTCTTATTTTAAATAGAATACCCGGTATAAATATTATTACATTTTTGAATTCACCTTAAAATTTTAAAGAAAATTTGTTTCTTGAACTGGCGCTCTTTTCTGTACGGTGTGTGTAGAATTTGTAATTTTTTAAAATTTTTGACAAATGCTTAAAAATTAAAAATCAAATTTTTGGCTAATTACAAGATCACTGAAAAAGGAAGTTGTGTGCGTGTATCACACCAGATTTTTTAGTTTTTGATCTGTTGCACGTGCTTTATTGGTTTTAACTTTGAACATTTCGGTCTATCTGAATTTGAATATTCGAATAAAAGCTGCGAGTCACGACGTGAGTGGAGGGTCACACCGTGGACGTGAGCGTGAGCGTGCATGAACGTGAGTGGTTAAAGCAAGCGTGAAACGTGCGTGACGTAAGTGAATACTCAGTCATGCACCGATCTCTAGTAATGAACATTCAGATTATTTCACAATAGCTCTTAAACGTTAATGAATTATTTTAAATGCTCCAGTTCTTGATTGATTCTAGAAATGTGCAATTCGTTTCAATTACTAATTTAGAATTTCTCTTTTAGAACTAATAGATCGCGTCTTAGCGGAAGACGACACCGACCACGATGGCTTCCTGAGCTATCCCGAGTACGTAGCCGGGAGGAAAAAGGACATCCAAGGCCAGGCACGGATAAGAAATGAGAGCCCCGAAATTAGTGCTTTACCGTGAACACTCCGTGTTTATTTATAACAATAACAAGTTACAATGATCAATAAATATTTACAACAGTCAGCTAAATCTGCTGCTTGCTCTGTTCGATTCCGCAAGAGAATCTGTTGCAGTCCCCTCCTGCGTTCCCCCAGTTAGCGGCTTCCTGGAGCTCCTGCAGGACGTACTCGTAGTTGGGGTCTGGGTCCAGGGACATCGTTTTGGCTGTTTTTAGCAGCATGTCGCCAGCTGCTGCGTATCTTCGTGCCTGTAGAGGCTGCTGACAGGCGATGCTTTGTAGGCAGCCATTTGAACCCGGTGATCCTGATAAAGCATTTACATTAGATGTGTATCTTTTGAAGTGCTGCTTATGTTAACATTAAATTTTTATGAATTATATTGTATTTTAAAATGTATATAGGTAATGTTTTAAACTGATTTAAAACTGCCTATTAATACCAAAGAAATCGATGAAATGTAAAAATAAGAACATGAAGACAAATATACAAAAATACATTTTTAAATTGCAACTTATTAAAAAAAATCACTTTGACAAAGTTTTTGAAGTAATTTACTTGAGCCTTGGTTTTGATTGGTAGGGAGTTTTTTATTGCTGCAGTGATAGTAACCCCATTTAGAAATTCAAAATATAGTTCTAATTCAGACTTTAGTATTTTAGTACCGCCAAATGGCTGTTTATATTCAAAATTTTATATTCATTTGATTACCAAGTTGTATAAGAACATTTTACCCTCGAATCCATTCAGATGTTTTTACTCAACTCTGTATATCATGGAAATTATCTTACAACACTAAAATCTTCAGAAGTAATAAAAAAAGTGTTTGTTATATACTTTCTGAGCCGCTCTTTATATTTCATGTGTAAGAATAAGGCAATCAAATATACATAATTTTGTGGAATAAACTTGTTATTTACCTAGTTCAACGTTCAACAGAAAAATAACAATTCACTGCTAGTTTCTTCTTAAATCTAGAATTCTTGTTTCAGTAATTTTCGATCCACTGAGATAACTATAGCAGTAAATATTAACTTCAAATTTAAATTAAATGACCAATTTTATGCAGTCACGTAAAATATGTTTGCACAAATTTACATTGCCATGTTTATAATTCAATGTTCGAACCTTACACCTACAATTTTATGAATCAACAGTTGAATTAACATTGGACAAGATAAGTGATAATGCCTACAATAAAATATTAATATGTGGAGGATAGCTGCTGTACGGGCAACTATATATGTTATTCAATACAATAATAATAAAAGAAAACGTTCTGAGGGATTGGCGAATGAATCACACATTACTCATTTTCAAGAAAGGGAACAAACATGACAAGGATTATTACTTGAGAATTACTTTCCTTAATACCACTTATAAGCTGTTTGCCTGAATCATAAAGATAGCATAAAAAATGTAGCAACTGTGGCCGAAAAACATCAAAGATTCCGCAGAAATGCTCCGGCAGATTACAGAAAAATCGATAAAATGTAATCATCCTTTATACTTTTGTTCTATAGACGTAGAAAGGCATTAGATCAAATTAGAAAAATGGATACACTTATTAAAAGAAACAAACAATTAATCTGAGAATTATTAACATAATATATGATATCAACACTGATGATAGCAAAACAGCAAGGGTGCAATTACACAGTACCCATACGAAGTGAAGAAAGACAAAGTGACTCGTTGAAACACAATTGAAATTTGGCAATGGATAAAATATCCGAAAAAGTGTGAAAGTTAAAGGGCTTTATACATTAACATAGTAGGTGAAATGAATAAATTCTCAAATCAAAGAAAACTAGAGGTAAAAATATCTTAACGTTCCTAATAAAACAGTAAAGGTAAACACTTAATACTGCGAATTACACTAATTCTCAAAAAATGTTTTTATATATCTCAAATAATGTGGTTATATATTATCGTCACTAGGACTTGCACTACAGCACCTTCTGATGCGATTTCAGCTCCACCCGTTTATTGAAAGCGCCAATGTGCGCAGCTGTATTAAAACAAACGCGCCTATTGTTGACTCGTTTTGACTCTTTTCCAACATTTACCCTGTATTTGTTGGGTCGCAACTTCGTCGAGTGTAGGGCGTGAGCTATGTGCAAATTATTACTTTTGTCTATTTCTCACTTAAAGCAACAATAAATGAAATGTAATTTTTAAGGTGCTCATCCTGTATATATTCGGGACAAAATATGCCCTTTTTCGTCAAGGGTAAAAACCTAACCTATGTGCAAAGTATTACTTTCATTTAAGTAATAGTGCTTGCGTTAAAACAAAAATAGGTATATAATCTACCTGTAAAATATATCGTCTTCCACCAACAATAATTTTTGAGTTATACCGCCAACGGACAGAAATACAGATAAAGAGACAGACATACAGGCAGACGTTATCAAGGAGCGCAGAAACGTGAAGATCTGAAGAAATCTCGGAAGGTAATTTTTTCAAGATTACAATACTTCGTCTTTTAGACGAGGGAAGTAAAACTAAGAACAATGAAAAAATATTAAGAAACATACTATGAATAAGATAGTCGAAGCTACAGACCAACTAAAGTGCGAGAGAAACAGCCAACGTACAAGTGTCAAGTGGATGAAAACCCGAAGAAAATATGTAAAAGGTTTTACCCAGAACTTCCCTCGTCGACATTGTGACAATATATAATTTTAAAATTCAAATTAAGTTAGACGTAAGTATATCTTCACGTTTCTAATAAATAAAATACATTTTCAAATTTAAAAAAAAAACGTTATCGGTGGTGGAATTTGAACGGCAGGCGGACCGCGTGTGCGGCCCAATCAATAAAGGACTGGGTAATTTCTACCTGCGCCACGAAGTACCGACCTTTCGCATTCCTGCGTCGCAGCTATATTTAGTAATGCGCTAATTTGTGCCTCGTTTTTGTATCGTAAAAACGTTATTCTGTATCTATTGGCTCCCATTTTTGGTAAGAATAAAGCCTGCACCATGTACAAATTATTATTTGTATCTATTACTAAGCTGAATGAAAAATAAACAAAACTTTATTTTTAAGGTGCTCACCCTGTATATATTTCTCTGTAAGTTTTCCGGTTTTATTCCAGGTATAATGTGTATGCAAAATACCGTCTTCCTCCAACAAATATTTTTGAGTTATACCGCCAACAAGCAGACATACGGAATTCAGAAAACCTGTTTTTCATCATCTAGGGACCCTGAAACGTGAAGATCTGGAGAAATCTCGGAAGGTGATTTTTTCGTGATTACAATACTTCCTTCGTCTTTCAGACGAGGGAAGTAAAAGAGTGTAGCGAGCACGTTGATTGGATGAGCGTTGAGGGGTTAGGCCAGATGTGTAAAACTCGATTGTCTGCAAGAAAATAACTACCAGGGAGACGACCACAAATATGGGCTCAAAGCAAAATAAAGGCTAGGGTTAGCAGAATTCCTTCTAGAGAAGGAAATGGTATTTTCCTACACCCTTTTTTTATAGATCTATGGCTATGACCCTGAGACACAATCCCATTTTTAGTTGAAACCACCAGAGGAAGAAAGGTCAAATAAGCCGGATCATGGTCAAGACAATGCTCACTATTCTTAAAGACAAGGTTGATTTTCACCAAATGATTACGCAGTGAACAAGAAATGCTACCCCGATGTTTTGAAAAAATTGATGAAAATCGGTGACTGCCAGCATCATCAAGAGAGTCTGCTCGTTCATTCATCGCATTGGTTGCAAGATTTTTTTCAGTCAAACACATTATGTTAATCCATCGGCCTCCGAACAGTTCCGATATGGCTTCTTGTGATTTCTGGCCGTTCCTAATATTTAAATCACTCTTACAACAAAAGAGATTTGGGGATGTGGAGCGGATCAAGGAGAACCCGAAGAAATATCTGAAGGTTATTACACCAGCCGAGTATGAAAATTGCTTGATAAAATGAAGGACCTCTGAAATTAGTTCATGGTTTCCTAAAGGGTGGATGCTGAAGGCAAACTGAATCGTCGTTGTTCTAGGGTACAAATCTAGCTTTTAAACTACAGTCGGCTACTAGACGAACCTCGTATATTAAGCCTTCTACTAATGAACATATTAATTTATTTAGAATATTTTGTTGGCATATGTAATTGACAGCTTCACATACTGTAACGTTTCTTCTTCAAATTTAAATAACACTGCTTTATATCCTATGAAATATTTAAAATTTTTACTTTTCTCGTCTGAAAGACGAAGGAAGTATTGTAATCACGAAAAAATAACCTTCCGAGATTTCTTCAGATCTTCACGTTTCAAGGTCACTAAATGAAGAAAAGAGGTTTTCTTAATTTCCTTTGTCTGTCTGTCTTTTGGCAGTTTAGCTCAAAAACTATTTGTCGGAGGAAGACGATATTTTGCGTACATATTAAATATCTACCTCGCATAAAACCGGTACAATTTGATACAAATATATACGGGATGAATACCTTAAAAAAATAAGATTTTGTTTATTTTTGGGTTAATTTTGAAATAGAAGGAAGTAATAACTTTCACATAGGTCAGGCTTTACATTTGCAGAAAATAAGACTCAACCGATACAGGATAGTGTGACAAAAGAGTAAAAACGTTTTAACAATAAGACCCTTCTGTTCAAGAGTGGCGCGCGCCGCACCTATAAGGCTTGATTGCGCAGTTGTAACTTCGATGCAGTTACATCCGCTACGGAGATGCGGTTACGATCGATCTGCAGGTGCGACGGGTTCAAACTCCAGCGGGATACATTTTTTAAATTTGCAAATTGATCTATTTCGGGAAGTTCTGGGGAAAGCCTTTTACAGATCTTGTTTCAATATATACTTGTAAAGTTGTGTTTTATTGATTAACATCTCTATAGTAAAGTAACATTTTAATGATGAGGGTGGAGAAAATGTTATTTTTTTATCCACTAGTAAATAAAACAGTCCACAATCCATCCTTTATCTAATAGACGTGTCTGTCCGGGACGCTGTTTTGTCTGTCTGGGACGCAGTTTTGTCTGTCTGAGACGCTGTTTCAGCAGCCAAACCGTAAGAGATAGAGAAAAAAGTTATTGAAGTTATATGTTTGAAATGGTCATGTCAGGTCAGGAACCGAATTTCAGTCAAGTGACACTTCCGGTTTTCGAGAAATCACAAAAAAGGCCGTTTTTCAAATAGAACGCGTATTAAATAAAAATTGTACCCAGACCTGGAAGGTGTCAAAGTGGTTGCCTAACCGATTGACGTTTTAAGGCGCATAGGGTCGCAGCTCCGTTTGGCTGCTGAAACAGTTTTTATTTAATACGCGTTCTATTTGAAAAACGGCCTTTTTTGTGATTTCTCGAAAACCGGAAGTGTCACTTGACTGAAATTCGGTTCCTGACCTGACATGACCATTCCAAACATATAACTTCAATAACTTTTTTCTCTATCTCTTACGATTTGGCTGCTGAAACAGCGTCTCAGACAGACAAAACTGCGTCCCAGACAGACAAAACAGCGTCCCGGACAGACACGTCTATTAGATAAAGGATGGATTGTGGACTGTTTTATTTAATAGTGGATAAAAAAATAGCATTTTTTTAAATGAGACATTTGTCTCACTGGACTGCTAGTAATAACTAACAAAATACACACGTGTATCTTAGTAACAAGCGCACAACCACATAATAGGATTTCTTATTTAAAATTATTTATTCATACTCCCTGGTCCTTACACTGTCAGATTTAAGGGATGTAGGAAACATTTACAAAAATTGTTACGGTTTCCATGCCAATGTACTTACTTCCCTAGAGAAGTGATATTTACATCCCGCATTTATTATAACTGACGAGATGCCATGTCTGCCATTTGGTTAACATGAAGAAAACTATTATCGCTCGTCCTATTATCCATTTTTAATCCAAATATAATCACAAAGCTCAGAAAACAGCACTCGCAATCGTATTCATTCATTGTTCACAGTGTCACTGTCACTGTCAAACAAAACGTCATAGCACTGTAACAACGCCCCAAGCTCCCGAAATAGGCTACTATAATTTAGAAAATGTAATAATTTTACGCTATTACCATTTATTTTAAATAAGGAAACATTGGTAGTGAAAAAAATTATGTACTTTACACAGGATGTGGAAGATTTATACTACCTCGTACCTTGCTACCCTCGTTCGCTTCGCTCACTCAAGCATCAAACGGTCCTGGGTAGTTTAACTCTTACCTACATCCCTTGTAAAGTAATATACTATTTTTTTATAACAAATGTTAAAGTGTGCTCTAATCGGCTCAAAACAAAAGGTCAAGTGTTACTTTAACAGCAAGGGGAGATAAAGTAGCACTTTAACATCAAGGGCAGATAAAGTAATTTAATTTTCTAACTTTTATTTAAATTAAATATTACAGCTTTGTATTATCCTAGCAACCCAATCTAGCTACTGAGATTTTAAAATGTGAATGACTTTCCTTATTTTCTTTTGAAATTGTTAAAGTTCTTGCTATAGAAAAAAAATGTATTATACATGATGATAAAGTTATTACTATCCACTCTTGAATTATTAAGATCTCGACTTCGTCTCGACGTTAAACGATTCACTCGTGGATAAAATTTAACTTTATCGTCTTGTATAATAAGTTACTAGTATTCAATTCTTACGGTTAAATTTGTTTTTTAACTATTCATTTCATAAGCATAAAATAGGATTTTATCTATTTTTCTGTCACTACTGCATTGTTGGTAGCACAGTCAAGCTATGTCAAATTCCAGATTTGCAGGTTAAGTTTTTGCGTCAGTATGTGTAAAATAACAAAAGAAAATCTAACCTACTAACTTCCAATTTGTCACAGTTTGTGCTTCAGTACTACCAAACGTATAACACAAATCACAGGTGACTCTTTCGAAACTGTCACTGTGACTTTTCATGGCCATCAATACAAAATTTGTTTTTTGTATTGATTGAATAATGAAATTATAAGAATTAAATCAAGTTTTGTATTATACACGACATAAAGTTATTATCCACCCTTGAATCATTAGCGTCTCGATTTCGTCTCGATGTTAAACGATTCATTCGTTAATAAAATTAAACCTTATCTTGCATAATAAATAACTATTATTAATTTTTAAAATGTGTTTATATAATTAAATGGATGCATTGGAAAAAAAATTATATGCCACACATGAACAAACAGATGGTATTCATTATCAAGCTAGTTTAATTCAATACTAAAAACGTTCTACCTGTTACTTCTTCAAAAGAACGTACTACACGCATGGAATATTTTCAATAGCTCCACAAGATGTCCATAATTATTGTCACTTTAATAATATTTACTTGATAAAGTTTAACACTTTCTTATTGCTGTGTACGTTTTTAGTCAAGGTCTCATAATGGTATTTTTTCAATAAATTAAAATGCACGAAATGTTTCAACAAACATAGCATATTTAAATTCTCTTTGAATATCTCCGTCATATATCAATTAACCAATTAAATTCAAAATTATGTACAAACAATCAAAACGAAATTACAACAATAACGTGCACAAGTGCACATTTATGGGAATTTTTTAAATTTATGGTTACCGGTTGTTGCTATGGATTTTCATAAAAACCATTAAATTGGACTTTACTATTTAAATTTGCCAAAAATGAAAGAATGTGTGAATGAGCTGAATAATATTTTATCAAAGTGAAGTTATAAAAAATATTTCCAATTTTGCAAATATTGGCAAAGTTTATTGGAAATTCGTTTGTAAATTTCATAAAGCGTTCACGGGCTTTCTACATTACGCGATATCTGTTTGTGTATACCTCGTGCTTCAGCAATTTTTGGTGCATATTTTAAAAGCGGGAATTTATCATTCATTTGTAAAGTATATCGAGTCATCAAATAAATTTCAATAAGATAATCTCTGAAACTTCTTTGTGGCGTGAATTCATAATTCATATTCTTATTTGGGTATTTCGCCACTCTGCAAATTAAAAATATTAAATAACGAAAATTATAAGAACGAACGTTTCGAGGGACAATCTGCCCTCGTTATCAACGAATAACAATTAAAACGAACAAGAACTTAGCTTTTTTCCTTCCAGCGAGGACCTTTAAAAACAATTTTCGTTCGTGTTGAATACAACGGTTTATTTCATACTGTAAGTTTAATGAATTTTAAATAAAAAGTTGTAAATCATTTCAAATTTCATGTCAACAACTGACGTATAATTTTAAAGTACTTGAACTTTAAAATTTTACTTTAAAGTACTAGGACTTTAATGTTCCATTTTTTGTACAATAAATACGTTTTAAAGTACTTGAACTTTAAAATTTTACTTTAAAGTACTAGGATTTTAATGTTCCATTTTTTGTACCATAAATAATCCGAAAAATGTCATTTTTGACATCAGTATGAAATAACTGTTATTTAATTACAAGGACGATCAAGTATAGGGTTCGGCATAATATATTTTTCTATTTGTTTTTCTAATAACTTTTATGGTACATTACCGAAAAAGATAGCAATTATATCATCATAAAGAAAAAATCTGGAAGATTTGTTTAGCCTAGATGTGAAAGAAAGCGCATTTTGGACCATACATTTTCAATTTCTTTTAGGCCAATTTTCCAAGCGAGATTACATTAATTACTTTCATACCTAGGCTAAACGAATCTTCCATCTTTATTCTTTAAGATGACAGGAGTGTTACATTTTTGTTAGTACTTAAAAATAAAATTGAATCGGCGGAAGTAAGTGAATTGTTTAAAGAATTTCTCTTTTATACACCCAACTGTGTTCTAATTATGTACGACAACATTGTTATGTCATTTTTCTTTGTTCGAATTAGAAAGTCATGCTATTTACGTGTTGCGTTCTAGGCAGACTATCTATATGGATGCAGTAATTAACCAAGCTACACCCCAACTGGATACTAAAAAAATCACCATTTCATTAGAAATTAAAATATAATTGCTCAAATAGGAAAGCCAGGGAAAACGGCATCGGAGTCATACACCAGCAGACAGAACTAAATAAAACTATCTAAGCAACAAACTCAAATCCAAGCTAAAATAAACACAAAGCAAATCGTTTTAAGATTACGTCTCTTATTAACTGATATGATAACTCAATATGGCGACCGGTCAAAGCAGTGATAAAACCGCTACCAGCTAATCCCCCAATTTGTAGAGTAACTCTTGCAATTGAGGCGTGTACCAATAAAGAAGAGGCTAACTTTTTTGCTAGGCATCTTGATGACGTATTTATCCCTAATTATCCCGAACCAAACTAGGAAATATCAAAACACCTGAATAATAATCTGGCAGCTACAGAACGCAAAAGCCATTCGCTTAAATAACGGAACATTGTCCGGACCTGACCAAATAACACTAAAAATGCTGAAAGAATTTCTAAAGGAAGGCATCGTAATCCTAACATATATATTTAATACGGCTTCTAATACTAGCGATTGAGGAAGTAATTTTGATACTTAAGACCTGTAAAAATCCAAATAACGTATCCTCATACAGGCCCATAAGTCTACTAGTGTCTACAATGGTGTAAAGAATACAAGGCGAAACGTTCCCGGAGATGCGCAGTCGTTCAGAAAGTAGAGGGGAGATGTCAACCAATCCCCAATGGGCCTATTCAGGAAATCCATCATGACCGCGATTATAGTGTAACCATGGCCGCGATCGTATATTGTTGCTGGCACTGTCAGCAGGTTAGGTTTTTCATCAGTCTGACACGAACTGACGCAAAACTTAACCTCGAATTTGACATAGACAGCGTCTTCAACAATACACTTCAGTACTACCATTCGTTCCCTTTGTGGACCCATTCCTTATTGGTTGAATTTGAGGCTCCGCCCACAATGCATCCATTCTGCGGAACGTTACACCTTGTATTCTATGTACCATGGTATCTACCATCTTTGCACTCCTAGGGAAGTTAGTACTCCGCCGAATCAATCCACTTCTAGATGAAATCTCAAACCACCAGTTTGGATTCCGGCAGCACAATTCTACGGTTCAGCAGTGTCAAACAATGGTAAAGGTTCAAAGTCATTTAAATTCTCCCAACTGTGGGCTGGCTGCTATGAGGACCTTACGTCCATATTCAGCCAGAACGGGAATTTCAGGACAAGGGAGGGAAAGGAGGGTTGGAGAATGAAAGAGAGGCCAGGCACGGCAGTCGAACTCACGACCTCCTGAATTCTAAGCAGACGTGGTAACCACTAGTCCATAACGCTCGGTGAGCAGTGTCATCGAGTCTTTCATTAAATACACATTTCGATGGAAGACAAAGAATTCTGTACATCAGTATTTTTAGACATAAACCTCACATTCGACATGGTATGGGATGACGGCTTGCTCCATAAAATTAAACTGTCACATCCAACATTCTTTAACCTTTTTAATAGTGACAGAAATGAAAACTCTCCGGAAAATAACCGGAAACACAAGACTGGATAGAATAAAAAGCGAATCTATAAGAGAGCAATGCCAAATCCAAAAGATCGGGGATTGGGTAGCTAAGAGGCGAGATGAATGGAACCACCGCATCTGCAGAATGCACGAAGACCGCCTAGTAAGAAGAGCCAGGGATACGTCACCTACAGGAAAACGAAGTATAGCGAGGCCGCGGAAAATATGGAGCGACTCTGAATCCGGTAGCAACAAGCCAAAGGCCTAACACCAAGAAGAAGAAAAAGAAGAAGAAGAAGAAGAAGAAGAAGAAGAAAATCTCTTTAACCGTCAATTCAAAACCGAGATATATGGCGAATTCTCGAATAATTTTACAATTAAAGCCGGAACTCCTCAGGGTAGTGTACTGTGCCCATTGCTTTACTTACTATATACATCAAATATACCTACCACAGCAAACACCTTAACCGGAACTTTTTCTAATGGCACAGTCATCCTTGTGAGCCACGTAAACGCAGTACTTGCATTTTCCTTTATAGAAGACCATCGAAACCTCTTAGAAGCATGGATCAACAAATGTAGAATTACAATTAACGAAACCAAGTCAACACAGGTAACCTTTACACTAAAGAAGAGCATATGTCCACCAGTCTCTATCAATAATACAATCGTCCCTGTAACATCATCAGTGAATATCTAGACACATGTCTTGATGAAGAGTTCATCTGGAGGGAACACATATAAAAAAACAAACAAACAAATAGCTCTACGGTTTAACGAATTATGGCTGCTTGAAAGAAGATCTCAGTTTAAGATTCTTCGAGCAATGGCCAATGTACCATAATGTATATCCAACAAATGACTAGAATTACATAATACGTAACCCCCTCAGGGAATCACTCCTACAACTACAAGGCAACAGAACACTGAAAAGGTGTTGGTCAATTAACCTCAAATGAACTGATTTTTGGAAGAGTTCTCATCCTGCAATAAGTATTCCTAGTGCTGAGGTTCTGTGTTACGATATTAGGTTATAGAATGTTAATTGTGATTGCTGATAAAATAAATTTTGAAAAAATATTCATGCAGATGTTAGAGCAACCAAAGTTTCTGTCGATTATGTTTAGCTTTAAGTCATTCTAATTTTAGATAAACAACAGACGAACTCAATTCAATAACACTAATTTCAACTTCATAATAACAATCATTAATAAAATTGTATGAAATCTAACTACAAATTTTCATTTCGAAAATAATCGGACTTGCTTGGACAAAATCTCCCTCATTCTTTTTTTAGGAAGATTATCTAGAACTACAACTATCAGCTCTGTGCTATACAAAATAATAACTTTGGCCACTGTAGTGATCTCTAATATTAATCTAGATCGCTGTCTCTTGTTTCAGTAGAAATTCCTCAGTCTTATCATATTGACGTTTACACCTTGCGTTTGCTGTTATAGATAAGATCTAGGCATAGGGAGTGCCAAGTACGCCGACTAACATGTCGAGTCCTATCAGTTTACCGAGACTAAACAGTTTCAATTCTAGCAAGGGATCTTTTACATGCTACATATCGTAATAATATGGAATCCGTATTTTTACATCTTCGAAATATTGTATAGTGTAAAGATTTTTAGTTTTTGTAACTATTAGCTTGTTCATTGGCTCTCGATAGTGGGGCTATAAAGTTGTTAAGCAGTATAACAAACAACAACGATCCACATAAAATCATAATATCAAAAATTCGATGACGTACTAGTCTATGCCAAAAATACTGAAACTTTTAATTTCGTCGAATTCGAGTTCCCAAAATAAAAACAAACGTTTTATTTTCGACTGCACCTTAAACGTCTTGTTTATGGGACCGTTTAAAATGCATAAAGTCGCATTTTATTGTATTAGTACCATAATGATAAAGTAAACTGGAGTAACCGTCATTCTCTAGTAAATGTTATAATAAACGCAAAAAATACTTTAATAAAGAAACATAACAAATTTGAACATTAACCAAAAACAGTGTTTATAAATGAAGAATCAATGATTACCTACTATGGTAATGGATATTTATAACACATAGTAAGATATTTAATCACTAAACCACCGTGTTAGGTTTTTGGTTGTTTTTTTTAAATTTAATTAATATTTTCGAGCTACCTATTTAACTAAACTAGTCATTCATTTTCGTCAATTTAGTAATTTTTCAAACGTATTTAGTCGTTTTTTTTATTAAAGTCTGAACATAATACTTATTTCTGCCCTAAGAAACAAAAGTTACTTGTACGTACAATTTCTTGAGTGTTCCATTACGTATTAAACTCATTTTTGGATTTTGTGTTTTGTGTGGACGGTTAACCAAGTTCACGTGCGCTTAGACCTAAAGATGGGTCCGTTGTGCTACCTCCAAGTCACATTTACCGCAGAAGAAAACAAATAAATTTTATGTACGATCGATCACCAGTAGGAGTTTTTTAGTCCTGATTTTCAGGCGTCTTTTCCGCCCTCGGTCGATAATACTTATGTAGCAAGACCATTATGAAGATGTTTATGCCCTTTCGAGAGCGACAAGATTACAAGCCTGAGGACCTCTGTCTCGAGGGTTTATAAGTCGGTCGAGTGCTATGAACATCAAGTAATGCCCTGGTGCATACAACGTTTTATTTTCCTCTTTGAATACTCAAATAACTTGAAAAGCTTATTGAGCAGTCCATAACGCCTTAGGGCGTTATGAGCAGGCGTAATGATAACGCTCACTCATTATGCCCTCTCGAGAGGTTTATATCAAATATAAACAACAAATAATAGATCAGTGAAAAACAAATATCTTTTTCACCTGCAAAATGGCGTCAGGGAAAGTAAAGAAATTTATTTTTTATTAATTTAAACCAGCGTCTTTGGCCCTTTTCGTGTTATAGCCCTCGGCGCTCCGCACCTCGTGCTGTAACTTTCACGCCGCGGACCAAAAACACCTGTCTTACGCCTTTGATACATAAATAACGATTAACGTGTGATATATCGAACGTATCCAGTAGTACCACTGATTATTGATAAATATCTCCATAGATGCAAATAACTTTACTGAACACTCAATATATTTTAGCTGTCTGCACTACTTTGTAGTAAATATATCAACTTGCCGCATATTAGCCACTAAAATAGTTAACTTTTGGGTTTGGGGCAAATTCTACACCAGACAAAAATGCATTCAATTTTGCAAAAAAAAAGCTACGTTCTAGCAACCGGGTTTGCATTTATATTTAGTTCCATGTTGTTGGGTAATAGGATTATTAGGTTTAAGAAATTAAATAACACTTCACTTCTTTAAAAGACCTTTAAATTCCCGATAAGCCTCACCTGTTAGGTAACTGAGAAACAACAGAATCTCTTCATCTGTAAGCAGCCTTTCCTCTCCATCGCTGCTGCGCCCAAAGCCTCCCTTCCAGGTGCCAGCCCCTAACGAGCCAGCCGCAAAGATTAACGCCTTCAGGAGCACCAAGACGACAAGGTTGGTAAGATTGAGAGAAACCACTTGAGATCCACCGGTTCCGGTAGTTCCTGTCAACCCCCCGTATCCTCGGGACATCAAACTTCCTGCTAAGGAACTCAACATGCTCTTGGGTCAAAGGCCCTGAAGGAAAAAGAGAAGATTAGGAAGCTGACATTTAAAAAAAATAGCTCACCTTGCTACGGAATTGTGATCATCCGCCGTGGCGATCGCGCAGAACGCGAGGTTGACACAAAGAACTGCAACCACCAAGAGGAGCACCTTAACGTTCATGTTCGTGTTGACACTGACAACAAATGGCTGAAGTGAGCTTTCGTAATTGCATTTATAGCTCGTGATTGCACTAGAAATCCAGCCGCTCTTTCACCCCATTCTATTGTTGGCTGTTGTATTGTTTATGCTCAGCGTCTTGAACAAACCGCCTTAGCAAAATTGTTTCTAATGAACTAAATGCAGCGTGCCTTACGTAAATAGGTGGAAACTATCGATACGTCGCGTTTTCTTCGCGGCGCGGTTTTCGTGTTTGTTTTAAGGAAGCGAATCGTGACGAGGAGCGAGCACGTTCATTTTCAACATCTCCGTTTTGTTGATAATTAGAAAATTTGCTGGCAGGCATTCATATTGTGAGATTCTAAATGTTTGTGTTATATAAAATTTACCGGATTTAGGTAATTAAAGTCAAAGTAATAACTGGAAGAAAGCGCGCCAATAATTATCTTTATCTTGATACTCCACGGGATGGAGGCAAAGCTATTCATTTACGAGTTGGTCAATTATTTTTAAGTTTTATGAATGGTAGCACGGAAGTGTTGTTAAAACAAATTAAGCATTATTGTTTCAATGTCTAAAGTTATATAAAATAGGAGTTGAGTTAGTGTTAACAATTTTTGAGTAAACATATATAATTTTCCTATTCCATGCGTTCTACCATTAAATGTAACTTATTGCTGATATCGTATGGAAAATCTGAAATCGAAATCATTATTTGTATTGAAAAATCTGCATACTGCTGCTACTTATTTAAAGATACAGAATTGGCAATTGTATCAATTAAAAAGCAAACATGTTGCGTATAAAGCCATTTGAAAAGGGCATCCCAGACTGCTAAAGTTTACACATTACCTTTTTCTGTAACTATAAGAAACTGAACGAAACAAAAATCTGCAATTTTTGGTTAGGTCGGAGTAGAATAGGGATACCTTGTTTTTGATAGCTGTCAATCAAATTTTGATTCGCGGTGTAATTCGCGGATTTATTCGCGGATTTCGCGGTTCCGCGGATTGATCTAATTAATTTCGCGGATTGATCTAATTAATTTTCGCGGATTGATCTAATTAATCACATATGAAGTTTGATATGTAATTTACATATGTGCTACTGATTAAATTACGCGGCGGCTATTTTTAATTTGCTTCCGGAATTACGCGCCGGACTTTGGCGGCCATCTTGGATTTCTGGCGCGAATATTTGAATTTGAAATTTCTCTGATTTTTTTCTAAGTTCTTCTTCTTCTTCTTCTGTATCCATATACCCATAGGGTGTCGGACATTTGATCCTTAACTATTTTCTATCCATTTTTTCCATTCTTTCCGGTCCATTGCTAATCTTCCCATCTCTTCCTTCGTCTTTCCTCGTTGTCTGCCCAGTTCTTCTATATTCTGTAGCCAGTTTTTCCTAGGTCTTCCTTTTCTTCTCTTCCCAATCCTGCCTGTTTCCATAATTTTCTTCACTAGTCTGTCTTGGTCCATCCGCAGTATGTGACCGTACCAGTTCAGTTGTTTCTTTTCTATCTTCTTTGTAACCGGTTCTTGTTCAATCATTTGTCTTATATGTTCGTTTCTCTCTCTATCCAGCTTGGTTTTTCCAGTTATTTTCCTAGTGTACTTCATTTCTGCGGCAATTATTTTCCTCTCGTGCTTCTCATGTATAACCCATGTTTCGCATGCGTAAGTCAGTGTGGGTAGTACTATCGTATTATAGACCCGTAACTTGGTTTTCATGTCTATTTCTCGTTTTCCGAAGATAGTTTTATTTAATGCATAGTAGATCTTTCCGCTCTTGTTTGTTCTTTTGGCTATCTCTAGGTCCATCTTTCCATCTTCTGATATTACACTGCCTAGGTATTCGTATGTCGTTACTATCTCTACATTTTTTCCTTTGATTTCTATTCTTCTTTCTTCTTCTCGTGCTTTATTGTTGATTATCATAGTTTTACATTTGTCCGTATTAACCTCCATTTCCAATTTTTCTATTTCTTCAGTCCATATTCTCGTTAGTTCTCTCATTTTTCTAAGTTCAATTTTTTGAATTTAAACTTCCCGGGTGTCGGCCATCTTGGTTTTCTGCGCGCGCACTTCTCGCGGCTGTCCTTTTAATTTTGAATTTTCGCGCGAATATTTGAATTTTAAATTTTTTTCTAAGTCCCTGTTTTGAATTTAACTTGTCGGGTGTCGTCCATCTTGGTTTTCTCACATTTATTTTAATTTAAAAAAAGCTTCCTGCGATGACCCATGGCTGGAGTTGAACCAGCGATCACAGCATTACGAGTACGAAGTCTTAACCAACTGGGCTATCGAAGCCATCGAGGTTAAAGGAATTAAACATAGTCACTTACGTGTCACGAGCCCAGCTTTAAACAAACTATTTTTTCAAAAATTCAGATTATAAGAACGGAAATGTGTATCTTGTGATGTTAAATGACTTGTAGTAATTTTAAAAAAGTGTTTTTGCATTTGGATGTGCCATAATTAATTAATAATTTTATAATTTGTACCTGCTATATGGCTGGATTAACGAGATCCTCATTGTCCCTACCTACTATTGGAAATTTCCACCAGAAACACAGTTCCAGAAGAATATGTTAGTTTTAAATAATGTGCAATTCAGATTTCCTTTGAATTAATGATTGGGATTTAAAGGGTTTGAACAGTATGCCCCTTCGCTGTTCGGTCGTTACATTTCCATATTCAAAACAAATTATTTTTTCGAATATATAAAATATAAGAACGGAATTGTGCCGTCTAGGGCCTTAGAAACTTGTTAATAATTTTTAAAAAATGACTTTGTAACTAGTTTTGCTGTAATTAATTTGTTTAATTTTATAATATGAGTGACGCTATCTCACTCAGTCCCATTGATTTTCTACAGCGTTCTCTTTTCCATCCCGTTTGCTACCTATGCGTAATTACAAAAGACGTTATCGCCCCAGGCAGACTTTCTATTTAGCCGGCGATTGTGTGTCATTCTCTGAAATCTGTACTCACGTTGCAGTTTTTGCTGGCTCGACTTTAAAATTTGGTTCTTAACAATTAACTACGTGCATAGAAAAACAGGCTGGTTACTTTATTTTATATAGCGAAGTCATTTTTTGTACAATTTACACGCAGAACACAACTCGTTCTTTATGTTTACTTTAGAAACCCTTAACCCTTTTCAAATTTTATTTTTGTGTACGTGATTTGCGGTATATATAATTTTATGATTCATAAATTTGACCGTTGTAAAACGCCTGCCACAACTTGCACGGAAAACGCAACGGTTTTTTGCAAAGCATGTTGTGACGAACAGCGATGAGTGGAATTTTAAAATATTGCCCATCGAACAGCGGAATAATTCTAGAACGAATCGAAGTTTTTATTTGTATAAAATGGCGGTCCGATCGCATTTATTTAATTTAAAAAGCTTTTGCGTCGGCCCCTAGTCGGATTTGAACCCTAGCCACATGTGAATAATTATTTTAAATCGCGAAATCCGCATAAATATATTACTATAAAAAATCGCGAAAAAGTGTTGAGTAAATAAATGCAACGCATTGTAAAGCCGTAAAACTTTTAGTTATTGTACGTTTACAAGATGGGTCTTTTGACAAAGTGGAAGAACCAAACTATGCTATTGTAAATGTACAGATTTTTCACTGTCAATTTGTATATAACAACTTAATGTAAATTGGTATTTGGAACATTTTAACGAAACAGCGACTTCTTTCGGCATAAACTGTTTCTTCTCACCACGGAACCCTATTTTATAAGTAAACGTCTGAAATTGTGTCATTATATCGATAAAAACTGCATTTTAGTTTAAAAAATTCAGTATAAATGCAAACGGACGAAAATAAAAACGCAATTGACCACAAAGTAACATAATTTTGAATAAAAAAAACACAATTTCGTTGGAAAAATGTTCTGTTTCACTTAAAATTTTACAAAAACTGACATCATGTCGCTTGAAATTATACAAAAAACGACATTTTTATCCAATAAGCGATAAAAAAATACGCCGTCTCACATAAATTTATACAAAAATCGACATCATGTCACATAAATTATACAAAAACTGCCATCGTGTCACTTGAAATTATACAAAAACGACATTTTTACTCAATACACGACGAAAATCGACATCATGTTACATAAACTATGCATAATTTTGCAAATGTTTTACACTTTTTTCTCTAACTTGTTGCAATTTTAGTAAAATTTTAGAAAATCGACAGCATCTCCCATGAAAATTATAAAAATCGGCATCTTGTCACATTAAATTCTGCAAAAACGACAAAAAACAATATTTTTATATAACTTTCATTGAAAAATAGTAAAATTTTACGAAAATACGTCTGTGTTGACGACAAATGAAAATAAATTTGAATAGAAACACGCAGTCTTTCGAGAAAATATATATCAAAACCGATTTAGAAATTTGTACATGGCTTAATTTATATGAAATATTGTTTGAAATTGCAAATAGAAGGGTTTTAAACTAGATGTTTTCTTAATTATGCAGTGAGTGCTCGAGCCAACCTGTCTGCTATGCGGCGCACGCAGTGTTTCCACCTCTTTTTATTTTAAAATTTGTAAACCAGCTGTCCAAACCGATACCGCACTAACTCGTTTAAGTCATTGTGTTCTGTTACCTAGTGCATCTGAAGATGGGCCCCAGACGAAACGTCGGTATGGACACTGCCTTCGTAGATCTACAAGGGTTCCGTGGCGAGCAGAAGCAGTTTATTCCGAAAGAAGTGGCTGTTATTTCAGCAGATGGTAATCAGCTAGCAATTTTCGTTTTAAAACCTCCTGCAAATTATGTCACTCTGTCCTATTTCGTTAAAAAGGCATAAACTATCTGGAGCAGAGTCACCACGGTCTAGCATGGGATACTGGTTCTATACATTTTGATGAATTTGAAACCGAGCTAGCAAGAGTTCTCAAAAAATTTGAAAAGTGTACGTTAAGGGTCAAGAAAAAAAGGAGGTTCTAAGTTTTCTGAATAAAATCGTCGTGAATCTGGAAGATCTCGAGTGCCCATCTTTAAAAGTTCTGCGAAAAACTGCTACTGCCGTACGCTGCCTTAATCACAATATCTGTTCGCCGGTGTGTGCATTGGAAAACATACTAATTTTATCCGATTGGTGGCGCAATGAATACAATGGAAGTTCAGAAAATATTGCAAACAATCCCGAGTCTGTTGAATGTGAAACGCCCTGTTTTTGCTTCTGATCAAACTTCTACAAGAATTGTGCGACTGGCTTGGGAGCGTCTTAAACTTCTGATTTTATTACTTGCAGCCTTTTTAATTTGAAATGTTGTACACCTCCAACTACAGTTTTGTAAATTGCTAGCGGATTTTTAGAAAAAATGAGACATTCAGCTGTACATTTATTTTTATATTATTAAGTATTATACGAAATAAGAACAATATATTTGTTTATTAGAAAGTGTTTGTGTTTTTTATTTATACTCTGCTTTTGTTTTTTCACGAATCTGCAATAATTACAAAATCTAAAGCTAAAATATTAGTATTTGAAGTTATTTTACAGTTACAAAGTGTAAAATTTCAAAAAAAAAAATCAATCTACGATTTCATAATGGCGTGATATAATTTAAAAATTGTGATTTCTTTTAATTTTGAGCGACACATTTTATAAAAGTGTAAAACATTTGCAAATTTTCAACGAAATTGTGTGTTTTATTCAGGTTTATGTTAATTTGTGATCAACATACATATATTTTGTATAATTTCAAGTGTTATGATGGCAGTTTTGTAAAATTTTAAGTGAAATGACGGGGCCAGAACATTTTTTCAACAAAATTACGTGTTTTTATTCAAATTTATGTTAATTTGTGGACAACATACATATATTTCCGTCAAAAGTATAAGATTTTTTGAATTTTGTTTATCGAAATGATTGTGGTAGTAGATTTTTTCAATGAAATTGCTATTTCTTTTAATTTTGAGCGGTGCATTTTATAAAAAGTGTAAAACATTTGCAAAATTATGCATAGTTTATGTTACATGATGTCGATTTTTGTAAAAATTTATGTGAGATGGCGTGTAATTGTGTGATTTTTGTTCAATTTTCGTCGTGTGTTTAGTAAAAATGTCGTTTTTTGTATAATTTCAAGTGACATGATGACAGTTTTTGTATAATTTATATGACATGATGTCGATTTTTGTGAAAAATTTATGTGAGATGCTGGATGACTGCGTGATTTTGTTCAATTTCATCGTGTATTGAATGAAAATGTCGTTTTTTGTATAATTTCAAGTGATATGATGGCAGTTTTTGTATAATTTATGTGACATGATGTCGATTTTTGTGAAAATTTATGTGAGATGCTGTATGATTGCGTGATTTTATTCAAATTTTTGTTACTTTGGGGGTCAACACATAGGTCTTTTTGTAATTTTTGCGTGTTTCTATTCAAATTTATTTTCATTTGTCGTCAACACAGACGTATTTTCGTAAAATTTTACTATTTTTCAATGAAAGTTATATAAAAATATTGTTTTTTGTCGTTTTTGCAGAATTTAATGTGACAAGATGCCGATTTTTATAAATTTTCATGGGAGATGCTGTCGATTTTCTAAAATTTTACTAAAATTGCAACAAGTTAGAGACAAAAGTGAAAAACATTTGCAAAATTATGCATAGTTTATGTAACATGATGTCGATTTTCGTCGTGTATTGAGTAAAAATGTCGTTTTTGTATAATTTCAAGTGACATGATGGCAGTTTTTGTATAATTTATGTGACATGATGTCGATTTTTGTATAAATTTATGTGAGACGGCGTATTTTTTTATCGCTTATTGGATAAAAATGTCGTTTTTTGTATAATTTCAAGTGACATGATGTCAGTTTTTGTAAAATTTTAAGTGAACAGAACATTTTTCCAACGAAATTGTGTTTTTTTATTCAAAATTATGTTACTTTGTGGTCAATTGCGTTTTTATTTTCGTCCGTTTGCATTTATACTGGAATTTTTTAAACTAAAATGCAGTTTTTATCGATATAATGACACAATTTCAGACGTTTACTTATAAAATAGGGTTCCGTGGTGAGAAGAAACAGTTTATGCCGAAAGAAGTCGCTGTTTTCGTTAAAATGTTCCAAATACCAATTTACATTAAGTTGTTATATACAAATTGACAGTGAAAAATCTGTACATTTACAATAGCATAGTTTGGTTCTTCCACTTTGTCAAAAGACCCATCTTGTAAACGTTACAATAACTAAAAGTTTTACGGCTTTACAATGCGTTGCATTTATTTACTCAACACTTTTCGCGATTTTTTATAGTAATATATTTATGCGGATTTCGCGATTTAAAATAATTATTCACATGTGGCTAGGGTTCAAATCCGACTAGGGGCCGACGCAAAAGCTTTTTAAAATTAAATAAATGCGATCGGACCGCCATTTTATACAAATAAAAACTTCGATTCGTTCTAGATTTATTCCGCTGTTCGATGGGCAATATTTTAAAATTCCACTCATCGCTGTTCGTCACAACATGCTTTGCAAAAACCGTTGCGTTTTCCGTGCAAGTTGTGGCAGGCGTTTTACAACGGTCAAATTTATGAATCATAAAATTATATATACCGCAAATCACGTACACAAAAATAAAATTGAAAAGGGTTAAGGGTTTCTAAAGTAAACATAAAGAACGAGTTGTGTTCTGCGTGTAAATTGTACAAAAAATGACTTCGCTATATAAAATAAAGTAACCAGCCTGTTTTCTATGCACGTAGTTAATTGTTAAGAACCAAATTTTAAAGTCGAGCCAGCAAAAACTGCAACGTGAGTACAGATTTCAGAGAATGACACACAATCGCCGGCTAAATAGAAAGTCTGCCTGGGGCGATAACGTCTTTTGTAATTACGCATAGGTAGCAAACGGGATGGAAAAGAGAACGCTGTAGAAAATCAATGGGACTGAGTGAGATAGCGTCACTCATATTATAAAATTAAACAAATTAATTACAGCAAAACTAGTTACAAAGTCATTTTTTAAAATTATTAACAAGTTTCTAAGGCCCTAGACGGCACAATTCCGTTCTTATATTTTATATATTCGAAAAAATAATTTGTTTTGAATATGGAAATGTAACGACCGAACAGCGAAGGGGCATACTGTTCAAACCCTTTAAATCCCAATCATTAATTCAAAGGAAATCTGAATTGCACATTATTTAAAACTAACATATTCTTCTGGAACTGTGTTTCTGGTGGAAATTTCCAATAGTAGGTAGGGACAATAAGGATCTCGTTAATCCAGCCATATAGCAGGCACAAATTATAAAATTATTAATTAATTATGGCACATCCAAATGCAAAAACACTTTTTAAAATTACTACAAGTCATTTAACATCACAAGATACACATTCCCGTTCTTATAATCTGAATTTTTGAAAAAATAGTTTGTTTAAAGCTGGGCTCGTGACACGTAAGTGGCTATGTTTAATTCCTTTAACCTCGATCGCTTCGATAGCCCAGTTGTTGAGGCTTCGTACTCGTAATGCTGTGATCGCTGGTTCGACTCCAGCCATGGGACATCGCAGGAAGCTTTTTTTAAATTAAATAAATGTGAGAAAACCAAGATGGCCGCACCCGGGAGATTTAAATTCAAAAATTGAACTTAGAAAAAAAATCTGAAAATTTAAAATTCAAATATTCGCGCGAAATTAAAAATGGCCGCCGTGCATGAGAGAGAAGGAACACAAGAGAGAGAAATTTAGCAGTTTGATATTCGCGCCAGAAAACCAAGATGGCCGACACCCGAAAGATTTAAATTCAAAAAATTTAACTTAGAAAAAAAATCTGAAAAATTTCCTATAGTAGGTAGGGACAATGGAAATCGCGTTAATCCATTCGGCGCGTAATTCCGGAAGGAAATTAAAAATGGCCGCCGCGTAATTTAATCAGTAGCACATATGTAAATTACATATCAAACTTCATATGTGATTAATTAGATCAAACCGCGAAATTAATTAGATCAATCCGCGGATTAATTCGCGGTTTAATTTGCGGATTGCTCCAGTTTAGGTGTCGCCATAGCTACTGCGAGCTATGCGCCAGTTCGTAAGCAACTAAC
>OW679197.1:28681206-28878993 GCA_940337035.1 Agriotes lineatus | reverse complement strand
ATTGTCGTATTGGGTATCACTTTCACATACGTCAACTACGTGTATTACGCTCGCCATTGCAGATGTTTATCTCACTTCTGAAATGCTGAAAACCAGAACAAAATTAAACTACTTACTTTAAGTCTATACTGTTTGTTATAATCCGTTTATAAAAACCATAAAGCAAAGTTACGAATACAATTTCCGTGACGTTTTGGGCTACACGCACTTCTATGTGGTCTTCGCTTTCTGCAGCTGTTTCAACGTTACTATGGCTTACCCTTATCTAGTTTAGATTCATTCTAATATAAATTGTAAGTCCCTTGTGAATTTCTTTATCGTTGTCGTATTGGGTATCACTTTTACATACGTCAACTACGTGTATTACGCTCGCCATTGCAGATGTTTATCTCACTTCTGAAATGCTGAAAATCAGAACAAAATTAAACTACTTACTTTAAGTCTATACTGTTTGGCACTTTGTTGTAAAATGAATAATCCGTTTATAAAAACCATAAAGCAAAGTTACGAATACAATTTCCGTGACGTTTTGGGCTACACGCACTTCTATGTGGTCTTCGCTTTCTGCAGCTGTTTCAACGTTACTATGGCTTACCCTTATCTAGTTTAGATTCATTCTAATATAAATTGTAAGTCCCTTGTGAATTTCTTTATCGTTGTCGTATTGGGTATCACTTTTACATACGTCAACTACGTGTATTACGCTCGCCATTGCAGATGTTTATCTCACTTCTGAAATGCTGAAAATCAGAACAAAATTAAACTACTTACTTTAAGTCTATACTGTTTGGCACTTTGTTGTAAAATGAATAATCCGTTTATAAAAACCATAAAGCAAAGTTACGAATACAATTTCCGTGACGTTTTGGGCTACACGCACTTCTATGTGGTCTTCGCTTTCTGCAGCTGTTTCAACGTTACTATGGCTTACCCTTATCTAGTTTAGATTCATTCTAATATAAATTGTAAGTCCCTTGTGAATTTCTTTATCGTTGTCGTATTGGGTATCACTTTTACATACGTCAACTACGTGTATTACGCTCGCCATTGCAGATGTTTATCTCACTTCTGAAATGCTGAAAATCAGAACAAAATTAAACTACTTACTTTAAGTCTATACTGTTTGGCACTTTGTTGTAAAATGAATAATCCGTTTATAAAAACCATAAAGCAAAGTTACGAATACAATTTCCGTGACGTTTTGGGCTACACGCACTTCTATGTGGTCTTCGCTTTCTGCAGCTGTTTCAACGTTACTATGGCTTACCCTTATCAAGTTTAGATTCATTCTAATATAAATTGTAAGTCCCTTGTGAATTTCTTTATCATTGTCGTATTGGGTATCACTTTTACATAGGTCAACTACGTGTATTACGCTCGCCATTGCAGATGTTTATCTCACTTCTGAAATGCTGAAAACCAGAACAAAATTAAACTACTTACTTTAAGTCTATACTGTTTGGCACTTTGTTGTAAAATGAATAATCCGTTTATAAAAACCATAAAGCAAAGTTACGAATACAATTTCCGTGACGTTTTGGGCTACACGCACTTCTATGTGGTCTTCGCTTTCTGCAGCTGTTTCAACGTTACTATGGCTTACCCTTATCTAGTTTAGATTCATTCTAATATAAATTGTAAGTCCCTTGTGAATTTCTTTATCGTTGTCGTATTGGGTATCACTTTTACATACGTCAACTACGTGTATTACGCTCGCCATTGCAGATGTTTATCTCACTTCTGAAATGCTGAAAATCAGAACAAAATTAAACTACTTACTTTAAGTCTATACTGTTTGGCACTTTGTTGTAAAATGAATAATCCGTTTATAAAAACCATAAAGCAAAGTTACGAATACAATTTCCGTGACGTTTTGGGCTACACGCACTTCTATGTGGTCTTCGCTTTCTGCAGCTGTTTCAACGTTACTATGGCTTACCCTTATCTAGTTTAGATTCATTCTAATATAAATTGTAAGTCCCTTGTGAATTTCTTTATCGTTGTCGTATTGGGTATCACTTTTACATACGTCAACTACGTGTATTACGCTCGCCATTGCAGATGTTTATCTCACTTCTGAAATGCTGAAAATCAGAACAAAATTAAACTACTTACTTTAAGTCTATACTGTTTGGCACTTTGTTGTAAAATGAATAATCCGTTTATAAAAACCATAAAGCAAAGTTACGAATACAATTTCCGTGACGTTTTGGGCTACACGCACTTCTATGTGGTCTTCGCTTTCTGCAGCTGTTTCAACGTTACTATGGCTTACCCTTATCAAGTTTAGATTCATTCTAATATAAATTGTAAGTCCCTTGTGAATTTCTTTATCATTGTCGTATTGGGTATCACTTTTACATAGGTCAACTACGTGTATTACGCTCGCCATTGCAGATGTTTATCTCACTTCTGAAATGCTGAAAACCAGAACAAAATTAAACTACTTACTTTAAGTCTATACTGTTTGGCACTTTGTTGTAAATGAATAATCCGTTTATAAAAACCATAAAGCAAAGTTACGAATACAATTTCCGTGACGTTTTGGGCTACACGCACTTCTATGTGGTCTTCGCTTTCTGCAGCTGTTTCAACGTTACTATGGCTTACCCTTATCTAGTTTAGATTCATTCTAATATAAATTGTAAGTCCCTTGTGAATTTCTTTATCGTTGTCGTATTGGGTATCACTTTTACATACGTCAACTACGTGTATTACGCTCGCCATTGCAGATGTTTATCTCACTTCTGAAATGCTGAAAATCAGAACAAAATTAAACTACTTACTTTAAGTCTATACTGTTTGGCACTTTGTTGTAAAATGAATAATCCGTTTATAAAAACCATAAAGCAAAGTTACGAATACAATTTCCGTGACGTTTTGGGCTACACGCACTTCTATGTGGTCTTCGCTTTCTGCAGCTGTTTCAACGTTACTATGGCTTACCCTTATCTAGTTTAGATTCATTCTAATATAAATTGTAAGTCCCTTGTGAATTTCTTTATCGTTGTCGTATTGGGTATCACTTTTACATACGTCAACTACGTGTATTACGCTCGCCATTGCAGATGTTTATCTCACTTCTGAAATGCTGAAAATCAGAACAAAATTAAACTACTTACTTTAAGTCTATACTGTTTGGCACTTTGTTGTAAAATGAATAATCCGTTTATAAAAACCATAAAGCAAAGTTACGAATACAATTTCCGTGACGTTTTGGGCTACACGCACTTCTATGTGGTCTTCGCTTTCTGCAGCTGTTTCAACGTTACTATGGCTTACCCTTATCTAGTTTAGATTCATTCTAATATAAATTGTAAGTCCCTTGTGAATTTCTTTATCGTTGTCGTATTGGGTATCACTTTTACATACGTCAACTACGTGTATTACGCTCGCCATTGCAGATGTTTATCTCACTTCTGAAATGCTGAAAATCAGAACAAAATTAAACTACTTACTTTAAGTCTATACTGTTTGGCACTTTGTTGTAAAATGAATAATCCGTTTATAAAAACCATAAAGCAAAGTTACGAATACAATTTCCGTGACGTTTTGGGCTACACGCACTTCTATGTGGTCTTCGCTTTCTGCAGCTGTTGCTGTTTCAACGTTACTATGGCTTACCCTTATCTAGTTTAGATTCATTCTAATATAAATTGTAAGTCCCTTGTGAATTTCTTATCGTTGTCGTATTGGGTATCACTTTTACCTACGTCAACTACGTGTATTACGCTCGCCATTGCAGATGTTTATCTCACTTCTGAAATGCTGAAAATCAGAACAAAATTAAACTACTTACTTTAAGTCTATACTGTTTGGCACTTTGTTGTAAATGAATAATCCGTTATTAAAAACCATAAAGCAAAGTTACGAATACAATTTCCGTGACGTTTTGGGCTACACGCACTTCTATGTGGTCTTCGCTTTCTGCAGCTGTTTCAACGTTACTATGGCTTACCCTTATCTAGTTTAGATTCATTCTAATATAAATTGTAAGTCCCTTGTGATTTCTTTATCGTTGTCGTATTGGGTATCACTTTTACATACGTCAACTACGTGTATTACGCTCGCCATTGCAGATGTTTATCTCACTTCTGAAATGCTGAAAATCAGAACAAAATTAAACTACTTACTTTAAGTCTATACTGTTTGGCACCTTTGTTGTAAAATGAATAATCCGTTTATAAAAACCATAAAGCAAAGTTACGAATACAATTTCCGTGACGTTTTGGCTACACGCACTTCTATGTGGTCTTCGCTTTCTGCAGCTGTTTCAACGTTACTATGGCTTACCCTTATCTAGTTTAGATTCATTCTAATATAAATTGTAAGTCCCTTGTGAATTTCTTTATCGTTGTCGTATTGGGTATCACTTTTACATACGTCAACTACGTGTATTACGCTCGCCATTGCAGATGTTTATCTCACTTCTGAAATGCTGAAAATCAGAACAAAATTAAACTACTTACTTTAAGTCTATACTGTTTGGCACTTTGTTGTAAAATGAATAATCCGTTTATAAAACCATAAAGCAAAGTTACGAATACAATTTCCGTGACGTTTTGGGCTACACGCACTTCTATGTGGTCTTCGCTTTCTGCAGCTGTTTTCAACGTTACTATGGCTTACCCTATCTAGTTTAGATTCATTCTAATATAAATTGTAAGTCCCTTGTGAATTTCTTTATCGTTGTCGTATTGGGTATCACTTTTACATACGTCAACTACGTGTATTACGCTCGCCATTGCAGATGTTTATCTCACTTCTGAAATGCTGAAAATCAGACAAATTAAACTACTTACTTTAAGTCTATACTGTTTGGCACTTTGTTGTAAAATGAATAATCCGTTTATAAAAACCATAAAGCAAAGTTACGAATACAATTTCCGTGACGTTTGGGCTACACGCACTTCTATGTGGTCTTCGCTTTCTGCAGCTGTTTCAACGTTACTATGGCTTACCCTTATCTAGTTTAGATTCATTCTAATATAAATTGTAAGTCCCTTGTGAATTTCTTTATCGTTGTCGTATTGGGTATCACTTTTACATACGTCAACTACGTGTATTACGCTCGCCATTGCAGATGTTTATTCTCACTTCTGAATGCTGAAAATCAGAACAAAATTAAACTACTTACTTTAAGTCTATACTGTTTGGCACTTTGTTGTAAAATGAATAATCCGTTTATAAAAACCATAAAGCAAAGTTACGAATACAATTTCCGTGACGTTTTGGGCTACACGCACTTCTATGTGGTCTTCGCTTTCTGCAGCTGTTTCAACGTTACTATGGCTTACCCTTATCTAGTTTAGATCATTCTAATATAAATTGTAGTCCCTTGTGAATTTCTTATCGTTGTCGTATTGGGTATCACTTTTACATAGGTCAACTACGTGTATTACGCTCGCCATTGCAGATGTTTATCTCACTTCTGAAAATGCTGAAAATCAGAACAAAATTAAACTACTTACTTTAAGTCTATACTGTTTGGCACTTTGTTGTCAATGAATAATCCGTTTATAAAAACCATAAAGCAAAGTTACGAATACAATTTCCGTGACGTTTTGGGCTACACGCACTTCTATGTGGTCTTCGCTTTCTGCAGCTGTTTCAACGTTACTATGGCTTACCCTTATCTAGTTTAGATTCATTCTAATATAAATTGTAAGTCCCTTGTGATTTTCTTTATCGTTGTCGTATTGGGTATCACTTTTACATACGTCAACTACGTGTATTACGCTCGCCATTGCAGATGTTTATCTCACTTCTGAAATGCTGAAAATCAGAACAAAATTAAACTACTTACTTTAAGTCTATACTGTTTGGCACTTTGTTGTAAAATGAATAATCCGTTTATAAAACCATAAAGCAAAGTTCGAAATACAATTTCCGTGACGTTTTGGGCTACACGCACTTCTATGTGGTCTTCGCTTTCTGCAGCTGTTTCAACGTTACTATGGCTTACCCTTATCTAGTTTAGATTCATTCTAATATAAATTGTAAGTCCCTTGTGAATTTCTTTATCGTTGTCGTATTGGGTATCACTTTACATACGTCAACTACGTGTATTACGCTCGCCATTGCAGATGTTTATCTCACTCTGAAATGCTGAAAATCAGAACAAAATTAAACTACTTACTTTAAGTCTATACTGTTTGGCACTTTGTTGTAAAATGAATAATCCGTTTATAAAAACCATAAAGCAAAGTTACGAATACAATTTCCGTGACGTTTTGGGCTACACGCACTTCTATGTGGTCTTCGCTTTCTGCAGCTGTTTCAACGTTACTATGGCTTACCCTTATCAAGTTTAGATTCATTCTAATATAAATTGTAAGTCCCTTGTGAATTTCTTTATCATTGTCGTATTGGGTATCACTTTTACATAGGTCAACTACGTGTATTACGCTCGCCATTGCAGATGTTTATCTCACTTCTGAAATGCTGAAAACCAGAACAAAATTAAACTACTTACTTTAAGTCTATACTGTTTGGCACTTTGTTGTAAAATGAATAATCCGTTTATAAAAACCATAAAGCAAAGTTACGAATACAATTTCCGTGACGTTTTGGGCTACACGCACTTCTATGTGGTCTTCGTTTTCTGCAGCTGTTTCAACGTTACTATGGCTTACCCTTATCTAGTTTAGATTCATTCTAATATAAATTGTAAGTCCCTTGTGAATTTCTTTATCGTTGTCGTATTGGGTATCACTTTTACATACGTCAACTACGTGTATTACGCTCGCCATTGCAGATGTTTATCTCACTTCTGAAATGCTGAAAACCAGAACAAAATTAAACTACTTACTTTAAGTCTATACTGTTTGGCACTTTGTTGTAAAATGAATAATCCGTTTATAAAAACCATAAAGCAAAGATACGAATACAATTTCCGTGACGTTTTGGGCTACACGCACTTCTATGTGGTCTTCGCTTTCTGCAGCTGTTTCAACGTTACTATGTCTTACCCTTATCTAGTTTAGATTCATTCTAATATAAATTGTAAGTCCCTTGTGAATTTCTTTATTGTTGTCGTATTGGGTATCACTTTTACATAGGTCAACTACGTGTATTACGCTCGCCATTGCAGATGTTTATCTCACTTCTGAAATGCTGAAAACCAGAACAAAATTAAACTACTTACTTTAAGTCTATACTGTTTGGCACTTTGTTGTAAAATGAATAATCCGTTTATAAAAACCATAAAGCAAAGTTACGAATACAATTTCCGTGACGTTTTGGGCTACACGCACTTCTATGTGGTCTTCGCTTTCTGCAGCTGTTTCAACGTTACTATGGCTTACCCTTATCTAGTTTAGATTCATTCTAATATAAATTGTAAGTCCCTTGTGAATTTCTTTATCGTTGTCGTATTGGGTATCACTTTTACATACGTCAACTACGTATATTACGCTCGCCATTGCAGATGCTCATCTCACTTCTGAAATGCAGAAAATTAGAACAAAATAAAACTCATTTACTTTAAGTCTTTACTCTTAGGCACCTTGATGTAAACTGAATACCCCGCTCATAAGAACCATAAAGCAAAGCTACGAATAAAATTTCCGTGACGTTTTGGGCTACACGCACTTCTATGTGGTCTTCGCTTTCTGCAGCTGTTTCAACGTTACTATGGCTTACCCTTATCTAGTTTAGATTCATTCTAATATAAATTGTAAGTCCCTTGTGAATTTCTTTATTGTTGTCGTATTGGGTATCACTTTTACATACGTCAACTACGTGTATTACGCTCGCCATTGCAGATGTTTATCTCACTTCTGAAATGCTGAAAACCAGAACAAAATTAAACTACTTACTTTAAGTCTATACTGTTTGGCACTTTGTTGTAAAATGAATAATCCGTTTATAAAAACCATAAAGCAAAGTTACGAATACAATTTCCGTGACGTTTTGGGCTACACGCACTTCTATGTGGTCTTCGTTTTCTGTAGCTGTTTCAACGTTACTATGGCTTACCCTTATCTAGTTTAGATTCATTCTAATATAAATTGTAAGTCCCTTGTGAATTTCTTTATCGTTGTCGTATTGGGTATCACTTTTACATACGTCAACTACGTATATTACGCTCGCCATTGCAGATGTTTATCTCACTTCTGAAATGCTGAAAACCAGAACAAAATTAAACTACTTACTTTAAGTCTATACTGTTTGGCACTTTGTTGTAAAATGAATAATCCGTTTATAAAAACCATAAAGCAAAGTTACGAATACAATTTCCGTGACGTTTTGGGCTACACGCACTTCTATGTGGTCTTCGCTTTCTGCAGCTGTTTCAACGTTACTATGGCTTACCCTTATCTAGTTTAGATTCATTCTAATATAAATTGTAAGTCCCTTGTGAATTTCTTTATTGTTGTCGTATTGGGTATCACTTTTACATACGTCAACTACGTATATTACGCTCGCCATTGCAGATGCTCATCTCACTTCTGAAATGCAGAAAATTAGAACAAAATAAAACTCATTTACTTTAAGTCTTTACTCTTAGGCACCTTGATGTAAACTGAATACCCCGCTCATAAGAACCATAAAGCAAAGCTACGAATAAAATTTCAGTGACGTTTTGGGCTACACGCACTTCTATGTGGTCTTCGCTTTCTGCAGCTGTTTCAACGTTACTATGGCTTACCCTTATCTAGTTTAGATTCATTCTAATATAAATTGTAAGTCCCTTGTGAATTTCTTTATTGTTGTCGTATTGGGTATCACTTTTACATACGTCAACTACGTGTATTACGCTCGCCATTGCAGATGTTTATCTCACTTCTGAAATGCTGAAAACCAGAACAAAATTAAACTACTTACTTTAAGTCTATACTGTTTGGCACTTTGTTGTAAAATGAATAATCCGTTTATAAAAACCATAAAGCAAAGTTACGAATACAATTTCCGTGACGTTTTGGGCTACACGCACTTCTATGTGGTCTTCGTTTTCTGTAGCTGTTTCAACGTTACTATGGCTTACCCTTATCTAGTTTAGATTCATTCTAATATAAATTGTAAGTCCCTTGTGAATTTCTTTATCGTTGTCGTATTGGGTATCACTTTTACATACGTCAACTACGTGTATTACGCTCGCCATTGCAGATGTTTATCTCACTTCTGAAATGCTGAAAACCAGAACAAAATTAAACTACTTACTTTAAGTCTATACTGTTTGGCACTTTGTTGTAAAATGAATAATCCGTTTATAAAAACCATAAAGCAAAGTTACGAATACAATTTCCGTGACGTTTTGGGCTACACGCACTTCTATGTGGTCTTCGCTTTCTGCAGCTGTTTCAACGTTACTATGGCTTACCCTTATCTAGTTTAGATTCATTCTAATATAAATTGTAAGTCCCTTGTGAATTTCTTTATCGTTGTCGTATTGGGTATCACTTTTACATACGTCAACTACGTATATTACGCTCGCCATTGCAGATGCTCATCTCACTTCTGAAATGCAGAAAATTAGAACAAAATAAAACTCATTTACTTTAAGTCTTTACTCTTAGGCACCTTGATGTAAACTGAATACCCCGCTCATAAGAACCATAAAGCAAAGCTACGAATAAAATTTCCGTGACGTTTTGGACTACACGCACTTCTATGTGGCCTTCGCTTTCTGCAGCTGTTTCAACGTTACTATGGCTTACCCTTATCTAGTTTAGATTCATTCTAATATAAATTGTAAGTCCCTTGTGAATTTCTTTATTGTTGTCGTATTGGGTATCACTTTTACATACGTCAACTACGTGTATTACGCTCGCCATTGCAGATGTTTATCTCACTTCTGAAATGCTGAAAACCAGAACAAAATTAAACTACTTACTTTAAGTCTATACTGTTTGGCACTTTGTTGTAAAATGAATAATCCGTTTATAAAAACCATAAAGCAAAGTTACGAATACAATTTCCGTGACGTTTTGGGCTACACGCACTTCTATGTGGTCTCGCTTTCTGCAGCTGTTTCAACGTTACTATGGCTTACCCTTATCTAGTTTAGATTCATTCTAATATAAATTGTAAGTCCCTTGTGAATTTCTTTATCGTTGTCGTATTGGGTATCACTTTTACATACGTCAACTACGTATATTACGCTCGCCATTGCAGATGCTCATCTCACTTCTGAAATGCAGAAAATTAGAACAAAATAAAACTCATTTACTTTAAGTCTTTACTCTTAGGCACCTTGATGTAAACTGAATACCCCGCTCATAAGAACCATAAAGCAAAGCTACGAATAAAATTTCAGTGACGTTTTGGGCTACACGCACTTCTATGTGGCCTTCGCTTTCTGCAGCTGTTTCAACGTTACTATGGCTTACCCTTATCTAGTTTAGATTCATTCTAATATAAATTGTAAGTCCCTTGTGAATTTCTTTATTGTTGTCGTATTGGGTATCACTTTTACATACGTCAACTACGTGTATTACGCTCGCCATTGCAGATGTTTATCTCACTTCTGAAATGCTGAAAACCAGAACAAAATTAAACTACTTACTTTAAGTCTATACTGTTTGGCACTTTGTTGTAAAATGAATAATCCGTTTATAAAAACCATAAAGCAAAGTTACGAATACAATTTCCGTGACGTTTTGGGCTACACGCACTTCTATGTGGTCTCGCTTTCTGCAGCTGTTTCAACGTTACTATGGCTTACCCTTATCTAGTTTAGATTCATTCTAATATAAATTGTAAGTCCCTTGTGAATTTCTTTATCGTTGTCGTATTGGGTATCACTTTTACATACGTCAACTACGTGTATTACGCTCGCCATTGCAGATGTTTATCTCACTTCTGAAATGCTGAAAACCAGAACAAAATTAAACTACTTACTTTAAGTCTATACTGTTTGGCACTTTGTTGTAAAATGAATAATCCGTTTATAAAAACCATAAAGCAAAGTTACGAATACAATTTCCGTGACGTTTTGGGCTACACGCACTTCTATGTCGTCTTCGCTTTCTGCAGCTGTTTCAACGTTACTATGGCTTACCCTTATCAAGTTTAGATTCATTCTAATATAAATTGTAAGTCCCTTGTGAATTTCTTTATCGTTGTCGTATTGGGTATCACTTTTACATACGTCAACTACGTGTATTACGCTCGCCATTGCAGATGTTTATCTCACTTCTGAAATGCTGAAAACCAGAACAAAATTAAACTACTTACTTTAAGTCTATACTGTTTGGCACTTTGTTGTAAAATGAATAATCCGTTTATAAAAACCATAAAGCAAAGTTACGAATACAATTTCCGTGACGTTTTGGGCTACACGCACTTCTATGTGGTCTTCGTTTTCTGCAGCTGTTTCAACGTTACTATGGCTTACCCTTATCTAGTTTAGATTCATTCTAATATAAATTGTAAGTCCCTTGTGAATTTCTTTATCGTTGTCGTATTGGGTATCACTTTTACATACGTCAACTACGTGTATTACGCTCGCCATTGCAGATGTTTATCTCACTTCTGAAATGCTGAAAACCAGAACAAAATTAAACTACTTACTTTAAGTCTATACTGTTTGGCACTTTGTTGTAAAATGAATAATCCGTTTATAAAAACCATAAAGCAAAGTTACGAATACAATTTCCGTGACGTTTTGGGCTACACGCACTTCTATGTGGTCTCGCTCTCTGCAGCTGTTTCAACGTTACTATGGCTTACCCTTATCTAGTTTAGATTCATTCTAATATAAATTGTAAGTCCCTTGTGAATTTCTTTATCGTTGTCGTATTGGGTATCACTTTTACATACGTCAACTACGTGTATTACGCTCGCCATTGCAGATGTTTATCTCACTTCTGAAATGCTGAAAACCAGAACAAAATTAAACTACTTACTTTAAGTCTATACTGTTTGGCACTTTGTTGTAAAATGAATAATCCGTTTATAAAAACCATAAAGCAAAGTTACGAATACAATTTCCGTGACGTTTTGGGCTACACGCACTTCTATGTGGTCTCGCTTTCTGCAGCTGTTTCAACGTTACTATGGCTTACCCTTATCTAGTTTAGATTCATTCTAATATAAATTGTAAGTCCCTTGTGAATTTCTTTATCGTTGTCGTATTGGGTATCACTTTTACATACGTCAACTACGTGTATTACGCTCGCCATTGCAGATGTTTATCTCACTTCTGAAATGCTGAAAACCAGAACAAAATTAAACTACTTACTTTAAGTCTATACTGTTTGGCACTTTGTTGTAAAATGAATAATCCGTTTATAAAAACCATAAAGCAAAGTTACGAATACAATTTCCGTGACGTTTTGGGCTACACGCACTTCTATGTGGTCTCGCTTTCTGCAGCTGTTTCAACGTTACTATGGCTTACCCTTATCTAGTTTAGATTCATTCTAATATAAATTGTAAGTCCCTTGTGAATTTCTTTATCGTTGTCGTATTGGGTATCACTTTTACATACGTCAACTACGTGTATTACGCTCGCCATTGCAGATGTTTATCTCACTTCTGAAATGCTGAAAACCAGAACAAAATTAAACTACTTACTTTAAGTCTATACTGTTTGGCACTTTGTTGTAAAATGAATAATCCGTTTATAAAAACCATAAAGCAAAGTTACGAATACAATTTCCGTGACGTTTTGGGCTACACGCACTTCTATGTGGTCTCGCTTTCTGCAGCTGTTTCAACGTTACTATGGCTTACCCTTATCTAGTTTAGATTCATTCTAATATAAATTGTAAGTCCCTTGTGAATTTCTTTATCGTTGTCGTATTGGGTATCACTTTTACATACGTCAACTACGTGTATTACGCTCGCCATTGCAGATGTTTATCTCACTTCTGAAATGCTGAAAACCAGAACAAAATTAAACTACTTACTTTAAGTCTATACTGTTTGGCACTTTGTTGTAAAATGAATAATCCGTTTATAAAAACCATAAAGCAAAGTTACGAATACAATTTCCGTGACGTTTTGGGCTACACGCACTTCTATGTCGTCTTCGCTTTCTGCAGCTGTTTCAACGTTACTATGGCTTACCCTTATCAAGTTTAGATTCATTCTAATATAAATTGTAAGTCCCTTGTGAATTTCTTTATCGTTGTCGTATTGGGTATCACTTTTACATACGTCAACTACGTGTATTACGCTCGCCATTGCAGATGTTTATCTCACTTCTGAAATGCTGAAAACCAGAACAAAATTAAACTACTTACTTTAAGTCTATACTGTTTGGCACTTTGTTGTAAAATGAATAATCCGTTTATAAAAACCATAAAGCAAAGTTACGAATACAATTTCCGTGACGTTTTGGGCTACACGCACTTCTATGTGGTCTTCGTTTTCTGCAGCTGTTTCAACGTTACTATGGCTTACCCTTATCTAGTTTAGATTCATTCTAATATAAATTGTAAGTCCCTTGTGAATTTCTTTATCGTTGTCGTATTGGGTATCACTTTTACATACGTCAACTACGTGTATTACGCTCGCCATTGCAGATGTTTATCTCACTTCTGAAATGCTGAAAACCAGAACAAAATTAAACTACTTACTTTAAGTCTATACTGTTTGGCACTTTGTTGTAAAATGAATAATCCGTTTATAAAAACCATAAAGCAAAGTTACGAATACAATTTCCGTGACGTTTTGGGCTACAAGATCTTCTATATTGTGGTCTTGGCTTTGTGCAGACCTGATTTTAAGTTATTATGACCTGTTCTTATCCAGATACTCTTCATTCGAATATATGTATACCTCTTGAGAAATTTTTTATCATTGTCGCAATCCGAATCACTTTGACAGACGCGAACTACGTATTTCATCCTATCAATCTCAGTTTTTTAACTCACCTCTAAAATGCTGAAAGCCGGGAGAAAATAAAACTCACTTACTTTTAGGTCTTTACTTTTTGGCAACTTGACGCAGAATGAGTTCCTCGCTTGTATGGTCTAGAAAGAAACGCAGACCTGTTTCTACGTTACTACGGGCTGTTCTTACCTAATTCATATTTATTCTAATATAAACGGGGCTGCGCGCGCTATTGCGCGGTCTATTCTATTCAATTTACCACCATTTTTAGGCTTATTACGTTGGGCCATTCCAAGGGGGTTCAATGGGCTCCGCCCCTCTCCAAGGGGCCCTAGGTGGTCCGTCCCTCTCCAAGGGGGCCTTCGCGGCTCCAGGGGTTTTGCCCTTCTCTAAAGGAACCCTCGGGGCTCCAGGGGTTTCGCCCCTCTCTAAGGGGGCCTTCGGCCTTCTCTTCAAGGGGGGCCTCGGGACTTCTCCCCTCTCCAAGGGGGCCCCATGACTTCGCCCTTCTCCAAGGGAGCCATCGGGGCTCCGCCCCTCTCCAAGAGGCCCTTGGGACTCCGCTTCCCTTCAAGGGGGCCCTCGGGACTTCGCCCCTTTCCAAGGGGGCCCTGGGAACTCCGCCCCTCTCCAAGGGGGCCCGCGGGACTCGGCCCCTCTCCAAGGGGGCGCTCGGGGCTTTGCCCCTCTCCAAGGGGGCCCTTGGCGCTCGGCACCTCTACAAGGGGGCCCCGGGACTTCGCCCTTCTCCAAGGGAGCCATCGGGGCTCCGCCCCTCTCCAAGGGGCCCTTGGGACTCCGCTTCTCTTCAAGGGGGCCCTCGGGACTTCGCCCCTTTCCAAGGGGGCCCTTGGGACTCCGCCCCTCTCCAAGGGGGCCCTCGGGACTCGGCCCCTTTCCAAGGGGGCCCTTAGCGCTCGGCACCTCTCCAAGGGGGCCCCGGGAGTTCGCCCTTCTCCAAGGGAGCCATCGGGGCTCCGCCCCTCTCCAAGGGGCCCTTGGGACTCCGCTTCTCTTCAAGGGGGCCTTCGGGACTTCGCCCCTCTCCAAGGGGGCCCTCGGGACTTTGTCCCTCTCCAAGGGGGCCCTTGGGACTCCGCCCCTCTCCAAGGGGGCCCTTGGCGCTCGGCACCTCTCCAAGGGGGCCCCCGGGACTTCGCCCTTTTCCAAGGGAGCCATCGGGGCTCCGCTCCTCTCCAGTGGGACACTCGGGGCTCCTCCCCGGTCGCGAAATCGAGGCGACGGTGAGATGCATGTAAACACAAATGGGGGACATCGCGTCTGCAATTGTCGTGACACACACGTTTGGATCGTTCTCCTTTATTTATATGATAGAGGGCGCGGTGATAATTAGTTAGCCTCCATATATTTTAAATACATAAATATAAATATACAGTGTGACCAGTAAAGTCCGCATCATATGGGATTTTTTTTTATTAATAGCTTTTTTCGAAATTTGACTTTGTCATCAATTTGTGCTTCGATTGAGATGAAAACTAACCAAAAAAATAGTAGTCACGTCATTCGCATTATCTGTCAAATTTAATTTTTTTTTCAACAAAAATTCAAAAGTGGGGTTATTTCTCAAAATATCGAAAAAAGTTATTAGAAAAAGTTTTTCTAAATGCCATTTTTAGCCCATATGCAAAATTTCAGCTGTATAAGATAATTTAGATTTTTTGCCCTTTTTTTTAAATTGCACCACTGTTGCAAAGTAAGACTCAACACAACCTACATAAAACTTCTTAGTTTTGACAATGCTTTATTTCACACACATTTTCTTTAAAGTAGTGCCATATTAAATGTGTGTTTTTCTACAAAATCCAAATAGGGCTATTAAAATTTGGTTACATGTGATGCAAAGTTTATTTGTTTTTGACCCTGTATAATGTAACTCCATAAAATAACTATTTTTGAAAACTCAGTTTGTGTCTAAAAGTAATACACGTTATTTTATGAAGTTACATTATACAGGGTCAAAAACAAATAAACTTTGCATCACACGTGACCAAATTTTAATAGCCCTATTTGGATTTTGTAGAAAAACACACATTTAATATGGCACTACTTTAAAGAAAATGTGTGTGAAATAAAGCATTGTCAAAACTAAGAAGTTTTATGTAGGTTGCGTTGAGTCTTACTTTGCAACAGTGGTGCAATTTAAAAAAAAGGGCAAAAAATCTAAATTATCTTATACAGCTGAAATTTTGCATATGGGCTAAAAATTGCATTTAGAAAAACTTTTTCTAATAACTTTTTTCGATATTTTGAGAAATAACCCCACTTTTGAATTTTTTTTGAAAAAAAAATTAAATTTGACAGATAATGCGAATGACGTGACTACTATTTTTTTGGTTAGTTTTCATCTCGATCGAAGCACAAATTGATGCCAAAGTCAAATTTCGAAAAAAGCTGTTAATAAAAAAAAATCCCATATGATGCGGACTTTACTGGTCACACTGTATATTCAAAAATATCAACTTCCATCTATGTATTGGCAATACTGAAAATATAAAGTCCATCTGTAAAATTGTTGGTTATTAGCAGCTGTTTAAAGAAAACGTGTGTTGTTTTTGTTTAACAATGGAAAATACTGACCATTGTGCGGTTTTTTAATTGTTGCATATAAAAGTCTTAAAATGTGCAAACACTTTTAAATAGACGAAAACTGTGCTGCCTGAATGTGCTCCATCATATACGACCGACAAAAATTAGATGGTTAAATTTAATAGAGTCGCACCACCGTCCAAGGCGAGCACCGCTCTGAACGCCAAAGAAGTGTCACTACAACAAAAATGGTTACCAAAAGCCACGATATGGTGTTGAAAGCCAAATGACTAAAATTGAGTGAAATAGCTAATGTAGTGAACATCTCAAAAGAGCTGGTGTGCAATATTTTAACCCAAGAATTGGGCACGATGGGCATGATGGGTGCCGCGTTTGCTTACATTTGATCAAAAACGTGTTTGAAGGCAACTTTGACAAGAGTGTCTGAACCGTTTTAAGAAGAATGCAACTGATGTTATGCATGATTTGCTACTACTGATCAAATTTATATCAGACAAACCAAAATTAAATTAAAGCAATGAGCAGAACCTAGTTTTTCGGTCCCAGAAAAAGCAATTACCGTAAAATCAGCTGGCGTGGTGATGGCATCGATTTTTTTGCGATGCAAAAGGGATTTTGATGATCAATTACCTTCCACAGGAACAAACGATAAGTAGTGAATGCTTTGCTAACGTTTTGGACCAATTGCATCAAAATATTCAACAAAAAGCGGCCAGGTGTAGCGCATAAAAATGATTTTTTTACCAGGAAAATGCACGTTCTCACACTGGAGTTACTGCAATGGTAAAGTTATCGAATGTAAGCACGATTTGCTTCCGCATCCACCTTATTCACTCTGTTTGGCTCCCTCGGACTTCGGCTTATACCCTACGCTCAAAATTTTCCTTGGTGGATAAAAATTTTCATCTGTTGAAAAGGCCAAAGCCACTGTTGGCACCTATTTTGCAGACCTTGAGTAAAGCATCTTTTGTCATAGGATCAACGCCTTAGAACATCGCTGGACAAAATGTATTGAGCGTCTAAAAGGCTATGTTAAAAAATAAAAATAATTTTGAGAACATAAAACCAGTCTTTCATTGTTAGGCTAACCAATTATCATCCCGTCCTCGTATGTAGGTCCCTTGTAAATTCCTTTATTATTTTCGCATATGGAATCACTTTTACAGTCGTCAACTACGTAAACCACACTCGCAATCGCAGATTTTTAACCCACTCTTGATTTGCTGAAAACCAGGACATAAAACTCACTTTTACGTCTTTACTCTTCGGCACCTTGTCGAAGAATAAATGCTCCGCTATAAAGAAAACTTAGGTAATTGTGATTCACATTATAGATAACACTTAACAAAGCAACACGTTTCATAATCAGGCAGTTATGGATTGATCACTGAAATACTGATTGACATGGTTGTATAACGATTATCAAATAATATTTAATAGCATCCATCGCGGCGTTATAATGCTTCATCTCCAACAATAAATAAAAGCTACTCAAAAACTGCTGTTAGAAGGCATTAAGGTTTTGCAGTTGAAATTGGTGCTACGGAATGATTACTACCTTAACAAAAATGTTTATTGTCCATTCGAAACAACATAAGAAAAACCATGCTACGACCAAAATTTATAGTTGGTGGAGACTTTAACGCGAAGCATACCTGATGGGAGTTTAGACTAATACCCAGAAAAGGCAGAAAATTTAAGAAACTCATTACAGATCATGATTACGTGTTCTTAACCACGGGAAGCCCTACATACTGACCAACGGACATTAACCAAATTCCATATTTATTAGAATTAATAGCCAAGAGAGTTTTATCAAATTATGCAGAAATTACATCCAGTTATGATTTATTCGGTGACCACACGCCGATAATAGCTTACCACCAGCATTAAAGTAATTAAGAAAGCAGTTCAACCAAAATTATGTAACAGAAGGACGGACTGGCACAGGCTCAAATGATATACAGACGTACATACTGATACTAATATGACACGAAAATCGCCAGAAGAGTTAGAGAGTGGAGTTAACAAATTCATAAAATGCTACACTGTAAATGAAAATGCGAAAACCCAACTCTCAAAACATCCCTACAGAATTGATGGAGGAAAAAATCTGGTGTGATACACTCACACAACTTCCTTTTACAGTGATCTTATAATTAGTCAAAAATTTCATTTTTAATTTTTAACCATTTTTTAAAAATTTTCAAAAATTACAAATTCTACAAAAACGGTACAAAATCGAGTGTTAGTTGAAGAGACAAATTTTCTCTAGAATTTTAAGGTGAATTCAAAAATGTAATAATATACCGGGTGTTTTTTTTAGAATAGGAGTTAATAAAAAAAATAGAAAAAAAAACAAAAGAAACTCACTTTAGAAGTATTCAACTGGAAAATCACCTATCTCACATCAATACACATTAAAAATGTAAGAAAAATGTAAAATTTAAAAAAAATCGTTAGAGCCGTTTTTGAAAAAATCGAAAAAAACTGAAAATCACAAGAGTAAACACCTACTTCCGGTTATGCGATTTTCTTCAAAAGCTTGCTGTCTCATCTACATAGTACACAAAACTTATATATGAAGTTTCAATGCCATACCTCTTTTCGTTTTTGAGATATTCTGTTCACAGACACACAGACAGACACACAGACAGACAGACAGACAGACAGACAGACCAATGAAAAAAAATATGTTTTTTGGGATCAGGGGACTCTAAAACGTGAAGATCTGTTGAAAACTCAATTTAGAATTTTTGGGGTGAATCCAATACTTCCTTTATAGTAGTAAAAGGAAGTAATAAGCTAAAAACAAATCCAAATAAAGAAACGAATGAAACATTTCACCATTATTTACCCTTTTCAGGGACGATTAATGATTATGTTATTTGGAAAGCTACAAAGGAATTAGAGATATCGCATATACAAGTACCTTCTATAGGCGAACCAACTAGTTTGTGGGCCAGATTAGAACAAGAAGAAGCTGAACTATCTGTGTAAAATCTTTCTGAAGTAGTTAAGCCTAACTCTGAAGCAGTAGGTGTAGACGGTGACACATTCATTGAAGATCTATTACAACTGTCATCTCCAATACGTTATTTTACAATTAGTGAATTCCGGGACGAGATAATAGCTATTTATGCAACAAGTGCTAAAAGTCAACGTTTATGCACGAGACATGAAAATTATGAAACCAAGCCGAAGGCGAGTGTTTCCGAAGCCAGTACTATCAAGGTCAGTTACAAAACGTAATTATGAACACTACACATCTGACTGTATTCATTACATAACGCTTTAATTATTTCAAAAACACTTTACCTGTAACGCAAGAAGTAGCTAGAATTTTTTTTTATTTAACTCCTTTGTTATACAAGTTGCCAGTTGCTTAAAGGCATGTAGAGTAGGTCTACAATAAGCTACTCTTTATAAATTTCACTAGGCTATATACAAGTGAATGTTACAACTTACAACAAATTTAAATTACGGGTTAAAACGTGTCAGAAGTTCATTAGGTTTGAACCGTTTTAAACGTTTTGGTTTTTGCGGTTCATCCATCAATGTGTTCACTAATTGATTGGGGTGTGTCGATAATCGGTCTTTATATCTTTGGGAAGTTTTTTCTATTTCTTCTCTGATAGTGGGCATACACAAATCACGTGAGATCACTTTATTTGTCACATACCACGGAGCACTCACTATGGCACGTAACACTTTATTTTGGAATCGTTCAATGATAGCCAGATTGGAGTTGCAAGCTGTTCCCCACAGTGAAAGGCCATACGTCCAGATAGGTTTTAACGTGACTTTATAGAGCAAGAGTTTGTTTTCTAATGATAGTCTAGACCCCCTTCCAATCATCCAGTAAAGTTTCCTATATTGTAGTCCAAGTTGTTTGCGTTTATTAAATATATGGGTTTTCCATGTCAAACGTCGGTCTAGATGGAGTCCTAGATATTTTGCTGAGTCGCCATGTTTCAGTTGTTGTCCATTGAGCGTAACCGCCGGTCAGCTGTCGCGGTTCATGGTGAAAGTGACATGTTGGGATTTGCTTTCATTCACCTTTATTCTCCATACTTTGAGCCATTGTTGGATTTTGTTGAGAGAGACTTGCAAGTTGTGGGATGCAGTGGCAGGGTTAGTATGTGAGACCAGGACAGCTGTGTCGTCAGCAAAAGTGGCAGTTGTTGTTGAACTCATGGTTGGAATGTCGGCCGTGAACAGCAAGTATAGAATGGGTCCCAAAACACTGCCTTGGGGAACTCCAGATACAGCGGGTTGTAGATTCGTGAATTCGCCGTAATGGTTCACGAAGAAATGCCGGTCTGATAGGTAGGATTTTAGTACTTCATAGAATTGGTATGGCAGAAGCTTTTTTAGTTTATATAATAGTCCCAAGTGCCAGACCTTGTCAAAGACTTGGGAAATATCCAAAAACGCAGCGGAGCAATATCTGTGTTCATCAAAGTCGTTATGTATTTGATCTACTATTTGGTGGATTTGTTCTACAGTTGCGTGTTGTCGTCGAAAACCGAACTGGTGATTGGGTATTAATTCTTTTTTATCAAGTATTGGCTGGAGTCTTTTTAGTAGCAGCTTCTCGAAAACTTTAGAAAGGACTGGGAGGAGGCTAATTGGTCTATAGGAAGCGGGATCAGTAGGTGTTTTTCCAGGTTTCTGTATCATTGTTATTTGGGCCACTTTCCAAGAGGTTGGGAGATATCTAATAGTGAGGATGGCGTTGTATATTTGGGTGATCGCTCGAATAGCTATGTCAGGTAGTTGTTTGAGAATGTCCCCAGTGATAAGATCGAAACCTCTTGCCTTTTTAGGATTTGTGTCCTTATCTATTACTTCTTGTACTTCTGAGATCTTGAATGGCTTGATAGGGAGACTCATTTGAAAGGGGGAAAGGGGGATTATTTTAGCATTCACCTCGGGGCTTTGACTGGGAAAAGGTTGAAACACATTAGCTAAGTGCTCAGCAAAAGTTTCTGCTTTCTCTTTACTGCTGCGAGCCCATTGACCATTTGATTTGACAATAGGTGATTTGTGCATTATCGGCCTTTTAATTTGTTTAACCGCTTTCCAGAGCGAGTAATCAGAGGTTTCCGTAGCAGTGAGATTTGCTCGATAGTTTTCAATGCTTTAGTTTTTGTGTTGCAACAGTAGTTTTCTTAAATGTTTCGAAGACCGATTCAGTGCACGTTTGTCTGCTTCTGATAGAGTAATTTGCCAGCGTTTCCTCAGACGTCTTTTTTCGATTATTTTTTCTTTTAAAATTGAGGGACAGTTGTTGGTGCTACGGTTTTTCCTGGTGGGAGTGGCTTCCCATGCAGCTAGCTGGATTGTGTTGGTTAATTCAATTACAGCTTTTTCTATGTCGTATTTGGTTTTAAGTGGTATTTTTTTAAATTAAAACTTAAATTAACTCGAACTTGAATTTAAATTTAAACTTAAATAACAAATAATGCAGCATGGCTCACTCACAACCTAACTTTTACTCTTATTCAAATCAAGCTGGACAACAACAGCAATTTCAGTATCAGACTTATAATGTACCACTACAACCTTTTCCGTGACATCCTCAATTTACCCAGTACCCGCCAAACCCTTATCTACAGACGACAAATATGTACCCAACAAATCAACAACAACCTAGGACCCTTCTAGCCTGTAATACAACGGGAAACGAATGGAAAGTAGTCCAACACAGCAAAAAAAAACTAGAAGTCCTGAAGGCACTTATAATAATCAAACACAAGAGAAAAAAGTCAGTATTGGCTAGATAACCCTGTGCCAAGAAATAATAGATACGACCCACTTGATATAGAAATAGATGAGGACGCAAGCACCTCGCAAGAAGTAACTACTCCGAAAGTACCTAAACCCCCAACTATTTAGGTATCTGACGTCCAAAACATCAATCCCCTCATAAGGCTACTTAACGAAATTGCAAAAGATAGTTATACTTTAAAAGCATTAGGCAGCAATGAAATTAAAATTCAAAGCAGCACAAGCGAAATTAATACAGCTATTATAAAAAACCTCATGGAAAAAATACAAAATTCCACATGTACAAGCCAAAGCAGGAGAGACATTTAGAGTTATAATGAAGAACATTCATCACTCAACAGGTACAGAAGAAATCAAACAGAATTTAAAAGCACTTGGCCATGAAGTAGTTAATGTATGGAACATAAAGCAACGTTTAACCAAAATTCCACTCCCCATGTTTGTAATTGAAATTAAACAAAAAGATAACAATAAAGAGATCTACCAAACCAAACTTTTTATGAACACAAGCATAACTGTTGAACCCCAGCATGCAAAAAGAACAATCCCGCAATGTGCTAAATGCCAAAGATTTGGCCATACAAAAAACTATTGCCAACAACTCGACCGCTGTTTTAAATGCACAGGACCTCACTCCACTAAAGACTGCCCAAGGAAAGCCAAAAATGATCAGGTTAAATGTGTAAACTGTGGCGGAAATCATCCCGCTAACTATAGAGGGTGCACAGTACACAAGCAACTACAAGAAAAACTTTTGTCAAAACTAAGTCGCGAGGTTACTACGCATCTGCGCACACCAGCTCAAACATATCGAGTTCCCGAGATTTTTTATACAGAACAAGTAAGACAAAATAAACAACCTACACAAAACTCAAACATCAATACAGTACCACAACCACAAGTCACATATCAAAATCAACAGTCAAATGATATGGAGGAGCTGAAATCCATGCTGAAAAGTTTAATCACACAAATGGGGACTATGATGAACCTTTTAACCACGTTAATCAGCAAAATAAAATAATGGCCCAACTCTTAAAAATAGCTGTTTGGAATGCCAATGGCCTTAGCCAACATGCCCAAGACATTAAACTATTCCTTGAAAATAATCAAATTGATATAGGTACTCCTTATAGCTGAATCACACTTCACCAAGCAAAGTTATATCAAACTCCCTAAATACTGCATTTACAACACGAACCACCCCGACGGAACTGCTCATGGCGGAACAGCTGTTATAATTAAATCCAACATAAAACATCATGAACTAGATATGAAAAATCACATCTACAAGCTACTACTATCCAAGTCGAAGACAAAATAGCAACTATGAAGATTTCCGCTGTTTATAGACCTCCAAAACACCCAACAAAAAAAGACGACTACTCCCATTTCTTCGAAAGTCTAGGGAATAGATTCATGGCGGCCGGAGATTTCAATGCAAAACATCAAGATAGGGCTCAAGAGTCATAAGAACTGATGGACGGGAACTATTAGCAGCTATAAAAGCAAAAAATCTAAACTATTTATCGACTGGGGAACCGACCTATTGGCCTACAGATCGCCGGAAAACCCCTGACCTAATCTACTTTTGCGTTATTAAAGGATTAAATACAGGCCTGTTTTCAATCAAATCGTGTCTAGAATTAGCTGCTGACCATTCGTCTCTTATAATAACATTTCATTCAAAAATAACACATGTTCAAACACGACCAATACTTTGTACTGCTAAAACAAATTGGGACCACTTCCGAAGTAGCTTAACTGACCAAGTAGCTAGAATAAGTTTACAACTTCACTTCCAGTTCCACTTCACTTTATAATACGTGTGCTAAAAGTAAACAGCTGATTTTTTTAAACACGATAAACTATAAAACGTCACTGACCAAGTAGCTAGAATAAGTTTACAACTTCACTTCCAGTTCCACTTCACTTTATAATACGTGTGCTAAAAGTAAACAGCTGATTTTTTTAAACACGATAAACTATAAAACGTCACTGTCAGTGACACAAGCTAGCGGTAACAGGCCTACTTTTAGTAGTGATCGTAGATAAAAAATATTAAGGAACAAGAAAGTACCAGGCTACGCCCTCTCTCTGGAGACTGTTTATTGACAGGAACAGTTATCAGAGCGTAGCCTGGTGCTTTCTTGTTACTCGGTCTTTGTATCTCGCCCCGTAATTCACTAATTGTACGTGACCTTACAACTAGTGAATGACGGGACGAGATAAAAATATTGATCAACAAGGAAGCACCAGGCTATGCCCTGATGACTGCTTCTATCCTTAAACAGTTTCCAGAAAAATAGGAATAACTATTACCAGCATTATTCAACGCAATTCTACGTTTAACATATTGGCCCCCACAATTAAAGTTTGCTCAATTCATCGTAATGCTGAAGCCTGGAAACGACGACCAATCATAAGGTCCAATTCGTCTTCTGTCAACAGTATCTAAACTCATAGAAAAACTTATATTAAACCGGCTGCATGAAGATATATCATTAGATGAGTGGATCTCAAAAGGTTGAGCACTGCTTAATTAACCAATACATTGGCAACTGGGCCCATTGGACTCATTGGAGAAATGTCGCCTGATCACCTGCACTCTCCTGTCAATGAGCAATAAAATAGTCAGGATCGTCACTTGCCTAATAACAGGACACGGTCATCTACAGAAGCACTTATTTACAATTGGAATCGCAGATCATACCACCTACTGGAAGAAGATACCTCAATTCGTGTTTTATGTTAATGTGCAGCTCTTCTAACACTGAGACAAACATTTTGGCGTCTGTCTGGTAGAACCCCGGGTAATAAGAGACGTTCCTATGAGTAGGATTTTTTCCTTCGCGTTGGTATCCGGCCTCTTAGAACGAAACCCGTATCAATTTAGGCGGGAAGCACAATAGACCAGTAGGTCTCAGTGCAGCTAGCAACTACCATCACCAGAAGAAGAAGAAGACGGATTTCAAAACATCAGTTTGGATTTAGATGCAACTATTCAACCATCCAGCAATGATAACGTACGTAACTAATATAATCCAAAAATTGCTTGAGTTTGACGAAGTCAAAGCATTATTTCCATACCAATAATCGTTTTTACACCACAGTCAGATCAAGTTAAATATCTGGGTCTACATATAATTAAAACACTAACTTGGAAACAACACATGTAGAAAATGGAAAGAGATTAATCTTATAGGTTAAAAGTCGCCCCTAGCAGCAGAAAACAAGTTATTTATCCATACGACCATCATACGCCTTGTTTGCACATATAGATGTGAGCTATGTGGTTGATCTAGCTACACTAATGTAGATATCATACAAAACTTTCAGTCAAACACATTAAGAACTCTTATGGATGCTCCTTGGTATTTTTTAATCTTTTTATTTTAACATATTTATTAAAACACGCTCTATCAATACATATGATATTACATGCTACTTAATGACTAACTTAAGCATATCGTTTACGCTTATAACTTGTCATACTGATCTATTTTCTGTTAGCTGTTTAATGTAGCTTATTCTAACATATTAATCAACTAATAATAACAAATAATAACTATGGAAGTAACAATAGTTGTTTTAAATCAAACTATCCCCATCTATACTTTTTACAAATTCCAGAAATTTTTTAAGATAGGTACTTTTCAATTAACAATGTTTTCGGAGCAAGCCAAATGTCACCGTTCCTTAATATTTCATTTCTTAAGTTTAGGGCCGGTTGCAGAAAGCAATGTTAAGTCTGGGGTTAGCTAACATCGCGTCAAATTGAACAAAATCGCATCAAATTTTGTTTACTAATGTATTAGTTACCATAAGCATTTGAGATTTGATTCGTTTTTGTTCACTTTGACGCGATGTTAGCTAACACCAGACTTAACATAGCTTTCTGCAACCGGCCCTTAGTCTATTTGGTACTAGTATAGGTTACTCATTAATGAAATATTCTACTGTTTGTTCGTTTAAATTACATAAGGGCATTGGGTCATCACTTATATTGAATCGAAAGAAATAGTTTTTTAGACGACCACGTCCACTAAGAATTATTGTCACGCTTGGTGAAGATGGAATTTTTATCTTTAACCTTGCCGCCACTGTGGGGAAAAACGATTTTGTTAATTTCCCTTTGACACTATTTCCCACTCACTTTGCCACTGCTCGTTTCCATTGCTTCTATTATTTCTTCTTCTTTTTCTTCTGGTTTATGGTTCTTTATTTTCCGTATTAATTATCTCGTTTTGATTTGCCTGGTTTCAGTTTCTTGTCAGTATTTCTCTTGTTCTTTTATTTTTAATACGATCAGAGTTATTCCTGTAATATACATGAGGCCTCGTACGAGATTGTTCTATACGCTTTCAATATTTTTATATTTAGTAACCGTTGTATTCTGGCAAGTCGTTTTTTATTCATTTGCTTTGGTAACCCTTTTCGCCATATTGCTGCACTACATGTCAATATCGGTAGAACTGCTACTTTGTAAATGCCTCTTGTCGTAGGCCCCATGATATCTTAGCTGATCTACATAAAATATAGATTAGTTTAGCGCATTTATTGGTTATATGTTGTACATGTAGATCGAAGTTCCATTTACGTACTGTCTAGATAATTTTTTCTAAAAAGTATTTGAAATTATTGACTTCCTCTAATTCTTCGTTGTATATGAAAATACTAATTATGTGTTTCCTGGAAGTTGTTTTTCTTGTTACTAGCATTATTTTAGATTTGTTTTCGTTAAAAGTATTTTTATTTTCTTTTACCCATTGCATTATTTTTTGTATATCTATATTTGCATAGTTTTCAACTTCTATTACACTTTTTCCTATGATTTGCTATAATTAAGTCGTCCGCAAATGGTTTTATTTCAATAATTCAGAATTAATAAGGATCCTTGCGGATACCCTTTTTCTGCTATTTCAGTAACTATGAACTATGACGTTGGTTACTTCTAAGACTATAGTTCTGTCGTGAATATAGTTTTCTGCTAAATTTTATAAGTTTTCTGGGCAATTTTCATATTGTTGTCTTATATCATCTATAATAGTTGCCACCATGCTGCGTTAAAAGCTCCGTTTACACCGAGACTTAGTAGAACTTGATATGTGTCGAATCATATCCTTTATACAGACTTTAATAGCCGATACATGCGTGACGTCATTAAAAACCGAGCGGTCGGTCATCATATAAAATTATAGGCCAAGGAAACGATACAACAGCACCACTAAAGCAACAGCCAAGCTTTCTGCGACTGAAACGCTGTTAAGTGTTTCTTCAAGACTATTAAATCATCATAATATCAGAGCATATATTTTTTTGTAATTCTGATTGCTAATGTAATTAAGTTAATAATAGAAAAATAATTTATTCAATGTAACTGCCATCACTTTCTTCGGGAAGACGTCTGAATCCTCTAAAACTATTTTGAATGTCCACTAGGTGTAATGTGCTTGCGGCGTCTCTTATCCCCACTTTTAATATTTCAACATCGTTCAGTATAGGTTCAGAATACATCAGTCATCAGATGGCCCCTTAAAAAATCTAAAATCGTCAGATCGGGGAATCTTGGAGGCCACTCAATCGTACCATTTCTACCTATCAATTTGTCACGAAATGAGAAATTCATCCAATCGTTGTACCTAGAAGAAATTCTAAAATAAGCATTTCTATGGACTAATACCTACAATTATGGAATGAAACAGTGGTATTTGTAGTAAAAAGTGACTCATCGGTGAACATTATGTTTTTATAAATTATCATGTAATCAATGTGTTTCTCCACAATAAATAAACAACAGCCTCATCTGCTGCACTCGTGTCCACCTTCATGAAGAATGGCGTGAGAGCGTTTTGGTTTTTTACCGTATACTTATCACTTCTGTAGTGCTTAAACTATTGGAGTACTGTTTATCGTTCATTAATTTACCATTGGACCCCAAAACTCGCATCGTTCCGAATTTTTCCGTTGGAACAATAATATCTGAGGAAGGAAACAGCTAGAAAACAATAGATGACAGAGTACAGCAAGGGAAACAAGCAATTCAACGATTCAGCTCTACATTGTGGTAATATAGAACAGTGCTTGAGAGTATGCAGGATCGACTGAATAAAGACGTAGAAGAAGAAGGCGGACTATAGGGTGGAAAGAAACCATTAAAGAATAGATGCATAACCAGAGAAACGTGATTGAAATAGATAGGAAACTGTGTCATGTAGGATGTGAAGTCGCAATATACTTATACAAACATTTAAAAATTCTTTCTGTTTAGTATGAACAAATCATTTAATTATTTTATCTTTATCGGTGCTTTTATATACTATTTACCAAATTAATTTTAGTCGTTAAGAGCTTTATTACCTCAGTGAAGTTATAGATAATATTACCGAACTCAGAGCGCACTCAGTGCGGTAATAGATATTACCACACTCCTTTTTACAAAATAAAGAATCCATTAAACCATCACTTATTGATGAAGATGAAATATTGAACAATACACTTGTTATATCATTTCTTCCATGAACAATGGTAATACCTTCATAGGTTTTAGCCGACTGTTTTTGGCTCAATTCTAGTACAGCTTTGAACGTATGACCAGTAGTAGTTTTTAAGATACCTGGTAGTTTACCTAAACTTAGCCCGCAACAAAGATATTATTTTTACAAGTATTAAAACTTTCACTACGGAAAGTTTGCTTTGAACGTCTAAGGATCTTCAATAATTTTAGTTGAAATATCTATGAATATTTTATAATCATTTTCCATTCATTTAAAATACTTGTATTTTCACAAAATAGATATCATATTAAGTACTTCGGATTACAACTGAATTAGACCAGCAAGCGAGCTACGTGAAATCGCATTCAAGACGTTTTACGATGTGGTTACCCGAATAAAACATGATCTTGCGCTACCATTGTGTTTTATCATATTCCAAGCCAAAGCACGATGAAAGCGGAACGATAAATTTGGGTTGCTAGCCACAGTTTGCTACTATATTTTCACTTAAGTAATAACGCTTGAAATGGGCTATTCGCTAGTACTTTACAGTCTTTTCTAAATCTCAAGTACGGATAATTGGATTTATAACAACATCTTAAAAAAGTCATTTGAGATTTTAAACTTACAAGCAATTCTTATTTATTTTAGTAGGTGTTATTGTTGTTATCAACTTCGTTTCTAAGAAGTGCATAAAGGCAATTTTGAATGAATAGGATTAGTAATATACTTTTGTTGTTATCATTTTGAATTGTCATATTTTAAATTATTCAAATATTTTAGCAGTACCATAAAAATCTAAGCAGTTGCATAATTTGAATCACCTGAAAAAAAGAGCTATAACGTTTATCCTGAATAGTGAAGCAAATGATTTTTATTCAAGTTTTTTGATAAAAGTTGAGATGAAAGTTATTCGAAAAATTGTAAATGTAACGATTTCTTTGTCGAAACTTTAGCCACTTGCCTTTAATGCGATTTTAACAGCCAATTTTAAGTTTAGCTTTGTTGGGCGCTCTACCGTAAGCTTGCTCAATTTTCTAGTTGACCGGTACATACAGGGTGTTCGGTAAAAATGGGACACCGACTAGTCATAGATTGATTACGTTATAATACATCGATTAAACCTAATATACCTTAGTACAAAGTCCCTTCAGTAAGAATTTAGGGCACTGAAGTTCATTTTTTATTTTTTATTTTTTGTTTATTTCCACAAATGTAGAGATATCGATTTGAAATCCGGTATACGTGCTTACTATTATGTACTGCACTAATAAAAAAATGTCATAACTTAGACTTGTCTGTATCTTTGAAAACTTTTTTTAACGATAACTTCGTTATCTGTAACATTTTTTGAAATTTTAGGTTGATATATAAAAGAGAATTAAAAAGCACAAAAATAATATACTGTTCTTAAGCCTAAAAGCCAAGGATTACCTTAAAATGCCCATCGCAGGTTTTTGGTTGTCATTAAGACGTGCAATTATCAAATAGCCATGATCACAAAAACAATGGTCATCTAGTAAAAACCAATGATAAATCAATTAATGACAATAGTGACATAAGAATTTGTTCTTTTATGTTAAAGAAAATGCAGCTACATAACGAATTCTCCAACGCTGAAGGGTTCGTAATGTTGCAGCATTTTCGTAAGCACAAAAGACAAAAAGCTGATGTCACCAACGTCATTAATTGATTTCTTGTTGTTGTTTACTAGATTATAATCATTACCCATTGTTTTTGTGATCATGGCTACTTGATAATTGCACGTCTTAATGACAACCAAAAACCTTTGATAGGAATTTTAAGGTAAACGGTTGCTTTTACGCTTATGAACTAAGAGTACATTTTTTTGAGTATTTTAATTCCTTTCAGATGATAACCTAAAATTTTAAAAAGATGTTACAGATAACGAAGTTAGAGCGAAAGAAAGTTTTGAAAGATAAGTAAAGTACGCCTTACAGTTAAGTATAGTTTATGAAATTTTTTCAATTAGTGCAGTACATAATAGTAAGTAGGTATACCAAAATTCAAATCGATATCTCTACATTTGTGGAAATTAACAAAAAATAAAAAATTTAACTTCAAGGTCCTATAACTTCTTACTGAAGGGACTTTGTACTAAGGTATATCAGGTTTAGTCGATTTATTATAACGTAAGGAATCTATGACTAATCGGTGTCCCATTCTTTATCGAACAAACTGTATTATTCAGAAACCAATTGTTTATTTTTACCCGAATCTCTTAAAAAAACGTTGATAGCATTTCTGGTTTAAATACCAGCGACTGTTATATATTTTTAAGTTTCCTTAATTCAATTCAAGAAGTATTCATTACATTCGTCTATTTGATATAATAATCTTTAACATAACGTACGTGTGTTGGTCAATACAAACGTATGCTTTTTTCTACTCTGACAAAGAAAAAAACAATCTGTAAAGGGCTTTAGTCTGAACTTCCCTTGCAAGTGGAAGTTGTGACCCTAACAATTTTAAAAATCAAAATAAGCTAGGGGTAAAAATATCTTAACGTTCCTAATAATACTGAAACAATAACAGGCGACACTTGGTAATGCAAATTACATGAATTTTCAAATAAAAACCATTATCGGAGGTGGAATTCAAATGCGCCTGGGAATTCGATTTCAACGCTCGACCCACGCTGCTACGCGGGACTCTTCTTTGGTTTTTGTCTCTTGAAACGTTTATTCTGCATCTATTGTGCCCTATTTTCGTCAATGATAAAACCTGAGCTATGTGAAAATTAATACTTCTATCTATTTTTCAGTTAAAATAAAAATAAGCAATTTATAACTTACTCTATATATGTTGGTTCCAAAATATGCCTTGTTTCGTCAAGGGTAAAAACCTAAGCTATTTGCGAAATATTACTTTCATTGAAGTAATAGTTCTTGAGTTAAAACAAAAATAAGCTGATTTTATTCTTTTTAAGATGCTCACCCTGTATATATTTCACCGATATTTTTTTTTTATTTCATTCGAGGCAAATATACAATTCGCATGCAAAATTTATTTAATTCGCACTCAGCCAACAGCCGTTAGGCCAATTATAGGCGTCGCTGTGCAGTTATGAGGACTTCCAACCCCACTAACGACTGTCATGATGTTGTATGACCGCCGGGACCAACTTTTTTCCGTGATAGCCGTACCACGCGGCGCCGAGAGATGCAGCCGTGGAACTTCCATCCAAGTTCTGACCAGAGACAAAATATCGTCTTCCTCCAACCAATAATTTTTGAGTTATACCCGCCACAGACAGACAGACGAAATAAATTGAGAAGACTTGTTTTTCGTTATCTAGGGACCCTGAAACGTGGAAATCTAAAAAATCTCGGAAGGTGATATTTTCGCGATTACAATATTCCTGCGTCTTTTAGACGAAGAAAGTAAAAACGATTTTTTTGCGTAATAATTGAATGTAATAATAATAAGTATCTATACATGGATTTATAATTAAATACATTTATTTAAAACGTATAAACGGTGTGGAAACGTGCAATGCAATGTAGCAAATTATACTCGTCGTGGAAGGCATATTTTATAAGTGGTCACGCTTATTTAAACAAGGCAGAAATGATGAGAGTACTTGTAGGCGCAGCAACCTATGTCGTGGTCTTAAAAGCCCAGTTTGCTGTTAATAGAAAGTAGCCGAATAAATTCATAAGAAATTTTAGGAAAGTTCAAGTTATTCAAGGAATTGTGTTCAATATTAGTATTACGAAAATAAACGGAAAATAAGAAAATCTGTTTTATTTCAAAAACAAAACGTATTGGTTATTACCAGTTCTTGTATGACCCCAATTCAGCTGTTGTTTAATTTATTTGCCTACTGGTTGCTACACAAACACCAATTATTTTATTTACTTTTTGCAAATAATTTATCTACAAGGTTTTGAGAAACTTACGAATTTGCTCGCTAGAACGTTATTGGGTTACACTTGCTGATTAAGAACAAAATCATAAAAAACCCTTCTTGGTCCATTTTGTAAGAAATAAAGCCTAAAAGTTCTATTCTTTATCTACGAAAATTGGATCAACGGCTCATACTGTTAAATTCACTATTTTCGAATGGAAAAATGGTAAATTCGTGTGTAATTTGTATATTTGACAATATTGTTTCCGATGAACGTAATTAATAGAAAATCTAGCAGGTGAAAATACTGTTTAATTTATTTATGTCCATGAAAGCCAGGTTCAGCAGCTCAGTGGTTAAGCATCCTGACTGCTGATCTAAGAGCCTCAAGTTCGATCCCCGACTTTTGGTTTCTTTAACTGCTTTGATGAAAACTAGAGTAGCTGTATAATATTATATAGGAGCTCTTATAAAAACTAGAGTGTATATATAGGGTGCTTTCTAACTACGTATAAAAATTCACTGGTATGTTCGTTGGCTTATTACAAAAAGGTCTTTATCAATATGGCTTCCAAGTTTCTTTGTTTTCGAAATGCAGGTATTGAAGTTAAAAGAATAAAAATAGGAAACTTTTATAATTTTTGAAATTGCGAAATTGCAAATAATGCCGGTTTGTTTACAAGTATACTTCTATCAATTTAAAACATTATTTCCATATGTAATTTATATCTTGTAAAACTTGAACATTGTTTTCAGTTTTATCTTATGGCAACCAAAAAAATCTGTAAAAGGCTTTACACAGAATGTCCCTCATCGACATTATGACACTAAATTATTTTAAAAGTCAAATTAAGTTAGGAGTAAAAATATCTTCACGTTTCTAATAACGTTTTTTGGGATATTGCAAGGGAACCTACCTACCTCAGCTACGGAGCACCTACCCTTCGAATTCCTGCGTTACAGCTAAATTAAGTAACGCACTAATTTGTTGCTTTTTTTTGTATTGTACATTTACCGTGAATTACATCATCTATCAAATAAAAAAAAACTACGTTCTACGCATGCAATTATTACTGCATCTATATATTACACTGCTTCATGAAGACCCAGCGATATGCGTGCGACACGCGGCTATATTTAATAAAAAAAGTCTTATTGTTGAAACGTTTTGAATCTTTTGCGACCTTATCTTGTATCTGTTGAGTCCTATTTAAAGTGGCTATAAGCACAAGAAAATTCAAAACAAAATTGTAAATTGTTTTACTCTGAACGTCCCCCACACATCTCGAAACAATTTTAAAAATCAAATGGAAATAGAGCTAAGAATATCTTAACACTTGGTTATCCAAATTAAACCAATTAACAAATTTAAAAAATTACAGGTGAGGGATTCGATCTACGTCATCTGCGGATGCAATCGTAACCGCATAGATATGTTTTACTGCGCCATGCAGGCTCACTGATATGTGTGCGACGCGCGGCTGTATTTAAGAGAACGCTGTTATTTTTGAAAGGTTTTAAATGTTTTGCGACCTTATCTTGTATTTGTTGAGTCCAATTTTCGCCAAGTGTAAAGCCTGACATGTGTGCAAATTATTACTTTAATCTATTTCCCACTTAAGGCAAAAATGTGTTCACCCTGTATATTATTATGATACACATAGGTCACGTATTAAATAAAAATTAAAAGAAATAAATTTGGAAGATTAATACAATCAAATTTAGAAAATTTTGAATAAAATTGTTGGTTAAGTTGAATTGAGTAATAGAAATTAAATTTGAGACAATTTATAATTAATTTTGTTAAGTTATAGCAATTGAATATTCAATCAGGGTGGTGAAAGTTAATATGAAAGATAAAATAATGTTATCATGTGACAAATATGCTTTCTACTAGAATATGGCATGTAGTAGGTAAAACATTTAATTTTAAAATAGAGTGCATTAATAATTGTAACTAGCATAATTTTAAAATTTGTTTAAGATAGTGATAATAACAAACTCACAAAATGTAGACATATTTTTGGAAAAACTAATTTTGATTTAATAAAAACTGGAAATGTTGCCTTTATTTGTATAAATAATTGAGTCGAATACAAATAAAAAGGTTTTTAACAAATCTGCGAGGTGAAATTAGTGAAGGTATAATTATGAAATGATACAAGTGTGCAGTCATTGAAGGGATAATGGAATATGGTTTAATTAGATCCAAATAAAAAGAATAAAATAATATTTAATTAGAATTGGATGATTTACTACATACAAGGAATAAGTTATACTAATTACTGGATTTGGTGATTATACGGAGGACGGATCAATCATTGGAAGGGAGTTGCCAGTGTAGCTGATTGATTTGGGTTGGTTACTACAAGGTAGGAGTTGAGGACAATGGGAAATTAGTTTGGATACCATCTGTTAGTGGAAACTTACCAGATGCTGTTCGATTGACGGTAACGTGCAGGAGCCTAGGGTTTGGACGTGCTCGAGTTGGTTGGAGGAGTATTGAGGTTCGGCTGTTAATGAGCTTAGCTGTGAACGTCAGGAGCAGTGTTGTTAAATGTGAATAACAGTGAAATAAGAGGAAATCAGGTTGGTTTTTAATTAGTCCTATATAAGAATATTGAATAAATGACAATTAAACACTTGAAATAAATATAGCACAGTACTTACTTTAGTGAATTGAGTCTTTCATTTGTGAATAGAAAGAATATTTGTCATTTTGATTTGATTATTGTTTGATAGTTGTTTAAAAGTCAAACTGACATTTAGTAGCAGTCAATAGTTGAAAATTCATATAAAATTAGAATATCAAAGAACAGATAACTAGATTAACGACCCACACCCTATTAAGAGTCTCAAATTGCATTAAGTAATATGAAAGTAAATAAATATAGGATTTACATGTAGAGTGGGGTTACCATTCCAATATATTTGTCCGAAATTTTCTCGGTTTCATGCCAGGTAGACATATAATCTGCATGCAAAATATCGTCATCCTGCAAAAAATCGTTTTTGAGTTTTACCGCCAACAGAAAAACAGGCCGACAGACAAAATTCAGAAAACCTGTTTTTCGAAATCTAGGTACTCTGAAACGTGAAGATCTGAAGAAATCTCGGAACGTGATTTTTTCCCGATTACAATACTCCAAAAACGCCGATATGGTAAAGATAAAACACGCCCATTTTAACAAAATACCCAGGTGGTATTTTAATCAAGGGAATTAAAAAACTGTCAAAACTGACAAAATCTGTGACGTCCTTCTTTTTCTTAATTAATCGTTGAAAGGAGACCACAACGCACGCCAGTGGTGAATTAAAAGTTAGTTCACCGATATAAAACATTGACCTTGACGCCGCATGTACAGACACCAAATTTGTTATTAATATTCCAAGCGTTTAAAAAAATTAACCAAATTTACGATTTTTTCTCTCAACTCAAGCATCTTGTATTTCGTAAACGAAGAACTGCGCACAGATGTTGCTATACAATTATACATACATACATACTATTTACACGCTAATTTCTCAGTTTTCAACAATACTATGGTGATAGCCGTTTCTTCTCTCCTTGGACAGTCTTGCCGAATATAGTATTATACCCTATTCTTCCTGTAGGACTTCCGGTGTTTTCCTTTTCTTCATAGAAATATGACAGAATACAGCTAGATGCATCGCCACCACGCCATGCCAATTCCGCACATGTCGTATAAAAAAATGTGTTTGCAATCCTAACCGAGAATCTTCATTCCATATTAAGACCATTTGTTTGTGTTTCAGTACATAAAAACAAGTTCTGTTCTATTTGATTATGTTTTGTCATTTAACGTAACTTTTATATAAAAATATAATATTTAAGATTTCTATCTGAAATGCAATAAAATAGTGTACGAAATGAGTTAGAAAAGTGGTTTTACTAAATTCGTATGGCTGCCAATCATTCTTGTTCAGTAAAACGTCACTCTTGTTGCGTAATGTACTATAATTAAACTAATAGAAAAGGTCATGCGTATAATGCGTATAGAAAGTTATTTGCTGACCTCTTTCTCTTGCAACCCGACCGTAGGAAGCACTATGTGTGTGGTAATGTGAGAAAAACAACATGGCGTAAATTACTAATCGAAAAAAATTGTCTTGGAAATGTTTCGAGTGTAAACAAAAATATTTTTTCCTTGGAAAGAGATAAGAATACTTCTAATGCAGATATTGGGCATAGTAAAGATGTTTCGAAAAATTCAACGTCTAATATCAGTCCCGATCTGTTAACTTTAATAATATCTGTTATCAGGAACGCGATTAATGAAGAAAATAAAACCGTAGTGCAGAAAATGCAAATCTTTCAAGTATCAATTGCTTTTTAATCTAAAAAAATGGACGATAACATAAAATTTATAAAATCTATTCAGCAAGAAAATAATTCTCTTCGGAAAAACTATGTAGAACTGACTACTATATACCAGCAATTAGAAAGAGAGTTTTATAAATTTAATATAAATACAGAAGAGGATAGACAATACTCGCGAAATCGCAACGTGCAGATTGACGGGATTCCAGTAATTGACGGAGAAAATATGTTGCATATTATTACAAATTTGGGAAAATATGTAGCCATTGAAATCAACAGAGCTGATATTCAGGCGGTTCACCGAGTGAAGTCAAAAAATAAAAGGAAACATCCAATAATTATAATTCAGTTTGTAAATAGATTAGTTCAGGATGGATATTTAAAGAAATGTAAAAGTTGCAAACCAACCACTGCGTTCTTATATAATAACTAGCTGTTACCCGCGACTTCGTACGCGCGAGGTTCGTTATTTGTGTATTAAATAATGTCTATTTATTTTCTGTCATCCCATCCCATCCCCGTCCCCGCCCCTTTTCCCCGCCCCTTTTCCCGGCCCCGTCCCGTCCCGTCCCTTCCCGTCCCATCCGTGACTTAGTTCAAAATTTGATCTTACAAAATTCCAACCCCTTTTTTACCCCTTTAGTGGTTGAATTTTCAAAAATCCTTTCTTAGCGGATGCCTACTCCTTATGAGAAATCTGCCTGCCAAATTTCAAATGCCATTTCCGCAATCAACGTCCCGAAAAACCTCAATAACGACACCCATATCGAATTTTAGGCTTGTTTACCCCATTTCACCCCCTAAGGGGTTGATTTTCGGAAAATCACGAAATACCTGTTTGCTTATTTGTTTTTAGGAGTACTTCTACGAAGTATCAAGTCGAAATGTCTATTTACTATTATTTTCCATACAAAATTGCAACCCCCATTTTACCCCTTTAGGGGTTGAATTTTGAAATATCCTTCCTTATTCCTTGTATACATCATAAAGGGAACCTTTCAGCTTTCTAGGTCCAAGGGTTTGGGCTGGGCGTTGATGAGTGAGTGAATGAATGAATGAGTGAGTCAGGACTTTCAGTTTTATATCTATAGATATACCTCAGCAGCAGACTTTTGTAAACGAACATCTCACACCTTTTTATGGCAATCTCCTTTATGAAGCAAGAAATTTGAAGGTGAATAGAAAGAGTGCATTTAAATACGTTTGGTTTAAAGATAGTAAACTGTTCGTGAGAAAAAGTAATAATTCTCCTATTATACGTGTTCTGAGTGTTGAAGATTTGAGTAAATAAAATAAAATTTTACAAATATGCAAATTATTTTAATTGGTGTTGAATATGTGTGTCGAAGAAGATATTTTGATTTTAAAACTTTACATGCTCTAAATGCAGATTAATCGTTATGAAAATTAGATGATGGGAATGGGATTACTATATTACATAATAATATGCGAATCTATATATAAAGAAAAGTCACAACCCTGACTAATCAACGCAGAGCCGAAACCACTGGCACTAAACACTTGAAATTTGGGTGGAAGGTTCAATTTGTTACGTAAGGTAGTGCTAAGAAGGGATTTCTCGAAATTCGATCCCTAAGGGGGTGAACAGGGGTAAAATGTGTTTTCACGAATTCCTCAATATCTCTTACACCCGATAAGATATCGATTTGCTGTTTGCTTGGAAAGATTATCAATGCAAACACCTAGAAACTTATTTTAGGATTTTTTCCTAATCAACCCTTAAAGATGCAAATCTGGATTGGGTGCGAATTAATGAACCCTTCGTATCTCCTATGTTTATTGAGTTAGAACATTCTTTTTTGGTATAGAGATGTATTTTTTAAATATTTAGAAAGGGGTGTAAGGGAATTTGAAAATTTTAACCCTAAGTGGGTGAAAAATTGTGTTTTCACGAATTCCTGAATATCTCTTAGACCCTATAAGATAGCGACATGGTGTTTGCTTGCATAGGTGCCCAATAGAAGTATCTAAAAACGCATTTCAGGATTTTGCCCTAATCAACACCTAAAAGTGCAAATCTGGATTCGGGGTGAATTAAAGAACCCTTCGGATCTCCTATGTTTATTGAGTTAGAACATTATTTTTTTGGCATATGGATGTATTCTTAAAATATTTGGAAAGCGGTTTAAGGGATTTTAAAATGATACCCCTAAGGAGGTGAAAAGCGGTAAACTGTGTTTTCACGAATTCCTCAATATTTCTTAACCCGATAAGATATCAACTTGGTTTTTTGTATGCATATAGGTATCCAATACAAATGTCTAAAAACACGTTTCAGGATTTTGCCCAAATCAACTCTTAAAGGTGCAAAGCTGGATTCGGAGTGAATTAAAGAACCCTTCGTATCTCCTATGTTTATTGAGTTAGAACATTGTTTTTTTGGCATATGGATGTATTCTTAAAATATTTAGAAAGGGGTTTAAGAGATTTTTAAAGTTGCCCCTAAAGCGGTAAAAAGGAAAAGTGAAAAGGGGTTAGGCGCTAAATTTATTAATTTTTTTTTCAGGATAATATGGGCTGAAATAATTTTTCAAAATTCCACCCCTAAGGGGTGAAAAGGAGTAAACTGTGTTTGTCACTAATTACTACTCAATATCTCAGAATAAATAGGATTTCTGAAATTCCACCCCCAAGTTGTGGAAATAGGTATCTTGCTATAATTTATGAATACAACATTTAGTCTGTACATATCTATATATTTTAATTTTATCTCATTGTTATACTAAAACTATAGTTTTATCAATATATGCAAGGAGAACGACAATTACGTACACATTTCCAGGGGGTACGTGAAGCATAAAAGAGTTGTGGAGGTATTTTTTCGGAAGAATTTTGTTTCCTTTTTTCCTACAATATTGTTTTGTGGCGTTTGTTAGTTTAGCGTATTGAATGAGGAAGGGGGGCGCCTTAGAATTCATTTGAGATTTAGAAGAAAAAACATTTTTTGCCCGTACGAAGACCGGGCATCTTGCTAGTTATAAATAAAAACGAAATTCAAATACCTTTAAAAATGTTGAAATGCGATTTTGATATAATTGCCTTAACTGAATCTTGGAGGTTGTTTGACCCGGAAAATTTTAAACTTATTGGTTGTGATACTCTTTATAATTATTTCGAAATTAACCAAAATGATGTAATTGTATCTATTAAAAGCTCATTAAATTATAATTATCAAGTAATCAACATTGATTAACAACATTAATAAATTATATAATCTAGGTATACAAAGTGGGGCTAATAAATTAATGCAGAATTATTTAAGTAATAGAAAGCAGTATGTACAACTGTATGATAGAAAAAGTGATACATACATTGTAAAATATGGTATTCCATAGGGGACGGTGCTGGGTCAGATACTATTTATGTTGCATTTAAATGATTTATTAATAAAAAAACAGTGAAGGTTTGTTGATATCATATGCAGTATCATATGTAGTAGTCTATCAAGCAGAAATGTGGAAAGTTTTAGAAAATATTGTTAGTCGAGACGTTACTTAGCTATGAAAATGGTATAAGCAAAATTTATTACCGATAAATGTAACCAAAACAAAACTCATTTTACTTCTTTTTAGAAAAACTTTGCAACAAACTAACATACATGATTATAATTGTGATATTAACAACTGTAAATGGGATATGTATATTCAATAAAATAGAAAAATTAAGTATTTGAAAATTGTTTTAGATTTTAGTTTAAAATGGGATAAACATTTATATGTAATTGTAAAAAAAATACGTAGTTTCATAAACATTTTAAAACAATTCAGAGAATTCTTACCTACCGATACATATTTGGAGCAGATATATAGCGCGCTTCCTGAACCACATCTAATATTAGGGTGGATAATAGGGTGGGAAGGAATATTAAAAACAAACTTAATATATTTGAAGATAGTACAAAAACAAATTACTAAAATTATTTTTAGAAAAAATAGAATGTATGACAAGAATACGTTTTAAAGTGAAAGTAAAATTTTAGATGTTACGCAATTTTTTCTAAACTGTACTGCAACAAGTATTTAAGAATAAACATATTCTTACTAAGAATGTCATTGATCACGATTACACAACTAGAAATCAAAATATATAATGTAATAAATTTACCTGCGAATACAAAAAGTATTGGAATAAGAAGCTTCGAATCCATTAAATATTAAAGATAAAAGGACCTACAGAGTACAGAGCCTTTAATGCAAGTGTTTATGACTGGTTAATACATTATTCTACACAATTATTACAATATCTATTTCATTAAAATTGAAATAAACTCCAACAGCGTTCTGGATGCATATCTTATCTCCTATCCACTAACTATCGTATTGTATAAATGAACTTCAAACATATTATATTATTATTTAGAATACCCTCACACAAGCTTTTCTAGCTTTCGCGGGGATATTATACTCCTTTTGATTTTGATAATTTTTTATATAGCTCAGGTGTTTACCCTTATTTTTTTATATTTGCTTTATCTGAGAAATAGACAAAAGTAATAATTTGCGGGTAGTTCAAACTTTACGCTTAACGAAAATGGAACCCAACAGATACATGGTAAATAGAAAAAGAGTCAAAAAGGGGCAACAATAAGTGCGTTTTGTTTAATACCGCCGCGCATCGCATAAACGCGAGAGGACCTGCACAGCAGGTGCAGAGTTGAAATCACATTCGTAGGCGCCATTAATGTTTTTTTTTTAATTTTTAATTTGATGCAATTTGTATTACCAAGTGTTAGCTTCTATTGTTTTAGTATTGTTAGGAAAGTTAAGATATTTTTACATCTAGTTTCTTTGATTTTTAAAATTGTTTAGTATCACAATTTCCACTTGCGAGGGAAATTCTGAGTAAAGCCCTTTACAGATTTTTTTGTATTTTTCAGATGTTGTCAAGGAAACCGCATCCAACTACTCGACTAGCTATACAAATTTTTTTGTATTTATAGGTAATCCATTGGATTTATGCAACAGTCACATAAAATATAGTATGAGCAAAAAGTAACTCCATCAAAGATACCTTTGGAATTTTGAAGTCATGTGTATTGTAACACCAGAAAATTGAAAGCTGTCATTTGACATTTGTTATGATTGTGCAATAATTTTTGTTCCCAGCCGGTTAGAATAGTAGGCATTGCTCGCCTCATCTGAGGTAAGAAAGTTCGTTTTTCCCACCTAGGTAAGAAAGTAAATCATGCAATTTTTATGAAGAGACTGTAGCGCATGTTAGCTGACTGCTGACGCGTGCTGATTCTGACAGCTGACATATTGATAGTTGACGGATAATTGACTTTATGACTTGCTTTACAGTCTGTTTATACGAGGAATTAGGAATGCATTCTGTGAGTGTTCACATCCTTTTGATGCAGGTAAGTACGAAACCTTAAGTGGCCCCGTGAGTGGCCCTTCATTCGAAGGAATTAAATTAACATCTCGAGCATGCGTACTCACGACAGGAGAGGCTAAAAATCACCGTGCTCGCCCGCGCTTTTTTTTAATCCAACCAAAACTGCTTTGACAGTTTGCCCTCAGTGGACATAACCTCAAAAAGTATAAATAGTAAAGCGATTTTTTAACGACAAAATTTTTACGTTTTCAGAGTTTCTTATAAATAAAACTGTTTAGAAACATTTTGAGAACAGAATAAAATCGGAAAACATGCTGCATATTTTGCAGGATATTGTCACCTTTAACAACTTTAACAGTCTGTTGAATTATTTTTATAGTGTCAAATTTTGCTCCACTGAGACCGGCTGGGAAAAAAATAGTATTCAAACTTCGTTAAGAAAGTGCTCTTGCATACCTTGCGCAATGCAAACCTTACCTTCGGCTCGGTTTATAAACTTTGCGCTCGGTATGCAAGACTGCACTTTCTTACCTTGGTTTGAAATATACTATTATTCGCAATCACATTGTAATGTGTCAATTTCATGACATAACAACAGCTGGGAACTAGATGATTACTTGAAACTAGCCAGGAATTATTACATACCCCGAAAAATATTACATACCTGAAGAGTGGGATGTTTCCATGGTAACAAAACATTGAGTGGGTTGTTTTCATGGTAACAAAAATATTAGCTACATCAAGATTATCCTCCTTAGCATAGAATTTCGGCTTAGACCGCGTAGTATTTGTATATGAACACCCAGCATTTTCAGGCTTAATGTGCCTTGCACCTTGTGAAGTCGAGCAAAAACCCGCGCAATGGCCATGCTCTTTGGTGGCTCGTGTTGTTTGAGTATCTTGAGAACGAGGATACTTAGGCAGATTTGGCCGTTTTGCTGTTTGCGCATCCATATTCACTAACGTTTCGCAAGACCTTGCAGCTTGCATCATCAGAGTGAAAGTCGCACTAAGAACCGAAGGTCGGTGTGGAGCTATTTATAGTCCTCTGTGCCAGGCGCGCGGAGTGGCGTAACGCTGGTTGGTCATCCGTGTGCAACGTAATCCGCGGGGCGTGGCCGTATGACGCACAGTGGTTGTAATGCTTTAGATCGTGTATCACAGGGGTCCACGTTTTACTAAGCTTAAAGCCATCTTCCCTGTTGATATTATTTGGATGTTTTTCTATTTCTATGGCTTCACGTATCACTCGCGGAAAGTAATGAGGTATTCTAGCAAGTACTCTGGCATGCTCAAATTCTAGAGTGTGCCCATTTGTAAATGTATGCTCAGCTACGGCTGATTTTGTGATGCGTTTGTGTTTGCAATCGCCTTTGTGTTCTTGGAGTGGTTAGATCAACGGAACGACCAGTCTGTTCAATGTAACTCGAGCCGCAAGAACAAGGAATGCGATATACGCCAGCGGTTTTTAAACTTGGAATCTTGTCTTTTACCGATCTGAAGTCGTTACCCAAAGTTTCCTTGCTCGTGAACACAGTTTTGATGTTGCATCGTTGCAGGACACGTCCTATCTTATCAGTCGAGCCTTTAACGTAAGGTAGAAATGCTAAGCCTTCCAGAGGTGGAGATTCTTCTTTAGCCGTTTTTGTCATAGTCTTGTCTAGAGTTTTTCGTATGGCGGTAGTTGTGTATCCGTTCCTTTGTAAAGAGTCAAACAGATGTAGCTTTTCACTATCTAGATTTTCCTCGTCTGAGATACGAACGGCTCTTGTCGCCAGAGTCTGGAGAACTGTTGCTTTTTGCATTGGATGATGGTGTGAGTCAGCATTTAGATATCTGTCCGTGTGTGTTTTCTTTCTATAGATTGCATGTCCTAAACTGCCATCTGATTTACGTTTAACCAGGACGTCTATAAACGGAATACTGCAATTTTCCTCTACTTCCATTGTGAATTGTATGTTGGGATGTACAGAATTCAGGTGTTTTAGAAACAGATTCAATGTCCGGCGTCCATGTGACCAGATGACAAAGGTATCATCTACATATCTCAACCAGCAAGTCGGTTTTAGCTGCGCTTGTTCGAGAGCCTTGGTTTCAAAAGCTTCCATGTAGATATTAGCGATAACAGGTGATAACGGTGAACCCATGGCCGCTCCTTCGACTTGTTCGTATATTTTATTGTTCCAACTGAAGTAAGTGTTTTTCAGACAAATTTCGACAAGTTCAACTTGGTCTGTAGGCAAGAGATCTTTGAGCATTACTAGCACCTCATCAACCGGCACTTTCGTAAAGAGTGATACTACGTCGAAACTGACTAAGAGATCATCTTTGTTTAACTTTATGTTCTTTAGTTTCTGGACAAAATCTCTAACTGGTAAAACAGACTCCTTTGTCAAGGATTCAGCAGATTTTGTCCAGAAACTAAAGAACATAAAGTTAAACAAAGATGATCTCTTAGTCAGTTTCGACGTAGTATCACTCTTTACGAAAGTGCCGGTTGATAAGGTGCTAGTAATGCTCAAAGATCTCGTGCCTACAGACCAAGTTGAACTTGTCGAAATTTGCCTGAAAAACACTTCAGTTGGAACAATAAAATATACGAACAAGTCGAAGGAGCGGCCATGGGTTCACCGCTATCACCTGTTATCGCTAATATCTACATGGAAGCTTTTGAAACCAAGGCTGTCGAACAAGCGCAGCTAAAACCGACTTGCTGGTTGAGATATGTAGATGATACCTTTGTCATCTGGTCACATGGACGCCAGATATTGAATCTGTTTCTAAAACACCTGAATTCTGTACATCCCAACATACAATTCACAATGGAAGTAGAGGAAAATTGCAGTATTCCGTTTCTAGACGTCCTGGTTAAACGTAAATCAGGTGGCAGTTTAGGACATGCAGTCTATAGAAAGAAAACACACACGGACAGATATCTAAATGCTGACTCACACCATCATCCAATGCAAAAAGCAACAGTTCTCCAGACTCTGGCGACAAGAGCCGTTCGTATCTCAGACCAGGAAAATCTAGAGAGTGAAAAGCTACATCTGTTTGACTCTTTACAAAGGAACGGATACACAACTACCGCCATACGAAAAGCTCTAGACAAGACTATGACAAAAAAGGCTAAAGAAGAATCTCCACCTCTGGAAGGCTTAGCATTTCTACCTTACGTTAAAGGCTCGACTGATAAGATAGGACGTGTCCTGCAACGATGCAACATCAAAACTGTGTTCACGAGCAAGGAAACTTTGGGTAACGACTTCAGATCGGTAAAAGACAAGATTCCAAGTTTAAAAACCGCTGGCGTATATCGCATTCCTTGTTCTTGCGGCTCGAGTTACATTGGACAGACTGGTCGTTCCGTTGATCTAAGACTCCAAGAACACAAAGGCGATTGCAAACACAAACGCATCACAAAATCAGCCGTAGCTGAGCATACATTTACAAATGGGCACACTCTAGAATTTGAGCATGCCAGAATACTTGCTAGAATACCTCATTACTTTCCGCGAGTGATACGTGAAGCCATAGAAATAGAAAAACATCCAAATAATATCAACAGGGAAGATGGCTTTAAGCTTAGTAAAACGTGGACCCCTGTGATACACGATCTAAAGCATTACAACCACTGTGCGTCATACGGCCACGCCCCGCGGATTACGTTGCACACGGATGACCAACCAGCGTTACGCCACTCCGCGCACCTGGCACAGAGGACTATAAATAGCTCCACACCGACCTTCGGTTCTTAGTGCGACTTTCACTCTGATGATGCAAGCTGCAAGGTCTTGCGAAACGTTAGTGAATATGGATGCGCAAACAGCAAAACGGCCAAATCTGCCTAAGTATCCTCGTTCTCAAGATACTCAAACAACACGAGCCACCAAAGAACATGGCCATTGCGCGGGTTTTTGCTCGACTTCACAAGGTGCAAGGCACATTGAGCCAGAAAATGCTGGGTGTTCATATACAAATACTACGCGGTCTAAGCCGAAATTCTATGCTAAGGAGAATAATTCGAGTAACCGCTGTTTAAACTTGATTTAAACACACATAAATTTTATTTTCTAAAAATTTACGAAATCCAGTTGCATGTCTTTTAAATGCAATTCCCATTTATTTAATGTTGCAATCACCAATTACTAAATTTAATATGTTTAAATTAGATTAAAACTATATATTTCAGTTCAAATTTACGAAACATTATTCGTAATTTAAAAGCCAGTGTTATTACACAATCATACGAGTTAAAGACCAGGAAAATGCAATTCTGCACTCCTTGCATAATATCGACCTACAGTAGTAAGTTCAACGGGCGACCTTCGCTCTATCAGGAAATAAAAACTGCACAAATTGCTTATCTGCTGTTTTGTAATTTAAACACTTTCCCCTATTAAACTGTATATATGAACTTTGATATTGTTACTGCGTTAAGCATTTTTTGTTTTGTATAAATACTAGTCTATTTTCATAATAAAAATCAATCTGCATTTAATGTTTGATTCATTCACTACCCTTTCTAAGCCATAATATTTATGGGGCATGAGGCTGTGCTCCAAGGGTGGTTTTTTACTGTCGTCCGTTCAAGTACCATTGACTACATTGGTTTAAAACGTAAACACAGTCTTGTTTACGTGCTTGACGGATAGAATCAGCGCAAAATAACGGAATCCTGAAGCAGCCTCTCAGGCAATTCTGTTCATGGTCCTTCGAGCCGGATCTGTCTCCAACTAACGAAAAAACACATCCCGAGAAGAAGACAACATCTGCCAACCACCCAGTTCCCAGAAAATGACCAACAACATGGAGGAATTCAACAACTTAGCTATCGCCCAAGAAGAGCTCGCGCAGAAGATAAAGCAAATATTATCCAACAGCAAAAAGGACCCTGCCAGCCGAAAAAATGAAGCCTACATCGCCAGTCGCAACAAAACGCTGGACGAACTTTGGAACACTGCAACTAAAAATCACGCAGAAATGGGGCAGCTAAGTATTCCAACTCATAATTATTTTAAAACAGGGTATTACGACCAAATTAAAGCCATATACGGCGAAGCAAAAAGTTACTTGCAGAGCTGTTCAAAAACAACGGAAATTTCCAACGCCTCCGTAAGCAGAACGCAAGAGGAAATGGTGGCCAACCCCGAGCAAGAGGTTCGTATCCGAAAACTGCAGATTCGGATCCAGAATTTTAAGCAAGCGATGGACGACGCCGAACTAACACAAGAATTAGGGAGGCCCGCCATCACGACAAGGGAATTAAGAGAAAAATGGGATCGTGTGGTCGAGATGGACGAAGAAGTTATGTCAAACGACATGGCTTCAGAACAAATACACTTCAGTCCTGAATATACTACGTTGGAAGACAGGTATAGAAATTTAATTATTTTATTGCAAGCGCCGACAAGGAACGAGCAAGCAACAGCCATCTCGCTTCCTCAAGTCAAAATTCCCATATACGAGGGAAATTATGAGGAATGGGCCACTTTCAAGGACCTGTTCACCAAATTAGTAGATGACAACCAGAATATGGACGATGTCATCAAGATGCAATATTTAAAGACGCATCTTAAGGGAGAGCCAAGCCGACTGATCCAGCATCTAGCTGTTACCCAAGCAAACTACAACACCGCCTGGAATCTGCTGCAACAAAGGTATCAAAATAATCGCCTTATTTTAACTAAATTGCTAGATACCATATTCGATCTGCCGGTCCGCTCCAAAGAGTCAGCCCAAGGGTTAAAAAGATTGCACGACTCCATCAAGGAATGTGTGGAGGCAATCAAAAATTTAGGCATCTCCACGGACAGTTGGGGTCCGTGGATTAACAGAGCTATCGCTCGAAAATGGGATCCTGAAACCAACAAATTATATGAACAGTCGCTTCAATGTCCAAATGAAGTCCAGGATCACCAAAATTTAATGGCTTTCCTGCAAGTGCGGTTCCAATCTCTAGAATCCATAGATGGAGCTCGAAAGCCCACGCAGGAAAGACCACAGAAGAATTACGCTTCCGCATCCCTAAATTGCAAGCTGTGCCATGGAGATCATTACATCGACAACTGTGGCCAATTCCAGAGGCTATCTACCCATGAAAAACTAGAAGCAGTAAAAACCAATCGATTGTGCTATCGATGCTTGCGGCACGATTCAAATATACCATGTCGTGCCTATTTTAATTGTAGGATCTGTCGCTTCCCGCATCATACACTGCTTCATAAGGCGCAGCCACCATCAAGGCCGTTCCCTGCCCAAAGGATGAGAACGTCAGCTCATGCAGCAGCTATGAAGACTTCCAACGCTCCAGAAAAGAATCCGAAGTCGGACATCATCACCGCCAATTTAGGCGCACAGGAGAGCCAAGTTCTACTTGCCACAGCAATGGTTCAAGTAAAGGCAGCATCCGGGATGACTCATCTACTACGAGTATTAATAGATCCCGGGTCTCAGGGGTCGTTTATCACGGAAGCATCAGCCGAATTATTGGCGTTACCCAGGACCAAAGTTCGAGCTGAAATCACAGGAATCGGAAACAGCGAGCCAAAAATTGCCAAATGGAAAATCCCAGGTTTGATCACACCTAGATTTTTAAGTAACTTTTCCCTACCTGTCAATTTATTAATACTTCCTAAACTTACCAAAGCCATGCCTTCATCCCCCATCCCAAACATAAATATCAATTCCTGGAGCAATATTTTCATCGCCGATCCAACCTTCAACCAACCTGGCCCCATAGACATAATTCTAGGCGCCGAAGAATATTCAAAAATAATTCTAGAAGGAATCACTAAAACAAAGGATGGCATCTTGGGACAAAATACCAAACTGGGTTGGGTATTATCTGGAACCATTGGAAGACAGCATAACGACAGCATTAAAGTCAACACTATGGTTGCCAAAATTGGAGAAGAATATCAGTTGCAGAAATTCTGGGACACAGAAGAAGTACCCACACAAAGAACACTTTCCCCAAAATATCAGGTACGTGAAAAGAAATTCACAGAATCAGTACAGGAAAGATCGCAGAAAATCGAAGCCTCCGAAACTCGTAATCATGGAGGTCACTACCTCAAAAGCTGTGGTCAGACCCGAAGTTCACCTACCAATGACAAGCAAACAATCCAGCAGGTGAAGAAAATATTAACAACCGATCCTACAGCGGAAGAACGAGCAATCGCAGCTGCCAATATAAAGAATACGGAAGTTCAACATCATGTTATCATCGAATGTGAAAAGGTAGCATCTTCTCATCCACAAGAAAATCACCAAGTGCATGGAAACTCCGAAGTCCGCATCCACGAAGTTCCCATTCAGGAAGTTCCCATTCACAAAGTCAATTGACAGAAAGGAAAGGAAATTGCAGGCCACGAAAAAATCGTTGGAAATCCTCCAGATACTTCGACAACAGCTCCTAGCGATGGATGGAACCAAGAAGCTGCAGCAATAACTGCTGCTAACAACAACACCTCCGAGCCCACTAAAAACTTGACACTCGGTAATGGACGGAGCCCAAAAGTTACAGCAATAACTGCAGAAAATGGAAAACCCTCCGACTCCATTAAAAACTTGACACCCGGTGGAAAGCGGCACCAAGACTTGTCGGCAGGGGATGGAAGAAAAGAAAACACCAAACACGTCGCACCTAGCGATGGATGGAGTCAAGAAGTTGCAGCAGGAACTGCAGCAATCGAGAAACCCTCCGAGTTCTCTAAACATTTAGCACCTAGTGGAGGGTGGCATCAAGAAATGGCATCAAGAAATGCAGCAAGCGAGAAAACACCCGAGTTCACTAAATACTTAGCACCCGGTGGGGGGTGGAACCAAGAAATGGCAGCAGCCAGGAATTCAGAAAATGAAAAATCCGAAACCAAATATTCTACGCCTAATAGAAGGTGGATTCAAGAACTAACAGCAACAAGTTCAGAGAACAATAAACACAATGCTAAGCACTTATCCCCTCGTAGAAGATGGAATCAAAAGGACAGCTTATTAAAGTCTGCGAGGGAAGTTACCGAAGACTCGCAATGTGGAATACCGATGCGGCATCCTCTAAAACAGCTAACCTCGGCAAGAGTGATATTAATTATCGTATTCACTCATATAATGTTCGTCTCCAAAGGAAGAGGCAGCCGATGGACGTTGGCAGGATGTTCCAAACCAATTGGTAACATAGTCAACGACACAATAACACAAAAGCTCTTTTACAGAAATAGCAAAGGAGCCAGTGTTGCAGCAACCGAACCACTTCGAGGATTTACAACCCTCTCGGTTAGACCTGCAACATCATCTGAAGGAAGTAGCATGGAGAGCCATCCGACATCGCTACTACCTATCCAGAAAAATCATGGGAAACTATCCGCCACCACTCCTATCTATCCAGCGGGATCGCCGGCAGCATATATGGAGCCGCCGTTCTAATAGGAGCCTTCTACTACATTCGGAAAAGGATCAACCGAAGGAAGCATCAATCCAAACAACGCCAGTCATCCGTAGAAGAATATCCTTTAAAAACCCTTAATGTGGAAGAAACAATATAGTTTTCCTTTTCTTTTTCTTCGGCCTAAAATTGGCAATATGTTTAAACTTGATTTAAACACACATAAATTTTATTTTCTAAAAATTTACGAAATCCAGTTGCATGTCTTTTAAATGCAATTCCCATTTATTTAATGTTGCAATCACCAATTACTAAATTTAATATGTTTAAATTAGATTAAAACTATATATTTCAGTTCAAATTTACGAAACATTATTCGTAATTTAAAAGCCAGTGTTATTACACAATCATACGAGTTAAAGACCAGGAAAATGCAATTCTGCACTCCTTGCATAATATCGACCTACAGTAGTAAGTTCAACGGGCGACCTTCGCTCTATCAGGAAATAAAAACTGCACAAATTGCTTATCTGCTGTTTTGTAATTTAAACACTTTCCCCTATTAAACTGTATATATGAACTTTGATATTGTTACTGCGTTAAGCATTTTTTGTTTTGTATAAATACTAGTCTATTTTCATAATAAAAATCAATCTGCATTTAATGTTTGATTCATTCACTACCCTTTCTAAGCCATAATATTTATGGGGCATGAGGCTGTGCTCCAAGGGTAGTTTTTTACTGTCGTCCGTTCAAGTACCATTGACTACATTGGTTTAAAACGTAAACACAGTCTTGTTTACGTGCTTGACGGATAGAATCAGCGCAAAATAACGGAATCCTGAAGCAGCCTCTCAGGCAATTCTGTTCACCGCGAAAGCCTCAAACAATACACTACATCAAGATATCTATTATTCAGAATTCAATTGTAGTTATTTTTAAAATTAGATGATTGCAAATAAAATAGTATACATACCATCGTGGAAAGTTTCATCCCTGTCTCGAGATAAAGTGAACCTCGACGCTACGCGTCTAGGTAAACTACCTAATCTCTCGACAGTAATGAAACACTTCCCACCTCGGTATGTAATATACTATTTTTTGTCAATTTCTGAATATTTATTTTAAAAAATTTTACCAAAACATAAAATATATTATAATAGAAGCTTATTTTCGAAATGGACAACGGTTGGACAATGGTAATTGGCAGGACTCTGCACAGGCTTGTTTAACCGAATTTAGAGAAAGATTTCTTAACCTTGAAATAACAGCAACGGACTTTTTTTATCAAGTACGACGTACTTGCCGTACAATTCTAAATAACGATTTAAATATGCGTCCATACAAACTACAAATGTATCAAGAGCTCTTACCTCCAGATTACAATTAAGAGAATTTTATACTGTACCTGGTTTTCGCAACATTTAAATTATGATGTTTTGGATTTAACTTTTTTTTCGATGAGTCGTGGTTTTACTTAAATGGGTACATTAATTCACAAGTAATGCGCTTATGTAGCGCTCATAATCCACATTTCTTTCGTGATGCTTCTTTGCATTGCCCTAAAGTAGGCGATTGGGTAGCCTGCTCTCGTCGGAGAATTATCGGACCCATATTCTTTGAAAATACGATAAATATCGAAAGATATCAAAATAACATTCTTGAAGAATTTGTGAATCAGCTTCATAACGATGAAATTCGACAAGGATACTTCCAACAAGATAACACAAGGCCTCATGTAGCTGGAACGACGTTGGAATATCTACAGCAGTTCTTTGATGACCGATTAATTTCAAAGGATCGTTGGCCACCCAGATCTTGTGATCTCACGCCTTTGGATTTCGTTTTATTTCCACTTCTAAAAAATTCAGTATTTAAAACACCTGTTCATACGATTGTAGAATTGAAAGAACTAATTACCGAGGCATGCAATGCAATAACGCCAGAATTGTTGCAAAGTTTATTCGAAAACATGAAACGACGTGTGAGGCTGTGCTTGCAAGAAGAAGGAAGGCATTTTCAGCACCTCTTGTAAATGTGTAAGTATAAACTCTAAAATTTTTACATATGTACTTCTCAACTTTCAATTTGTTTACAGGCTGGAGGTATTGTTCTGTGGGCAGAAGTGAGGTTAACGTCTAACAAGAACCTTTAGTTTAGTAGTGTCTCTATTAACACAAACGTTATGCTAATATTATTTTATTAATTTTGTTTTCAATGCTCTCCATTGTAAGTTTAATTTTCTGTTTATTAAATTTAGTAAGTTTCCTTGCAAGACTGCATTTTTTAATTTAATCGTCAATAACGTCATTGACAAGAATCAACAAGAATGAAATATAATTTTTTGCACTACTAGTCTCAGAACGCACCGTTATTGGCCTATCTTTAGGTCGTGAAGTTGATTTTCTCCACCAAGGGAGAGAAAGTAAAATAAACAATATTCACCGTGGTAACTAATAAATTGCCAAGTTACCAAATATGACTATTTTCATTTTGACGTTTTAAAGAGCTCTATTGTCAGGTTGACAGTTAAAATATTTTCGAAATTTGTTGGGAATTTAGGTATTAAGCCGTTTGGTAGTGCAAAAAATAGTATATACACTACGGTAGCTAATCGTCTTATAACCTTCGCACTTTAGATACTTCGCGCTGCGCGCTCAGTATCTAATATGCGCTCAGGTTATAATACTGCGCTTCGCTACCTTGATGTATAATATACTATTCTGGTGTTATAATACACATTACTTCAAAATTCCAAAGGTATCTGCACTTCTGCTTGTTGCTTTAGAAAATTTGCATTCCAGCGACAAGCAGTCGTGCATTCGTAATCACAATATGTTAGAACAATTTGTCATATTCTAGAATTTTCACGATTCACGCAAGTTAACTTCGTAATTTAATAATGTTATCAAACTTCATCTCCATAAGAACTTTATTTCCTCGTAAGTCGTTTATGAACACTGCAGTTCAGTTATATTCGTTGAAGTCCAGTTGTAAAATTCACGCGTTGTTCTTTTGTGCAAGCAAGGCAGTTTCAGCTTCTCGATTTCTCAGAATTTATTCTTGTTGTTAGGGGTCTAGGACAACTAGGCGCCGCCATCTCGGCGCCGCCACTTCGGCGCCGCCAACTCGGCGCGGGACCAGCTCGGCGCCGGGACAACTCGGCGCGAAGCCATCTCGGCGCCAGCCAACTCGGCGCGAGGCCTTCTCGGCGCCGAATTTAAATTCGCAAACTACAGTGTGCACTACGTAAGAAAATTATTATAAACAAATAATAAATAAAGTGATCGCCAAAAAGCTGGCATCAAATGAAAAAAAATTATTTAGAATTTCTTGGAAAATCAAACACTAACGACCAGAGGTAATTGCAAGGTGATTACAAATGGGCCAAACAAAAGTTGTCACGTGACTTCCGTTATCAGTTAAATTCAACATTTTTAAAAATAATTACGAAAAATGCATTTACTACCCAAGATAGAGACACTATTTACGAAACAAAGTTGTTTTCTGGCCTTGACATTGTTGAGTTAGCTAAAACTAACACATAATAAAAATCGTATGGAAATCTTGCTTAATTTCCGAAACATTGTACTTTTTGGATTTACACAACTTCGAAAAACGCCATTTTTAACTAAGTAAAAATCACTCAATATATCTAATACGGGCTAAATAGGTTTCCGGACAAGCTGTCATCCTGTGTAAAGTGAAATGTAAACATTACCAATATTTTTTTATATATATATTTATATACAGGGTGATTTTTAAGTTGATTCTTTCCGTTTACCAGGAATAAAGCTAAAAAAATAAGTATTTTTTTATTTACCACTTTTCCGAAATATCAAAACTAAGGGAGGCACAGGGTGTTAAAGTTTCAAATTAAAAACTAAACTTTGGCACAAAGGCGGTTGGACAATTTTATTTGTGTTTATCTCTGTTGTCAAGCAATGATCTGTCAACTAGTTTTCCATTGTAATTTTCTTAATGTTATTGCTGCAATAATGGCTCATGTTTATGAAAATAATGAATGAGTGAATATGCTTATTATTTACTGGGAGTGTCGTCAAAATGCCGCTGCCGCATCGCTCTTATACGCGGAATGTGTGTTTAGAAGCGAATGCTGATAATTTTGATCATTCAAGTTAGATTAAGTTTAGTTTAATTTTCGTTAAGTAATTTTAGTTCATACTTTGAAACTTTAACACCTTGTACCTCCGTTAGTTTTGATATTTCGCAAAAGTGGTAAATGGCTTACTTTTCTTAGCTTTATATCATGGCAAAAGGAAAGAATCAACTTAAAAATCACCCTGTATATACAGTGTGTCCCCGGATAGGTGAAACGACTCTTGTAAAAGGTAAAAAAATCTCGATTTAAATTTTAATTTCTTGGGGTTCAGCCCTGCTTGGTTAAAGGCGAATTTCTAACAGCATTTCAGTTTTGAAAAATCAAGTATGCCTTGAAAGTTTTCAAAAAAACTATTTTTTGTACTCATGACTTCAAAATTTATATTTCCCGGTTACTTTTCCCGCACTGCGGTGTTTTTTACTTTTCAACAAAAACTAGAGGAATTGTGTTTTTTGTAAATTTTTATAATAAACGGGGCTGCGCGCGCTATTGCGCGGTCTATTCTATTCAATTTACCACCATTTTTAGGCCTATTACGTTGGCCCATCTCCAAGGGGGCTCTTGGGGTTCCGCCCATCTCCAAAGGGGCCTCTGGGGCTCCGCCCCTCTCCAAGCGGCCCTCGGGGCTCCGCCCCTCTCCAAGGGGGCCCTCGGAACTCCGCTCATTTTCAAGCGGGCCCTCGGGGCTCCGCCCCTCTCCAAGGGGTCCTTCAGGGCTCCGCTCGTCTCCAAGAGAGCCCTCGGGGATCCGCCTCTCTTCTAGGGGGCCCTTGGGGCTTCGCCCCTCTCCAAGCGGCCCTCGGGGCTCCGCCCATCTCTAAGGGGACCCTCTGGGCTCCGCCCATTTTCAAGCGGGTCGTTGGGGCTCTGCCCCTCTCCAAGAGGTCCTTCACTGCCCCGGGGGGCCCTCGGGGTTCTACCCCTCTCCAAGGGGGCCCTCGGGACACACACGTATGGATCGTTCTTCTTTATTATATAAAGGATTGTCCCTCGTTGGTTTAATTGCGCCTGCAAAAACCAAAGGCGCTGTAAACGTCGACAAAAACTAACAGGTGCGTAGGATAGGTATAAAAGTTAAGTGATTTGTGTTGTCAACTCAGTAAATTAGTAAAACACTAAATAATATTTTTTTATTTTTTAAAATATTTTCAGTTAGTCGTTACAAAGACATTGTACCTAACTCCTTCAGGAAGAAATTTCCCGAATTCGCACTACATGCAGCACTCCATTCGGTCGTGCTGCAAACAAAGTGTTCATTCGGGAAAATTAAGAACTTGTTAGGTAAAACTATTACTGTAGAGTAGCATGTCTTTTATGTAGCAAATACGACAAAACGTTATTAAGAGAAGTTGTTTAGAATCAACATCTAGGTTCCTATACCAAATTTCAAAATCCTCTGCCAACTTTGATCTCTCACATTATCTTTTATGGTTAGGTCCCATATCAAAGAATTTTACTTTTAACAAAGACGGCTATGAAAAAACAAAAATTTTTCAAAAATTTTTTTATTTCATAATAAAAAAAATTGTTAAAAATTAAATTCTTTGATTTGGAAAATAAACATTAAAGAAATATTTGTCATATAAAAAACACTTTACTTAGAAAATGGCGTTTTTCAAAATTGTGTAAATGCAAAAAGTGCAATTTTTCGGAAATTAAGCAAGATTACAATGAGATTTTTTATTGTGTGTTAGTTTCAGCTGACTGAACAATCTCAAAGCGAGAAAACTTTTTTTCGTAAAATGTGTCTCTATCTTGACTAGTAAATGCATGCTTCGTAATTATTTTAAAAAAAACGTAAGATATTACTGATAACGGAAGTCATGTGACAACTTTTGTTTGGCTCATTTGTAATCACTTTGCAACCACCTCTGGTTGTCAGTGTTTGATTTTCCAAGAAATTCTCAATATTTTTTTTTCATTTGATGACAGCTTTTTGGCGATCACTTTATTTATTATTTTTTGATAATAATTTCCTTACGTAGTGCAGAATGTAGTTTGCAAATTTGAATTCGGCGCCGAGATGGCCTCGCGCCGAGTTGGCTGGCGCTGAGATGGCTCCGCGCCGAGTTGTCCCGGCGCCGAGATGGCGGCGCCAAGTTGTCCGGCTTCGGTTCAACACACCCTAGCTCCCTGTAAATCGCTTAATCAACTTTTGGTTATTCTGGAACTTTCCCCGAGCGGTTGGGGTGATGCAATCTTTTTCATATGCTTTGTGCTTTCTGCATCGGTTGCAGTGACGTGGCCCGCTATCGCTTTCTTTATTGTTTTCACGGCGACGAGAAGGCGCGATGAAACAATTGGGACTTCCCCGAGTTTCGTACAAGTTGTTGAGTCAAATATTACGTTTAGTGGTGCAGTTATGCGACAGAAGATTTAGCCTGTCGTTGCAGAAGTGAGATGCCTTTTGGGACGCTGTAACCACCATCGAACTGCCTGCGTTTTTATAATTTGAATTACTGTCCGTCTTTGAACCAAACAACACGTGTGTGCCGACTCGCGCCCTGGTTGCATCTCTTTGCAACCGGGAGAGCCTTATAATTCCGCTTCAAATAATGTGTGTTTCGATAATTTTTGGTGCCTTCTGGAGGAGTGATGCACGCGTCGTGATGAATCGATCTTGGGGTTGCTGTTGAGCATTTATGCCATCGTAAGCTCTGAATTCCCGTCTATCGTGAAATGGCAACTTCAAATCACGTCGTAAGACGGATTATCATCGGGAATGTCAGTCATAAGCTTATTTGGGGCATATCGAACTTCCGTTTGTCGTTTCAAGATTTGCCGTACCGCTTCGGAGTTCAATCTCCCCTCGATCGGGGATATTAGAACCAGACCGTCTTCGTCAGCAACTTCCCCGTTGCTATTGTGCAACTTTTTCAGGCATCTTAAGGCAGTTTGTTTGGGAAAAGAGGAACACCTACAACGCCGCACGCCAAATGCAGTCAGCTGATCTTCTTCAGGTAACCTGTCTATTAGCTTTAGTGTGTATAACGCATACTGAACATTTCGTTAAAAGTGTTGAACAGTCCGGCGCAATATTACCGTTATTGTCAGAATTGTTGGTTTTGTCCAATTTAATGTCTTTGCAGTAAAGTTTGTTGTGTGTAATTAAGTCAACGTGTTACGCAAGTTAATTTAACCTAACCTCTTTGATTTTTTTTCAATGTAATTAGTCAACATTTCATGTCCATTGCTATACATATATTTATTATTTCAATACAGTCCTTTGTTAAGTATTTATGCTTTTCATTTGTGCTTATGATATTTGCATGCGTTATGTGTATACTTTTCAGTTGTAAAAGAAGTTTAGCAGCTGCTTCGATGAGTTGTTTTTGTAAGGTAAGTCAGTGTTGTACGTGGTGCGTCGACCAAACTCTGCCAAGCTGATAATCGAAAGGCGGGCCTAGTGCTTCCACATTCAAGTGGGCCCATCCGTTGTTAATGTTTTCCAGAATTCTGTCGAATGTGGTGGCGTCCTTTTAGTTAACATCATATACCCTTTTGTGCCGAAGCACAGCCCTAACTTTCAGGTAGTATTAGAACCACGACCTTCTTCACTCAGCGTCTTAAGCTGGAGCACCTTGTTACCGAACATCTCGTAACGAGGGTTGGGGCTGCGTATCTGATCAAAATTCCCGATTATGTCGTAAAGTCGTTTCGTGGGTAACAGAGTTGACTCTCAAGGGTAGGATTTGGTTTTGCAGGCTTGAAGGGCTGATTGTTATGTCGTTAATAACAGTTTCGATCGGTAACAAATCAGTGAAGTATATATTATTATTATCAACCTAGCCATATTGTATGTTACGGCTTTGTTAATAATAGACTTTCAAATGTATAATACGTACAATAGTCGGGCCTCGTTATTTCAGTTCCTACCTTAAACATGATCAAAGATATTTTTTACTCGTATCAGCTCTGTTATCTCTTAAATTATGTCGATTTCGGCTAATTTATCTTGCATTGGTTTCGGACAATCTTTATGATAAGATATCTACTCCAGATTAGCGGTTACCAGTGAAAACGTAATATACTATACATTCAACAATTCCGTGATAAGTATTTAAGCAAAGTAAGCAATATGGTGTCAAAAGGTAACATAAAAATCCTACTTGTGATTAATATTTGGTGTATTGGTGTTGTTCTATACTACTTAGTACCGGCAGTTCACAAGAAATATAATGTACTATCGCGCAGCATAAGTCTGAATCGAGTAAAAGAAATTACAGGCTGTTCTGACAAACCTTTGGACACAAGAATAGAGCGACGTGGAAATTTTTGGGTGCTTTACAATTATGTTCGTGCAGAAAACCGATACAGCTGCTCTGAAAGCATAACATACACCGCACCCGCAGACTACACATTTCTGGATAATGTTATTCCCCTTGTACACAGTTGGAAAGGACCGATCAGCATATCACTGTTTGCTCCTGGATATGATTTTGAGTCTACATTGGGCTCGATCGCATATTTAAGAAACTGTGGAGAATCTAAGGATCTGATTAAACAATTCGTTACCTTTCACATTTTTTTTAATGACAACCATTTACCAAGAAACATATCACTTGAGGTAATTTACTGTTTAGAATGTATGTATTTGTTCGCATTGACCTTTGTTTTCGTGTTTTTAATCGAATTATGTTAATTATAAACATCATTACGCATGAAATTTTCATAATATGAAATCAAGTCTTAAGAAATTAAAAGCTGGCTAGTTGACATCACATACAGGGTTATTCAATTTCGATGCTCACTATAAGCATTTTGCCAACTCTTAAAGGCACTAGGGCGGTTAAGTTGGGGAAAAGTTGCAGATTTTAATGGAGAATAATATAACAAAAAATTACCTAGACCTTAGTTCTTGAGTGGTGTTCAAAACACAGAAATTTTGTTTTTTTTTTGTTAACGCAGAGTATTACGTATTATTAGAACATCTGTTAAAGAAGAGTTCAAATCTGATTTTATATTTTGGTTTATTTACAGAATTTTCGAAATATTGCTTATAACTTTCATATTTTAAATGCACATTAAGGATGACCATGGGCCTATGGAACCATTACGAAGAGCTTTCTCTTTTCATCGCTACGAGCTTTGCTAGACTCTTTCCATAACGAACCCACTATCAAGGAAAAAGGGAAAATATTAGCAGTCTTATGTTAGATTCCAGGATGCTTATCGTGCGATATTTTGATGAAATAATGATTTTTAGCTGAAGTATAATCAACAAAAGGAATCACCAATCTGTAATTGTAGTCGTCATACCTTTGGTTTACGTAGAATTTCCATCTTAGGTTTGAAGGTTCTACACTACTTACGTTTTCCAAAAATGTTGCAACAATCTGCAATACAGTTTTCACATTTTAAAACAAATGTAGGCTTTTACATACTTTTGTATTTTAAGTAGTTTGGATTTTAATGACATTTCTGTGACAATTCCCTGTGCAAAACGCCATGTTTAATTGTCTTTGTGTTCATAATCTTAGTGTTACATTCAATTTAGTTTTATTTTTGTTTATCTCCATTTATTCGTGTTTCTTCGGTATTGTACAGTTTTTGAGTTTCGATATTCATTATTTTTAGATTTCCTAAACTAGCACCATGGAGTACAATTTTGTGAAGTATGCAGACATCTATTTGATTTTAGAGAAATGTGGCAGTTTTTATGCTGCTGTGAATTTGTATGCCGAACGGTATTCAAACAGAAGCCATCCAAATGCTAATGTTATTTGACGACTGGATCAACGAATCCGAGAAACTGCAACAACTGCACCCACTCTAGTAGCTAACAAAAACCGTCCTCATCGAGTATTGTTACCACAGGGTGGAGAAGATATCTTGAATGTAGTCGAAAATAAACCTGAACAAAGTACCAGGTCCATTGCCAGAATGTTTGATGTTTGCCGAAGAACCGTTCATCGCTTATTACAGCAAAATGGCTTGCACCCGTATCATTACCAACGAGTCTAGGAATTATTACCAGAAGACTTTCAGCAAAGAGTCTGATTTTGCAGATGTTTACTTCGTGAGCAAGAGAGGAATCCTGGTTTTATTGGACGTATCTTGTTGACTGATCAAACTACGTTCACCAGAAATGGAACATTTAATATCCATAATATGCACCAATGAAGCAATGTGCTCTACCAAACGAATCATCAAGCTCGGTTTAGGGTAAATGTGCGGGTTGATATTATTGGTAATAGGCTTATAGGACCACACATTTTGTCTGATCGACTAAACGTGAATAATTTTCTTGAATTCTTCGGAATCTATTAGATGACGTACCATTAGTTTAAAGAAGAAATATGTTTTATTTTACAAATGGACGGAGCATCGGCCCACTGGAGAATTCAAACCGGAGAATGGTTAAATCAGGAATTTTTAGAACGATGGATTGGTCGTGGCAGTTTAGTATTACCTTGGCCACCAAGAAGCCTAGATTTAAACTGTCTAGATTTTTTATTGTGGGGAACATTAAAAGCAATTGTGTATGAAGTGAAAATTGATACTGAAGAGCAACTTCAGGAAGGAATAAATGAAGCAGTTATAATGATTTAACAAAACGATATGCTTCAAAATTTAGAAAATGCCGGGAGATCAAAAATAAACTTGATGGCGGGAGCCATTGAAAACAGTGAAACTTGCCTAATCTGTGGCACGTTTCTTGTTGACAGAACTGTCAAATTGTTTTGAAGTTTAAATTCACTTTCGACATCTTGTTTAACTTAGCCCATTGCTATTCTAATGTTACCTGTCAATTTATTGTATAAATTTGGTTTAAATTACATATTTTTGCATGTGTGTAGCTGATCATTAGACTGTTAGTCACATAAACTAATAATTCAGTTAATTGTAGTTCAAATGTACTTAGTTTTATAAAGGGCAGTGTAGACAGAATTTCTCATGGGCTCCGGCAAACAAGTTTATTTTTGAGCTCCCGGTATTACTATAAAAGAGTTCTAGTATGCCTGTATACATTCTCCTTGGGTTCCTAATTCAATCAAGTGCGTTGCTATGTGATTCGCAGGCGACTTAACACACAGCTTAGTCATCATTATCACGCAGCCCTTAATTGCGTCCACTGCTGGACATAAGCCTCCCCTAATCTTTTCCAATTATGTCTGTCTTGTGCCTCCCGTATCCAGTTTCCTGCTATTCTTTTCAGGTCATAGTCCATCTGGTCGGTGGTCTTCCCTGACTTCTTTTGGTCTCCCTGGGCCTCCATTCCATAATCTGTTTGGTCCACCGATCGTCTCGTATTCTTGCTAGATGACCTGCCCAGTTCCATTTCAGTGTTACGATTTTTTCAATGACGTCCTGAACTCCTGACCTTCTTCGGATTTCCTCGTTTGTTAAATGTTCTCGGAGGCTTACGCCCAACATTGCACGCTCCATGGCTCGTTGAGTTGTTCTTAACCTGTTCGCTGATCTTTTTGTTAACGTCAAGGTTTCCGCTCCATAAGTTTGCACCGGCAGGACACATTGATCATAAACTTTTCTTTTCAAACACATTGGAACATTACTCCTTAAAATATGACTCAGCCTGCCAAAAGCTGCCCAGGTCAGACCAATTCGTCTGTTTATTTCATGTGTTTGGTTGTCTTTTCCAATTTTAATTTCGTGACCTAGATATTTATATGTATGTACTTGTTGTATGATGTTGTTGTCGATACTTATGTTGTCGCTCATTACCAAGTTTGTCATGATATTTGTTTTTTCGAAGTTTATTTTCAGTCCTACTTTTTCTGAGGAGTCTTTTAGTGTCTTAAGCATAAAGTTTGCATCTTGTAGATTATCCGAGATCAATACAATGTCGTCGGCAAATCTTAGGTGATTTAACCTCTGTCCATTAATGTTAATACCGACATTGTGCCATTGTGTTTTCTTGAATACAAGTTCTAAAGCAGCTGTAAATAATTTGGGTGAGATGTTATCCCCTTGCCTTACGCCGCGTTCTATGTTAAATTTTTAGGTGTCTTCATATAATCGTACGTTTGATGTAGCGTTTTTATAAATATTTCTAATTAATGACGTGTATCTATAATCTATTCGGCTTTGATTTAGTGCTTCTAGTATTGCTTGTAGTTCTACTGAGTCGAAAGCCTTCTCATAGTCTATGAACACCAACACCAGCGGCATGTTATATTCAATACACTTTTCAATCAAGGTCTTTACAGTTTGTAAGTGATCGTTTGTGCTATATCCCGCTCTGAACCCTGCTTGTTCTTTGGGTTGTTCGAAATCTAATTTAGGTGTTAATCTTCTCGTTAAAATTTTCATAAACAGCTTATACATATGTGTCAAAAGGCTGATAGGCCTGTAATTTTCTAATTTTGTAATATCTCCTTTCTTGTATAACAGTATTATTACTGCATTATTCCAGCCACTAGGTATCAATCCTTGTTCCAAGCATTTATTGAACAATTCTTTTAGTGAGTTTATGAGAGGTTCTCCTCCTGCTTTTATCGCCTCTATAACTATTCCATCATCTCCAGGTGCTCGATGGTTTTTCATTTCGCTTAGAGCTGTTCTAATTTCCGATAGCGTAATAGGCAGAAGTATTTCTGACCCTTGATTTATGAGTTCTTTTACTACTGGTTTCTCATGTTGCAATTTTCGACTAGTATAAAGATCTTTGTAGAATGTTTCGGCCACTTTAAGTATATCTTGTCTATTTGTTTTTACCATACCATGCTCATCCTTTAATTTACATATTTCTTTTTTGCCTCCTGCTAGTTTATTTCTCATTACCTTCAGGCTTTTATTTTCTTCTATTGTATTCGTTATTATGTTAGTATTGTATGTCCTTAAATCTTTTCTAATTTCTTTTGAGATTCGCTTGTTTAATCTTCTATACTCTTTTTTATTTGCCTTGTCGTTTCCTTTCAAGTTTCTCCTTTCTTTCATTCATATTTTTGTATTCTCGCTAATTTTTTCACTTTTGATAGTATTTCTTTTGCAAAAGTTGGATTTTGCTGTTTCGATTGCATTTACTATCTTTTTGTTATGGTCATTTATGTCTAAGTTTTTAAGGCAGTAGTTTTCTAGAGATTTACTGATGCTATTGGCGTATGCTTCAAGTTGTTCTGGTGGACTCCAGATAATGGGCTTCTTTTTTTTGATCATCTTTGTTCTTTCTTTCCGCAAATTAATTATTACTTTAGCTCTAACTGCTCTATGATCACTTCCGACTGATAATTTGCTTAGAACGTTTACGTCTTTGATTATCTGTTTTCTGTCTGAAATGATAAAATCCATCTCATTTTTAGTTACTCCATCAGGGCTTGCCCATGTCCACTTCCTATGTTCCCTTTTCCTGAAAAATGTGTTCATTGCATACATTTTGTGTTGTAGCATGAAGTTTACCAGCATTTCGCCCCTTTCGTTCCTTTCTCCAATTCCGAAATTTCCAATTACTAACTCGTGTTCATCCTTCTTCTTTCCGAGTTTGGCATTGAAATCTCCAATTAGCATATTGTAGTGAGCTGGTTCTTGATTCTTGGCTTTTTCTATGTCTTCATAAAAGTTTTGTATTTCTTCGTCATCATAGTCGCTTGTTGGAGCGTATACCTGAATTATCTTTAGGGCATATCTCTTGTTTAACCTCATATTCATATACATTACTCTTGGTGTGACGCAGGCAATACTCTGAATGTTGTTGACTTGTCTTTTGTGAATGAGTAAACCTATTCCTCCTACTGTACTTTCTTCACAGCTTAGTACGACTGACTATACACTGTTACTAAGTTTACAAAACTTTAATTAAGAATTCTTTAAAAATTAAACTTTTCCGTCCAAAACGCTTGTCGAATTTGTTGCTGAGTTTTTGATGCAGAATGGCATGATGTAAATGTTTTTCGCCATTTAAGATTTACCCTGTATGTATGATCTTTAGTAATGGTGTCATAGCCATCCCTCATCTACATTTAAAATAAGATAGTATCGATATCTCGAAAATTATGAAAACAAATGAAAATCTAAAATCGGTTTCAAACTTCTATAATAATATTAAGTCAGTTTCTAAACTCAAAAAATCTAAGATGGCTATTTATTTTTAAAAAAATTTCACCATTAAAATCTGCAACTTCTCCTAAATTTAACCGACCTTAGCTATTTCGAAATCCTAATAGTGAGCAGCGAAATTGAATAACTCTGTATAATGTAACTTGGGGTAGTTGGAGTCGTTAGATTGAAATTTATAACAGAATTCTCATTTTTAGAATTGATGATACTTGTTCGTGTCTAAAATTAAAAAAATGTCTGGTATAGGGTCGGGTGGGCCACGTTGGGACAAAATTTATAAAAATATGTTTTTAAATTTTGTTTACTGAGATCTACGCTTAAATCTTTTACCACATGTTCAACATATCGTTTTTAAACTAATGGTAAATTGGGAACTTTCTAGCTTTTGTCTAACTATGTTCTATATATCTTTTTTCTAAACACTGCACCATGTCTCATTGTGGCCCATGAGTGGGTCTCCATGAGACAGTTGTTATTTATGAAAAATAGTAACAATGTACGACAAAAAAGGTATATTTATTGTACTATATTAAATATATTATACCGAGTGTTTCACTTAATGTGGAAACATAGGGAAATTGGATGGGAAATCGTATATATGCAGATTCCTGCTTGCCGCTCGAATTGATAAGATTTATGATATAAATCGAAAGAGAAAAAAAATGCACTTAATTTGATGCTACTTTACTTGAATTTGTTGCTTATTTCAGATAGAAATAGCTTAAAAACTGTAATAAATATTTTGCCACCTTGGGACGTGTCTTATGGTGGCCCAAAACTTTTGTCTCAAGGTAGCCTTTTTGATCAGTAATTAAAATGACATTGCCATTTTGGTGCTAACTTCACAATACACTTAGAACTAATGAGGTTTGACAAGCAAGTATTAGCAAATAAGGGTAAATTAAAACATTTTGGAAAAAGTAACTCCTACTAACATTTGAGCTAGTTTGAAGTCGGCACATGCAAATACTTCAGGGTTGTAAAAACTGGAAAGAGGCCACAAAACTTTTAATTTTCAATTTTTGGTTCCGATACTCTGTTAATCAACGTGTCACACCAAAATACAGTAGCGTTTAATGTATCGCCTTTCTAAAAGCACCAAATTTAAAATTATCGTATCTGTCTCAAGGTGCACTTGTCTCAACGTGGCCCACTCGACCCTACTACTCCCGTAACTATTAGAGATAGAAAAATATAGTGACCACGGCCCGACCCTTTGTACTTTTTGATTATAAATGTGTCCCAAAACCTTCGTTTTCAAGCAGGCACTGAGATTAAATGCATATAGTATCTAATTTATGAATGCAACAATGTTTATATTAACCTTTGGTTTTAACTAACTTATAGTTGAGTTCATAAATTAGAAACCATGCGTTTTTAATTTCAGTGCTTGTTCGATAAGGGAAGTTTTAGGACACTGCGGGCATAAGGGACGTATATACACAAGCAAAATCTTGGAAAACCAATAAAATAAACAATGAAAGACGTGTATTAAAATTCAACAAACAACCCTTTTGCCGCTAAAAGCGTACAAACATATTGACAATCACTGTGGCGCCAACCTCAGAGACTCATTGAATAGAATAGCTAAACGCCATTTGACACGTTGACCGGTACTGATTCCCTTTAGAATGTTCTGCCGATATGCCACCTTCTAGAGAATTCCTCATTAGCAGTAAATTGATAACAGGCTAGCCCCGGATGACTTCCGATAACTTTCCCGTAATTTCTATGTGTTTTACATACTTGTAACAGATTACATCCTGTTACTTTTATTGTAAAGCGAAATGTAGTCGCATTTTCAGAAATTATAAGAATTCCAAATACATGAAGGCAAAGGTAGATTCATTTAGAGCACCGCTCATTTTTCTCTGCCTACGCCTTTCTGGTTGGGCATTTCCAGGTTGGAATTTATGAATTAGAAACTATGCGTTTTCAATTTAGTGACAGCTCAATAACGAAAGTTTTGGGACGCGTTAGTTCGGGTGGATTAAACAAGAAGATTAAATTAAAAAACGAATAGAATAAACAACAAACATCAACAGGCGCAATAGAGGATTAACATTAAATAAACCACGCTTTTACTACTAAAACAGTACAAACATATTGGCCATCACCGAGGAGTCAGCCTTAGAGGCTCATTGGGTAGAAAATCAAAAACAGTTTTTATAGTAAAACTACTAAAAAAAATGTATCTTTTCCAGTGAAGATATCAGAAAAAATGTTTCTGCTCGGAAATAGCTACCGCCTGCTTTTAAAATAGTATTTTATTTAACAAGCATATAATGTAGGCGATATTACACGAGGATGAAGTTTACACACGAGCCGAAGTGTAATACAGCCATTATATGCGTGTCAAATACAATATTTTATCTAAGTTAGTGACATTGTAAGTCTATGTCAAATTCGAGGTTAACAGGTTAGGTTTTGCGTCAGTCTGTGTCAAAACTCACGCAAAACCTAATGTCATTTATTGACATTGTAGCACACTAATTAAAAAAAATACCGTGTGGAATATGAAATTTTATATTTCACTGGTGTAATATGAGCGGCCTTTTGTATTTAGAGTTGCATATATAATGCACTTATTATTCGACAGTTGTATATAAAGATATTTTTACTGTATTTTATTTGATTGAGGACGTAAATCAAGTAACCATTTAATGCAATTCACGACAAATTCAAGATTTGATTTGATTAACGACTGCGATTGATTCTTGATTCTAATCGATTTATGCTTGGAAATCCATTTACTTTTTTCGTTATCGCTTTTCAGATAACGTGTTGCAGATAACATAACTAAAATAGATTGTGTACTTGGTTTAATTAATATCATTTGGCACACCCAGGGTATTAGGCAATTAAGTTAGCAGGTTACTATATTCTAAAAATGTATGTAGTATAATTTCCTTTAGATCTTATAATTTATTGATTGTAAAAAATTAATCTTCAATTTTTGGTATGGCATGATAAAGCTCCTGATTAATAGATTGTCAAAAATAAACTCTAAACAGAAAAATAATTTATTTTATTAGTGATGGGCGTCCAATTCGAAATGTTTCTTGATAACAGTAACTATTGGTTGACGCCTCACTATCACTGTGCTTTTATTCATAAGTTAAAGAGCTGTGACTGTTAAGGCATTTTAATAATTTCATTGTTTCACTGTTTAGTTTATTTTTTTATAAATCACGTTTACTTGCTAATGATAAGTACGTGCTCTCAGGTCGTTTTTTTTTTCATCGGAAGTGGATATGACGTAGCCAGTATTACAATTTCGTGGACAAATAATTTGGCTTCGCATTTAGTTGCGTTGAACGTAATACATCACTGCTTAAACCATATGCTTAATAGTAATATAGTATCATCAAAAATTATTTTTATCTCGTATGGTTATGGAATAGTTTCTAATTTATAAATGCAACTATAACTCACTTAAAAATCAAATGTCAAGTTTGACCTTTAAGTATAAATGTAGTTGCATTCATAAATTAGGAACTATTCCACAGCCATACTAGATAAAAATATTTTTTTATAGTACTACATTGTGCTGCCTTGGAGTTGGTGCACTGCTCTTAGTATGTCGGAGTTTTGACAGAGCAAAACTACATAGTCAGCGTATGTTGCTATTGTTGTATTAGGAGATTCGGGCAGGCCGTGTACAAATATATTAAATTATATAGGGCCTAAAATAGATCCTTGTGAAACTCCAGCGTTAATTTTCTTGTTAGTAGAAGATGAAGAGTTTACTTTCACTGCAAATGAGCGATCAGTAAAAATTATTTAATATTGCATAACTGGTACATACTCAGAAAATTTTGCTCCAAACTATTGAAAGCTGTAGCAACATCTGGAGAGATTGCTATGACGTGTAGCTTGTTCTTAAATATATTTCTTTTATTGTTGAAACGCGAGATAACTGATGCGTTGTTGCATATTTCTTACAAAGGCCATATTTAAAAACTGGTAGCGTTTTATCTTTAAAAATATGCTGTGGGCCCAGGACAATATTTTTTTTTAAATAATTTGGCCATTGCCACTTATAGGGTAGAGCAACAGGGTGCAATCCCGTATGAAGCCGTCGGTTGAGAACTTGTTGGTGATAAGAAATACTCCAACGAGGCCCTAGAGGACTAACTTTGAGAAGGGTTTCGTCTGAACAGCCGTTTCACACAAGCCTGTTCCTAGGTGTTCTGGAAATATCCAACTCGCATACAAACGTTGAATAAGATGGCGATAATATGTTTGTAGCAGTAGATTGTAGATGGCCAAGACGAGGGCTTAAACTGATTATTACTCAACTGTCATACGACTGATATCATCCAATGAGAACTATACATTTTTGAAAATCGACCAATTCCGAACTGAGTACCTGATCAGCACCCTAGGGATGCTTATCAAGCGATAAGCGCCTTAGGGATAATTATCGACTACGTGAATGGTGTCATAAGTAGAAATAGAAATGCAAGAAACAAGTAACTTGAGCTTTTTGGAATGATTAGATCAATTTTAAATCATAATTCGTATACGTGTTTTGCGTAATAATCTTATTTGTTTGTAGGTTATCTTAAAGAATGGTTCTGTATTTGTTCCGTTTTATTGTTGTATAACCATAGCCTTAGGGATCTTTTAATTATATTTGTAGTGACTATTATACTTAACTGTCACGTGATTGATATCATCCAATAAGAACCACATTATTTGAAAATAGAAAAAACCTGAGCTGGTGTCATAATTAGAAATGGAAATGTAAGAAATAAACAACTTAATTTTTCAATCAATTTTTAAATCATAATTCGTTTACTGGTTTTCTGTGTTAATCTTCAAAATATAAATGGAGGCAATGCACTTACAGATAATTTTTCCCGGGCTGGTTTCCCTTTGAAAACTGCCTTCGGGCAAGCCCTCGGAGCAGTTTTCAGTGCAACCACCATTCGACCGCTGGCAGTTAGGTGAAATACCCTATGTAACAAGTGTCCAATAAGTGGGGTATTTTATTTTGGTCTGTAGGCTAATACGTAGGCTTACCAGTTGATATGTAGAGGTAGTTTTCCTCACGTAGGAGATTATATAGTGCCCTACCCCTGCCTCTAATTAATCGACAACCCCAAAAAGTGTGTTTAGAGTTATAGTCTCCACCATATATAAAATTTCTGCCAAGTGCTTGAAAGAATGGCTTCAGATCATCCTTGGTGATGTTACATCGAGGTGGATAATAAAGGAGAATTGATAACAGGAAATTGATGAATTCCTTATAAGTACGATATCCGCGTTGCACAAATATTGTATTACTGACCTCCCAATCTGCGATAACCGCGTCGCATACCCTTTCTCTAAGCCCTCGGCACACGTACTTACTGCATGAAAATCAAACTCAGACTCCTCACTTTACAATGAAAGTAAATAAGTTGTAAACTGATAGAACAACTATATGAACACACACAAATTATAGGAAAATCTTTGGAGGCCTACCGGGGCTGGCCTGTCATCAACGTACCGTTAAGGAGGAATTATCTAAAAGGTGATATTTCGGTAGTACATTCTAAAGCAAAACAAAACAATTTCGATGCACTGGTCGTAAACCAGCCAAAGTACCAAATGGCGTTCAGCTTTCCCAGACGGGAATGGATTGCCAACTATCAAGCTACAATAAACGATCGAGAACGATCCGAGACGACCCGACATTGACGCTATTTAGTACTCTAAACGACACGTAATTCTAAAGCTTTACCAAGGAAGTAAATGCAATTTGGTTCAAGATTAGAATATTGCCATTCTATTGTTACTTGACTGTATGACACTTCGTCAGTAATCGCACGGTCAGACTTTTCTTGCTAGTTACATAATATTTTATTCCAAGTAGTCAACAAAAATACTTCCACTTTTCTTAGGGTGGTTAGTTGTTAGCGGGACGTGTAGGAGTTTTCAACTAGTAAATGTAACAATTTATTCAAAAAGTATGTGTTATTGCTGTGCATGACAATTTGATCGGGGTTTTGGTCACACGGTAGCGATATTCAGATTGCTCTTTGCGGAGTGGAAGCTATTTGTGATATTTATATGAACTAGGGAAAAGCTTTGTGCATGACGTGTGATATTTATATTGTTTGTAATATTTACATTGCTTATATTTGTTAACTATTTAAGTGTTTCCGCAAAGTTGTTGATGCCAGTATTTACAATTTGTTATTTTTATATTCGATTTACCGTTATTTTCATTCTAATCTAGATTACCGTTAGATAGTCGACAGTAAACTTTGAGTTTTACTGCCTTAAACTTGAGTTATTTAGTAGCTTGTCAGCTCAGGAGATCTTTAGGGCTGTGCCAATTGGAACCACTTGGCGGCCACTACTTCGAATTTCACATTTTCAAATGTCAATATAGCTCGACCCCTCTCCGTGTTAGTCGGTGGCATGTTTGCAAACATTAACGGCAATTATAAATGTAACAGTGTCTTACGGAGTGAGCGTCCCATAGAGCACATGGTAAAAACCGCTCATTTCCAACACTGTGCCTAAGTACTAATAAAGAGTCAGCACCGTCTCAACTTTGCTTTGCCATCTATTAAAACAAGATAGTGTAAAACTCAAAAGTAATTTAATAAATATGCATTTCCTCAGCTTTACCTTTATGAATCAAATCATGTAGCCTAATGATAAATGTTTCTTTTCAGAATTACCCAACTGCACTGAGAAGCATGTATAGGGATACATATGATTGCAAGAACCAGGCTCCATATGAAAATAATGATAACAAAATGCAATACAAAGCAGTATATAATCTTACTTACCCCATTAATGTAGCGCGCAATGTGGCTCGAACGACTGCACAAACACATTTTGTTCTTGCTTCAGACGTTGAGTTATTCCCAACACCTAATTTGATAATTAAATTCCTTAAGATGGTGGCTGAAAATGAATACATTTTTCAAAATAAAGCCCCTCAAGTATTTGCTATTCCAGTATTCGAAGTGCTAAAAAATGAATCAATTCCAACAAGTAAAGCTATTTTAAAGCAGATGCTGCAGCAGAAAAAGGCATTTAGTTTTCACAAACGTTTATGCAATATTTGCCACGCAATTCCTAATGCAACAGAATGGATTAATGCCGAAGAAAACGAAGACCTAAATATATTCGTTACTGCTAAAAGACAAGGTAAACATGCTTATTGGGAAGCATTTTATATAGGAACAAATCAAGATCCGTTGTTCGATGAACGACTTACGTGGGAAGGACAAAGTAATAAAATGCAACAGGTACTTATGGTATATTTATGAACAAATCTACAGTATGATCAAAAATTACTATAAGTCACTTAAAAAGTTTAACAGTTAAATATAAACGTAGTTCCATTCATAAATTAGGAACTATTCCATAGCCATACTAGATTAAAATCATTTTTGATCATACTATAGAATATTTCTTACCTATAGATTTGATACTGAATTAACCATAAAACGTATAGCGCTTAATAAACTAAAACCTAAAATACAAACATTTCCACGACATACCTACTCCATAATATGTGTGTATATGATGAATATTGACATACAGGGCAAAATGTATATTCAAAATAGTTCCCTTAGTGGGAACTATTTTGAAAATACGTTACGATTCGTCAAATTCCGAGTAAATACTTGGATTTTTATTTATGTATGTGAAACACCCTCAGTTCTTTTTTTATTCTGCATATTAATGGGAGAAATATTGTCATTAATTTGCTGCAGCTAATGCTTTTTGATAGAGGATTTTAAAAATATTGAACAAACAACAAGCAGAAGAGATGGAAACCTTTCGTAAAATATATTTAGAAATATACATTCCAAGGTCAGAAAATGAGAAGAAGCTATTGAAACTATTTAAAACAATAAACTACTAAATGACAAATACTGTACGATGAAATATATTAAACATTGTGAAATATATTAGCAGAAAGTGTAGAAACCAATTTATATGGTTTTATCAAAACAAACCTGCAACAAATGGTATACATTATATATTATTGTAACTATAAATTATTCATTCATTATGGCCTTCGGTTCTAGTATATCTTGACAAACGAGTTGCAGACCTCATGGGCGAGCCTAATCGGAAGACTAATATAAAATGTGATTGAAGCTTCTTTATCAACAACTTGAAGTTAAATGAGGAAATGACACGGATCTAATAAGCTGCACAATATAAGAAGTTTCGACAGAAATAAGGCACTAAAAAATGCTACATTCTACATGTAGCTTGAAATCACAAAATATTTAGTGATATCCACAGAGAGGCAAGTAGGGAGACATCACCCCTAGTAATATTATCGATTTTTAAAAAGTCTCAGAAATCGGTCAGTAGAGATAAAATTGAAAAGCAAAATTAAGAATGCTGAACGAATAAGTTAAAGGAAAACTATTTTATCTACTCCTACTGTACAATGACCATTAATTATGATTCATAATTCACAGTTTGCAGCCAATCATAAAATTCTATTTTCATTATTCAATAGTTTGCAAGTTGCAACCAATCAGAAAATTCTATTTTCATTATTCAATAGGTTGTAGCCAATCACAGAATTCATTCTTATTATTCAATGACTTTTGAAGTTAACAGCTGTCACAAATGTCAAAATTCGGAAATATGAACACAAGTCTCCTATTGCATAGGAGTAGATAAAATATCGTATTATATTCGCGATTATGGCCATTATTCACTCAGAAGACTTGCGCCACGCGCCTTCGGCTTGTGGCGCAAATGTCATCTTCGTGAATAATGGCTGTCATAATCGCTCATATAATAATATACTATTATCTACTCCTACTGTACAATGGCCATTAATTATGATTCATAATTCACAGTTTGCAGCCAATCATAAAATTATATTTTCATTATTCAATAGTTTGCAAGTTGCAACCAATCAGAAAATTTTATTTTCATTATTCAATAGGTTGTAGCCAATCACAAAATTCATTCTTATTAAATGACTTTTGAAGTTAACAGCTGTCACAAATGTCATAATTCGGAAATATGGACACAAGACTCCTATTGCATAGGAGTAGATAAAATATCGTATTATATTCGCGATTATGGCCATTATTCACTCAGATGACTTGCGCCACGCGCCTTCGGCTTGTGGCGTAAATGTCATCTTCGTGAATAATGGCTGTCATAATCGCTCATATAATAATATACTAATTTTTTATTAATTCGTTTATTAGAAATCAGTAAGATACACAAACTATAAGCTAATGTGATATACTGTACAATACTTAACATATATGTACACTAAATAACGTGAAGAAGTAAACATCCAGCGATGTCACCTCAGATGGTCAGGTCGAGCGGCCATTGACGTTTGAGTCTTCTGTTTTCGGAACGTTCTAGCAGTGGTGGTATGAGTGGATTGGGATGATAGTTGAGTCTATTATGATATTTAGCGTTGCTCTCCTGGATAACTACACTCACGAAGGGGATTTTTAGGTCCTTATGAATGGTGTGGTTTGAGACGTACCATGGTGCGTCCACAATGTTTCTTACAATTTTGGATTGTGCTCTTTGTATTATAGCTGTATTGGATTTGCTAGCACAACCCCATAACTCTATCCCGTATGTCCAGATTGGTCGTAGTACTGCTTTGTAGATTAGTATTTTATTTTCGAGCGATAGTTTGGACTGACGTCCAATGAGCCAATTAAGTTCTCGTACTTTCAGATCTAGTTCTTTGCGTTTTTGTGATATGTGTAGTTTCCAAGTAAGTTTACTGTCTAGGTGTAAGCCTAGATACTTGACAGCTTCACTTTGGGGTAGTGCTACTTGATTCATCGTTATTGGTGGGCAGTGACCTTTTCTGAGTGTGAAGGTTATATGTGTAGATTTAGCTTCATTAACTTTGATCTTCCACTTATTTAGCCATGTTTCAGTGAGATTTAGATGTGCTTGGAGATTGCATGAAGCTGTAACAGGGTTATCATGTGTCGCAAAAACCGCCGTATCGTCGGCAAATGTACCAGTAGCTGTTTCGTCTGCCATTGGAAGATCGGCTGTGTATAGCACATATAATGTTGGGCCTAAAATGCTCCCCTGCGGGACTCCAGAGAGTATGGGAAGACGGTCGGATATTTCTTCGTTAATTCTAGTTTCAAAGTAACGATCCTCCAGATAGGATTTCAATATGGTGACATATCGTAGTGGTAGTGTTCTTTTGATTTTGAACAAAAGTCCAGGATGCCACACCTTATCAAATGCCTGTTTCACGTCCAAAAAGGTAGCGGTACAATAGTCTCGGTTTTCCATTGATTTGTTAATGATGTTTGTTAAGCGGTGACATTGTTGTACAGTCGAATGAGCTTGGCGAAAACCAAATTGGTGATCGGGGATCCATACCTGCTGATTTAGCTCTTGATTAACTCGATTGAGGAGGAGTCTTTCGAGAAGCTTGGATATTGTTGGCAGGAGACTTATTGGTCGATAAGATGAGACCTCAGTCAAGTTTTTCCCAGGTTTAGGTATCATAATGATTTGTGCAATTTTAAGAGATTTTGGCCAATAATTAAGTCTAATAATAAATTGCATTAAAGATATATAAAATCTTGAGTATTCCTTTTCTGGGAAGTTCCTGTAGCATTTTGCCAGTTATCTTGTCTACCCCTGGGGCTTTCCATGGATTCAGTTTGTTAATTGCCTCTTGTATTTCTTTTGGAGTGAAGAGTTTTAATCGGTCTTGTGTTAGTATCGGCGTGGACAGTTCATCATCCACTTCTTGTACTCGATCATTGTTGTGAGGAGTGCATACTTCCGTAAGATGTTCCGCAAATAAGTTCGCCTTTTCCTTGTCACTTTTTGCCCACGGGCCTGGAGGTGCTGTATTTTTTCGGATGGGAGACGAAGTGTCTTTTGGTTTTCTCTTTGCTTTTATTGGCTTCCAGATAGAGTTGTCGTATCTTAAAAGATTGGTAAGATAATTTTCCACAGAGGAGTTTCTGATGTCTTGGAGTTTTAATTTTAAGATGTTGCTAATTCTATTGTATTCTCTTCTATTATCTGGATTACGTGTACGCTGCCAAATCGACCTGGCTCTTCTTTTCTTTGCCACCAACTGCTTTATTTCGAGCGGTATGTTGTTTATTTTAAGTTTTGGGACAGTTGTTGGCCTAGCAGTTTTTGCAGCATGTTGGAGAGTGTCGATTAGGTTACTGCAAGCCTCTTCAATGTCGTTTGGTTCCTGTAATTTTACTGAAAGGTTGATTGTATTTTGGAGCGCTTGACGAAAGATTTCCCAGTCTGTCTGCTTGTTGTGGAGTCTGGGTGTTATCTTTTTAGAGATTACTATTGTGCTTATTGTTGCAATAATTGGGCTATGGTCAGAGGATAAATCATAAGTTGATGTTATGTCTATATAATTTGGAGAGATACCATTCGTTACAAAAAAGTCCAATAGGTCTGGAACCTTGTTAACATCAGTAGGCCAGTAAGTTGGGGAGCCGGTTGAGATCACAGAATAGTTATTATCATGCAATACCTGTGCCATTTCTCTGCCTTTGGTAGTTGTAAGGCGCGAACCCCATAAAATGTTTTTGCTGTTATAGTCTCCTCCAGCTATACATTTTTGGCCAAGTGTCTCAAGGAATTTTTTGTAGTGTTCCTTTTTTAAATTATGTCGAGGCGGACAATAAACGGCTGTGAGGGTAACTTCATAGGGAAGGCTTTTAACTCGTACCGAAGTAGCTTGTATATGATGTTTCTGCATATTTAAGTAGTTACTAATGTACTATCGAATTTTTGATGAGTATGGCTGTTCCTCCATGAGCTGTCTCGTCAGGATGGTTTGTATAGTAGCATTTATAATTTGGTATCTCAAAGTAAGTTCTACTGGTAAAGTGTGTTTCACTGATTAGAAGAATGTTAATGAAATTTTGTTTTAGGAATAACTTAACTTCGTCTTTATGACGTGGAAGGCCATTGGCATTCCACTGAGCTATACGTAGATAGTTAGCCATTTTACTTAATTTTGTTGATGAGTTGTGTGATCATGTTGAGAACTAAGCTGTTTTGCTGAAGTAACTGATGAAATAAGTTTTTGAATTCATCTAGAAATTTGGACAACGTTGTAGTAATGTTATCCGTTGGTTCCGGGTTGAATTTTGCTGCGTCTGCATAACTTTTTGAGGGTTGGTAGGTATTGGAGAGTGGAATGTTGTTCGCATAAATTGGTGAAGCAGTTATGGGTTGTTTCATTAATTGTTGCCTCGGATTTTTGTTCCTTAATATCTGTTGAAAGCTTTCGCAACCTCTATAATTTGCTGGGTGGTTTCCTCCACATAGAGCACATTTGGCTGGCGTGTCTCTATTTTTAGTGCATTTTCGGTAGTGTTATGGTGCCCTCCACACTTTACACATAAATATGGTTTGTTGCAGTACTTTTTTGTGTGTCCAAACTGTTGACATCTCATGTATACTGTATAATAATACTGTATACTATTGTTTCTAATAGTTCTGGGAGGTTCTATTTGTATTATTTTATTTTGTAGTCCTCTTATCTTATATACGTCTTTATTATTTTCTGCCGGCTCTAAGTCAACGAAGAATAGGTTCAATGGTTCTTTGGTGGCCCTATGTTGCGCATTAATTATGTTTCGAACCTTGTGTCCCATTTGTTCTAGCTCTTGTTTTATGTCTGCTACTGGGGTTGAGTGGTGTAGGTATCTTATGATTACTCTGTAGGCCCGTTCCGCCTTTAATTGGTAAGTATGATGATACACATTTTTTTCTTGAAAATGTTTTATTAACTTGCGATAGGAGTCTACCGTTCCACAATGAATTTTAACAACATTATTTGCAAGGCTTTTTGTGTAGTACTGTTCAGCTTCTAGTATTTCGTTTAATTGTGTTATCATTTGTGGATAGTTTGTTACTCCATCCACAAAGATTGGAGGAGGTTTTGGGGTTTTTGTGGTGTTAGTACTTCCTTCGCTTGTGATATTTTCTGTAACATTCTCTAAAGCAGTAAGTCTGTTATTTGTTGCTACTGTTTCGTTAGGACTATTGTTTTGTGTAGTTTTAAATTTCTTCCTTTTCACGCTTATAGTTTGCCATTTATTTTTGCTGCTATCTTCTTCTGCTTGTTCTTCCTCTTCGCTTGTGAATATCATTCGCTGAATTTGTTTATAACCAAAGATTTGACCAGGCGCGCTGTTTGTTGTTGTGGGTGATTGTGTGTTATGAGATAAATAATTGAATGGCATTTGTTGATATGGAATTTGTTGGTGTGACGGATATTGGTATGTATGTACTTGATTATTCATCGTTGGTTGCCACTGCATGGCTGTTATATGCGATTGTGTATACATTTGCTGATTATTATTTATGTTGCATGGGTCAATCCCATGACCAAACGGCAACATTATAATAATGAATTAATTAATTACATACCTGCTTAATTGCAGACTGTAGTGAATATTTAGTTTAAGAAATTTTTAATATTTATTATACACTGGTAATAAGTAGTTTATTGAGCACGAATAAATATTAAGCTGACCCCGCGGTCACTTTATCGTTCACACTTGAAAAGAATCACAGCACAGATATCAACGATGTTTGCGCTATGAACTTCAAATGCAGACTCCGGAAAACTAATATAGTCAAGAGTTCGTTGTCGGAACAAAAATGGCCGATGACATTTGCGTTGTCTCAACTCCTATCTATACAGGAACTCTAGTTTGATCTACCGTCACACACACTTGTTCTCAGTCATTGGTAATGTTAAATGTTGGCTTTCGTAGTTGTACCTCAACTGTTATGCCGAACACATTATTTTTAATTAATTTGCTATTATTTTAGCGAACCTACATATTAATCTGATATAATATATTACTACTTTTATGCCAGTGTCATTCATCGTCTAAATTATAAAATATGATCTTTAGCCGTGATGCTTTCAAGACTACTCGAATCGTGCATTAGAATATATTATGAGACTAGTATATAAGTAACGTATAAGCATGTGCCACGAGTTTAAGAACACGACGCGAAGCAGAGTGCTGTTTTAACGGCGTTACTGCTTTAAAGGCACATGTGTATCATACGCTGTTTCTTCTACGATAACAGAGATATAAAATAATTATTTCTATAATAAGCATAGAAAGTAGATTTTTTTGCAGCGAGTGATCGCTTGCAACCCGACTGTAGGGAAGATTGCAAAAGCACGAGGCCCGCAAATAACTTTCTATGCCCATTATACAGGATGATTTATAACGTACGGATGAGAGTTTTAGGATAGATAGATGGGACTAAAGCAAACATTTTTTATTAACAAATATTTGATGAAAAAACAATAATAAAAAAGTTACAGTGGTTTAAAGATCTTAAAAAAAGTTTCCCACTGATTGAGATAATAATATTATCTGCCGCTGACGAGCGGCAGATGAAGTGTTTCAGATGCCAAGGCAATGAAGTGACAGTTTAGCATCATAAATCAAGCAGTATAATGTCACATATTACTGCCGTTTGAAGAAAAACTTAATTTAGTGGCACTTTTTCCGTCACTTTGTGTTAAACATTCTACATTATCTTGACATTCAAATTTATGGTAAAACGTGCTTTAATATAGTATTAAAACACGTCAACAATGGCAACGTGTGAAAAAGCGCAATTCGCTCACTAAAGTTAAAAGTGTTATAAACGTTACTGTTGACACTGAAACTGTTGAAAAAGTTCTCATTTTTACGCGATTGCAGAAATAGTTATTTACATTACAAGTGCGGTAGGTCGCATTTTACAGCGGGAGGTTTTAATTAAACCGAGCGCTGTAAAATGGCTAACACACCGAGTATTGTATTAAATTTTTTGCCCGACATATATTTTGTTAACATTTTCTCTAAAATCATGACTTCGCTTTGGAATAGCAAGCCATCAAGAACTGTAAATGATGTAGTTGACACCTTGAAACGTCAAAATTCAAAGTCGTAAATATCAATTTTCTTTATTTCTCCTAAACGCAACTGAACGATAAAATACGTAACTAGCGTTTTTGCTAACACCCGTTATTACTAAAAAGCAACTTTCTGTTTAAGGGTCTCTGAAAGCTAAAAATTTTCTAGTCATTTTACCGCACTCACCTGTAAAATCGTAGTTGCGGTGGACCTCAACTGTGCATGAATGTGTTGTTTACATGTCACGAGGCCAAAATAGTATATTATGTTATTAGGAGCAAAAGTTATATTTTATGTGGCGAGGCTGGACGGGTTATCTGCCGAACTTGCGAGGCAGATAAGTACAGCCGAGCCACATAAAGATACTTTTGCTCCAATTAACATATAGTATTTTTTCTTCAAACGTTTTTATAACAAATTATTTACAACTTTGTGAACAAAATTCGAAGAAAATTACTTGATCTCGTCAGCGGCAGATAATATTATCTGCCGCTTGGCGATAAAGTGACAGTTTAGCATCATCAATCCAGCAGTATAATGCCATATTTTACTGCCGTTTGAAGAAAAAATTATATTTAGTACATTCAACTACACTTAACTATTTGTTAGATAGTTTTGTGCTTATTTGGATAAACTAAAACTTACAACACAATTTTATTATCTTCCAATATATAATTAATTAATTTTTAGGGCTACACGATGTGTCTTTTAAATTATGATTACATGGTTTTGGACGACGCCTTCTTAACACATAAACCTGGAGTAAAAAAGGGAAAAATGCAGCTGAAGAAGTACATGAAATTAGTAAAGGAAACAAACAAGCTGTTGAAAAATGTTATCAAAACTGAGCTTACTCAGCTCTTTGGAAATCTTAAGACCTGCAAACTTAATATGTAAAATAATTTCTGCAATATAACTGATATAATAAAAAAATATATTGTATTTTTGATATTAGAATCTGTTTCAAATTCAAATTGAGAACTTAAGTGAATTGCTTTTTTTAAATTTTCTAATAAAGCAGCAATAAATTTGCTTACCACTGAATTTTGACCACTGGCCACTTTTAAACAACAAAGTCGCAAGGTTTAAGGTACGTAGTCGACATCTTATATTACGAGAAATGAATAGATAGAATTGAATAGATTTGACTTGGATTTTTTATTTTTCACTGCCTTAATGAGCAGCTATCGCCAACATTCTGGTGTAATAATCAAGACACATGACAGATACGAGGGATATTAAATTATATCAATAAAAAATTACAATTCTATGAAATATGGCGTCGAAGGATGTGTGGAATACTGCCGCCCGGAGTATTATCAGTAGATATACTAATAATAATAATAATAATAATAAATTGTCGCTATTCCCAAAACCATACAAATGCGTACACTTAAAAACAATACATATTTCTGTAAAGGTAGGGGAAATCATTAGGCTCAGTTCAAGCGCAAGCGTGCTCTACCACTGGACCTTGATTTAAATTAAAAATCGTAAATACTACTTAAATAATTAAAAAAAATGATTTTTATGCAACAAGTGCTAAAAACTTAGGTTTACAGGTTTACATGTTATGAAACTCAGCCTTCGGCTGGGTTTCATAATTTTCATGTCTCGTGCATAAACCACTTTTAGCACGAATTGCATACAAATTTTTTTCTACGACCTTAAATTTACTGTTATTAATCCATAAATGTCGGTTTAACAAAGGTTTGCATCTACGACAGTTATAATTTATGTCATAATAAACAGTAGACCTTGACGCGCAGGTGAATGTTTGTGTGGCTCCAGTACTGTCAAAGTCAGTTATCTAATGTAATTATTAATACTACACATCTGACTGTATTCATTACATAACGCTTTAATTGTTTAAAAAACACTTTACCTCTAATGCAAGAAGTAACCAGAATAACTTTACAACTTCACTTCCAGTTCGAAATTGTGGTTTATAACCTCACTTCACTTTATACCACACATGCGTTAAAAGTAAACAGCTGATCTCTTTAAACACGCTAAATTATAAAACGTCACTTTTAGTGAAACAAGCTAGTGCTAAAAGGCCTACTTTTATTAGTGGTCGTAGAAAAATTGCTATTTTAGCATCAGCGAATGTATAAACATAATGAGCAACACAAAGATTTTATTCAAAATGAGCAATGACTCATGACTCGCATTCAATGTCAGCCTAGAAATAAATCTTTAATTTGAGGTGATAATGTAAGTAGTACGTATACTTTAATCTTAGGATTGTCGATCAATTAAAAGTTTGTGAAACCGTGGTTTGAAACAAGATAACTGTAATTTCTTAAGGTCAACTGGTAAGGAATTGTAATACTTTGATATTCGATAACTAAAACTACGTTCTAACAGTGCAGTTCTGTGGACGGTGAGGTAATTGTACCTTTGAATCGAACGTTTATATTATGCACATCCTCCCCCTATAACAAGTGCTTGAAACATTTTCGGAAATATTTGGAGAAATGCTCTGCAGCAATAAAAATACAAATGCATGCCAATTGAAAAATTCTAACTTCGAAGCAAGAGGGATGATTTTCTCGGAAGCATGCACGAATGCTTTAGTTGAAAAAAAATAACTGCGGAAATATTTTAGTGCACTCCTTATATTTGATAGAGAATATTAAAAATAAGAAATACAGTACAGAAATAGTATATTACGATACTAGTGTATAAGTACGCCTTTAAAGCACGTGCGACGAGTTTAAGCGCACGACGCTAGCGGGTAGTGCTTTTAACGTCGATAGTGCTTTAAGGGCACTTATACACGTGTATCATATGCTATTTTTTCTACGATCGTAACAGAAACATAAAAACTTAGTTCGGTGACACTTTTTCCGTCACATTGTGTTAGATATTCTAGGTTATGTTGATATTCAAATTTACGGCAAAGCGTGTTTTAATATAATATTTGGGCGCTAATATTAATAGTGCTACAAACGTCACTTTTGACACTAGAAACTGTGCAAAAAGTTGTCACACTAACATCTAGATAACTATATACAGGGACTACTGATAATAGCCCAATAGTTAGAATTAAGTGTGAAAAAGATATTATCTAGACTAATGTATTTTCTTTCAGATATCCTTTAAATTGTTTCTTCGTCTATGGAGCAATATCTAAGAGATTTTAGTTATGTACCGGAGGATACAGCAGAAATGAACGAGGCGAGAGAATATGTTAACTATTTGGTAGCTAATGGTAATAAAAACACTAATTGTTTTTCTGTTTTTCATAATAATATTAGAAGTATAAATCGTAACATTAACGAAATGACGCTTTTACTTAACGAATTGAGTTACAATTTTGATTGCATAGTTTTTACTGAAACTTGGAAAATATATAACAAAGATTTTTATAACATACCGGGATTTAGATCAATTTATAATCAAGGAGTTGTTAACCAAAATGACGGTGTAATAGTTTATATAAAAGATTCACACAACTATAAATCTGAAATTAAAAACTTGGGCGAAATCAAAATAATCAAAATATCCATTTATGTTACTGATAGGATAGTTGTAGTAAGTGCGATCTACAGACCACATTCGGTATGTGTTAATCAATTTAATGAAGATTTGCAAAACTATTTGAGAAATGAAAATAAAATTAAAAGTGACGTTCATTTTTTGGTTGGCGATATAAATATTAACATTAAATCAAATGCCGATTTTTGTCAAGATTACCTCAATATAATGAGCGAAGCCGGTTTTACATCGTTAATAAATAAATACACAAGAGTAAATAAAGATTCAATGTCATGTATTGATCATATATTTTTAAAACAGATTGAAAACAATTCGCATGAGTCATTTGTCCTTAAAACTAATATTAGTGATCATTTTTGTATAATTTCACGCTTAAATTTGAAAGCACCGATTGAAAAACGTAGTAACTTGAGAACTGTAACTAAAGTTGATGAATACAAATTAAATAATACTTTAAAAGATGAGAATTGGAATCAGATATATGCCACAGCTAATGTAGATCAGGCAACTAACATATTAATTAGTAAAATTCAAAATGCCATTAAACTTTGTACTGTAACATATCGCATTAAATCTTCACAAGTTCGGCGTAATCCTTGGATTACGAGCGGTCTTCTAAAATCTGTCAACACAAAAAATATGTTATACAGAAAGCATATGTCACAACCTGATAACTTAGATATTGCACGTGAGTATGCAAAATATAAAAATAAGCTAACAGAATTGATTAGGGCCACAAAAAATAAGTATTACCAAGACAAAATTGAACAAAATAAGGGCTCTAGCAAAACATTGTGGGCTATGGCAAAACAATTTATAAACAAAGAACACTCAAACTTGGAAATAAAAGAAATAAAGATTAATAAAGTTACCGTTACAAATCAAATTGACATTGCAAATCAATTTAATAAACATTTTGTTACCATTGGTGAAAAAATGGCAAAAACTATACCAAAACCCGCTCAAGAGGTACCTGCTGGACATATAAATATCAACCAAACCCTATACCTCTATCCAACAGATGCTAATGAAGTTGAGGAGTTAGTAAAGCAACTCAAACCAAAAAAATCACCAGGTCAAGATGGTATTACAACCGAAATTCTTAAACGTATCGTAAAACATATAAAACATCCAGTTGTACATATTATGAATAATATGTTGCAGTCAGGAAACTTTCCTTCTGCATTTAAAATTGCAATAGTAAAGCCACTTTTTAAAAAAGGCGATAAAACAGATCTCAACAATTATCGACCGATATCTCTTATCTCAAACCTCGCTAAAATTGCAGAAAAAATTATAAAGAATAGAATTATCAGCTTTACAAATAAATACAACATTATTTCTCATAGACAGTTTGGTTTCAGAGAAGGGATATCGACGGAAAACGCAATATCTTTTCTGACTGACAATATATATAAAGCGATTGATAATAATAAAGAGACTTTGTGCATTTTTTTGGATCTTGCCAAGGCGTTTGATACAGTTAATCATAAAATATTATTACGTACTTTAGAAAATTTTGGTTTCCGTGGTGTATCATTAAATTTAATAAAAACCTATTTAGCGAATAGAATTCAATATGTCAAAATTGACAATTGTATAAGTGAGGCTTGTACTTTAACATGTGGTGTACCCCAAGGTACTGTTTTGGGGCCTATTTTATTTTTATTATATATAAATGACTTGCTTGCACTTAATACAGTTGGTATAACATCTTCTTTTGCAGATGATACAGTATTAATGTATACGGGTAATACTTGGGACGAAGTAAAAAGTACTGCGGAAGAAGATTTTAAATTAATTAAAAGTTGGTTTAATCAAAATTTCTTATCTATCAATTTCACGAAGACGAAATATATATCGTTCTCTTGTTACTCAAAAAAGACTCGAAAACTTACAGATTTAATTATTATGGATGGGCAAAAATAATATCGTATAGAACCAACTAATAACTTAAATTATCTGGGTGTATGCATAGATCAACATCTTAAATGGGACATACACGTAAACCTACTAATAAAAAAATTAAGATCAATCTTATTCATATTTAAACAACTTAAAAATATATTAGATATTAAAAATCTAAAAATACTGTATCATGCCTTGGTTGAGTCTCATTTACAATATGGTATCGTTGGATGGGGAGGTATTTTGAAAACACACCTTGCAAATTTGACAGTGTTGCAAAAATATTTCATCAAAATCATACTTGGCAAGGACCGCTTGTATCCCAGTGATTTGCTTTTCAAAGAATGTGGCCTGTTCGACTTGCGGCAACTATTCTGTTACAGAATACTCTGTCTTCTGTATAAAACAAAAGGTAATTTAAAAAATATTGAAAATGGGCACCTTACCCGTTATAAAGTGCAAAAAGAAATACAGCTTGAAAAAGCTATAAAAACTTTTGGACAACGTTCCCAAAGTTATTTAGCTCCTCGACTGTACTCTTGCCTTTCACAAGAAATTAAAAATTCCCCAAGTATCAATACTTTTAAAAATAAAATTAAAAAGTTGTTAAAGGAAACTCCAATAGTTGATATACACAACCTAGTAGATAAAAAGAATATGTAAATTACTTCACTGCTGATAACTTTATTGGTACAAATTGAATCCTACTTATTTGCTTACTCTATTTTATGCTATTTTATTAATAAAATAATAAAATTTTACAAAAGGAAGCTACATGTTAACATATTCGCCCACGCACAAGTTCTTAACTTCTGTGGGCTAACTCATTTATTTCTGCTTCAACTCCTTTTGTTTTGTACCTACTTCTGTAAATATTTTGAAATAAATATATATTATTATATTATTATATTACTATACTAAATAACGGGTGATTACAAATGCTATTCCATCAAGTTCCCTTTGAAATATTTGTTGTATGAATAATATGTTCGTGGCACTGTAAGTATAATGTAAATTCGAGGTTAGCAGGTTAGGTTTTGCGCCAGTCTGTGTCAAAACTACACCCGGTACTAAAAGCTTGCGGTTTTTGTCGAAACTACAAGAAGTGATTATTCTCCGGTAAATTCCATAAATATCCGATTATTAATAATCGCCATGGCTATGAAAAATTTCCAATTCAATGTGCATAAGAAATAATTTCATGTAAAGTACGTTTTTTTCCTATCAAAATTTTCAAGGTCAAGATAAAATTGGCAAAACTGCTTTTTTTTTAAATTATTAGAATATTTATTTTCGTCAGGTTTTTCTGTAAACGACTTGTGTCATTTTGACATTTAAAATTAAATTGTTAGCTTTTCTTTTTGAAACTGAATACACGTAAAAAACGGAATCTTTTAAAATTAAATGCAAAAAAAGCATTTCGGAACTGTGCAGAGGAACTGTTGGATCTGCATTCTAACATACCAGAAGAAGACGTTTACGAAAGATTAGCAAGAGCTGTTGAAGTACATAGAACTTTAATGCCAGATATTAAATATTCCACCAATTTTTAGTTCTAAAAAGTTACTAAAACAAATTCTACCAACATATATTTTTTAAAGGAATCCAAGTTATGCCAACATAAACCCTAAATTCTTTGACCTTGAAAATTTTTATAGGAAAAAAACGTACTTTATGTACACATTATAACATAATAATACATATACGAGTTGTTAAAGAATTCCTTTTCAAAAAATATTTAAGTAGTGTAAATCATTCATCTCTCTAACAAAACTGTATTCTAGGATATCCACAACACAACTTTGAAAGATATCTTGTTAGCGGAAAGACTGTAGGTGCAGTATATTACAGTAAACTTCTTTTAAAGACCAGATATACTGTAAAAGCCGAACGATGCCAACTATTGATGTATTTATTGATATTCTTTTCCATCATAATGCCCGTCTACATGTTGCGCGCTTAATTCAAAAACCGTTGGAGAAATTCACCCTTCAGGCCTGACTTAAATTATGACTCTGCGAGTATAAACTTCTTAAGGAGTGGTATATTCGTGCTGGAATGTACCGGAACGAAGCTTTATTACTATTTTGTAGAGATGAAATGCATTCCGGAACGTTTTCCACACGCCATAATAGAAAATCATCAATGTGACCAATATCATCTAAAGTCTTTGCACTTTCATAAATATTTTCGCACGCTTTTAATGAACCTGAATCTGAACTTAATATTATTTTTCAGTTTATATGCCATTATTTTTCCAAATTAAAATTCCTGAATGTGGACATTGTGACACCAAACAATTTTAAAAATCAAAGATAATTGGGGTAAAAATGTCTTAACGTCCCTAAAATATTGAAACAATAAAAGGAAAAACTTGGCAATGCAAATTACATCAATTTTCAAATAAAAAACATTACCAGCAATGGGATTCAAACTGCCAGCGGCCACAAACGAGCCTGAGCATGCGGATTCAACGTTTGGCAGTAACCCTAAGTGCGCCAAGAAGTATATACAACAAATTTGCTCAGATAGAAACAAGAACTCTGAAACTCGGCAGTCAATCGCCATATACCTGAAATAAATGGGTTGCAGTGACCAAATAAACCAAGTGCTAAAAGTTTTTCAACTGTAATATAATATAAAAACAGAGAGTCAATAACATTGTATAAAATAATAATCAGTACAGGGCTACTTACGTCTAATTCCTACAGTACTCCGGGTGCACCCAATAAATAACAATGCTGCAACTATGGTACTAGCTTAAATATCACATATCCGCCTTATAGGATGGATCACCGGTTCATACAGACTATAAACGATTAAATCCAAAACTACAAACATACACGTCCAATCAACAAACATAGTGCATAAAAAGGTTCAAAACTTAAACACACAAAAGCAACAGCTACGTTCAAGCAATACTGAAAGAATTCTATCGAATCTGCTAGCAATTCGCATAGATCAAAAATTTCTCAATGTAGAAATTTAAAGAAACGTGCACGGGAACCTGATAGGCACAATAAGTATGGCTGGTATGAGTACGACCGTTAGCGAGTAATTAAACTGCCTTACAATTCAGTAAAACATCATTTTTTTAATGAGGTTGCATACTATTTTATAACATTTCATAAAAAATGTGAAAATAAATTTTTATATAAAAGCGACATTAAATTGACTAAATGTCAAAACATAACCAAGCTGCGCAAAACTCATTTCTATGTACTCAAGCACAATATGTAGCTCCAGTTGATATTATCCATTTGGCAGTATTGAAGTGTATTGTCGGTGGCACTGTAAGTCTATGTCAAATTCGAGGTTAGCAGGTTAGGTTTTGCCTCAGTCTGCTTTCTATGCTTGTACAAATATTACAGAAAGACGTTAATTTGCATACAGATTACATGCGTTGCTAGCATGAAACCGAGAAAATGTTAGCAAAATATATTCAGAGTAAGCACATTAAAAAATAAAATTCTTCCTATTTTTGCTTTAACTCTACAACTATTACTTAAATGAAAATAGTATTACATTTTTGTTTTGTCTGTGAAATAGATAAAAGTAATGATTTTCACATAGTGCAGACTTTACGCTTAATGAAAATGAGATACAACAGATACAGGGTAAATGTAAAACGAGTCAACAATAGATGCGTTCTGTTTAATACCGCCACGCATAGCACAGACGCGAGAGATCCTCCACGTGCGAAGCTAAATTGCATTCGCAGGCGCTGTTGGAATCCAACCACCGGTAATGCTTTTTTATTTGAAATTTGATGTACTTGGCATTACCAAGTGTTTGGTTTCATTGTTAATATAGTTAAGATATTTTTTGCACTTCCGGGACTAAAGTTGATACTTTAGTCCCCGTAAACAGGGACTAAAGTAGATCATTTAATCCCTAGGGACTAAAGTAACTCATTTAATCCCTAGGGACTAAAGTAAAAATGATACCGTAGCTATGGTAAATTTATGTACACACGAGGTTAGTAGGTTAGGTTTTGTTTGTCATCTGACACACACTGACGTAAAACTTAACCTGCAAATCTCGAATTTGACATATACTGACAATACACTTCAGTACTGCCAACTGATTCAGGCTATCCAGGACCTGCTCCAATTCAGTTTGTAATAAATTATAATTGTCAGTTTCCAAATTGACAGATTCCAAATTTTGGAAATGTTTGATGATAATGTTCCCAAAAGTGCAAAAAATAGCGTATATACCTCGCGACTAAAGTGCCTAAATCCCTTGAGTGGTTATTGCCCTCGGGCTTCGCCCTCGAGGCAACAAACTCCACTCGCGGGATTAAATGGTGCACTTTAGTCCCTCATGATATAATATACTATTTACACGTACTTTCTTTTATTTTTAAAATTGTTTAGTATCACAATATTCACTTGAGAGGGAAGTTCTAAGTAAAACCCTTTAGAGATATTTTGTATTTCTTCAGATGTTGTCAAGGAACCTGCATATAACTATTCGACTAATTATACTAAAAGGTTTTTTTTTACATTTAAAGGTATTCATTGGATTTATGCAACAGTCACGCAAAATATCTATATTTCGTTCCTTTTCTTCGATAATCCTGACCAAGGATGCACTTCTGCTTGTTTCTTTACAAAATCTGCACTCCAGTAACAAGCAGTCGTGCATTCCTAATCACAATCAGTGAGTAGAGACCCTAGAATTGAGAGACCGGCCATTTAGCGAAAGTAGTTAGACCCCTTTAGCAAAATGTTGGCAGCGGTTTCCAAAAAATGGCGAATGTATCAACTGTGTTTTGAAAGGTATTACGATTTGAATCTCAGACAAAGAACCAAGATGGACCTCCCAAGTCATGTGCTGCCGTGAAGCCAGCATTACTCTTGTTTTCAACCCTTTCAAGACCATTTTTGTTTTGTGTTTATTGTATACCTTTGTTCATTTTTTCTGGGTAGTATAAAAAACGTTGGTTAAAGAATGGTGCTTTGTATGTAGAAAAGTGGGAGTATAAGAACAGAACTTGGTGAAAATATAACGTTTTACAAGTAAATATCTACTTACTTTAAATAGTTGTAAATTAGGTTATGTCATAGGCGTGCTTTTTTGGAAGGATATCGGTACAGTAATCAAAATATTGGTTTGTAAAGTATCAGTTTGTTTACTATACTAACTATATAAGTACATTTTAAAGTTAAATGTCAGTAATGTTTACTACATTAAATATTGTTAATATACTTTCAGATTTCCAAACGGCGATAGTTTTACCAAAGCAGCCGTTTATTTGTTCAACTCACTTTGAAGAAAAGCCTTTTATAAGGGCACCTATCCAAAGTTTGCAGAAAGACGCTTTGCCACTTCCTATCAAAAGTAAACTTCCTCATATTTAAATGTAAGATACTACATTATATATACTTTAATAAACAAATAAAGTTTAAAATTTTAGTTCGGATTCCGAACATAAAGAGACTTTATGGTTTCTATGTCTCAAAAAAAGATTATTAAAGTATGTTCTTAGGTACATACAAATTATTCCAAGACCACTTGGAACTATTTTTTAGAGCAATAAGAAGTTGAGGAGGGTTTAATAACAATCCAACAGCAAGGAAATTTAAAGCAGCTTTCAAGAGATTGCTAATTCATACTGAGATCAAATCTCGGAAATAGCGGAAATGTCTTGAATTTGGATGCAGTACCGATTCTGCACTGTGGTAGTGGTAATTTGACCATGCACGATAATTGCGAAGATCTTCAAGATTACCAGAATATATTTCTTTGTACACATGGCTGTATAAGAAACTTGAAAATCATGACTACATTTCGTCACCCATTTGCCATCTCACAGATTATGCGAAAGATATTATAGGCTACATTGCTGGATAAGTTGTGCGATGCCTAAACAAATGCGTTAGCTGCCTAAAGTATCGGACATTATTAAAAGGAGAGCAATCGCATTCAGGTCTTCTGGATGTGAAAGAATACAAAAACCTAACAAGATCATTGTCGTTTATATTTTACATTTATAAAATGGCAGAAACTTGTTTTCGGCTTTTTTATAAAACTGTAAATATTATTAATAAAAATATTTCAAATCTTTCTGTTGCTATAGCTCGTTTCACTCTGACTATGCAGTGTACAGGGATAGGGCTACAGTATTGCCATATTTCCCCAGCAAGTCGCTTAAAACCATACACGAAGACGTCAATCATAATAAATCCGCCTTTTGTATTGCAATCGGCTTATTTGTTAATACCTTGTTGAAGTAAACCCTTTTTGTCGCTTCTGCGTCAATTTGAAAAGAGCAGCATATAATGCAAAATAATTGAGTTTAGACATTTAAAATAAAAACAATTTTAATTAGATCATACAATTTGTTGTAACATACTTAAAAATAAATATAAACATGCTTTTTAATAAAATTTGATACAGAAGAATACTAATTAATGTATTTCTTTATTTACATTCCAAGCATAATTACCTATCTATTATTACTGATATATTGCACTTATAATTCAATAACTATTTCAGATTACTATCAGAAAGTAATAACGATTACCTTAATTTGTATTATCCTCTACCTATACCTGCCTTTCCCAGCTTACACGAAGATATAAAATTTCTTTGAGTATACCTGAGTGCGGTCTACAAGCGGCAACGCAGCAGGCGAAGTTTGCCTTTAAATAACATTGTCGTATGTTCTCTGTACTGCATAGTCAGAGTGAAACTAGCTATAGTAAAGAATACTTATTCAAATATACCAAGTTCTGTTTTTTAATTGTTCATTTGTATGATGATGATTCTATCTATAACCATGCAACAAAATGAACAAAACTAGTTTTAGAATCCTTTATCTAATAGACGTGTCTGTCTGGGACGCTGTTTTGTCCGGGACGCTGTTTTGTCCGGGACGCTGTTTCAGCAGCCAAACCGTAAGAGATAGAGAAAAAAGTTATGAAAGTTATATGTTTGGAATGGTCATGTCAGGTCAGGAAGCGAATTTCAGTCACGTGACACTTCCGGTTTTCGAGAAATCACAAAAAGACCGTTTTTCAAATAGAACGCGTTTTAAATAAAAACTGTTTCGGCCGCCAAACGTAGCTGCGACCCTCTGCGCCTTAAATCCTCGATCGGTTAGGCAACCACTTTGACACCTTCCAGGTCTGGGTGGTTGCCTAACCGATCGAGGTTTGAAGGCGCGTTAAATGAGACATTTGTCTCACTGGACTGCTAGTAGGTATATAACAAGAGATCAATAAAAAACCAATTAGGGTAGGCTGTGATATGTGTTATACGTTTGGCAGTACTGAAGTGTATTGTCAGTCGATGTCAAATTCGAGATTTTCAGGTTAAGTTTTACGTTAGTCTGTGTCAAATAACAAACAAAACCTAACCTACTAATCTCGAATTTGACATAGACTGACAATACACTTCAGTACTGCCAAACGTATAACACATATCCCAGCCTACCCTAATTGGTTTTTATTGATCTCTTGTTATTATACACCAAGTGAATTAAACATACGCTATTCACGAAAAGATGTTGATCTCACGAGCAGTAGTGCGAGTGAGATCTTTGAGTTAATAAATGTTTAATTCACGTGGCGTATATATGTTTTTATTCAATTTTGACGAAATGTTTAATAAAAAATAAAATCGTATTCAAATCAAGATATAAGTTCGCCCATTCATCGTCGATTCGATCTAAATTTTAGTAATTATATATTATACACTACAAAGAAAAAGAATAATTGAATGTAAATATGTGTAGAAATAATAAAAATATGTTGTTCTTCATTGAAACTTTTTTAATTCACTAGTGAATTAAAACACTCTTATTTCACTTGTGAATAATAGACCGTTTATGAAAGCTGTTATGGAGTTAATAATGTCACTTTAAACTGTCAAAATTGAATAAAAGTATTTTAAAATCAAAATACATCACGTGACACACAAGAAACTAGACACGACTACTTTAAATAGGGTAAGGAGTCTATGAACTAAAACAATTATCTTTAAAAATCAATACATATATGTACAGCTGACTATGAATATATTTTGCATAATAAACACGAATTTTTGTTAAAAATTGTTGCGATTTTGTTAACTGTACAAAATGTAAATTTTTCACTTCACTACTTGCAAAATATCTTTGTAGAATATAAAAATTTGTTGAGTCAATGCGAATTTCGTCTGTAACTTTACAGGAGTGTGATGTTTGAATTTATGAAAAAAAAATATGTAAATCTATGAAAGGATCAGCTGCAGAATATAATACCGGGTGGCCATAAATATCTGATGTCAATTACCTTTGGAATCAACACCGCTTTATCAGAGTACATAAATCAAACAAGTAGAGACACTTACTGTCGGTTCCTTTGATGACAAAATACCGATTTGAATGACCGTGAACGGCTCCTAGGGGGTACTTTTCGATAGCACTAACAGATGGCGCCACTACTTGACCACATCTAGAGATCCTGTATATAGTTTACTACGGGTTGGGCAAAGAGCCTGATTTGACATACATTTTTTATCCAAATTAGACGGTTGACATATGTCGAACAAAGAGGTTATGAGAACCAATTTTACTAGTTTTCTTTTGATGAGAGAGTTTTCAGAGCATTGGCCGTTCTTAGGATATCTAGAATCGACTATTAGGAATATAGTCAGACCCAGTTAAAATTTAGATTTGCATGTGTGAAACTATCGGTCATAACCTGTTACAAAATATGAAAAAAAAACGGAACTTTTATCACACATGCCTTGTAAAAATTCATCCAAACCAATCAAAATGTATCACGCAGTTTTCCCAAATCTTAATAAACTATATACAGGATCTCTAACCACATCATAATTGGTAGCAGAGCCAGTAACTGGCTGTGATTGGTCGTACAGTGACTTTATATGAGACAGTGGCGACAATAGAGTGTATTCTTTTTTATCGGTCGCTCGAATCACGAGGTTAGCAGGTTAGGTTTTGCGTCAGTGTGTATCAAAACTGACACAAAACCTAACCTGATAACCTCGAATTTGACATAGACTTATAGTGCCACCAACATATTATTCATACGTTGTATAACCATGACCATTCAAAAACGTTCAATTTATTAAAGTTGGTAGACCATAGTCCGCCATTTTGAGGAAAATTATGCCTATTGTCGCCACTATCTCTATCAAGTCACTGTAATTGGTCGAACTTTGTCACCATCCTAGGCACTCTAGACAGGTTTCAACATTTGGCATGAGTGTCTCTACTTGTTTGATTTATGTACGCTGGCTTTATTAAAGTCATGAATTCAACTCAACTAAATGTCATTAAAGTCAGCACAACTAAAATTCTTATCTGTCAAAAATTATTACAGATTGCAATAAGTAGGTTTAGAACAGGAGATTTTTATAATTGAGTCGTATTTTAGAAGTGGTCTCAATAATGGTAATGAGTGGATATATTCCATGGAAGCATGTATGGAAGAACGTAGAACTCGGTTTCCATACCACTATGATGACCATATTCTGCGACAGAAAATTGATAGGACTGGTGAACGTTTTAGAGAATCCGGTAGCGTTACGGGCTAAACTGCAGAATCCAGGGCCAATTACCATCCGTTTACTTTCATCCATTATAATTTTAGTTATGGTTACTAGAGAAACAGCGTTAATAATAATTAATATTAACAATAGGAGGGGAAATGGCACCGGATTCTGCAGTTTTCCCTCGTTACTAAAAGAAAAGGTTCAGGAACGCCCCAAAGTAGCCAAGAAATAGTGAGTGACATTCAGGAAAGAATTATTCAAAACCATCACATTTCGACACGAAAATTGTCAGCTGAAGCAGAAATATCTAAAAGATATTAAAATACAGATTAAAATTACATCCTTATAAAATTTCTGTATATCATCAATTACATGTTCAGGACGTTGCAGCATGTCTTAATTATTGTCAATGGTTCCAGCAAATATTTAATGGTCAGTTACTGGATAGAACCTTTTTCAGCGACGAAGCCTGGTATACCTGGATATGTAAATACTCAGAATTTTCGGTTTTGGAGTGCCGAGAATCCGCATCAGTATACGGAATCGCCGCTTCATCCTGAAAAAAAGGTATTTAGCTAGCTGTATCCAGAAGACGACTGATTGACTATATTTTTTAATAACACAATTAATGGACAACGCTACCGGGAAGAAATTTTAGCAAATTTTTTTGACGAACTTGATGACGATAAAAAAGAGTGCTGCTATTTCCAACACGATGGTGCCAACAGCTCATACAACGAAAAAAAAGTTTTTAGTTTATAAGGCAAACGTTTGTAAATAGAATTATTAGTCCTTTCCCAGCACGCTCGCCAGATCCTACACCTTGTGATTTTTCAATTTTCGCGTATATTAAAGATAATATTTTTAGAAGGTAAATTAACAATCTAGAGGAGCTGAGGAAAGCCATCATTGACTGTTGTAATAATATTGATCAACAAATGTTGCACAATATTTTGAAAGTGAAAAGAGACGAGATCAGTTTTGCATTGCAGAAAATGGACAACATTTTCAACATTTGTTATAAAATACCTAATAAAATAAAATCCAAAACGTAACCTTGCATTTTATTACGTTACATACGAATACTTATTGTAATGCTAACCAACATTTATAAGTTAGTAGCTAATTCCATGTCTACCGGGATATCAGATATTTATGGCCACCCGGTGATATGTGTATAAAAATTCACTTTCCCGTTTCATAATTGCGCAATAAAAGTTATAAATATAAGAAAATAAGAATTACTAATAAACTGTTTTTACAAGTCAATTCTTTTAAACATGTAAAATTTAAATTTGAAATTCGCACCAATTCTAGGGTCTCTACAGTGAAGCAGTTTCTGTATAAGCAAGAGTTGGGACATATAGGCGATATATTTTGGATCCACAAACCATGGAGACTTGATTTTTGCCGATTTTAAACTGTATGCATACCTCTTTCAAATAAAACAAAAGAAATATATGTCTGCTAAATCACATTCTCCTTGATTTGTCTATTCAATGGCTTATCTCTTATTACATATAGGATCTCTACAGCGAAGTAGAGTCCCTGTATATAAAGAGTTGGGACATGTAGGGTGACTTGTTTTGGATCCACAAACCATGGAGTACCTGATTTTTGCCGATTTTAAACTTTATGCATACTTCTTTCAACTAAAACAAATGAAATATATCTTTGCTACATCACATGGTCCTTGATTTGTGGATCCAATGGCTCAACTCTTAATATATATAGGAACTCTACAGCGAAGTAGTGTACCTCTATATTAATTTTATCAAGTAATTAATATAGAGGTACACTACAGCGAAGCAGAGCCAGTAGATATAGAGAGTACCGCCATTCTTTGATCCGTGAAAATGCCGCTATCGCCGCCATTTTTGTTCCCACCAGCAATGACTGAATGAGGTATGTCTACAATTTTACTTGAAATTGGCAAGACTGTAAGTCTATGTCAAATTCGATGTTAGCAGGTTATGTTTTGCGCCAGTTTGTGTCAAAACTGACGCAAAAACTAACCTGCTAACCTCGAATTTGACATAGACTTACAGTCTTGCCAATTTTAAGTAAAGTTTTGGATTGCCAACAAACGTCACGTTGATGGAATTGTGTTACAAACCTCAAAGTGACGCATATGTCAGAGGAATAAACATGGCGGACGTGGCGGTACTCTCTATATCTACTGGCTCTGCAGCGAAGTTCCTTTGCACGCCCTCTGGTTTGTATAAATTTTATAGGATAAATTCCAAATACAATGTCTTACTTCAGTTCCATTTATTAACTATCATCGCATTAACTATATGGTGGTCACATATTTTGCTTAAACATAATTCAACATAAATCGATTCATTTCGACGAAGAACCAGACACTAAATAGCTTGATGTCTTTAATGTATAAGTACTATAAGTAGTATTTGTTAATTTCTAATGGTATTTCCTGAAAAATTTTGTATGCTTAATGGAATCAAAACTGGGCTTTGATTAAACGAAATTCCACTTTAAACAAAAATACGTAAAGTACATTCAATGACTTCAAAAATTCTAACATCTTGGAAGAAAAAACCCGAATGACAATATAAACTCAAATACGTGTTCCAATAACGTCAAAATACTTGATTGATGATCCAAAAAAATCTAGTTATAACTAAAATGGGTTTTAACTGTCGAGTATAAACCAAAAGAATAGTATATAACATTACACGGCATGAAAGTGTTACTTTGCAGACGAAGAGGCTTGTTGAAGCATACGGGAACGCGAAGCGTCCGAGTACTTTCATGCTGTGTAATGTATTACATCTTTTTTGAAATCTCTCTTTTAAAATTTAAAAATAGAATTCTGTTGCATCAAGGAGCATGGTGAAGGTGATCGGTCACCTAGGTAAAGTAAAGTAAAAAATCTGTAAAGGGCTTTACCCAGAACTTCCCACGTGGACATTGTGACAGTAAATAATTTTAAAAATCAAATTAAGTTAGGGGTAAAAATATCTTCACGTTTCTAATAAATTAAATAAATTTCCAAATAAAAAAAGCATTGACGGTGATCGAATTCGAAGGGCAGGCCGATGCGTATGCAATCCCAACGTTTTGTGGATATTGAAAGGAGAATGGGATATTTCTACCTGCGCTACGAAACACTACTTGAGCAAAAAGGTAAAAGTAAAGATTCAGGGTCATTTCAATTCCCCCAACTGGCGGCGGGCTGCTATAGGGACCTTTTGTTGTGGCCAGACCAGATGTGGAATTTATTTTGAATTTGTATTCCCGCGCGTGTTTGCTGTTTCCGGCTGCATGCCGTAAACGTTGCAGCCAGCGGAGGGAGCAAGACAAAAACACCGGATAAATGTGAGCAAATTCCTTTCTTTCTTATCCTTAATTGTGATTTGAGATTTGCTTCAATGTTGAGTTCACATTTATATGAGAAATTGCCAAGCATTCTGGCACGTCCTCAATTGTGTTTACCTTATTTTTACCCATATGTTTGTTCTGAATAAAAGATTAATACAATTTTCATTAAAACCACAAATTCGCTCATTAGTTGCACATTTACTTTGGGAGAGGTAAATAAGTTTACCCTCATTTCGTGATAAGAAATAAAATTTTTGGCTGTGTTTATTCATTTACGTTGTATTGGCTTTGTTCCAATTAATGCTGTGTTGTGTAATCTACCCTGTGTAGCGCTATTTTCTTAATTTGGAACTTTGTTGTTTTACTGACTAATCACGCAAAAGTTTTGTAGTTCATGATTCACAAAATGGATCATATTCCTGAAAGAAATGCTTTAAACGCACGCTTAACTCGATTTGAGGAAACTTTAGAAAGGTTAAAAGCAACATTTAGTATAGACAAAAATGTAATTACTGAAATTGGTGTCGAAACTTTTAGTTTACAATATGAAGCGCTAATCCCAGTGCTAGATACATTTCGTGACTTGCAACAAAAATAGAGCGGTCACGTACAAATATTAAAGCTGAATACGCTGAAACCGGAAAATAAATGTGAAAATCATTTTGTGGGAAATACTGCACGCGATAGCGATGGTAGATTCATTGTTAAGATTCCTTTGAAAGAATTTCCTTCAAAGTTGGGCGATTCTTATAATCAAGCCGAAAAATGTTTAATTTCACTTGAACAACGGTTTAAGAATGATGACGTGTTGCGTAATAGGTACTCACAGTTCACGAATAAATATGCTGAGTTAGGTCACATGACTCTTTCAGAAAAGGGTGACAGCGCAAATTCGTATTTTCTTCCGCATCATTGTGTAATTCGTGAAGACAAAGTCAGTACCAAGCTGAGAATTGTTTTCAATGGCTCAACAGCTACAGATACAGGTCATGCACTTAATGACCTTCAAATGGTAGGGCCTGTCATACATAGTGATTTAATTTCAATTTTAATTGACTTTCGGTCGTATACGTACTTATGTTTTCTCTACTGACATTGATAAAATGTACAGGCAGGTAGCAGTTTGTTCTTCGCAAAGATACTTGCAAAGAATTTTGTGGAGACCCAATCCAAATGAGAAGGTCAAGATTTACGACATGAATCCATTGGTTTATGGTACCGCTTCCGCGTCCTCTTTGGCAATACGTAACCTATCCCAATTAGGCTATGATTGCAAGGATACACATCCTAAAATTTCTAAAATTATATTGAATAGTATTTATGTCGATGATTTGCTTGCTGGTGCAAACTCGCTTTCAGAAACGCAGCAGATTTGCCTGAGTATAGCTGATATCTTGAACTCTGGTTGTTTTCCATTGAGAAAATCGATCTCAAATGATCCTCGTGTCTTAAATGATGTAAGTCCTGAATATATTCATCCACACCTCTTGAACCTCGGGTCAAGTGAATGTGAAAAACGCTTGGAATAGCATGGGTTTTTCAATCAGATCAATTGGTTTATTCAATTTCTCGAAGTCCGCTTGAAAAAGTGACTAAGCGAATAATTCTTTCTGAATTGTCTCAAGTTTTCGATCCACTCGGTCTCCTCGGGCCTGTTACAGTTGTGGTTGCAACGTTTGGACTGGGATGAAAGTGTCCTCTCCGATATCCATAAAAATGGGTTCAATTTCGTTCAGAACTTATCAAACTAAGCACTGTGAAAATTCCCAGACATGTTATGTGTGAAAATCCGAAATATGTAGATAACACGCCTCGGTCTATGCTCAGCGGTAGGTTCTACAATGGCATCAGCGGAAGGAGGAGTGTAGGCGTCACCCTTATTGATGCTGCTAAATAATTGGTGTACACTTTTAATACGTTTATTGCTAATGACCCGATGATACATACAAACAAAAACCAACTTACTACTATATATATACAAGAGAAAAGAAAAAAAAACAAGAAAAGAAATATGTACAAAACAGTCGTCTAGATTCGGGCGGCGCGAGGCACGGCTTGTTGTGGGCGCTGGCGGCGCTCTGGGTGGGGCGTCGAGCGGGGCTGCGAGCTTCTCCTGGGCCGTCGGCGGCGCGAGTAACCCTCTCGGGGACGGTGGCTCGAGCGGGGCGTTGTTGGAGCACGGGGTCGGGTTTCCGCTAGGGGAGTCCGGGGAAGGTTGGTCAGTCGCCAGCGGGGGCCGCGACGTGGGCTGCTGTTAGGACAGGTGGCTCGCCACAGGGCTTCGAGCAAACTGGCTGTGGACTCGTCCTGGAAGCTGCGGGAGCTGTAGGCGGATCCTGGCAAATTCCTGGGGCTACTGGCGAATTCGGAGCTGGCTGGAGGTCCTGCAGAGAGCTGCTACTGGAGATGGCTTCTGGATGGTCTCGGCTCAGTTGTCCTGGAAGGCTGGATGGTCCTGAAGAGGCTTCTAGTTAGTTGGACTCTCCTGGGTTGAGTGCGGAAGGCTGGATGCTGCTGAGTGGCCGATCCTTGGTGGCTTCCTTCAGGCTGGAGAGCTGGATGTGGATGGGACTCAAAGCTGGAAGCTGAGTGTTGTCCTGGAAGGCTGGGTAACTCTATTTAAAGGAGCCCCGTTCTTTGTTTTGCGCTTCCTGGACGCTCATTGGTCCGAGAAGAAGGAATGACTGCTTATTTTCCCCGTATTTAATAATTCCGCGGTTTTTTCCGCGGCGTGACGTATTAGCGCCTTGATGAGGGTCGCAATGGCTGGCCGCTGAAATGCCGATTCTAATGATATCCCATTTGATATGTTTTGTTAACTTTTTAAATTAAAATAAGGTTTTGTTTCCCTCGAGCTGGGCGTAAAAATTGCTTAATCATGTGTGTCAAGACGTTCTCTTTGTTTTTATTATTTGCGCGCAGATTTTATGTGCTTTTTTGATACCCAATACCCCTGCGTTTAATTCATCCCAGCGCTAATTAAAATTGTTTTAATTTTGTACTATTCCGATATTAGCCTCGCCTTTCTATTTGGGTTTTTTTGTTCCCATCGGCCGTTAGCAGATGCGTCTTTGTTTGAGCTCGGGGCCCGTGCGAAATTCGCCCGTGTGCGACAATTTCTCCGGCTGGGGAAGCAAATCGTTTTCAATCGGTATATATGCTTTTTTGCGATTCGAGGATAATTTGATTAGGTAGCTGTTAATTTTTCCTATGCACGTGTGGTTTCTATTGGGCGCTCCATTGATTAGAAGTGCCTTAGTTAATTAAAATTAGATTTTACATCGGCGTAATTTTCGGCTGCCGGTAGCGGCGTCCGTTCGGAGTTGCGCTGGACTTTTATTAGGTTGTTTTGTTGCAGCAGGCTGTTTGCAGTTTTATTGTTTTATCTCCTTGCAGAGTTTTATTTTTATTTGGGTCCTTTTAGAACTGGCATGCCGCAATTTATAGTTTTATTTCTGCAGTGGTTTGTTTTTGAAATTTGTGTAGGATCGTGGCGTATCGGTAAACAGATGTTTGAGTTCTTTGTTCGTCGCTGCCTGTTTGGCGACGCAAATTTTCTTTGTTGATTTGATCTGTTTACCGATTCATATTATAGACATACATGGATTTTGGGGTAGCGGGTAGATACTTCTCTACGATCCCGGTAGAGGACAGATCTACCTCAGGGAAGCGACCCTGCCCTCGTGAGCCTCGACTCCTCTCCACTCCTAATACCGAAAAAGAGTCGTCTCCTTAACCCAAATCCTGCCCTAACCCTTCTTATCCTTTATACATCCCATCCAACCAACTTGCCAACACGTCTGGCCAGCGTGGCAAGAAAATGCTAAAACCTCTCAAACATGCCGAACTTTAAAACGAATGAGGATAGACCCCAGGCGAGTAGAGATGAACTCTCACAATCTAGCACTGCAAAAACAGTCTACTCCAAGAATTCTGGAGGGAGCAAAAGTTCTAAAATCTACCCAAACAAAATACATAAGCACAACAATTTATACATATCCACCTTTAACGTAAGAACTTTATCCACAGAAGAAAGACTATTAGAATTACAAGAAGAGATAAAAAATTTACACTGGTCGGTAATAGGGTTGTCCGAAGTAAGCCGATGTGGTGAAGCTTGCCTCACACCCAAAAGCGGTTACACATACTATTATAGAGGTAACGACACAAAAAGAATAAATAGAGTTGGGTTTCTGATTCACAAAAATATAACTAAAAACATAACACAATTTAAAAGTATATCCGAACGAGTCATCTCAATAAACTTAAAAATTAACAAAAGATACGAATGTAAAATAATTCAGCTATATGCTTCAACATCTGAGCACGAAGACGGCGAAGTGGAAGAATTATACGATGAAATTAACCAAGCTTTAAAACATACAAAAAACCCACTACACCCTAATAATCGGTGATTTTAACGCCAAAATAGGCATAAGAAAAGAAGAAAATGAAACAGGTGTAGGTCCTTTTGGAGTAGAAGAACGCAATGAGAGAAGACAAAGGTTAATAAACTTCGTACAAAAAAACAACTATCACATTACGAATACCTACTTCTATAAAAACAGATAGCAGACATGCGTCCCCGGCAAATTCCTCGAATGCATTGCTCGAAATCAATAAATTGAAGAATAACACTATCAAATTGCCAAAAACATTTATTCTAGCTTGAAAAATTTCTAACATGTTTACCACGATGTGGGAAATTATAATAACTAACATTTAAAAAAAAAAACATTCCTAGCTATTATTAAAAAAATAAAATACAACAAACAAATAGAAAAGTGCTAAGTGCCAAACATTTTTTTAGAAGATGGGCCAAGTGCCGTTCTGTAATCTAGCTTTCCAAGTTAAGGATGTGGCGGTAAAAGTTCTTATGCTCTTCTGTTTTCATATAATTTATCATAGAGGTTAACGATTTTTTCTTATTTTCAGATATGTTGTTTACCTTTGGCTGCAATTTCAGTTCTGCTTCTTTAAGCTGCAAGAGGGTAACTCCTTTTTTCAAAATATTTACTTTTCTCCATGGCTCAATATCGCCAAACGTTTCTTTCATCTGCATTTTACAGCTTTACTGATGTTAAGGTTTTTAGTATTTTAAAACAGGTCTGCTGCACTTTTTATGTCAAAAAATCCCTTGTCCTCCATATCAATAATGTCGAATGGTGGCGTATATTTCGCCGACTTTACTACTTCATGTAGGTTTTGTGGAACCATCGACTTCATAACCCTTTTTCTTTTTTCTATTAGGCCGAAGTCCCGGTCGCAAGGCATATAACTATGGCCACTTATCAAAAAATTATATTCAATGGTATCAAATACCCCGTGTACGACTAAAAAAATCAATACAAAAAGAACCATCTTATTTTTGTTCTGGCCTGCGCAGTTGTCACTCCATAATACTAAATTTCTCTTGTGGGTAACTCCATTATTTAAAGTTCGTAGCAAACATGATGCTACTTCGTTACCCCCACGACCAGCCATGCCTTCATGCCACATGCACATGTAACCATGATTAGTATCTGCAATATGAATTCCCAAATTATAGCATGATAACTGACTTAAGTAGAACATGTCGCTGTGAGTTAAGGTGGGAACGAACATGACCTGTTGCATATCAAATGAAATACAACATTTCTGGCTATCAGGTTGTTGAGAATCAACAGTTTCTTTTTTCATATATTGCAAACTTCGCTCTACCTTTCTGTGGTGAAGTTCAAGTTGAATCTTCGCATTATTGGACTTCTTCGGGCCAATTTTGGCTGCACAGTTAGGTTTGTCACACGTATGGCATGTGTCGACACAAGGGCGATGAAAACTTAACTTGGGGAAATCTTCCTTAAACACCTTAACATACAACTTGTAAGTCATTGGCAAATTTGGGTACTTTGCCTTAAACGCTTTATATAGTCGGTGGTGATTTAAATCCGGACTAATATATTGTTTGACAGATTTAGCTCTGGAATAATGCGATTCATCTCTTGGAATACATAGAATATGTTGGCGAACTCGTTGGCGGTCTTTAATACCAAATTTTGAAATCTTATGGTTAGTGCGCAAATCCTTATAAGTAGTTTCCCCGAGCTTTTTTTTCTGAACAATAACAGCTAGTCTTTTTCGGCTAACATCGAAAGTCTCTATAAACGTGGATCGACAAACGCGAATAATATTGCCCTCACCATCTGGTAATGTATAGAAAACCGAAGTTTCACGATGACTGTTTGCAGGATCTTGATATTTTCCATTTCTTCGCCTTTTTATTCCCGATATGAATATTAAACCCATTAAATATGTACCTTGAACGTGAGAACTTTCACTATAAACTTTTTGAAAAAGCTGAAGTTTTCGTTCAGCAGTGAGCTTTTTGCAGTCATAATAATATTTGCAGACTCTCTGAAATAAAAATTCAGCTATTAAAATTACATTCAGTAATGAAAGTGGTTTCATAAATCGTTACGGTTTAGTTAATAAAACTATTCGTAATACACTTCAAAATTGTGGTGATTTACTAGTACACCACAATGCTTAAATTTCCCGCCATTTGGCGCCATTTTCGTGCCCGCTGCATTGTAGAAATACATGAGATGGCCTATATTTCCAAGGATGCTATATTTATGCACCTTAATCACGTACTATATAAAATACATACATACTGGATCAAGTATATAAAATACTATAATAGGTATGTATGATTAGTATACATTTTTTGCTGGATTGCTTGCCATAAACAATAATTTAGAGGTTAATATAAACCCACCTGCGGTTCCTTTTTGGCGGGAACTTCTTTCTTTTGACGATTGACATAAGATTGTCCTGCCACTTTTTTCATTGCTTGAACAGCTCTGAACCTTCCACTCTCTTTTCCCATTTTGACAACAATACACAAAACTCCAATTTTACACTTAGTAACGGCCGATAAAAGTATAACAAGTGACACCCGTGACTCTGTTGAAGTAAAGGCACTTACTACCTTTGTATGGAAAATAGGCCTGCAACCATAGATATATACCTGCAACTACAGTGACTATATACAAGACAGTGTGGCCATACGATTGTTGGCGGCCATTTTCAGGCAAATTTGAGCATAGAGATATACAGTGCCTTTAGAAATAATCGAACGTTTTTGACTGGTCATCATTTTGGCGCTAGTTATTTTAACTAGTTGATGTTAGCTGCACGTGTAGTGTTATGTTTGAACGTTTGACATTTTTCATTGGCGTTCGTTCGTGGTGCTTTAAGGTGTTGCATAAAGTTTACAACCGGTTTCAGTTATGGTAGTTTACAATACAACTAAATGCCGCCTTCCTGATCCCTGTCTCCAAATCTCCCTGTCCTGTGCTTGGTCTTCTTCCAAGTTCCTCTCCATGGCTCTCCGAATAGCCTCATTCCACGGTTTGTGTGGTCTACCTCTTTTTTTCTTACCCGGCGGCGATCATTTAAAGATCTTCATAGGCCACGTCGTCTCCTCCATTCTCATCAGATGACCAAACCAGTTTAACGCTTTCCGTTCAGTTCTGTCCACAACTCATTCTGGTGCCTCCATTCTGCTTCTTATTTCCTCGTTCGTCACTCTATCTCGTCTCGATACCTTTCCGTTTTTTCGTCCATTTGAACTGTGTCTAGTCTTCGTTTCATTTCCGCTGTTACAGTCCATACCTCACTGTCATAACATAGCACCGACTCTACCATTACTTCACCTATTCTTTTTTTGTTTTTGTTAGAGATAGTATTGTCCCATCAAATTGATTTCAAGCATCCCATTATCTTCTTACTTTGTACTATTCGAGTTTTGATCTCTTCTGTTCCCAAACCTTTTTCATCGATTGTATTGTAGCACCGAGGTATTTAAACCTTTCTACTTGTCTTACTGCGACATCTTCATTTATTAAGACTTCATATTGTGCTTCCGAGTTGATTACTAAATAGATACTCCGTTTTCTCTAAACTTATGCTAAAGCCCCATTCATCGTAGCACCGATGTAATCTCTTTATCATACATTCCAAGTCGAACGCATCTTGTACTATTAGGTACAACAATAGCACAATTCTAAATTGTCACATTGAAATACTGTGCAGAATATTTGTTTTTCAGGGCAATAGATGATAAAATTTCACCCGCTTGCGACGCTAATGAATTATTTGACACTGACAATTTACAATTGTCAGATTTGAAAGGTTTTATTTTCTTCCATAACCAAATGAACAGGTTCTACCAACCTCTTTGAGAACAACTTAGAAGTAACTAAATATTTTGCCTGTTACTGGCGGATATTCGCGTCGACCAATAGCGGCGAAGACATCCCTATGGCCACACTGTCTTGTATAAAGCCACTGTACCTGCAACCAGAGCCAGTAGATATAGAGAGTACCGCCACGTCCGCCATGTTTATTCCTCTGACATATGCGTCACTTTGAGGTTTGTAACACAATTCCGTCAACGTGACGTTTGTTGGCAATCCAAAACTTTACTTAAAATTGGCAAGACTGTAAGTCTATTTCAAATTCGAGATTAGCAGGTTAGTTTTTGCGTCAGTTTTGACACAAACTGGGGCAAAACATAACCTGCTAACCTCGAATTTGACATAGACTTACAGTCTTGCCAAATTCAAGTAAAATTTTAGACATACCTGAATCAGTCATTGCTGGTGGGAACAAAAATGGCGGCGATAGCGGCATTTTCACGGATCAAAGAATGGCGGTACTCTCTATATCTACTGGCTCTGCCTGCAACTAGTGTACCTGTATAAAACTTTAGTAAGAGTAGAGCAAACAGAGAAATATTTTGGATCATTTTTTCATGGCTACCAAGATTTAATGATATATTGAAAAACAAGGTTGGTAAAACTTACACACGAGTTGTCAGTTTTATCAAATTCAAGGTTAGCAGGTTAGGTTTTACGTCAGTTTTGACACAGACTGACACATAACCTAACCTGCTAACGTTGAATTTGATAAAACTGACAACTCGTGCTTCAGTTTTACCAACCTTGTTTTGCAATATATCATTAAATCTTGGTAGCCATGAAAAAATGATCCAAAATTTTTCGCTGTTTGCTCTACTCTTACTAAAGTATTATACAGGTACACTACCTGCAACCATAGATAATATAATAATATACGATATTATCTATGCCTGCAACCATAGACCTGCAACTAGAGTCCCTATATATAAAGAGTTGGGACATGTAGGCGACTCATTTTGGATCCACAAATCATGGAGTACCTGATTTTTTTTGAATTTAAATTTTATGCAGATCATGCATATCTATGGACAACAGTTTGGCAACCATTACAAATTAGAATCACATTTTGTGACAGTTCTGACAAATACTTAACAAATATTTTTAATTTGAAAACTATTGTGCAATGACTGGTGGTTCAGCGATTAATTGTAAAAATCGAACAGATCTGAGATATTATTTGCATCTTTTTCTAAGGAATGATAAAATAAAGCGTATCTGGGTAAATAACAGCAAAATTAAGGATTTTAAGTCAACAAGCCGTTTATTCTCTGAATGTCATTTTTTGGCAGTGGTCTATTATGATATATTTTATAGGACTTTTTCCACTGCCGCCGTTTATGTAATAAACATTTTGCTGATGATCAGTGGTTGATTAAACGTGGAAAAACTAGACTGCAATACAGTGCTATTCCAACATTATTAAATTTTTGGTAACCAGATTTAAATAAATGTGAAAATTCTGAAATAGAAGAAAACGAACTAATCGATGTTGAAAGCATCAAAGGGCAGATTATTCAGGCCAGTGTTAATCAGTACAAAAAGACAATTTTCCTCTGGAGAAGTTGAATTACGTCGCCTCAAATTCTCTAACGTTAGTTGTTGAGCATTACATTCGTATTCATACCAGATTTACAGCTGCCACTAAACATCCTACCCCACGCCTAAGATTATAAGCAGAGGTTTTTCATAACACAAGATTTCAATACCTGTTTATTTCTAACCGCAGTTCACTTAAGTCATCAGAAATACTTTTTACCATAACCTGAAAACACACTAGGACTAAAAAGTAACTAAATTTAGCCGGCAAATTTTTCAAGTTTTAATAATTCCACATAAATATTATTTTTCTTGCACGTTGCCTTACATTTCTAAATGAATGAATTCCGTGATTTGACATGTCAATTAATGTCATTTTGTTTGTCTTACATATTTCAAATATAAAAAAATGAAATATATTATTGCTGAATCATGTGATCCTTGATTTGTGGATCCAATGTCCCAACTCTTTATATATAGGGACTCTACCTGCAACTATAGCCCCTCTATTACAAATAGTAGCGACATCATGGGGCAAACCTGATGCAAACATGAAAATACAAAAAGTTACTAAACGGTAAATTTCAGTGTAAACAGTGAAAAAATAACAGATCTGAATACCTGAAATCCTTTTCTGCCACTATATTTACACTTATCGACACAACACCCTGGCATTTCCACGTCCTCCACTTCAAATTAGCCCCCGAAGAGAAAAATGAATAAAAACACGACAACTGTCAATGTCACATTTTAATTTAATTATGCAACTTCCTAGGCGATTTTTAAATATGCTAGGAACTTAAGGGATACCAACGTGATTATGCCCCAGCGGCAACATCAATCGTTGTCGGTACTATATGTAAATATAGGGGCTATACCTGCAACTAGAGATCCTGTATATAGTTTACTAAGAGTTGGGCAAACAGCCTCATTTGACATACAATTTTGATCCAAATTAGATATTTGACATATGTCGAACAAATAGGTTATAGGAACCAATCTTGCTAACTTGCTTTTGATGGGAGAGTTTTCAGAGTATTGATCATTCTTAGAATCTCTAGAACCGACTATTAGGAATATACGCCCAATTTATTTAAAATTTAGATTTGCATATGCGATACTTTCAGTCGTAATATGTTACAAAATATGTAAAAAAGGCACTTTTATCACACATGCCTTGTAAAAAGTGATCCAAACCAATCAAAATGTATCCCGCTGTTTGCCCAACTCTTAGTAACCTATATACAGGGACTCTACCTGCAACTAGAGTCCCTGTATATAGTAAGATAAGAGTCGGGCAAACGCGGTTCAATTTTTGATTGGCTACGATCCACTGCGCATGCGCAGTAATCTAAAATGGAAATTTGAAGGGTGGCTATGGCAATGACAATTAAATGACGTACGCAATATTGTTCGATTCGATGACAAGACAAGTTTTTAGAGGTTATATGTTTACTACACCACCAAAAAACCGCTCGTAAATTACTCAATCCGATCTATCTACTGCAAAATCAGCTGACCACCAATCGGTAAACGGTAGATACCTACCAGTGTAGTTTTCGTAAATGCATTAAGTTAACCATTTATTGACAATGTCAAACTGACAAGTAATTAAATTCATCAAAGTGACACATATTAAGAAAAACAACTCCGGCCTTGAACGCATCATTTATTTTTGGAACACTAATGGCGGCTGACATTTGTGTTTGCCCGACTCTTATATAACTATATACAGGGACTCTACCTGCAACTAGAGTCCCTGTATATAAAGAGTTGGGACATGTAGGGTGACTTGTTTTGGATCCACAAACCATGGAGTACCTGATTTTTGCCGATTTTAAACTTTATGCATACTTCTTTCAACTAAAACAAATGAAATATATCTTTGCTACATCAAATGGTCCTTGATTTGTGGATCCAATGGCTCAACTCTTAATACATATAGGAACTCTACCTGCAACATACACACAGCTCCATCTGTGATATTTAATTTCAACCTTTGTGTAACGAGTGGCACTTTTGTTAGGACATGCGGCATGGTATAGTCAAGGGTAATACCACAAGCAGTGGATATATTTTTGACAAATATTTTGTCGTTTCCATGTAAATTATTGCGTTTAAATTTCACGATACAAAATCACATTAAAAATGTCACGAGCCGAAGGCGAGTGACATTTAAATGTGATTTTGTTGAGTGAAATTTGTAATAATTTCTATGGAAATGGCAAAATATTTAAAAACAATATATTCACTTCGAGTGGTATTTGGGACGACTATTTAACAATATTAATACATAACTATTCACTTTAGTGAAAAATAATCCAACAATTAACATAATTATTCATTCTCAATTAAATTCAGCGGAATACTTCCAAAACATATAATTTCAAAATTTTTAACGCAAGCCAAACTTTGTTTACATAGTTTGTTGGTGTTTAGTTTTACGTAACCTAGCGATATCACTAAGGACAGAACATCGTTGCTAAGCGATATTTTGCAATAAGGCTACTTAGTTTTTGAGTAGGTACATTGTTTTGTGAATATTTTGCATGGTGCCCAATATTCAGTGATATACTGTCCCTATTGGTTAAAAGAAGCAAATCTCTGCAATATGATTGGCTTCTATATTATAGCGTTGAATAGTCAAATTTATACCCATTCGGAGTCACGTGATAATCTAGTAATTTTACGTATGTCGATTCTTAAAAATGCAATTTTAGGGAAATAAATGACATTCCGTTTTGTAGGTTATCCTGACATATGCCAATTTCTAAAACAAGGTTGCTACGGGTTTATTCTCTTATATGAAATCAAACTGAATTTACAGGTTAAAGAAAACATAACATGTCGTAAAATGTAAATATAATAAAGATATGTCAGCTGCTACATTAAAAACCTGCTGCGTATAGCAAATTTTAAGTCAATTTCTGTGCATGCATATTCTGTTATAGAACATTGCCATTTGAAGCCTATTTCCTTGCACAATCTATTTAGGGAAGAAACTGAACGTGAAAAATCTCCCGATTCTTCAACCAAGCATTTTTTAGATTTTTTATGGTTACAAATTCTTTAGCTACATACATTTTATATACAGTGTCTTGACTGCTTCGTCGACTTCCGTTTTTGCATTCTTCACTTTCTGGCTCATATTTTCGGTAAATTGTGCTCTCCGAGATATTTAACGCAAGAGAAGCACGGCGAACAGCGTTGGAGGGTGAAACTGTTGATTTACTATTATTAATATTGTACTCTTCATAAAAAAAAACGCATAATATTCAAATTAATTGTTGTGACTGCTCGTTATACCGCATGTCCGATGGTTTCTTTTAATTTCCAGTTTTCGGCTCAACAATTTTAGGTTTTATTACCCTTATCTCAATAACTTACACGAAAAATATAATCTGACAGATTAGAAACGTCAAATTTTTAAAATTAATTTTATGAATCGACATGCCTTTTTTTCAAATTTCTTCCATTTCATCTATTTTACTAAAGATGAACAGAGACAGACAAAAGTCACGTGACTCCGAATGGGTATAATTTTGACTATAGAACCCAGACGATCGACTTGGAGAAGTCCCAACGGAACCACCAAGAACGAGATAGATTACATCATCACAAACAACAAAAATATAGTTATGAACACAGAGACAATAAACTCAATTAACATAGGAAGTGACGACAGAATGGTGAGAACTAAAGCACGCTTTAATACAAGTTCTGAAAGACAGAAGCACCTAAGAAAGAGAACGTAGACGTCGATCAACTAAAGATCAAGAAGATAATGAGCAGGAACTCAGAAAACTCAAAATGACAAAGAACTCTTCATTGAATGAAATAAATAAACAAGTAACCCAACACATCTTGAAAACTGCAGAAAAACTTATGACAAGGAAACCTCAGAAGCAAAAGAAACTCACAAATGAAACTGTTAACTTGATACAGAAAAGGAAGACGATGAGATCAACTAATAACCAAAACGTAGATATCGCAGAAATCAATGAAACGAGAAGGAAGAAAATTAGGAATGACTTGAGAAATTACAAGAACCAACAAATCTTAAAAACATTAGAAAAAGGGAAAAGTTTAAAACATCTTACAAAAACAATAAGAGAAGGAGGAAGAACACAAATAGTAAAAATAACTAACGAAAATAATGAGACGATATCACACATAGATGAGATAAAGAGAACAACTGAGAACTATTATAATAATCTGTATACAAGTAAGGAAACACCTCCTCCGGGAAAAACAGAGAAAGGGAGAAAACAAGTACAAAACGTAGGTTCAGAATAGATACCATCCATAACCAAAAAAGGAATTACTAATTCCTTGAACAAATCGACAAAAAGACGAGCGGCAGGAAAAGATGGAATATTAAATAAAATGTTACAACTAGGAGGGGAACCAGTCCTGGAAATGTTAGAATGCCTATTTAATAAATTTCTAGAGAATATAGATACACTGGCAGACTGGGATAATGCAAATATGATTCTACTATATAAGAAAGAAGACAAAACAAAACGAGATAATTACAGGCCAATAAACCTGTTATCAACACTATATGAGCTATTCACCAAAATAATAACAGAAAGACTAACAACAAAACTAGACAATTACCAGCCACTAGAACAGGCTGGTTTCAGGAAAGTTTTCAGCACTCTAGACCATCTTCAAGTAGTAAGAACGTTCATAGAAAAATATAACGAATATAACATCCCCCTATGGATATAGCCCTAGTCGATTATGAAAAGGCTTTCGACTCGATCGAAATCTGGTCAGTCCTAAATGCTCTAACTAACTGCCGAATAGATAGTAGATACACAACCCTTATCCAAAACATTTACAAAAAAGCGTCATTCCAAGTAATACTCCATGGAAAAACAAACAAAGTCCAAATCAATAGAGGTGTGAGACAAGAGGACACAATGTCTCCTAAACTGTTTACTTTGGCATTGGAGAACGTATTCAAAGAGCTAAGCTGGGAGAAAAAGGGAATCAAAATAAAAGGCGAATATCTAAGTCATCTGCGTTTTGCCGACGGTGTGGTTCTGATAACGTCGAATAGAGAAGAACTATAAGAAATTCTGACAGAACTGTATCAAGAATCCAAGAAAGTGGGACTTAAAATGAACACCTCAAAAAACAAAGTTCATGACCAGTGAAAATATTGCAGATGAGAATATAACAATACAAATTGACAATTTTCAAATAAGAAAACCCAATCATACGTATACTTAGGCCAGAAAATGACACTAGCAAAAGATAACCTCAAGGCAGATCTCTCTAGAAGGATATCACTGGCATGGTCAGTTTTTGGCAGACTTCGCGATATTCTAAATTCAGACTCGCCAAACACATTAAAGGCGAGAACATTTGACCAGTGTGTGCTGCCTGTGCTGACCTATGGCACAGTGAGCTGGGCTATAAATAAGGAAATAATATATAAACTGCAAGTAACCCAACGTGCCATGGAGAGACGTATGTTAGGTATACATCTTACATATCGAATATCAAATGAGGAAATTCGCAGCTGGTCCAGAGTGACACACGTAGTCGAAAGAGTTTGTAAACTGAGATGGAGCTGGGGCGGACACATCGGCAGACTAACTGACAATCGATGGACTCGCCCAATTATCGAATGGCGGCCACGAAACAACAAAGGAAGCCGTGGACGTCCATTAACAAGATGAACAGACGACATCAAACGATTAGCTGGCACGAACTGGATGCAAAGAGCTCAAAGCCGCAGTAAGTGGATAGAATTGCAACAGACATATCTACAAAGGTGGATGACAAGTTAGAGAAGGCATAAATCCGGCGATGGATAACATTCCTGAATACGATGATGATGACATAGATTTTGCGATGCAAGTACCCTTGCATATGGAATCGATCTATTTCTTCTTGTCGTCTTTTATGTTCAAAGGGCAGGATAGCCCCATTGAAAACAATAACGATTCCAAAGTTGGAACTCTCTGGTGCCTTAACCTTAAGTCGCCTAGTTGACAATATTTTAGTCTTTAAGTTTCAAACCCAAAAACGTGTACTTCTGGACAGACTCTACAGTGGTACTTGGTTGTCTTAAAACTCAACCTAACTTGTTAAAAACATTTGTAGCACATCCTGTCGCTGAAATTCAATCTCTGACTAGTACATTTTTCTGGTTGCAGGTTCCTACCTCTCAAATTCACGAAAATGAATTATTGTGGAATGGGCCTGACCTTCTTTATTTGTCTCCGCATCAATGGCCTAAGTTGGATCAAACTCCTGAAGCTCCTAAAAAGCTTCCTGAATTGAAGAAATATACTCAAGTGTTCGCGTCATCAAATGTTGAAAGATTTCAATCTGAAAATTACTCAAACTTAAATACTCCAAAAAGAATAATTGCATTTTGTTTAAGATTCAAGCATAATTGTCTTAATCCCAAGAAAATGCGTACGGGTTCACTGACAAGAAAAGAAATTGATGAAGCTCTTTTGTGCGCAGTAAAAATATCCCAACGCAAGTCGTTTCCAAATGAGTATAATTTGTTAAATGAAAAGAGGGAAATACATTCATCAAGTAGTGTCTTGAGCCTTTCCCCATTTCTAGATAAAAATAATTTAATTCGTGTTGGTGGGAAAATTCTAAATTCTGACTTTGAGTTTAACAACAAACATCCCTTTCTTATTTCGGGAAATCATCGTTTGTCTAAACTGATATTCGAGGATGAACATAAACGTTTGTTTCATGCTGGCCTTCAACTTTTGCTATTTACCATATGCGAGACATGTTGGCCTATTAGCGGTAGAAATCTAGCTAAAAAATTCGTGCATGATTGCGAGAGGTGCTTTCGAGCTTCTCCCAGAGGAATCAATCCTGTAATGGGTAATTTGCCTGAAGATAGAGTATCTCAGAGTTTCTCTTTTGCGATTGTGGGCACAGATTATGCTGGTCCGTTATTACTCAAAGATAGAAAAGAACGAGGTAGCAAAACCTCAAAATGCTATATTTGTGTTTCTATTTGTTTTGCAACAAAAGCAGTTCATATAGAACTAGTTTCAGATTTGACTAGCAATTATTTTTTATTGGCGTTGAAACGTTTTGTTTCTCGCAGAGGTAAACCGAGTAAAATCTACTCAGACAATGGTACAAACTGTGTTGGTGCCAATTCAAAACTGAAAGACATGATTAAATTCATTCGTCAAAATAATAAAGAATTGCCTCAATTAGCTCAAGATTTTGGTATAGAATGGCATTTAATACCGCATTTTCTTCACTTTGGTGGTTTGTGGGAAGCCGATGTAAAAAGTATAAAACATCATTTGAGGAGAGTGGCGGGAAATGCGTGCTAACATTTGAAGAGTTGTACACTCTTTTGTCTCAAATTGAATCGATCTTAAATTCACGACCACTCTCTCCTTTGTCTTCGGACCCCAATAATTTTTCCTGTCTAATTCCTGCTCATTTTCCGGTTGGACGCCCTCTCACTGCGACTCCTGAGGCTGACGTAACAAGTACACCTGAAAAACGGCTCGAGCAATACGAACGAGTGAAGCAGATTCATCCAAACTTCTGGAAACGATGGCATCTCGAATACATTGGTGAGCTGCAAAGTAGCGTTAAGTGGCGCAGAAACAATAGTGTCGTTCAAACCCAGCAACTCGTCTTGGTCAAAGAAGTTAGCATACTCCTCTCCTATGGCGTCTTGGACTCGTTACAAAAGCCCATTCTGGAAAAAATGGCCTTAACCGAGGGGCCACAGTGCTCACTCCCCATTTAACGCTCGTTTGCGAAGCTTTGTCCGCTTCCATACAATAAAAAAGACACTAGCTGGATTCAAGTATAAGTTGTAAAAATATGAAGTGTGTGTCAATGTTCTTTCGTTAATACATTTTACTATAGTGCATGTTTTGTTAATTGTTATTTGTTATGATCTTTATCATATTTTTGTTGAAACGCCTTATCGTTTCAAGGTGGTCGCTATGTTGTGGCCAGACCATATGTTGAATTTATTTTGAATTTGTATTCCCTCGCGTGTTTGCTGTTTCCGGCTGCACTCGACTTCCTTCGCTACGCTGGCAGCGGGTGGAAACATCAAGCATCGCAGCACTCATTTTTATAAAATGCAAACTATTCTATGAATAAATAAGTGATCAGGGTTTCTACAAGAATATACAGTCCACTTAATTTCCCCTGAAGAAACACCTTGCGTCCCTCTTCAGCCAAGAAGGATGGGTGAGAGAAAGAAGGGGTAGAGATTGGAAGAGAGGCTAGGAAAGGTGGAGAAATACTGCCCCGGCATTCGCCTCAGAGAAGGTATTCTGTTGACTCACGAAAACCACCTAAAAACCTGAATCGGAGCAGACGGCCAGGGGAATCGAACCCGCGACCTCCCGAATGCTAAGCAGTACCACTACTCTACAGAGCTCGGTCTTGAGCAAATGCGTCTCGGCTGGCTTAAATAGAACCTTTTTTCGTTGACACCTCTTACGCTGTAAAGCAGAAAGAGCACTTGCGCTGTATCTCTTGGATTCTCGTTGAGAGTAAAGTCTGAAATATCTGCAAATTGTTATTTTTCTGTATCTTAGTTAAAGCAAAAATAAAAACGAAACATTTGGTTAGCAAATTAAATCAATAATCAACTTTTAAAAAATCCAGGGCACGGATTCGATCTACATTATCTGGTTATACTGCGCCATGCATGCTGGCTGGTATGTGTTCGAAGCGCGGCTGTATTTAAGAGAACGGTGTTATTGTTGAAACGTTTTGAATTTTTTGCGATCTTATCTTGTATCTGTTGGGTCCTATTTTCGTCAAGTGAAAAGCCTGACTTATATGCAAATTATTACTTTCATATATTACCCGCTTAACGTAAAGTTAAACAAAACTTAATTTTTTAAGGTGCTCATTCTGTATATATTTGTCCGAAATTTTCTCAGTTTTATTCCAGGTAGATATATATAATCTGCATGCAAAATATCATCATCCTGCAAAAACAGTTTTGACTTATACCACCAACAGACAGACAGACAGACGGAATTGAGAAAACCTGTTTTTCGTCATCTAGGGTCCCTGAAACGTGAAGATTGAAGAAATCTCGGAAGGTGATTTTTTGCCGATTACAATACTTTCTACGTCTTTTAGACGAGGTAAGTAAAAATGGCTAGTCTTGCAAAAATCTCAAAAGTGACTAGTCTTGAAAAGTGACACTTTCAAGATCAAACTGAGCCTTGACATAACCCGCTTTCTTGACGATTTCAGGAAAAACTATTATTTACAAAGATTGCCTTCAAGGTATTTAGTGCATGTTTTGTCTCATTTAACTAACTCTCTTGGTTTCCGTTCGTGAGATCCCGACCGCGTGTATTATTATTATTATTATTATCAGCTTAAGCATACTGAATGTTACGGCTTTGCTAATAATGGAATTTTAAATGTATAATACTTACAATAAGCGGGCCTTGTCATTTTAATTCCTACCTTCAATATGGTCAACAGTAATTACATAAGTGGTGATAATGTTTTGATAATTTTAACTAGATTCACGAATCTTTGTTGCTATTAAAAAATCCCACTCGTGGACTTCGTCCACTACTGAGATGAGTGCTAATCTTGTTAAAATATTACCACGAAAGTAATTCGGCGTGACTATTTTTTAAACGGTCCTGTTGTAGATAGGGTTTGATGGAGCTTCCAGGTGAGTGTCCTGTTATTTTTAACAACTGCTGCTCACCTACTTCACTTTTAGGTAGTTGTGTTACAGCAGAAGAACGATTTGAATGGCTGGTGAATAAACAGTTGCTTTAATCAGCTACTAGCAAATAGTCACTAGTGTGCTAGCACACGCACCGCAAAAATATTCTACTTAACTTTGACTAAGAATCGCATTCGAGGGACTATTCAATGAACCAAACTACTTTTCAAATTAGTTTTCAGTAAATCTAGCAAGAAACTACGCAATTTCTGTAGTAACATAACATTAATATTGACTTTTTCTAATAAACATCAAATTTGTTTAAAATAGCCAAGGGTAATACCACAAGTAGTGGATATATTTTTGACAAATATTTTGTCGTTTCCATGTAAATTATTGCCTTTAAATTTCACTAAAGAAAATCATATCAAAATTATCACGAGCCGAAGGCGAGTGACATTTAAATGTGATTTTCTTGAGTGAAATTTGCAATAATTTCTATGGAAATGGCAAAATATTTTTTAAAAATATATCTACTTCGAGTGGTATTTTGAACGACTATTTAACAATATTAATACATAACGACTAACTTCATTAAAAAATAATCCGACAATTAGTATAATTATTCATTCTCAATTAATTAAATTCAGCGGAATACTTCATAAACCCAACATTTTAGAATTTTTGACGAAGGCATCTTTGTTTACACAGTTTGTTGATGTTTATTTTTACGTATCCTAGCGACATCACTAAGACAGAACATTGTTGCTAAGCGATATTTCGCAACAAGGCTACTTAGTTTTTGAGTAGGTACATTGTTTTGTGGATATTTTGGATGGTGCCCAATATTCAGTGATATACTGTTCCTATTGGTTGAACAAAGCAAATCTCTGCAATATGATTGGCTTATGTAGTATAGTGTTGAATAGTCAGTTGAATACCTTCTAGGAAGATATATCCAGTGATTTTTTTTTGATTGGTCAAGAAACGTCAATATTCTGGATTTTCATTGGTCACTTTTTGACAGATGATAGGTGAATTGCCTAGTCAGTAGTTATATCCCTAGTGCATTCTGTATATTCGAGAACGCGAAGCGTTCGAGAGAAATACTAGAATTATATACAGAATGAACTCGAAGAATATTGCAAGACTATTTCCCGATGAAATTTCATCCTTTGTATACCATATTATTACTTCCTTTAACGATAAAGGAAGTATTGGATTCACCCCAAAAATTCGAAATTGAGTTTTCAACAGATCTTCACGATTTAGAGTCCCCTGATGCCAAAAAACATATTATTTTTTTCATTAGTCTGTCTGTGTGTCTGTCTGTCTGTGTGTCTGCTGTGTGTCTGTCTGTGAACAGATTATCTCAAAAACGAAAAGAGGTATGGCGTTGAAACTTCATATATCAGTTTTGTGAACTACGAGTATGTAGATGAGACAGCAGGAAAATCGCATAACCGGAAGTAGGTGTTTACTCTTGTGATTTTTTTCAAACTTTACATTCTTATTACATTTTTAATGTGCATTGACGTGAGATAAGTGATTTTCCAGTTGAATACTTCTAAAGTGGGTTTCCTTTGTTTTTTTTATTAACTCCTATTTTAAATAGAACACCGGGTATATTATTACATTTTTGAATTCTGCTTAAAATTTTAGAGAAAATTTGTCTCTTCAACTAACGCTCTATTTTGTACCGTTTTTGTAGAATTTGTAATTTTTGAAAATTTTTGACAAATGCTTAAAAATTAAAAATGAAATTTTTGACTAATTATAAGATCACTGTAAAAGGAAGTTGTGTGAGTGTATTACACCAATTTTTTTTTTAAGAGTTTTCAGTTTTCTTTCTGAAATATCTTGTATACCTAGCTGGTTTGGTTTTCTTCCAGCAAATACTCGAATATACTTGTGCAAATGCCCGAGTATTGCACTATTGCAAAATATTCGCTGTATTCGACTCTGATTGGTTCAAATTTTGAAAATAATAATAATAATAATAATTACCTTTATTGAGCTCATTTGTAACAGCAATAACAATAAACGTAAAAATATAAATATATGTATATAAATATATTATCTGCTGCTGCAGTTTAGACACGTATGATTGTCTTTCCTTTTTTATTATTTTACTTTTGTTGTAAGTCACTTTAATTACTCGCTTTACGAAGAAGATTTATTTTTATTTAAAAAAATATGTTATTATTCTAATGTCGCTTGGGCTGCAAAATTGTGCCTTTTACAATGCAGTTTTGGCTCCTTAATCTATATGTTAATTTAATTATCTTATTACATTAATTTTTATTTGATTATAGCCACAATACAGAAATTTCACTATCAATTTGTGGTTAGGAGCGCTCCTACACTAATTGCTCGCATTAGCTGTACTTATCTTAACTTTTTTATTTTACTGCTTGTTTTGTTTGTATTTTGTTTTGTCTTGGAATTGAGTTTGTAGACGCACATGGCCCTTAAAATTGCACACTTCAATATTGAATCGATTGGTACGGGTTTTTATGAATTCAGAGATCATGTGTACCAGTTTGATTACGATATTATTGCTCTGTCCGAAACGTGGTTAAATCCTAACATTTCTGATAACGTTTTTAAATTAAATGGATATCAAATGATAAGGAAAGATCGCATATCACGAGGTGGTGGCCTAGCATACTATATTAAAAACAATATCGTATTTACCGTAATAAATACAGAAAATAATATACATTTTGAACAATTTTGGATAACATTTACTTTAAACAAAAGGCGATTATCTCTTGGTGCTATTTACAGGGCTCGCTGGAAGGAATATGATGATTTCTTTAATGCATTTGAGGACTCCTTTGCATCTGTGATTCCGTTTTGTGATGATTTGTTATGTGTGGGCGACTTCAATATCGACTTTTCTACCAATAATTCAAACTGTTTAAAATTTTTAGAATTACTTGAAGTTTATGGATTTAAACAAATCATGACCGAACCAACTAGAGTCACTAAGTCCTCCTCCACACTTATCGATCTAATTATTACATCCAATTCCGAAATTATATGTGATAAGGGTGTGAGGAGTATGCATGGAATATCCGATCATTCTTTAACATACTGTTATCTGAATGTCGGTCATGTTACTACTGCAGTAAATTTCAAAACGTACAGAGATTTCAATAATTTTAATCTTGATGCATTCACCGTGGCGTTGGAGGCTGTACCGTGGGATGCTATGTTTCGGCTTAATGACATTGATTCGAAAGTAACTTTTTTCAGTGATAATGTATTATATTTGTTCAATTCTTTCGCACCTATCCGCACTGCTAGATTTACGAAACCCGAAGCTCCTTGGCTGACAGACAATATCAGACTACTCATCAAGTTACGTAACAAAGCTCTTCAGAAATTTAAAAAATCTAAAAACCCTAGTAACTGGGATTATTACAAAACATTACGTAATTTCACCACCAGTGCTATCAGACGGGAGAAACGCGCTTATTTACAATCGATCTTGACCAAAAACAAAAATAATATATGGTCGGCTCTTAAAAAACTGGACCTTAATGTTCAACCAAAAAATCGTGTTATTCCCGCTACACTTTGTGACGCTAACGCTATTAATAATTTTTTTGTTGATGAAATTGCTACAAAGAAAATACAACCTGATCCCAATTTAAAAATATTTTATGAAAATAATTTAAAAAATAATGTTACTCGTTTGTTTGGCTTCTCCCTAGTTACAGAAAATGATGTGTTGGATTCCTTATGCACAATTAACTCAAATTCGGTTGGGGCAGATAACATTAGTATCAATATGATAAAAATGTGCTGCCCTTTTATAATTAGATATTTACTTCATATTATCAATTGTTGCTTAGAAATTAATTACTTCCCTGATAGTTGGAAAATAGCACACGTCATTCCTCTTCCCAAAACCAACTCTCCTTCTAGTTTTAGGGATTTACGCCCAATCAGCATTCTTCCCGCAATATCTAAATTATTAGAAAAAATTATGGAAAAGCAAATTCGGAATCATCTCCATTATTTTAACATTCTTCCCATTGTACAGTCAGGCTTCCGGAAGGGGTACAGCTGTGTATCTGCTCTTGCTTGTATCACGGACGACATATTTAATGCTTTGGAAAAGAACTTTGCTACTATCTTGATTCTTTTAGATTACTCCAAGGCATTCGATATGATCGACCATGAACTATTATTATCTAAACTACATTATTTTGGTTTTGGTAATAATGCAATTGAGCTTGTAAAAAGTTTTTTATCTCGAAGAACGCAACTAGTTAAACTAAGTAACTCAATTTCAAACGTGAAAGGTGTAGAGTCGGGTGTCCCGCAAGGTTCTATATTGGGTCCTTTATTATATATTATTTACACTGCAGATTTTATTAATAATGTAAAAAATTGTAACTGTCACTTTTATGCCGATGATACGCAAATCTATTTACCATTTAATCTCAACAACATCAATGAAGCTAACAATTTAATCAATACTGATCTCTCAAATTTAATAGCGATATCTGAACAACATTCTCTGCTTATCAATCCTATAAAATCTACTATTATGCTTTTTTGCAAACCAAAAGACAGAGATAATTTAATACCTTTAGTAAATATTAACATTGCTGGGACAGCTTTAGGTGTACAAAACTCCGGTCGTAATTTAGGTTTAACTATAGACTCTAATTTAAGATTTGATCTTCATATTAGCAATTGCATACAAAAAGCGTTCAGCAACTTAAAAATCTTGTACGTTAACAGACATTTTTTAACTCCAAATGCGAAGAAGACCTTATGCAATGCTTTTGTTTTGTCTCATTTTAATTTTGCTGATTTAGTCTATGGACCTTGTTTGGAAAGTTCTGATTCCAGGAGAGTTCAACGAATTCAAAACTCTTGTTTAAGGTTAATTTATGGAATTAGAAAATATGATCATATTTCACACAAACTGCGAGACTCTAAATGGTTAAATATGGGCAATCGTCGCTTTCTGCACTCGGCCTGTTTTGTCCATAAATTATTAATCAACAAAACACCAAGTTATCTTTCTGACAGACTGACATTTAGAACTGATACTCATAATATCAACATCCGGAATAAAGGGCTATTAACCATTCCACCTCACAGATCTGTATTTTTCGAACGTTGTTTTTCATATAGTGCTGCTAAAATTTATAATTCTTTGCCATCCTGTAGCAAAGATTTTTCTATTGCTTCCTTTAAACGATACATGTCATCTTATCTTTTTGAACGTCAAGATAGTGCTTGATTGAGAATAAAAAAATTTTTTTAAATCATTTTAATGTTTGAGTAATTTAATATTAGTGCATAATATTGGCGGGTGCGTCGCGGATTCAATTTCAGACAATTATATTCAATTTTAGTTTTTAATTTTCAATTTTGAATTTTTGCCATTAAAAAATTTTTTTTGTACTTATTTTTTGTCGGTTGAGTGTAAGAGCAGATGTAATTTATTGCATCTGAACTCCGCCGTTGCCACATAAATTTTTTAAATTCTTATATCTGAATGTATTATTTATTTATATATTTTTTGTGGCAATAAAGTCCTTTATTATTATTATTATTATTATTATTATGTGTAGGTATATATAGTGTTCAACCACAAGGCGAGATTCAGATAAGGCCAAATCCTTATCTGTTCTACCATCTAAACCTTAACATAAAATTTAAAAAAAATTATATTATATGCCTAATGCTAAGATGAAAAAAAAAAGATAAATATTATTAAATATTATTAAATGTGCTCCAAATAAAGAATTTACTCTAACCTGATATCTACCTTTTCAAATTAGTTTTCAGTAAATCTAGCAACAAACTACGCAATTTCTATAGTAACAGAACACTAATAGTGACTTTTTGTAATAAAAATCGCATTTGTTAAAAATAGTCACTTGAATACCTTCTAGGAAGATATATCCACTGATATTTTTTTGATTGGTCAAGAAACGCCTGAATTCTGGATTTTCATTGGTCACTTTTTGACAGATGACATGTGAATTGAATAGTCATATACAATACCGCGAGCGGTCGACGAATTGCCGAAAATTTTTGTCAAAGTGTATGAGTGCTTATTGCTTCGATATAAATTGGTCGAGTGCGACAGCACGAGACCAATTTTGAAGCAATAAACACGAATAAACGCTTTGACAAAAATTCATGCAATTCGGCGGCTGCAAGCGGCATTTGAAGGACTATTCAACGAACAAAATTGACATTCCTTAGTAATTAATCAATTTTATCACGTCCTCTTTGAAAATAAATATCTGTTGACGTAAAATAAATTGTTTGTCAAGTTTGACATTTCTAATATCATATTTGATTAATTTTACAGGAAGTTAAATAAATGTCACAGGAAGAGAAAAAAATTGTCATTAAAACTCCGCTAGCGGAATTGTTGCACAATTTTACGCTGATTGGTGGCAAATGACATAAATACTAAATTATGATTGGTGAATAGTTAACTTAAAGGGGGTGAGTTGAATAGTCACAGATATTTTTTACTCGCATCAGTTTTCATATCATTTAAATTGGTTTCATATCGCTATTGGCTAAATTATCTTGCATGTGTTGCTAGTAATTGTTATGATAAGATATCTACCCCAAATTAGCGGTAACCAGTAAAAACGTAATATAATACAGTCAACAACTACCTGAAAAGTATTTAGGCAAAATAATCATTATGGTGTCAAATAGTAACATCTAATCTTAATTATGATTAACATTTTGTGTATTGGTGTTATTCTCTACCTGTATTTAGTGCCGGCAGTTCACAAGAAATATAATGTTCTATCACGCAGCATAATTCTGGATGGAGTGAAAGAAATTACAAATTGCTCTGACAAACCTTTGGACACACGAATACAGCGACGTGGACATTTTTGGGTGCTTTACAATTATGTTCGTGCAAAAAACCGATACAGCTGCTCTCAAAGCATAACATACACCGCACCTGCAGATTACACTTATCTGAATAATGTTATTTCTCTTGTGCGCAGTTGGAAAGGACCCATCAGCATAGCACTGTTTGCTCCTGGATATGATTTTGAACCTACATTGGATTCGATAGCATATTTAAGAAACTGCGGAGAAGTTAAAGATCTGATTAAACAATTCGTTACCTTTCACATCTTTTTTAACGAAAACCATCTACCAAGAAACACATCACTTCAGGTAATCTACGTTGCAGAATTTATTAACCGTTGTTTTCGTGTTTACAATCGAATTGTGTTTATTATAGACATAATTACATATACAATGTTAAATAATATGAAATCAAATTTTATGAAATAAAATATGGCTAGTTGATATCACATACAGGGTTATTCAATTTCGATGCTCACCATTAGCATTTTGAAAACACTTGGAGACACAAAGGCGGTTAAATTAGGGAAAAGTTGCATATTTTAACGCAGAATAAATAATATTAGAAAACAAAATTACCTAAACCTGTTCTTGAGTTATGTCTAAAACAAAACAAAAATTTGTTATACGCAGGGTATTACGTATTCTTACAACACTTTTTAAAGAAGAGTTCAAATGTGATTTTAGATTTTCGTTTATTTTCAGATTTTCGAAATATTGATCCTAATTTTCATATTCTAAATGCCCATCAATGATGGCCATGGGCCTACGATATCATTACGAAGAGCTTCCTCTTTTCAATCATATGAGTTTGTCACACTTCTTTACATAACAAACCCTATATCATGGAAAATGAGAAAATAAGCTCTTCGTAATGGTGTCACAGCCATTCCTGATCTACATTTAAAATAAGATTGTTAATATCAATACCTCGAAAATTATCGAAACAAATGAAAATCTAAAATCGAATTTCAACTGCTCTTTAAAAAATGTTCTAGTAAATAATAATATCAAGTCAGTTCTCATCTAAGTAACAAAAACTCAAAAACTAAAATGGCTAGAACCAATTTATTTTTTTAATATTATTTAGCATTAAAATGTGCAACTTTCCCCAAATATAATCGATCTTGCAACTCTTAGCTCTTATCGAAATCCTTATGCTGAGCATCGAAATTGAATAACCTTGTATAATATAACTTACGGAAGTCGAATATATCAAGTTCTGTGAGGTGTTTAATTGAGATTTATAACAGAATTTTCGTTTTTAGAATTGATGATACTCTTCCGTTTCCATATTCAAATAAAAATTGTCTGGTATACTACCTCTATGACTATTAGGGCCGGTTGCAGAAAGCAATGTTAAGTCTGGTGTTAGCTAACGTCGCGTCAAAGTGAACAAAATCGCATCAAATTTTGTTTACTAATGTATTAGTTACCATAAGCATTTGAGATTTGATTCGTTTTTGTTCACTTTGACGTCGCGTTAGCTAACACCAGACTTAACATTGCTTTCTGCAACCGGCCCTTAGTGATAGAAAAATATAGTGACCACGTTTCGATACTTTTTGAATGTGTTGCAAAACCTTCGTTTTCGAGCAGGCACTGATACTAAATGCTTAGTTTCTAATTTATGAATGCAACTATGTTTATATTTACATTTGACTTTTAATTAACTTATAGTTGCGTTCATAAATTAGGAAAAATGCGTTTTTATATTCTGTGCCTGCTAGATAGCGAAGGTTCTAGGACACAGCGGGCCATGAGCGATCTTGAATTCGGACGTACGGATATACATAAGCAAAATGCTGAATAACCAATAGAATAAACAACGAAAGATGTGGATTAAAAATAAAATACTGTTTTTACCACTGAAACAGTACAAACATGTTGACAATCACTGTGGGGTCAACAACTTTTAATGAATTAATTGGAGTTTTATTTTTACTTAGTCAAAGTTGAATTGAAGTTCTAATTACGTGTCGTCTGGAATACCGAAGAGTTTCAATGTCGAGTCGTCGAGTCTGGAAAAGCTAAATGCCGTTTGGTAGGTTGAACGGTACCTACTGGTTTCCTTTCGAATGTACTACCGATATGTCACCATTTGGAGAATTTCCGCTTAGCAGTAAACTGATAGCAGGCTAGCTCCGGCTGACTTCCGATAACTTTCTTGTAATTTGTATGTGTTGAACATATGTGTATCACACCCTGTTTACTTTTATTGTAAAGCGAAATGTAGTCGTGTTTTCAGAGCACTGTGGCCCAGTCGGGAAAATGTTGGAATTGTTTTGAGGCCGGCTATAACTAACTTCATACGTTGTTCGAAACCGGACGAAACGTTTTTGTTTCTCGTGTGATACAGCAGATATTGTCAAGCCCACCTGTAAACGGTGTTCGGGAAACGAAGCTCGAGGTCGACAAATAGCCGGTGGTCTATCTTAAGAGAGCAGTCGGCCGATTCATCATAGAGTCCCTGATAGAGCTTTATTAAATTTCGGCGTTGGAAGGCCAGAGTGCACAGAGTGTCTAGGAGAGAGGGGGATCCCCGTCCTTACTTACAGGTTGGAGTTTATGGAATGCCTTTTGAGTGTCTTTTAGATTTGTGGGCTAACCGAACAGTGATTGATGGAGCAGGGTGGACGAAGTTGAACGAGGTTGAGCTTACTTTGGAGTATAGTTATTCTTCCGTTACAGTAGCTGACGATCAGTCTTATACGACTTTGCGGGAAATTTGTTTGCCCTTTCGGTTGAAGGATAAAGTCACACTTATTAAGGCCGATGACATTAGTCTAAGATTGTGTGCGGGACCGCAATTGCGGGCGTGTCACACTAGCGAAACTTTGAATAACATTTCTGGGTAAAGTTGCGGCAATCCCTGAAGTGAAAAGAGTGCAAACAGTGAATTAAGCAGTGAAAAATACGCGTAACTAAAAAATATCGGGCTGAAAGCACTAATAAAAGTGTAGCATAACATCTAAAAGTAGTGATCACAGCGAAGTGATAACGTACAGGCGAAAATCAACGTGCAGAATTAACGATAAAGGCGGGCTGCGGCCACTAACGAGCGCACATAGAAATATCAGTATCTGATTGGTGCAATTAGTGGTGCCGAAATATAGTGGCGTAACGCGCGTTAAAGCTTAATAAAAAAGAAACATATCACACAAATGGCTACCAGCAAAGGAATTGGGGATTTGCTTAAGAATATGCAGGGAATGCTCAAACAGGGTTTAACTGAACTAGGAGCGACACTAGTAAGATGGAGGGAAACACAAATAGAACTAACAAACAGTGCAGACGAATTAGCTGAGCTGAGAAATGAACTAAGAATGAAAGAAGATGAGAGAAACAGAAAAAGGAATGACCTATTCTGGGAATTAGAAGAATTAGAGAATAAAATACAGAAACTAGATCTGAAAGAACGTAGGAAAAATGATAAGAGCAGAAAAGTTATAAAGTACACACGCGAAAACGTAAAGCAAATAATAATGACCGGAATCAGAGACGAACTACCAAGTAGATGGCACAAAGTGTAAAAAACTATGAATCAGAAAAGAAAGTAAAGAGAGAAAGCATAAGGAAGAGAAAGAAGACTGGGGTATGGGCGTGTGGCATGTTCAAGCATTGAACGGCAAAAAGGAAAAATGATACAATGAACAAAAAAATCTGTAAAAGGCTTTACCCAGAACTTCCCTCGTCGACATTGTGACACTAAATAATTTTAAAAATCAAATTAAGTTAGGAGTAAAAATATCTTCACGTTACTAATAAATTAAATACATTTTCAAATAAAAAATAGTTATCCCGCTAAGGTTTGAACCCGCTGCATCCGCAGAGCGATCGTATCTGCATCGATAAAGCCAACTACGCTACAGAGCCTCTTTCAAATAAGTCCGGAGCGCGCTTCTCTTGAAATGTTTTTACTCCTTTGTGACATTATCCTCTATCGGTTGAGTCTTATTTTCGGCAAATGTAAAGCTTGACCTATGTGAGAGTTATTACTTCCTTCTATTTTAAAATTAACCTAAAAATAAACAAAATTTTATTTTTTTAAGGTGCTCACCCTGTATATATTTGTATGAAATTGTACCGGTTTCATGCGGGGTAGATATATAATATGTATGCAAAATATAGTTTTTGAGCTATACTACCAACAGACAGACAGACAGACGGAATTAAGAAAACCTCTTTTTCGTCATCTAGGGACCTTGAAACGTGAAGATCTGAAGAAATCTCGGAAGGTAATTTTTTCGTGATTACAATACTTCATTCGTCTTTCAAACGAGGAAATAAAAGATTAAGTCAAAGAGAAAAAGAAGGTATGGAAAACATAGGTACCTCGGTAATAAGACTGAAACCACTTACCAAGCATATAAGAAACAAAGGAGGGTAGTAAAGGAAAAGGTTGCAGAGGCAAAACAAAAAAAGTGGGAGGAACTCGGAAACCAAATGGAAACGAACGCCCAAGGAAATGCTAAACTTTTATATCGCATGCTGAAGAATTTATAAAAGATAACGGAGGAGGAAGTAGATGGATACAGGACAAAGATGGCAACCTAATAACCAATAGAAAACAAAGTGCGGAAAGATGGCGGGAATAGCTTTCGGAGTTATTATGAGGTGATAATGACATAGAGAACCAAAATGGAAGTGGTAATAATGAAAATAATGAAACAGAAATAAATGATGGTGGTATGTGAAGGGGTAAAAAGAGTTACAAAATGGGAAGCCAGCCAGACATGACAACATGAAAGCCGAACTGATCAAATATATGGGAGAAACAGGAATGACATGCCTGCATAAACTACTCAATATGACATGGAGGACAGAACGAATACCAAAAGACTGGACTACAGCAATTATTATGCCAATATTTAAGAAAGGGGATGCCAAACAATGCGAAAACTAGAGAGGAATGTCGCTATTGAGTGCTATCAGTAGAGTCTATGGAATAATTCTAGAAAAAAGGATAAGGCAATCCCTAGAAACAACCATTGACGACAACCAATGCGGATATGGCCTGAAAAAGGAACAGTGGCCCTAATATTCTGCTAAGGCAAATTGTAGAAAAATGCTATCCCAGAACAACAAACTTTGTGTGTGTTTTATAGATCCGAACAAAGCCTTTGACAGAGCCCCCCAGGATAGAAGTACTGCAAAATACGGGAGTGGAGTTAGCACTGTTGAAAGCCATTAAGTATGTATGTAACTACAAAAATAAAATAAGAACCAACAACGTAACCTCAGCGGAATGTAACACTACTATGGGAGTCAGACAATGAGGAGTGCTAACTCCGCTACTGTTTATTATACTGATGGACGACGTATTGTGATGGTTTATTGCTCTCAATTTAATTCTGTATGCATAGATAAATATTGAACAAAGTCAATTAAAGCACAGGATTGAAATATTTTATTCAATTGCAGTCTAGACAGTAGTTAAAGTTATTAAATGCATTGAAAATGAGATGCAAGAAGCATAATTAAAGGAATAAAGGCTAGCATAAGAAAATCAGGTTTTGGAAGGATTGAATTTGAAGATTGAGTAAAAGAAAGACTTAAGATGGCTAATATAATATAAGTAATATGATAGGTTTAAGCATATTTGAAGCCGGACCAAATGTAAGTAAATAATGCAAACGGTTGGTTATGTGCATAATGAATATAAGCGTAGAGTTATTAATAAACGTACGGGCCAGTGAAAAGCAAGCAAGCTGAAAGGTAAATGGAAATCAAAGCAAGATACGATAGAATTTGCAAAGAGCAATGTAGAACGAGGGCAAATGAAATGAATAATAATTAGTGACATGGTTAAAATTGAACTCAAGTGCCAGTGCAATTTAAAACTAAGTGTTCATAGCAGAGCAGTGATAAATAACAGTTTATGTGTCAAGAAAGGACAATTTTTATGTATAAGAAATAAAGACAATTTCTAGTTTTAAATAACAAACATGTTAATCAAATTTTATTCTTTTATGTGAAATTGTAATCAAAACTTATTTTATTTGAACAATATTTTTTGTTAAAGAAAATAATTCATGTAATGTCAACTTGTGAGCAAATAATGTTCCTGATTTTTGGTGTTTTTATATAAGAAAACTTATTTGCAAAATCTCAAAAGTGTACAAAGTTATTCTACAAGTCACCGGCCATAAGTGAAAGTGTTATTAAAAGTTTATCCACCGAAAAAGTTTATAAAATTGTGCAAGCCAAGATCGGCGTGGGTTCAGCTCCGACAACCTGGAAATTTCAAACTGCGATACCAGTCCATTCCAACATCAGAAGCCAGGGATCTCAAGTCTTACAGGTCGGGAAGAGGTGTAACAACATCCTAGAGAAAATTTGGTGTCGGTCAGTTTTGTGAGGTTATAAATTATTGAAGTGAGTAGAGCAGTTGCACTGAAATTTTGAGTATTTGAGCTACTCTGAGTTAAATATTCTACAGAATTCTTTTAATATAAGATTCAAATTTGAACCAAACCTGAGCTTTCATGTGTTTTGCCGGAGCAAGCCCATAGGATTATTGCAATTTGATAAAATATAGAACGGGGCAAATAACCATTTTATTGGAAAGTAATAAATACGTTTCATTTTAGTTAGCCTAAGAAACTGACAGACAAGTTTTGCAGTTTTAAAATGTAATATAAGTGCTCTGAGTATTGGGGTGTTTAGCTAATAGTACATTGACTTGGCGATTGTTTAACATTACATAACAATATACAAAGCATGCAAACAAGAATTAAAACTTACTAGAATAGGTGTCCACAAACTGTAGCAAGTCTATATTACGGAGCTAATGTATGCAGATGACCTGCTGGTATTTGCGAATACAGAAAGTGATTTACAAAGGAATGTACTAACATGGAACGAAGAGCTTAAGAAAAATCAAATGAGTATTAATATACAGAAGACAAGTTATTGTAATCCGTAATGAAGAGCAACAACTGGAACTAAAAGTTAATAACACCAGACTGAAGCAGGTTGAAAACTTCAAGTACCTAGGATCACTACTAAATGCCAAAGGAAACTTAGAACCAGAAATAAACAACCGAGTATCCAACGCCTTTAAACTATACTATGCCCTGAACAAATTGCTCATTAGAAAGAAGGAAATCATCGCATAAGCATGCCAAGATTCAAAAGCGTATACATCCCAGTATTAACACACGGATGAGAGACGTGGGCCATGAGTGACAGGGACAAAAGTAAAGTGCAAGCAAGTGAAATGCGATACCTCAGAGCGGCAGTGGATGTAAAAAAGAAAGATTGTACGTATCAACAACAGCGTAATACGAAAATAGTTTAACGTTAAGCCAGCAACAGCATTAATAAAAGTGCGTCAGTTACAGTGGTTTGGACACATGGTGCGTATGAACGAGAAGAGGAAGATTAAAATAATCTTAAAAACTGTAACTGACAAAAAAGAAAAAGAGACAGACCCAAAAGAACCTAGAACAGCGAAGTTGTTAAGGCGCTGCAAGAGAAAGGGTACAAGTGGAGACAATCCGAGATGATTGCTGCAGATCGACAAGAATGGAGGAAACTCTGCCACAAGGCATCTACACCATAATGGTAGAAGAGAATCGATTATGGATGGACATTAGTTTAGGCATCGATTTTTGGAAAGGTGCGTATATGGTTTCTCACTTTCGAAAAAATACTTGAAATTTAGGGAAAACGGCTGTTATTAACGTTATTTGAATGAAGAATGAAGAAGGAGCCATCCCGTCGGGAGGACCGAACTTCAGTTGATTTAGTAGAGCATCTTTTCCAGCAAATAAAACCAGGTCTAGGCTGTGTTGGAGGGGTCAAACATGTTATTGATACGGGAGACGCTAGTCCTATTAAACAGAGTTACTACCTGGCCCCACCTTACATCTAGTGGAAAATTAACCAGATAATAAACACAATGTTGGTTTAGGGGTTATTGGAGCTTCTGCTTCGCCATGTAGTTCTCCGGTAGTAATGGTCAAGAAGTCTAATGAGGAATATCGTTTTTATGTAGATTTCAGGAAGGTGAATGGTGTTACCAAGCTGGATGCGAGATGCTTATCCGTTACCGTATATGTTCGTCATTCTGGATCGTCTTTCTCACTCCCAGTATTTATCGTCTAGTGACTTAAAGTTCGCTTATTGGCAGGTGGACTTGGAGGGTAGGCAAGAGAAGACAGAGTTTGCTGTTTCTGGTAAGATACTATATCAGTTCTGTATTCTCCCGTTCGGGTTGCACAACGTTACCGCAACCTTTCAGCGATTGGTGGATCGGCTGTTGGGCTCTGACTTAACGCCCTATGTGTCACTCTATTTGGATGACATCATCGTTGCCATTTCTGCATTTACGTTGCATTTAGAGATTTTACGGAAAGTGTTTACTACGTTGTTAAATGCACAATTTACGCTAAATCCCGAGATTTGATTGTATGGTGAACTATCCTACTTCAAAGTCTAGCAAAGATTTTAGACGATTTGTAGGACTCATTTCATCTTATAGGAGGTTAATTAAAGTTTTTTCATCTCGTGTGGCACAACTCGTTTAACTCGCAAGTTCAGTAGGAGTGCTGACGCCGAGGCAGAGTTCCATAATATAAAACAATGTTTGATTTCGGCTTCTATTTTGACATTCCCCGATATTAGAAAATCTTTCCTTTGCAGACAGATGCGTCACAGGTCGGGTTAGGTTGTCTGCTTAGCTAGAACATCAGAGAAGAGGAGCGTGTTATTGCGTACGCCAGCAGGTGTTTGACTACCCAAGAAAAAAGTTTTTAGCTACGGAACTCAAGCGTCTCGCCGTGGTGTGGGCTCCTGAAAACTTTTGCCAATACGTTGAGGAATTCAATTTCCATATCGTTACAGATCACCATTCTACGAGCTATGGCATCTAGCGTTTGTTGAATTCTGACTTCAAGTCAGAAAAAATCGATCTGCTGGGACAGGAATTGTAGAGGATATTCAGGATGGGTTCCTGCTCCAGAAACCCGAATTCTCCAACCAGCTTTGGAGGTAATATCTTGCACTTGTAATCAGCGAATTGTTATGTGCTATTTTTGCATTAGTCGAAAATTAAGTTGATGTCCAAGAATCGTCTTGAGTTGTCAGAAGTTCCTCATTGTATGCTTGATTGCCTATCCACATTTTTCATTTTCTTTATGAATTTTGAAATCCTTGCTCTAGGAAATTTTACTGAATTTGCTGAAAACAATTTTAGTAAATCTAATCCTCTTTTAGCTGTTTCTTGTGGTCATATAACCTCACTTTTACTTTCCGTTTCTCTTCCGAAGGGTTCCACAGAAATCGCAATTGAACATACGAGTTGCAAAACGTTTTTACAACCAACATTTATTTTGGTTGCTTCAAGTGCAAACTTTTTGACGGACCAGTTAAAAATGTTCAAAAACCATTAAACGAATTTTTCAGAAAATGCAAAACTATGATCTAAGTTTCTAAATTCTCAAAATTTTGTTTGAAAAGCCGGAGTGTAAAGAGTTGCTGCAAGCCTTTTTGTATACCTATCGAATTGTTCTTTATATTTAGAGCCTTCATTAAAACAACAATTTTGCTTTTTATGCCAGTTAACAAACAGAAATCATTATAATTCACATAAAATCAATCCTAGCATGTCTACGTTGGTCTCTATCGGCAGCAATTTATACCAAATTGTCGATCCGTATACTCTACTTCTAAATTATGACGAAACTACATGGACAGATTTGAGGTCCACTTAGTTAAATAGTGGAGACGGTTTGCAGTTTTATGCAAAATTAGTAAAATGCAAATAAAAACTAAGGGCGCCAACAAGTTTATACAACAAATGTGCATGTTCAGATATAAACAAGAACTTATAAACTCTATATCGGCAGTCAATCGCAGTATATCTGAGATAAGTGGGTTGCAGTGGCAAAATAAGAGAAGTGCTAAATAGTAAGAGTTTTTTTCAACTGTAATGTTGTATAAAAACAACCAGTCAATAACATTGCATAAAATAATAGCCAGTACAGGGGTACTTATGTATAATTCCTACAGTACTCCAGATGCACCCAATAAACAACAAAGCTAAAATAATAGAACTCGCCTAAATATCACAGACCGCCTTCTAGGCTGGATTACAGGTTTATACAGAAAATAAACGATCAAATGTAAAACTACAAACAGACTTACGTCCAATCAACCAACACATTGCATAAAAAGATACAAAAATTAAATACGCGAAAGCAAGGGCTACGTTCAAGGAATTCTGAAAAGGTTCTATCGAATCCGCTAACAATTCGCCTAACCCAAAAATGTCTCAACGCAGAAATTTAAAGTAATGTGCACAAAAAACCGATAGGCACCACTCGAGCTGAGGTCAGCATTGCACTCAAAAAGTCAGAAACACAATTAGGTAATGGTCAAATAGCAAAGCTAAAACCCCACGCCGAGTGAGCCAACATAACTCTACGCACAACCAGCTGTAGAAATTTGGTAACTGGGCCAAGGTCATATTGACATAACGGACTAGCCGGAACATAAAGAACGCTCAGAAAACACAAAAGGGCATCCACTCCGGAAAGCTGACCACATCCTAGTGGTTTGGTTGAAAACCATAACCAAATTCGAAGGAAATCATATTAGTCTCGACGCTAACAGAAGATGCAAAAACTGACCCCAAAATGGGCCAAGCAATGCTGAACTCCAGTAAAACTCGCCGCATAATCCACCGAAAAGCTCAGAAGACAAGACTTCTAAACCGTCGGTACAACGCCGAAATCCGCCTGCAAGCGTGGACTAACGTACCATCTTCAACCTCAACATGAGGTGATAAAGCCAAAGCAGCCAAGGCTCCGAAAAACGACGAACCGCCCCAATCTTGACTGGATCACAAAATAGATCGGAAAGGCAAGCGATTCTATACTTACCTTAAAAATTCCTCTTTTACCAGACGAAGCTATACATAAAAAACAACACCAGAAAGTTCGGGTACTAACCCAGGACAAAACACCCTAAAACCAAACAAAAGAAAAACGGCAAATCCACAACACATACCTTTGTTTATCGAGAGAAGAAAACACAAAAACACAAAACCGAAGTGCTTCAAACCAACACGAAATTCATCATACGCAATCTCCGCAGTACGAACTAACTACACCTTGCATGTTATCTCAGCGTTGAGAGAAAAAAGACTAGAAGACATAGATCCTTACGGTAACCTTCCCTACAATGTTCAACCAAGCACTCTAAACAAAACAAATGGGAGAGCAAGATGGCAAAGTTTCCCAAAAGATACCTACCCTTCTTCGGTCACTCGACCATCCAAAACAAAACAAAAAATCAAGAAACAAATTCCAACACCAAACCAAGAAACCCAAGAAGGTCAAATGTGAAAAAAGGTAACGAGAAAAGAACCGGCTAACAATACCCGAAGAAATGAAAAGGACAATGGCATGAAAATAAAATCGGGTTTGGATGCATCCAATGTAGAATAAAAGAACACCAGAGCCACACACGACTTGGAAACACACAAAAATCAGCATTGCAGAACACTTATTGGGACCAGGAAACCACAGAGTAAATCACGACTCCGTGGACATACTAGCCAGAATTAAAAGATACTTTAATAGTGTTATTCGGAAATCCCTAGAAATGATTAAAAATCCAAACAATTTGAATCGAGAAGATGGCTACCGTCTTAGTAATACATGGAAGGTAGTTTTGCAAAACCAATCCAACCAGACACAAGTTTCACATGAACGACCAAGCAGAGAAACGACAAGTCCCAATAACGTACAAGATTTACATGCGCAGCCAACTGTAACGACTGCTCGGTATATAACCAGTAGCATGAGGCACAAACATCAGTCGTTCGAAAACTTCTGAAGAAGCAGACAGCATGAGCAGTAAAACGCAAATTTGGTTGATGACAGTAATTTAGAAGTAAGTTGCTATGTTCTTGCATATTTGTTGTATAAAAGGGTTATTATTGCAAATTTTTACATAATAATTGAGGATTGGCACAAATTGAGAACAAGTCATCCTAAATATAACATGTTTAGCTATGTCACAATGGTTGAAAAGTAGAAATCTATAATTTTTTAATATTGGATTTCCATGGTTTCGGAGAAAGAAGAAAATAACAATAACAAATAGTGTGTAATAAAAATTTTGAAAAGTCACCAGCTTTAAAATCAAGCTAAAAATATAAAAATTCAATTATATAAAGGATAAATAATGGTATATGCCCAGGAAAAGTATTCTTTATAAAATAAATGTGGTCATCATAAGAAGTTGGAACCAAAAAATATGAAAATATTGGTGGTGTGCGTGTAGCATAACTAGGGGATGTTGCTGACGACTGTGCAAGCAGTCTATGCGGTAGATGCAAGTCCATTATGTCAACGAAGATAAATTGAACTCGAAGATAGAAAACCAGAATGTAAGTGAAATACAAAGATAATATTAAAATTCCAGATCTGAGTGAAAATGTAGACATTTTAAATAAAAAAAACTTCTAATTGAACAATTTATGTAGATTTGAAAAAAGTAATTTATAAAAAATTAAAGACAAGCAAAATCAACAGTATTTAAAGCGAAAGGTTTATGAAACGATTAAAAATAAACTGCATGTAAACATACAGTATTAATTAATTATAATTGAATTTAATACAAACTTTAATAACGATAATTTTATTAAACCTATAAATATTGAAAAATACATATATTTAACCAATAAATGTTAATTGCCTCATAGTCCAGTCATTAAAAGGAAATAAAACGGATTTGCTTACAAAAGGTCATGAAGTTTTGAAACTTGGCAGGAATGTCGACCCATATGCCCTAACGATGGCTCTTAATTTGCGACCTCGGGAGGTCGCCGCTCGCGCAACCATCTTGGAAAAATGGCGCCCAAAAACAGTTTTTGAGGTATAACTCCGTTCCTGTTAATCCTATGCAAAAAAGTTAATTATAAATTAAAGAGGATAATATTTTCTACAAAATAACACTAATAACATTTTCTCGTCAGATTGATAGTTTTCGAGTTATCGGGATGGGAAGTAGAGCGAAAATTTCGAATTCTCGAAAAAACTGCGTTTTCACACGAATTTTTTCACTTTATCTATTTTTACCTAACAAAATTACTAGTATATCTATTACATATAAGCCGTTCACGATCTTTTTGGGTCAGGTGAGGCTATGACCATCTAGTAATTTTGTTGGCAGAACCTCTGTTGCAACAAAACTCCCTCATGAAAATTGACACTTTTTGTGTTAGGTTGGGTTGTTTTCAGTTTAAGGTTATATTTTCTGAATAGGTACATTGTTGCCGGATATTCTTTAGTCTCCACATCGACTGGCGTTCTTTTAAATTTGGTCTGTCCTTTTTAAATTGGAAGTAGCATCGTTTAATGGAAATTTTTTGTTGTAACAAAATTATTTTGGGCATTTCGACTTTTCCTTTGACGGAAATTAAAATTATTTTTACACATTTGATAAATCATTTATTTTCTTAGGAATATTAAAATAATAAATCTGGCAATGTGGTGGCAAGAAAATGTCGAACAGACACTGACAGAAAAAAAAAGTTGCATCCGCTACATCAGGGGTCGGCAACCTTTTTCGGAGGGCGGGCCATTTTCAAAATAAATTTTTTTATGCGGGCCGCACATTCAAATGTAACTTAAATAGTGCTTTTATATCATATACGAGTATAAATATTATTAAAAATAAATATAGAAAAAATTTATTTTTTATTGACATGCTATAATAACAATCATGTTAGAGAACAAAAATTTTACAATTCTTAAAAGGGAAAAAAAAGAAAATACAATTCCAATTAAATATGTATAAATATGTAAATATAATATATATAAATATAAAAATATAAAATATTGTAGTGAAACGTCATACGGCTGTCAACATGAACGCACATATGAACATACAGTAGCAAACTGATGAAATGAAAGAATTAGTGATGGGCCTATCCGGAATGAATAATCGGAAAGTTTCCGATTGTTCAAAAAATCGGAAGTTCCTATTATTTCGGAACTTTTCGGAATTCGATTATTTTACTGTTCGGTGCACAAAATTCGGAACTTTCGGAATTCGATTATTTTACTATTCGGTACACAAAATGAGAAAACGAAATGCCAATTTGAACTGAACGGAATACGGAATGTTGTATTGACTCACTTGCTATATGCTGGTTGGCGAATGTCGACGGGTCGCGCCGTGAGCGCACGTGTATGATACGTGAATGGCACTAATGGCAGTGGTATTTCGTAGATTAATTATTAGATAGTACACCTACAGACTTCAAATTCAAGTATTGTTTTATACTATCTATTATGTACTTTATGTGCTATTAAACTTTAAAAAATCACTACCATTTTCCGAAAGTCTATTAACGTAACTACTGTAATAATTTGAAAACATATTTTATTTCCTCATATCCCACTGCGCGACTCAAACTCATAAATTGTTTTTTAGGATACTGCATTGCTAACTAGCGATAAAATTTACCGGACTCGTTTGTAACAATGTAAACGCTAGTTACCAATGCAGTATCCTAAAAAATCTTATACGATACACGACCGGAAGAATTCTTATGGCCTTGCCAAACATACACGTCTCGCCCTACGGTTCGACCTGTAAAGTATTGGCGCGGCCATAAAAATGTTACTACCGGTCTAATAACGTAAATAGCTATTACTGACCGTCCTACAAACCCAAACAATAGATGCCAACGCAGATAAGGGCTTACGGCGCGACGGCTAGTGCTCTTATCGTAAAGTTGCACGCACTTCATCTTCCTTCCGCTTGTTGTTATTTCGCACGTTTTCCCTTGCTTGCATTTACGGAATGTAAAATAATCGGATGATATTCCGATTTTATAAACATTCCGAAATGGAACATTCCGATTATTGAAATCATCCGATTATGCCCATCACTAGAAAGAATGCTACACTTGCTAAGCGAGACGTCGTATTCGCTGGGGAGTGGGGATTAAACTTGCGCAGTAAAATAGGTTTCCCACTATGCTTCTGTTTGTCGCGCATTTTTGTCACCGGCCACATTTCGGCACGCTTACGCTCTAAGTTTGTTTATTTTTCCTAAAGTTATATTGGTGCTTTGGCGGGCCGCACAAAAAGTTGCAAAGGGCCGCATGCGGCCCGCGGGCCGCAGGTTGCCGACCCCTGCGCTACATCATCGAATCAGTTAGTCCAACATGAAAAGAAAAAATAATAGCCAACTCTGTCCCAAAAAGGTCGTGAACGGCTTATACAATGACACGTGGGACCCCAACACCATGCACTGTTCCAATGAAAGTCCCCCAATAGGGCGGATCTACTCGACATGGACAATGCGGAAAGTTGGTCATTGGACTTGTGTTAAGGTGGAACAACGTTGTTAAAGTGACAGCATATTACGATATTTGTTATATTATGGTAAATGTCGTCATATGCTGTCATGTTTACAACGTTGGGTTACGTTTACACACATGCACAATGCCAGTTGTTTGTATCCGCCGAAGAATATTAATTTCCACGTTGGAACGCATGTAAACCGCTACCGCATGTACGTTTTCAAATCTGCGCGAGATAAAGAGAGACCATACTGAGTACCAACCAAATCTTCTTTGTTCAAAGCATTCATGCCCATTGATCCACCTGAACAACAGAGCCGAAGCTTTCATTTCTGGATGGTGGATTTTTGTTGCACCGAGTGGTATGGCATCGCAACGATTCGTTCGGAACAATTTGTATACTTTATGTGGAATACGTTAAACGGCACTAAGGATCAAACGCATGTATAGTTTTTGACGGTTATCCGGATAACTTCGATAGCATGAGCACGAAAAGCTAGGAAAGACATCGATGTTTCAGGTCGCAAACCTGCGCTGATAGCGTTTTCGATGAAGCAATGATTTCCACTGTTTCGCAAGAAAAGTTTCTGCCCACCGATTCGAACAAAATGCGTTTAATTCCTATGTTAATGAAGAAGTTTGAAGAGTATGGTTATACAGTAAAGCAATCCGTGGAGGATGCGGATTTGCTCATCGTCCAAACAGCGCTCGATATGTTCTCTTCATATCCGTTTGTTTATGTTGTAGGGGAAGACATAGATCTATTGGTTCCGTTAACCGCAAGGGCACGAGATCATGCCAATGTTTTTTTGCGGAAACCAGCCAGAGAAAAGATTGCGGAACAGATATTTTCTGGGCAAAGCCTCAACTACAAGGATACCCTAGCGAAGAATTTTCAGTTTCTCCATGCATTCAGTGGTTGCGATACCACATGTTCTCTGTTCAACCAGGGGAAAATCAAATTTTTCAACCTCCTTAAAAAAAACGACAAGTTGGCTAATACTATTAAAATCTTTCAGCATCCAGAAACAGACGTTAATGCTCTCGCTACAGCTGCAGTGCATCGCATGAAAACGACTCATTGGATTCCCTCCAATACGAATGTTTTGTGAAGGCTCTTTCCAAAAACAAATTTAACCTTGCCTCCCTGCCTCCCACAGAAGATTCTGCACGTCAGCATTGTCTACGGACATATCATCAAGTTCAGATGTGGAATGGCATTACGAAAAACCCGGAGGAATACGGTTGGCAGAAAACAAGAACAGGGCTTAATGTTGTTCGCACAACACAACAGCCAGCCCCCGACATACTTCTGCAGTCAATTTCTTGCAGATGTAAAAAAGGCTGTGGGACGGCATGCGGGTGTCGGAAGATCGGGTTAAAATGTTCGGCACTCTTTTTTTCTATTGCAATGGTGTAGCTTGTGAAAACATTCCTGACATTGTGGAAGATTCTGACGAAGAGGACGATAATGAGGCTGCAGATATTCTTGACTCCTTACAAATGTACGAGGAGAATGAAAGAGAAGAAGAAGAGACTGGTGACTCTGAAAAACCATTTGCGCCAAAACTATCGCAACGTGCAAAGCTGCGGAAAAACAAGTAGGTAATCAATTCGATTGTGGATTAGGCCTACTGGGGAAACCACGTAAAAAAACGCGCCGATGCACTCTACCTCATGGGTGGTGTAGAAACGAGTTGCAATATGTATTGGTTTTAATAATGTTTCTGTACAACAAACTATAGATAAGTTAATTTGTGGTTAATGTAAAAAAACTGTTGAAAATACAGATTTTTTGCGAATTCAAAATGTCTAAGCCCTTTAACTCGAAAGCTAACGATCTGACAAAAAAATATTATTAGTATTGTTTAGCAGCAAATTTTATTCTCTTTAATTTATCATCAGAACTTTTTTGCATAGGATTAACAGGAACGGAGTTAAACGCCAAAAACTGTTTTTGGGCGCCATTTTTCCAAGATGGCGGCGCGAGCGGCGACCTCCCGAGATCGCAAATTAAGAGGCATAGTTAGGGCATATGGGTCGACATTCCTGCCAAGTTTCAAAACTTCATGACCTTTTGTAACCTAAAATATTATAATGACTGGACTATCATATTTATAGCGTTATATGGTTTATTTGTGCATGTTCTAATTAAATGCCTGCAGTAACCCAACGAGATTGAGAGTCCAACAATTGATTTGTTTACACATACATGCTAGCTGTAGACCAAGAAAAGTAAGATATAGGATATAACGTAAAAAAACCCTGAGAGAAGATTATTCATATCAATAAAATTAAACGCCGTAAACGACCGTGGCAATACAAACATGTAATGTTTTTTATCGTTTATTTGATGAAATATAATGATTCTAATAATGTAATAAAATTTTTTGTTATTTATGTTATAGAACGTTACAGGAAATCAAAATTACGTGTCGAGTTGAAGCTACTTTTTCACTAAATAAGACGAGAAACGAGATGCAGGTGAAGAAGCGCGAAAAAAGCTCTCAACCTCTTCACACTTTTCTTTGACGTCTATGTTTGACAACTATCGCTCGCAGGCGGAAAAATAATAGAACATAACTCGTAGGGCATAAAAAATTCTAAAAAAAGTCTTTACTTTTTACTTCCCTCGTCTGAAAGACGAAGGAAGTACTGTAAACACGAAAAAATCATCTTCCGAGATTTCTTCAGATCTTCACGTCTCTAGATGACGAAAAAGAGGTTTTCTTAATTCCGTCTGTCTTTATGTTTGTCTGTCTGTCTGTCTGTTTGTCTGTCTCTCTGTATGTCTGTCTGTTGACAGTATAGCTCAAAAACTATTTGTCGGAGGAAGACGATATTTTGCATACATATTATATTTACGTCACATGAAACCGGTAATAACATTTTGTTTATTTTCGGGTTAATTTTGAAATAGAAGGAAATAATAATTTTCGCATAGGTCAGGCTTTACATTTGCTGAAAATAAAACTCAACAGATACAAGATAATGTCACAAAAGAGTAAAAACTTTTAAACAATAACACCGTTCTGTTCAAGAGAGGCGCACGCTGGACTTATTTCGAAGAGGTGCGTGGCGTAGTTGGATTTATCGATGCAGATACGATCTGTACGCGGTTGCGATCGCTCTGCAGATGCTGCGGGTTGAAACCCCAGCGGGATAATTTTTTTTATTTGAAAATGTATTTAATTTATTAGAAACGTGAAGATATTTTTACTCCTAACTTAATTTAATTTTTAAAATTATTTAGTGTCACAATGTCGACGAGGGAAGTTCTGGGTAAAGGCTTTTACAGATTTTTTCATATAGCGTTAACGGGTACCGACTTATCGCAAAAAATCAAACGCACCTTTTTTCAAGATGGCGGAAATAGCACATAGGAAATCTTGGTCAACAACTTGAAGTTAAGCTCTTCTGAACCCCTCCCACACCCTAAAAAAAGAATTTTAAATTTCGGTTCACTTTCAAGCAAAAATTACATAGTGACTGGACTATTGACTGTTACAGAAAAATTTAACTATTTGTTGTAGATTTGAGTCGAAACAAATTGGCTTTTCATTTGATTAAATCCTTGAAGCTAATATTTTCTGCTTAGCACTATACTTCGCGCAGCGAACAAATAGAGTGACTTATGCAACCCAAATGACAAATTACAAAGGTCACTTGATAACCATTATAACTATAATTACTAAAAGGATCAGAGTTGGCGACCCTTATAATTAGAACTAAATTCAATATTGACATTAAATCACTTTATGACTATTTGAGGTTATGATCGACCAACTTAAAAACAAAGAATGAGATTTGTGCGCTTGTAATTGAAAATGTTTAGGCCTGTGGCCTGACTCTTCCTAAATCTCATTATTGGCTGCGGCGTCGAAACCAAAACCCTTTCCCCGTGATTTGGTTAAAGTTGATAGCGTTTTTTTTGAGTTCCTGCATTCCACCATTTTCAAAGACTGAATTGTGCATTTTTACTGCTGTTTTCGGAGTTACATGTAGGCTAAGTATAAAATATAGACTTGTAAAGTAGTCTCTTAAGGAGATTTTAATTATTCATAGAGCTGCCTGCATTACGGGTAACCGTAAGAAACTAATTCGTAGTCAAGGACGTGAAAGAATCTGTATCAACTACAGATTTATGAAGGAAGAATCAAGTGGGACTCCTGCAATTTCTCTGTCGTTTGCAAGAAAACTCCAAGAAAACAAATTACTAAACCTTGCCCCAGGTCATCTGTCGATCCATTTAAAGAAGAAGTAATCCGAAGCGTGATCTATGATTGTGCCATAAAAAGAGACCTGCAATGAAAGCTGTGTTCGAAGACGAACACATTGAACGGGGTGTTAATTTCACTCAGAAGTTACATTCCTTTAGGCGATTGGTACATAGAATGGGTTTTCAATAGAGAAAATGTCAAAACAATAGACACGTTCTAATAGAGAAGAGAGAGATTCCAGCAAAACGTGTTGGATTTTTAATAAAATCTAAAGCCGAACGCCGAAATATTGTGTACACTGATGAAACGTACTTGCATAGTTCCCATACTGTTCTAAATGTTGGGATGATGGTACCAACAACTGTTTAAAATTCCATGCCAGTAAACGGCAGCCATTGATTGTTCTTCATAGTTATCAGTAAGAAACATTCATGTTAAGTTGAATGAAACAAAGAACAAGTATCTGGTAAAAGAAAATTATATAAACCTACACATAAAAGTTATACGATTGAGAAATTACTAGCCGAACATGGTCTTACGTAGTCCTACGATTATCCCCTTATCATCCAGAACTAAACCCGATTGGGAAAATACGGGTGTCAGTAAAGAACTATGTTGCTGCAAATAATACAACATTCAAATTAGACGATGTCAAAACTTTTGCAGAAAATAAACTTGGAAGTGTCGGTGTGCAAGAATGGAAGAATGTATGTGCAGTGTCGACAAATAGAAGTGGGAATACATTATTGATGACAGAGAAGAAATAATTATTACTATAGACGACAGCTGTGAATCCGGTTCTAATCTATCATCTGAACAAGAAGATGATTCTGTTGCAGACAGTTTATGTTGTCAAGCGTTAGAAGAATCTATATTGTATTATTTTACCATTTATTTGATTAGTTGACCGTTATTTTTCTGTATTGTATTTTATGTATATTTATCTTTGCTTCACATATAAAAATAATTTCAGAAACTAGAAAGTCGTCAGATTTTTAAAGTTATTGTAAATTTGTATATTTTGTAAATCCAAATATAATATGTTCATTTTCAAACACCATCAAAGTGACAACTTATGTGACTTGATTCGCAAAGTGAAGGCGTTATTATAATTATATTCAAAGGTAAAGGTAGTACTTTGACTGATTAGGCATATAAAGTTGCCACTGTTGCTACTTTATCTGCCTAATCATAAAATAACAAAATCAAACATTTCAACAATATAATTTAATTATTACTTGTGATTTTCATCCATCATAACCATGGAAAAATTATTTCCAACGTATCAAAATTCTACCTCAATCTTGATTTTTTACATTTGTACTAAATTATTGTTTTCTAATTTTGTGACTTATTGCAGTATAAGTATTCATTTGAAAATAAAATTGTATATGTTATTCGCAATAAAAATGGCTTTATGTGCCTCAACACATAAAGCTTCTGTAAAAATATTAATTATTTCTTTTAATATAAAAACTTCTGAAGAGAAATATATTTTTCCGTCGACCTCCCTATAAAATGTGATTTTACGGACGCATTTACGTACCAAAAATGTAACTTTTTTGGACACCATGAATTTTTCGTCTGCAAACACTTGACGGCCGCACTTTACAGCCGCAAACGCTTTTCGTCCGTAAACGTTTTTCGTCCTCAACAACTCTTATAATTCGGACTTCACTTTAATTTTTTTTCAAATTATGACGGTCGACGGAAAAATTTAATATGCTACCTCGGACAAAAACTGCTTTTATGGTCTTGCCTGATTGCTTGCCTCGGCTATCCCCTCGGCCAGCAATTGCAGGCATCGTCCATAAAAAGCCAATTTTTCGTCATTGATGCATAAATAACTATTTTAGTTGTTTTATGCTTTAAAACAATTGTGATATAATTTTATCAAGTATTCCAATAGTACCCCTCTATAATGGGTAAGTTATTATTTAAACATTATTTTGAGCAATAAAACCTTGATAGTAATTTATTTACTTCCCAGTGTGTACATAATAAATAAATTAACAGTCTGTTAGCTGACATGCAGCCCCAAATCATAATCCCCTTTGGAATCTTCGCAGTTCCTTTAATGTAGTCTTTATGAAAAGCTTCTGATTTACTCCTTCTAATTTGTCTGATATGGTCTCCTATGAAGTCATAAAAAAAAGTTAGAACTGAAAAAATAAAACTAAATATAATATAAGGGGTAATTCATACTTATGATCATTAAATTAAATAGGTGCATACTGACATCAGTAATAGCACATTGATCTTAAAATTAATCGCATTTAGAAAAAATTGCATTAGGGTCTAAACCAACTTTTGAGACCCAAAACCTTTATTATATAAATCAGATAAGAGTACATTAACCGCTTTCCTCTCACATTTGGTTCCAGGCTTGAGACTGGCAGTAATGTAAGTAAATAATTACTGGCATGTTTAAAAAGAGGTTGTGATCTGTGTTTAACGTGATAATGACGAACACGTATGCACCAAATTGATTGAAATACCCAAATAATTGTTTTTTTGCTTAAATTCGGTCTTATCGCAACCCCCTGTGTGAACTTACTTTGACAGAAGTTCATTCCAATGATCGTCAATCGATTTAAGCATTTAAATGTTTTAATTTTTTGTGGGATCACTATTAATTTTTGACGTTTAGTAAGGATAATGAAATCTAATTTTCATATAAATCGTCAGATTCTGAATCATCAGAATTTTCTTGGAGATTTATTATCAGGGGCTCTAGCTGTATCTCCATCACGGCATCTAACTCCCACATTTTTTTTTCAATAGAACCCACATGGTTGCATGCATTCTGCCAATTTTCAGAGGTAACATTTTCAATTGCTTTTAAAAATAAATTTTTCACATCTTGTAGTTTGAACGTGACATTGTTTCGTGCCACCTCACCTTTTACTTGTGCCCATATTAATTCAATTGGGTTTAATTCGCAGTGATAAGGTGGCAATCTTAAGATAATCCTATTGGTTTCCTCTGCTAAACGATCGACAATATAACTATTAGTTATTGATTTGTTGGTCCTAACTAAATCCAACAATTCAACTTTGATCATGTCTTTTTCAAATGGAATATTTTTGGCAATTAACCATTTTTGAATATCCTCTTTTCTAGTAGAACTTGTGGGAATTTTTTCAGATTTTCTTGAGTGGTAAGATGCATTGTCCATTACAATAATAGCCCCATCTTCTAAGGTAGGTAAAATCTTTTTGAACCACTCTTCAAACACTGCGGAGTTCATGTCTTCATGATAGTCACCAGTTTTTTTGGACTCAAATAGAAGCAGCCCATTCTCCAGAAATCCATCGTTGGACCCAATATGCAGTGTGATTAGCCGTTTACCTTTGCCTGATGGATTTTTCAATCCTGTGGACAATCCTTTAATAAATGCATCTCTTGGACTTCTTAATTCTGTGTCAGTCCACACTTTTTGAACAGTGTGGCCTGCATTCACCCAAGTTTCATCCAAGTAGTAAATTTTTCTGCTTTCTTCTTTGAAGTTTTTAATCTGTCGGAGATATTTTCGTCGCCATATAATAATTTCATCTTTCTCTTTAAGAAAACTATTTCTGGACCTTCTCAGAAATCTAAAATTGTGCTGCATGATTTGCAGAAATGTTAACATATATTACTTTGTTAAACTTACCGAAAATTAATTTCTTTTAATAACTTTCTTAAAGTACTTTCCTTGAAATTAAATTCCTCTCCGCATTGGTTCACCGCAGATAAAATTTTTGCTACTGTTGGCGCCTCATTTTTGAAAAAGAAAGAATGAACTATCCTTCTTACAGTGTTTTTTTGTTCATCTGTCACCTTGTCTAACACAGACCGTGCCCTGTGGTAAGCCTTGGGGGGCTGAAACTCCTGCGTTTCCTGGTGTTCCCGCAGTATATTGTACACACTGGCTACACAAATTCCTATAAATAATATACAGGTAACACATGAGAATACAATACAACATCAATTAATGCACAATATTACCTGATGCATTTGCGGATAACTCTACTATTTCGGACTTGGATGCTGCACGGAATTTTTCTGAAAACACTTTAAATGTGTTCAAAACTGTTGTTTTTTCTTCAACAGAAAAGTGGCGTTTTATGCGTTTTCTGGGTGGTGATAACTGATTATCGTTGATATTATTAGCACTCATGTTTATCAACTAAAAAGAAGCTGCTAATAAACTTTCACCAACTGGTAAAATAACATGAAAAGGAGTAACAGGAACAATAATAACAAGAATAAATAACAACAAACTAAAACGAACAAATCAAGTAACAAATCACAAACTATCAAGCACAAGTAAGCCGAAAATGTCAAACTTGACAAAAAACAATTGCCAAATACAATGCCGCCTGGATTAGTATTTTAAAATTAAACATTAGATCATAGACAGCCGATGCTGGTAGCTCAGTGTTAAGCACCCCGGCAACTGATCGTAGTTTTACCAGTTCGATCCCCGGTTCCGGTGAGGTTTATAAAAATAAAAAAATGTGGATGAAAACGTTTACAGAATACCATCATTTGGAAGTGATGTAAAGCCGTGGGTCTCATGTTTACTACGATGTGTAGTATGTAAAAGATCCCTTGCTATTTATTTTTAAAAGCAATTGAAAATGTTACCTCTGAAAATTGGCAGAATGCATGCAACCATGTGGGTTCTATTGAAAAAAAAATGTGGGAGTTAGATGCCGTGATGGAGATACAGGTAGAGCCCCTGATAATAAATCTCCAAGAAAATTCTGATGATTCAGAATCTGACGATTTATATGAAAATTAGATTTCATTATCCTTACTAAACGTCAAAAATTAATAGTGATCCCACAAAAAATTAAAACATTTAAATGCTTAAATCGATTGACGATCATTGGAATGAACTTCTGTCAAAGTAAGTTCACACAGGGGGTTGCGATAAGACCGAATTTAAGCAAAAAAACAATTATTTGGGTATTTCAATCAATTTGGTGCATACGTGTTCGTCATTATCACGTTAAACACAGATCACAACCTCTTTTTAAACATGCCAGTAATTATTTACTTACATTACTGCCAGTCTCAAGCCTGGAACCAAATGTGAGAGGAAAGCGGTTAATGTACTCTTATCTGATTTATATAATAAAGGTTTTGGGTCTCAAAAGTTGGTTTAGACCCTAATGCAATTTTTTCTAAATGCGATTAATTTTAAGATCAATGTGCTATTACTGATGTCAGTATGCACCTATTTAATTTAATGATCATAAGTATGAATTACCCCTTATATTATATTTAGTTTTATTTTTTCAGTTCTAACTTTTTTTTATGACTTCATAGGAGACCATATCAGACAAATTAGAAGGAGTAAATCAGAAGCTTTTCATAAAGACTACATTAAAGGAACTGCGAAGATTCCAAAGGGGATTATGATTTGGGGCTGCATGTCAGCTAACAGACTGTTAATTTATTTATTATGTACACACTGGGAAGTAAATAAATTACTATCAAGGTTTTATTGCTCAAAATAATGTTTAAATAATAACTTACCCATTATAGAGGGGTACTATTGGAATACTTGATAAAATTATATCACAATTGTTTTAAAGCATAAAACAACTAAAATAGTTATTTATGCATCAATGACGAAAAATTGGCTTTTTATGGACGATGCCTGCAATTGCTGGCCGAGGGGATAGCCGAGGCAAGCAATCAGGCAAGACCATAAAAAGCAGTTTTTGTCCGAGGTAGCATATTAAATTTTTCCGTCGACCGTCATAATTTGAAAAAAAATTAAAGTGAAGTCCGAATTATAAGAGTTGTTGAGGACGAAAAACGTTTACGGACGAAAAGCGTTTGCGGCTGTAAAGTGCGGCCGTCAAGTGTTTGCAGACGAAAAATTCATGGTGTCCAAAAAAGTTACATTTTTGGTACGTAAATGCGTCCGTAAAATCACATTTTATAGGGAGGTCGACGGAAAAATATATTTCTCTTCAGAAGTTTTTATATTAAAAGAAATAATTAATATTTTTACAGAAGCTTTATGTGTTGAGGCACATAAAGCCATTTTTATTGCGAATAACATATACAATTTTATTTTCAAATGAATACTTATACTGCAATAAGTCACAAAATTAGAAAACAATAATTTAGTACAAATGTAAAAAATCAAGATTGAGGTAGAATTTTGATACGTTGGAAATAATTTTTCCATGGTTATGATGGATGAAAATCACAAGTAATAATTAAATTATATTGTTGAAATGTTTGATTTTGTTATTTTATGATTAGGCAGATAAAGTAGCAACAGTGGCAACTTTATATGCCTAATCAGTCAAAGTACTACCTTTACCTTTGAATATAATTATAATAACGCCTTCACTTTGCGAATCAAGTCACATAAGTTGTCACTTTGATGGTGTTTGAAAATGAACATATTATATTTGGATTTACAAAATATACAAATTTACAATAACTTTAAAAATCTGACGACTTTCTAGTTTCTGAAATTATTTTTATATGTGAAGCAAAGATAAATATACATAAAATACAATACAGAAAAATAACGGTCAACTAATCAAATAAATGGTAAAATAATACAATATAGATTCTTCTAACGCTTGACAACATAAACTGTCTGCAACAGAATCATCTTCTTGTTCAGATGATAGATTAGAACCGGATTCACAGCTGTCGTCTATAGTAATAATTATTTCTTCTCTGTCATCAATAATGTATTCCCACTTCTATTTGTCGACACTGCACATACATTCTTCCATTCTTGCACACCGACACTTCCAAGTTTATTTTCTGCAAAAGTTTTGACATCGTCTAATTTGAATGTTGTATTATTTGCAGCAACATAGTTCTTTACTGACACCCGTATTTTCCCAATCGGGTTTAGTTCTGGATGATAAGGGGATAATCGTAGGACTACGTAAGACCATGTTCGGCTAGTAATTTCTCAATCGTATAACTTTTATGTGTAGGTTTATATAATTTTCTTTTACCAGATACTTGTTCTTTGTTTCATTCAACTTAACATGAATGTTTCTTACTGATAACTATGAAGAACAATCAATGGCTGCCGTTTACTGGCATGGAATTTTAAACAGTTGTTGGTACCATCATCCCAACATTTAGAACAGTATGGGAACTATGCAAGTACGTTTCATCAGTGTACACAATATTTCGGCGTTCGGCTTTAGATTTTATTAAAAATCCAACACGTTTTGCTGGAATCTCTCTCTTCTCTATTAGAACGTGTCTATTGTTTTGACATTTTCTCTATTGAAAACCCATTCTATGTACCAATCGCCTAAAGGAATGTAACTTCTGAGTGAAATTAACACCCCGTTCAATGTGTTCGTCTTCGAACACAGCTTTCATTGCAGGTCTCTTTTTATGGCACAATCATAGATCACGCTTCGGATTACTTCTTCTTTAAATGGATCGACAGATGACCTGGGGCAAGGTTTAGTAATTTGTTTTCTTGGAGTTTTCTTGCAAACGACAGAGAAATTGCAGGAGTCCCACTTGATTCTTCCTTCATAAATCTGTAGTTGATACAGATTCTTTCACGTCCTTGACTACGAATTAGTTTCTTACGGTTACCCGTAATGCAGGCAGCTCTATGAATAATTAAAATCTCCTTAAGAGACTACTTTACAAGTCTATATTTTATACTTAGCCTACATGTAACTCCGAAAACAGCAGTAAAAATGCACAATTCAGTCTTTGAAAATGGTGGAATGCAGGAACTCAAAAAAAACGCTATCAACTTTAACCAAATCACGGGGAAAGGGTTTTGGTTTCGACGCCGCAGCCAATAATGAGATTTAGGAAGAGTCAGGCCACAGGCCTAAACATTTTCAATTACAAGCGCACAAATCTCATTCTTTGTTTTTAAGTTGGTCGATCATAACCTCAAAAAGTCATAAAGTGATTTAATGTCAATATTGAATTTAGTTCTAATTATAAGGGTCGCCAACTCTGATCCTTTTAGTAATTATAGTTATAATGGTTATCAAGTGACCTTTGTAATTTGTCATTTGGGTTGCATAAGTCACTCTATTTGTTCGCTGCGCGAAGTATAGTACAGGTCAACTACGGGTTGGTTTCAACAGCGACTTTCCTGAACCACGACGCGATGGCGGTAACATAAATAAGAGAAACCTCAATGTTATTGAGCTAGATGGGTGTAGAAGATGGCAACAGTAATTAATAAATACGTAGTGACGTAACAGGTGCCCTATTACAAATTAACCTCAAGAAGGGTCTAACTGAAAGACCCATTACAATTTGGCTTTACAACGGCGGGGCTGGAACCTCACCATGACTGCAACATTATAATAAACATTAAATTTTGAATTAGTACTAGTAACTTCAATAAAAACATTCATAAGTAAATAAATGTAAATTCAAATTTAAAACAAGATGAGAAGGTGCAAGCTCTTTATCGACACTTCGGGACAGTGTTGAGATGAAGTGGTTTTCGACATGCGCTCTTTGGGACGTCCCGCAAAGGAGACGGGAAGTAATTATTTGAAAGTCTAGACAGTAAAAATCTGTTTAAAATCGAGTAAGCGATTTATCAATATCCACCGTTATAGCGGAGCGAATAGTACAGAGAGCGGAGATAATGTAACATTTTAGATTTAAAAGTGAACTTAGCAAAACGTAAACTCCTTTAAAAAAGATCATTCACAATATTAACAAAACAAAAGATATTGAACTCAGAATTCTGAGCAATCAAGATCAATTGGCCCAACTTGACGAAAATTTCAATTAAAAAAATTAAAAACTTTCCAAATTTATATTTCCGATCTCTTCGGGGAGGAATTACACGTGTAAAATATGCAATCGTCAGATAAGATAAGCGCTTCTTGCAGCCTTATCGAGTACATGCACCTGCTTACCAACAACACGACATCACGCTGATAAGGCACAACCAGCGCAGTTATCATTGCCCCATTGCGGATTATATACGTACCTAAAACGTTTAGAATTATTCTTTGCTAGTTCGTAACGGAGTTAAAATGGTTTTTTCCGTCGACCTCCCTATAAAATGTGATTTTACGGACGCATTTGAGTACCAAAAATGTCACTTTTTTGGACACCATTAATTTTTGACTTCCGCAAACACTTTTCGTCCGCAAATGCTTTTCGTCCGCAAATGCTTTTCGTCCGCAAATGCTTTTCGTCCGCAAACACTTTACGGCCGCACTTTACAGCCGCAAACGCTTTTCGTCCGTAAACACTTTTTGTCCGCAAACACTTTTCGTCCGCAAACGCTTTTTGTCCGCAAACGTTTTTCGACCTCAACAACTCTTATAATTCGGACTTCACTTTAATTTTTTTTTCAAATTATGACGGTCGACGGAAAAATTTAATATGCACCTCGGACGAAAACTGCTTTTTATGGCCTTGCCTGATTGCTTGCCTCGGCTATCGCCTCGGCCATCAATTGCAGGCATCGTCCATAAAAAGCCAATTTTTCGTCCTTGATGCATAAATAATTATTCTCTTATAGGTATTAATAATGTTGTTGCTTATTCCTTAGATACGAGTAGAAGTAGTACAACTTTATTCTAGAAATGGTTACTATGGTACTATTATTTGATTTAGTATATTTTTATCTTACTCGATATCATAATGGTCAGTTGGTGATTTGTTTATCTTATTGGTGAAAACATTAATATACTACAAAACTTACGTTAATAGTATCGTATTTTATTTTGCAAAAATAAGTAACATATCACAAAATACATACAACCTACGATAAATTATTAATTACTGCAGACATTCAGTTCTGTGTTCCCTTGGACAAATAAACGTTCAGAGTGCAGTCCTTACAACTGAAGATGCCACTTCCAAGAGCAACAACAACTTCGATTTGCGTAGTTCCGGGAATTACTCCTTGCACTCGTTCAGTTCGCACATCGGAACATAAATTGTATAATATTGTAGAACCAGTTGTTTTGTGAAAGGAGATGAAGTTTCTTGGTTGCAATAAGATGTGACTAGAGTGGTCAGGCCTAACCACCTTTTTAAAGACAATTTTAGCCTGTGTCTTCGTCACATATGAATATACCGCAACGTTTAAAAGTATATTGAATTATTTAACAAATGCAAGTCCTTATATATAATTGAATGTGTGTCGTGTTTGCTGTTTTTAAACTCATAACCTGTTATTGGCATAGGCCCAAAAACACGACGTTTTCATAATAATACCTCGCCGGTACACAATGTGTGTGAAATCTGATCCAGCAAAGCATTATAATGCAGCGGTCTGCATAACGCTTCCTTTAGTATTGCAACGTGACCCAGTAAATTGACGCTAATATTTTATATACAAATAGTTTAACTGGCGCATGTCCTGAACTAGTTTTTATTTTCTAATTGAAAGCAATTTTGTGTCCGCATGATTTCACTTAATTCTACTAAATTGTCTTGTCCATGATCAATCATTAGTTTGAACACTAATATACTACACTAATAAGTTAAATTACTTTATCTACTCCAGTGGGATAAGTGACCCATTGCGTAACTCATTTGATACTATTTCCGTTAGGTAATGAAGCTCACGTCACCACACAGTTATGTAATTGATTCATTACCTAGCTGAGTGGTGTAATGGCTTCATTACTTAAGTGAATTGTGTCAAAGTAATGACATAATGACATTTTCCTACTAAAATATTTTTGAAAATGACAGATCTGACATTTCTCTTAATGTACTTTTCTCAACTTTAGGCAGTTGTAGATAAAATTTTGTGCAATACATGTGTGATAATGCATCATTAATATACCTGTGTGCGTACATAACTCGTTCTACGCACTCGTTTGTAACTCACATACACGTATATTAATGATACTTTTATCCCACTTGTATAGTAAATAACTATTAAAATGCGCAAATTAATTAAAGCATATGTAGATAGATAAGCACAGCTCTTTAGCAGGGGAATGGAAAGCCTTCAATTGCATTTCACCACGAGGAAAACAATAACGGTATGGCCCCAAAAAAACTGGTCTGCAAACGGAACAACCTCGCGTTAGGCTACAAGAACATCAACTGAAACTAAAACTACCTGCAAATCTAAAACGGTTCTCAAATGATGACCCAAATTAAAAGGGATATCAAACAGTCACGAAACCATGGCATGCTAACGCCTCGTTATGGGACGGCATAAGTACCGCACGTTTGTCTCGTTCGGGATTACAAAAACAAGTGTCAACACTTGCGAAAAAAGTGGAAGAAACCGCGACACTCTGAATTTAGACGCAAAATCCGACATTTCTAAAATCCACCAATAATTTTCGCCAAAATAGGAAAACACAATCCTGACCCAAATAGGAGCTTATAAAGTAGCTTATTAGCTAGGCAAAGTCTTACCAAAACTTAAACTTAAAAAAAGTAACGTTAAAAGCAAATTTGGGCCGTCACGGTGGATGGTTTTGCTTTATAATATGAATATAAAGTGACCAGGAGTGCGATGCGGTTATGGAAGAGGTCCAAATTGGATTTAATTACTAGGTAACTGTAGGAAATAATCAAAGATATCTGGCGGATCCTGTCGATCTGTCGGTCAGTACGTTGGTTGGCAAATTGTTGTATGTTAATACTCTGCATTGTTTGTGGTGCTTCGTGGAATTAGCAGTCTGAAAACTCAATGTTTTCAGCCGCTAGCAATGAATGATGTTCAAAGAAGTTGAAAAACTTTTTCCAACTATTTTTGTATGGTGAGCTTACGAAGGAAATATACTACTACTGATGTTGCCTGTACGTTTCTTTGACGATATTCGGGAGTCTCATGATTTCTAATATTGTTCCTAATAATCATTTCCGCTCCTCAACTAGCTCTTCTCTCTGGATGTTGTGTGCAGCCTTTGTAATTGGCTGGATGTCTTTTTTCGCACACTACATCTTCTTTACGTTCCTTTGGGATGCATCTTTTGTTTCTTTTTAAATAATAGCTTTACACTTATTAACTACTTTATTTTATTTTTCAGTTTCTTTTATTGAATAGCATGTTTAGTGCCCGACAGTCACCCGCCATGGATGATCCTTTGTGGTTTGTTATGGGGGCCATTCTGCGAGTGTAGTGGTGAGCTGTGGGGAGGTTACGCAAATAGGGTTCGCCGTTATGTTGAAAAAAATGTTGAACGCCTTTTCATTCAAATATCTCGCTTCTTGTTTAAGTGTCTACGTTACATTAAATATGGATACGGCGTTTTAAAGGGCGTAAAATTGTCTGTAGTTTATATTGTATCAACTTTTTTGTATCGTATCGTTAATATTCCTTTTATTTATAGATCCGGAAACTTGAAAATAAAAGTGTAACAGACGATTTTTTGTATTTTTATCGAAATGTGTAACTCGTTCGAGACAATGGTTTATTATCGAACTTGCAGGGCGTAGAGAAACCTGCATCTTACTATATCTAGTTTTTTTATTTACCGTTTATATAGCACATTTTAACGCGCCCCAAATCTGTTGGCGCGTGGCTGCAGAACCCTTTACTACGCCACCCCAGAGGTGGAGCTCTAGGCTCGCTTTTTTTTACATGCTGTCTCCTGGAGCTGTAATCCATGATTAGTCATTTCATCGCATTAACTAGTTGCTTAATTCATTATTTCTCTTTGTAACACCCTATTTTATTTGTGCGTTCCTTACGAACCGCTCCCACGCGAACCTCTTTCCGGCGAAGGCACGCGAAGGAATGTTGAATTATCTGTAAAAACGCTAACGTTCAAGATAAAGAGGCCGGGCTTGAAATTTTTGAATTGAGGCTGTGTACGCCGACTAAATCAAGTCATCTAAAGGTATTTAATACCTCGATCCAAGTAATCTGAGTTATTTAGCAGTATTTTGTTTGCTGTCAATAATCGCGGCGTATGCTTCCAGCGACGTCACTTGAAAAGGTGTTAGGTCCGATTTCCATCTTAAAGTGAGAAATTTCTTTATTCTTTGTTTCGGTATTAATTAAGTGGTAATTAGGTCTTTATCATCAGCCGTAATTTTCTGGCGACCAATCCCTATTGGAATTCTCTGGTGCACGCACAATCAGCACGTGCTTTGAAAAAATGTCATTACGGATAAATTCAACCCAGGAATGCATGATGTCTTCGCACCTCGTGACTGCATTCGAGGGCTCCCTGGAAAATCGTCTCACACTGCAGTAAGTACATACTAATTTGCTATCTAGCGTTTTTGATTTTGTCGATAAGGGCATATTCACCTGCTATGAATTGCGTATTTTTAACAAAAGCCTTTGGAAATAAAATCGCACGGGTTAACGTAAATTTGATATTCCATTATCAAACGCTATGTCGTTTATTTTCATGAAAATGTATTTATAACCTTAATAACCACTGCCTGGTCTTTTCTAAGGGTGACACACCCTTGCGTTTAGTTCTGGTTGAGTATCGTTTTTTTCTTTGTCGTTGTAAGTGTTAATTGAAAAAGGGCGAATTCATATTCCGGACACCTTAACAAGTCCTCATCGCATTGCTTGAAAATGCACATTGTTTGAAACAGTTCCGGCGTCGACTTTTATGCTACTGTTTGTCGTTTTTCATACGACTTACCCATTTCGAGAAAAATATGGAAAACAGTTAGCTGCTCTAGCGCTTTGATTTTCAACTTTCCCGCTCATCAAATAAAGAAATATTAGTCCTACGAAAAGAGTTAATAGGACATAGAACAATATAGGAAATTTTACGCCCTTTAAAACGCTCTATCAATGTTTAATGTAGTGTCAGCTGTAGCCGACGTAATTGAATAAAAAGCGTTTAAGATGGCAGCGAACGCTACTTGCATAACTTTCCGACAACTCACCACTGCACTTGCAGAAGGCCCTCCTAACAGACCACAATCATGCACAGCAGATGACTGTAGGAGTCAAGATAGGGATTTCAGGCATGCCGATTGGGCTATTACTGTACAGCTACTTGCCAACATGATTACCTTTACGGCGCGCTACTATTTACAGTATCGACCAAAACTAAAATTTATATATACCAGATTGTAGTTATTCGCTCAGCTGTTTCATTTTCGATTACATTCACATTTAAAGTGACAGTAATTTCTATTAATGTCTAAACCTAAACAAAACTCTTATGAAAAATTGTATCCTTAAAATGATATAGATTGTTTTTCTATTTATAACGTCTATTAAATTCTATAGAAATACGCCGCGCCGGGATTCAAAAATAATACCACGGAAACGTATAGAGTTCCATGGTTTGCTACTGCAGATCTATTAAATATTTTTAATTTTTTCCAGGTCGTGACAATATAAGGTACTCTTTTCAATAACGTTATAACAAATTTTTCACTGTAATACAATATTTTCTCTTTAATATAGTATGATCAAAAATGATTTTCATCTAGTATGATGGCTATGGATAAGTTCCTAATTTATAAAACACTGAAATCTAATGTAAATAACGTTGCTGATATAGCTAAATTTTGACACATAAGGAAATTGATAAGACTATCTTAATGTGTTTACTATGCAGTAAATCAAAATTACCCGCTAGGCTAAGATTAGATTAAACACTGCCTGTGCACATAGAACACGTAACAGCAAATAGAGTTCTTTTTTCTTACTTCAAATCATTTTCTAAAATTGTTCCTCCTGGGACGGAAAAATCCTAAGTTGATGACATTAAAAATAAAACCATTTACTTTCGTTATTACACATTTCTAAATGCTTGAAATAATCGCCTTCAAAGCTACGAAAAAGCTACTAAAAAGAGTCTTTGACATTATATTTGCGTTAATACATTATTAGCAATGTAAAATATCACATCTGTAAGGATATCAAAACAATTAAATTAGAGAGCACATTTATGAAAGTGCATTTAAAAGGTACAGGGTGAACATGTATGGCTGAACGTGCCTCTTCTTATCATTTTGAATTTATTACATACTAAGAAATGTATAAGTAGTTAGTTGATTATAAATGTAGGCGGTCTTAGTTTGAGTGAGATATGTAAAATGTAGTCGTTGGGTAGAACTTTACATGAACAAATTTCAATTAATTTAATTAACTGCAAATTAAATCGACATATTTGAAATTATTTTTCTATCTCTCTGATCTATGCCTTTATTTTGCAGTAGTTCAACGAGTTGATCATTACTTTGTTTTGTCAAATGCCTTGTTAGAGTCTAAGAAGCATACATATACTGCTATGGTTTTAAGCCCTATAAATCAACTCTGTTAGCATTGCCAAATTAATGGACATTACATGAAAGCTCAGAGTGAGATATCTTATATAACTGCAAAGCTAAAATTTGAATTTGCCAGATTGAACACAGTTGTAATGAGATGCCAATAATTGCAGAATAATAAATTAATGAACGCAGTAATCAAAGCTCAATTCGCATAGCGATCCAAATTGGATGTAAGTTCAGTTAGTTAATTAGGTTTGTGCTAGATGTAAAGGCCAAGCCGAATGAAATTTAATAATTACAAGATGGATTTCAAAACGCAAGGGAATGAAGCGTAGAATTCAGGCATATTTTAATAGTGAAATCCAGTCAGGGTTTTATAAGAAAGGTGATTAAAAGATGGATAAGCTTAAAAGAACACGCAACGAGCAGATAAGAAGGAAGGCATTAAAGCATTTGAAAGAAACCGTAAGAATCAAAAGACAAGGATTATAGGAATTGCAGAAAAGCGAACACATATGAATTTAAAATTGTGAACGAAAATCAAACAGAAAATTCAAATGGAACCCAATGCAGGAAATGCGCGAATTAAATACTTTACTCAGTGCAGTGACATGTGAACTTTTAAAACGCTAATTAAAAAGACGTGCAGTGAAAAATAGACACGCTAAATTAATATAAATGTAAATAATTATTTTAGATATAGTATTAGTGTACAAAAACCTAGTTTTAAGAAGAATTATTGTTAAAAGTTAATGTTTTGAACCATGTTAATATTCGCAATTTATTTGAATTTAACTAGCTTTTGTTTATAACAAATTAATGGAGGTTGACAAACGAATTAATTAATGCTGATTGATGTGGTAAATGCGCTCTCCTTTAAAATTGAATTTCGTGCAATAAATGTTAATATTTTATTATAAAAAGTACGTCGTTTTAATCAGTGCAATTCAGAGTACGTGTGGTAATATTTGCATAAAAATCTATCACCAAAAATTCGAAGTCCACAAAAGGTGCCTTCCGATACCAAATCGGCTACGAACTGAAGTTTCGAAGTCTGCGTGCTACGAGTACAACCATTGGGGCGACCAGGTCAGCATCCCAGGGCAACGAGCAGCTCCGTTAAGCCGCATTCCAGAGATCTCATAGCCAGGGGGCCTACAGCAGCTTCACCACAGCAACGGCGTCGTTTCCTACGAGCGAGGCAATCGGACCAAAACCAGGTACCCAAATTTACTAAAATAAGCGCTGTTAGACCTTCGAAGGCTACGTGCAGCATAAAGGCGATAGTACCGAGCAATATTCAAGTAATTCCTACGGCTCCAGAGGAATAATTGTTGTTCAAATAGCAAATAGAATTCGATTGTGAGGTTATGCGGGTCAAAGGACGCCTTCCTAAAACAGTTGAAATAGCGTTCCCGCAAGTGCTAAAACAGAAGACAAATTAACGCCGGGATAACAGTCAAAATTCAAACAATTACCGATAACACGTTGACCGATTTCACAGTATTTATCATTCAATTAAACGCAACTTGTAAACGGCAACCATCTTGGTTAACATTCGAGCTAATTTCAGATTTTCAATTGCGCGTTTGAGCTAATGCGGAGAACAGATCTGTACTTAAAGAATTTGAGAAATTAAATAATGCATTCAAAGGGGAACCTAACCGAGTGATGAGTCTGTGCTTTACCGAAATTTTGAGCTAGCGTTTTTATTTGATTAGTTGCAGATAAATAAGATATTATAAGGGGCATACAACTATTTATTTTAGCTATCAATTTACAAGTAGCTTTTAATCAACCTGAGATTTGATAATACCAATACACGAAAAATATTTTGGGTGGTATCCCTTATTAACATATTATAAACACATAAATTATAGGGTCTTACCATCTCAATACATCTTCGCAAATCGTTGCACTAGTACATAATAAGCGAATATTACATCTCTTGTTTCCAGGACTTTTCTAAAACCGAACTGTGTATTATTAGTATTAACATTCACGTCTAGTTTTGCTAATATTCTTAAATGTAGACTTTTAAAAAACAATTTGAGAGTGTGACTCACCAAACTTATAGTCATGTAATCGCTGCAATGTCTTGCATTTGCATTTTTGTTGTTTTCAACATCATTCATTCTTTCTTTACATCTACTCACGGGTTTTTTTTTACCGATTAGTCGATATTCTGATGTTCTTCTTGCTGTTATTGGAAATTTCATTCGAACTTCTGCTTTTGTTTTGTAATTTTCTCTTCTAATTGTTGTCTGTTCACGTTCTTTCACTTTCTCTTGCAACTTGTCTTCTGATGGCAAAATACTTTATTTGATTTCTTCTTCTAACCTTTACATGCTTTGTTCTAACAATCGTCTATTTTCTTCTTGTGCTTCTTGTTGTCTCTGTCTCAACCTAATTTCTTGTCTTTGTTGTGATTCTTCAGGTCTCTGTATCAACTTATCAAATTCTTCTCGCCTTTTTGCTTCATCCTTTTTCCTATCTTCTTGCATTTTATCTTCTTGTCATTGTTGTGTTTCTAGACTTTGTTTGATTTCTTGTTGCATTTCTTGTTGTTGTACTTCTAATATGGTCTGTTTCAGTTATTTTCTAAACGTTGCATGCCTTCTTCTTGCTTTTGTTGTGTTTCTAATATGTTTTGTTGTATTTACCTCATTATTGCTATCAATTATATCTTTTCATCTTGTTTTCCCCTTCATAGTTCACCAATTCTTGTTGTATCGTCGTCCATTCTGTTTACTTCTTTGCCACTTACCCCTTCTGTGATGGTCTTTATTTCTACTCTTCTTGCCACTATTCCTACTCCTGTTTGCTTACTTCTAGTCACCCTCTTCTCTGAAATTTTATTAAATACAGACCTATCTAAATTAATTTACTAAAATGAACATGCTCCACTATCCTGTTAAATTCTTTTACTTTCCCGATATGCCCTAATTTTTATTCTGACAGTGGGATTTCTGTATTAATAAATTATTTTAACGCTCCACGTTTTGGGTGCCATTTAAAATCGCTACGGTCCTTTTATGACTTTAGCTTAATTTTATTTATGTGAATAATTTTCTCTCAGGGTTTTATAACGTTATATACGAACTTGTAATAATAATACATTATTTGGTTATTGCTGCTTACGAGCTCATAATCACAAATATTATTCTTATTTCAAGTTTGAAAGCTTAGTTCAATCCAAAAATTACAAAGGTGTTTTTCGCCTGCTTGTCACTATCGCCTTTCGCACCTGGTTGAGGCTTTCAGCAATGGAAGTCACAAAAATAAAACCTGATACTGCTTGTTTTGTTTTATTTAACTAATTCTCTATCTTCTTCCGTTCATGAGAGCCCAGCTGATGTATTATTATTATCATGGTAAATACCTTGTATGTTACAGCTTTGCTAACACTGGAATTTCAGACGTATAATACAGTATACCTTGTTATTTCAATTGCTGCCTTAAATAGAATCCCAGATATCTTTCACTTACATAATTTATCTTATCAAGGTACTCCTTTTAAATTAGTGTCATGTCAATCTTGACTAAATTATCTTGCATAAGTTTCTAAAAACTGTAAGATGTTTGTAATCCGTATTTAATACTTTAACATTTCAGTGAAAACTATTTACGCAAAGTAAACATAATGCTATCAAAATGTAACATACAAATCGTAATTGTGATTTCTATTTTGTGTAGATGTGTTATTCTATACGTGTATCTAGTGCCGTAAATTCCTAAGCAAAAAATTTATCAGACCACATAATTCTGAACGGAGTAAAATAAATTACAAACTGCTTTGACAAACCTTTGGACACAAGAATACAGCGACGTGGTAATTTATCGAGCAGAAAAACGATACAACTGTTCTGAAAGCATAACATACAACACACATGCAGATTATACTTTTTAAGATAATATTATTCCTCTTGTGCGCATTTGAAAAGTATCCATCAGCATGGCACTATTTGCTCCGGAATATGATTTTGGACATCACTAAATTCGATAGTGAGCGAACGCTCTGATTAAACAGTTCGTTACCTTTATCTTTTTTAACGAAAACCATTTACTAAGAAACACATCACTTGAGGTAATCTACTTTTTAGAATGTACTTATGTATCTTTTCGCATTAATCGTTGTTTTTCTAAGTCACTAATAAATACTGCCAGAATCAAAATCACATTTGTAATGAGTTTGCTTGTTTTTAATGGAATTATGTTTATTAGAGACATGATTGCACATACACTATTAATAATAATCAGTCGCAAGTTTTAAGAAATTAAAAGCTGAATTAGTTGGTAGCATACATAATGTGAATTAAAGAAGTCGAATATATCAAGTGATGTGAGATGTGATATTGAGGTTAATAATAGAATTTTCATCTTCGGAATTAATGATATCGTTTTATTTTCCACATCCAAATAAAAATTCTTTCATAACTATTAGATAGAAACTAAAGGATCGAATATTTTATCACATCCGCTTCAATTAGATTTCATTCGGTAGCAGTATAGGGTCCAATTTAATAGTGTTAAATCGAAAGCAATTAAATAAAATGTTATTGCTTCGGCTTAAATCAAATCGAATCGATTTTAACCGAGCCCAAATTAATTTAGATTAATACAGTAAAATAACTTCAAATTAATATAATCTAGATTTAATAACGTTATTAATAATTATCAACCTTTCCTTATCTTTTTATTATATGTATAAGGTAAGTAATATCTAAGTAACTGAATTATTACACATGTAATATTTTTCATTATTTTAAATATCCCTTTCGTGTAATGTTTCCTTATAAAACCTTCAATTTGTTTAAATACAACAATATAAACAGATAGCATATTAAATAGGGAGAACTAGTCTACATTTTCGTACTAAATTAAATACATTAAGCATCATTTTTCATTGAAAATATCAGAAGAAAAGCTTTTCTCTTAGATAGTAATTGTGGCCTTCTTTTAAATAATTATTATTTATTGTATTTTGTTTAATTAAAAAGTTTTCTATGATCATGTCCATTACTGTCTTAAGCCAGGATAAGGAAAAAGAAAGATATAAACCTCCTTTGAAAGCTGGGTCCAACTAGTTTCGGTTAATAGGCCCCCGCCTAAGGTGACGCAAATTAATGAAAGAGCGGAAGAGCCAACAATAAAAGAATTTGACCTCTAAATTTTGCTGACATTCAGAAAAGAAAATCCTATACTCTGCTCACCTGATCCGCCATCTTAGGAGTTGGCGCAACGCCAGCTACCCAATTCTTGAAAAAAGATTTTTAGAATGTTAAAAGCTAACACTACTAACAAATATCCTCGAAATAATAATGCTAAACAAAATTGCCTGGAGGTAGAAAGGTTTCTGTTACTTGCGCTGGGTTCGTCTCTTTTTATTCTGAGCATACGGTTGAGACTGCAATCTGTATTTTAAGGTAAGGTTAGTCATGCCACTTAGAGAATGTTATAATTTGGTAACTACCTAGAGTGTAGCCTCACACCCCAAAATATTGTGGCTTGGAAAAATAGTACTTCGATGTTAATTAATCAAATGCTTATAGCTGATTGTCTTTATTGTCAAATTTCGACCTATTTATACACTATCTACATATAGCTTATTACTAAAATTGCATTATTTTATAGTGCAAGAATGCTTGCCTTACTAGGTCGCTCTCCAATGTCGTACCAAATCGTTAGTATTTAACAAGGCCACTATGTGCTAATTTTGCAATTCTGATAAATATGCAGTTGCGATATCTGGAATAAATACATTGAACTTTAGTGAACCAGTGCGATGCACACTGCTGGTTTGCATTTCTCAATTTTTTTAAAATAAGAATGAAATCTTTTTAATTTGAGAATAAACATCTTGCCAAACTCCAGATTGAAAATAACGAGAGAAAAGAAAATGTTTCTTATAAAACTAATTCAAACACATTACTTGCTAAAGAACTACAATGTTTGAACCACATTAATTGTTTTAAGAGGATATTCTTTCACTTTCTGCTGACGCGATTTGTGTGGATGCTTCCTTCAGTGTAGTTTTTTTCTGATGCAATAAATGATTCCTTTTATAGTGGCGGATCCTAAGACGCTGATGGTTATTCCGCCGGAGAGGTGGGAGTCATGCTAAATGGTTTTCCATGTAATTCCCTTCAGATGCTGTTGTAGATCTAACTGAGAAGCTTGTAGATTCTCAAAGTAGTCTGATTGTTTCAACACTGGCTTCTCTGCTATATCTGTAAAATAGTTTTGGGTTATTATGTCGTTGAATTTGATGCAAATTGGTTTGGAATATCGCGACTAAATTTACAATTTTGTTGTGTCTTGGAGTTTAAGTGTTTTCAGTGGTTTGAATGATACTATCCGAAGTAATCTGAATGATACCTGTTGTATTGGCTGTAACTTTTTCTTTTTTACAACTGCATGTGATTGCTATGCGCGTTGGTTTGCTAACGAAGAACATGCAAGTGTTGTATATATACATATAATTGTTTCCAAATAACCGTACGGATACGATGTTTCTGTCTGCTGCATTTGCTGACTTCCGTACGATAGTATATGTCGTTTATGATGCAACTTGGGTTATTTTCGATACCTTTCACAACAGCTGAACTGCAACTCTTTTTGTTGAAATTTGGGAGTTTTCTTTGAATTATTTGTCTGTTTCTTGAAGTACATTTGTAGATTATAATCCACAGCAAAAATTATCTGTGGAACATCGATCGCCCAGTAGGATCCATTACTAACTTGGAAAGGAATTGATGTTACCTTGGTTAAAGTGTACTCTGTCTTCTCAGCCATGATAAGGTATTCTTGAACACTATAAGATTTCTAAGTTTTCTGAAAACTTACGTGTTGCATTTGTAATTATTTGTTTGATTTGGGCAGGCGAGATGGATGATGTGGATGTTTAGATGTTTGGTCCATTTGTACATTTCATTGATTGCCCGAATTTCTTGGTTTAGCTTTTCTTGAAAGTATTCCAGCTGTTTGTCATTAAGTTTTTCAATTTTATTGAATCTTGAAAGTGTTGATAGCAAGAATTTAGATTGTTGTTATCCATTTTTATGAACACCTGTCGATTCTTGTCTAGTTTGTCGATATCTTGATAGACTTTATCGCTCACTCCGAAAATTGACGTCAGCACAGTTCCAAGCAGTCGTCGTTTCTCTCTTCTTTCTGTGATTCCTTCCATATTATTTCGAATCCATTCCATTTGTTTTTTCTGCTCCAAAAGGTGATGCTCCAATGGTTTGCATTGTATGTCTTCGGATAAATATTTCGCATACTCGCACAATTTGTCAAAGTTATCTACGATATCGACTATGATATTGAAGTCTTCTTCAACCGTCCTACTCTTGAACTGGATTTATATCCTACAGGTTCTCCTTTGAATCCCTTGTCCAATGTATTTTACAGAATATCAGCTATCTGGTTTTTGAATGTTCAAGCCCCGTTATCCACTGTGTTCTTGGTCAGAAGTATGAACGTGAGTAATAACGATTTCTATTTTGAAGCAGCAGATTTCTTTGGCACAGAGAATGATAGTATGTTTGTGAGGTTTGCGGAAATTTGATCTTCAGACACCGGTTCCTGCAGACTTTCGTTATTTGCTGGTAATGGAATGAGACTGCCTATGGATCTTTTTAATTGTCACTACTCGGGCGGATCCATTGGATACGGGATAAGTCTCTGCGACTTTTACTAAAGGCCACTTACCAGGATTAATGTTATCGTCTTAGATTAACACTAAATCTCCGATATTGATATTTCTCAAGTATGTTTTCATTTATTTCTTTGCTGCAGTTGATGAAGATATACGGAACTCCATGATTTCCGAAAGGGTTGTTTAATTTCTGGATTATTTTTTAGACAGTGTACAGATTCATCGATATTGGTGTTTTGACTGAATTTCGCGGTGATATTATTTCCCTTTATCAAAAAATGTCCTGGCCTTAGTGCTTTGTAAAAATTGAAAAGTAGTACTACTACGCAAAGTTGCAATCTAGGTAGTCATTTTTGCTTTAAGTGGTGCTACTTTAAATTTTGCTATTAAGAGTACTACCTTGGTTTTGTCTGATGAAGTTGTAGTATGAGTATAGACTACAGCATTATATGCTCTTTTGGACGCTTCGCACAATCCATGTAGTTCTACTTGTTAGTGAGTTTCCAACATGGTATAGTCATTTTTTCAACTGATTTGAGTTGAGATTCGAAAGTTTCCTATTTGTTTCGAATACTTTCTGAAAGTGGGTCGTTCCACTTAATATTTTGAAACCACATTTCTTAGATGAGTAACTTGGCAGTGATGATGACAAGCGCTAACAAACCTAATGGATCGAAAATCTTTGCTATTCCGGATAGTATGGTACGCTTGGTGAATTCCTTTTGTTTTACATCCACCTTGAAACAGAAAATATTTATTCGGAGACCGATAAATGCCCAGTGGATTCTTTACGCCATTCTCACTTATTTCGAGGTACGTTTGTTCCTTCAATTCTTTTAGCAGTTCTTGGCTTATTAGTGCACCATTTATGTAAAGTGAAATATCCATTTTCCAATAAGGAAGTTAGTTGTCCATGTTGTTCAATTGCTTCTGCCAAAGTGTCAGCTTCGGAAAGTACATTGTCTACGTAGAAATCTCTCTTGACAACTTCTGCTGCTAATGGAGATGAAGATTTCTCGTCCTCTGCTAATTATTGCAAAGTTTGGATGGCAAGATATGGGCTGATGCGGTTACATAAGTAATTGTGTGTAACCCAAATTCTCTAATTGGCCGTAAATGATGAAATATACCAATATGTTCACTAGTCGTTACACTTTAAACTTCCCTATTCAAATACACGAGACCGTAGTGTACACTACTCGTTATACATAAAGGAATGATGCGGCCACTCTGGAAAAATCTCTTACATTCATATATTGTTGAGGTCTCTATTGTATAATATTTCATGTGCTTATTTAATTCAATGTCAAGTTTTTTTTATTTATTACAAATTAATATTAAATATTATTTCAATTGTATGAGTGCTCTTACTCAGGGTTGGTTCGCCAAATCTAGTAAGTTTGTTTGTTGCTATTTTATTTATCTGAACTGAAATATTTTATGAAAGTCGCTTGCTGTCAGCTATTAATTCAATACCGTGTTGAATGACACTTTTAAATCAATACGACATAATAAAATTCTTTACAACGTTTTTATGACCCAATAATGTTATGATAAGTATTTAATGATATTGTAATAAACCTTTCTAATTGTCTTTTAATTATAGATTACTTCATATCTCTTTGTATTGACCCACCTGGAAACAGCTCCAACTCACCTTGGTGTGCCTCTCTTCTGCTATCCAAACTCCTACACCTAAGGTATAAATCACTGGTCACCAACAAACCCCCTTCCAACTTGTTACACCCCAAGATACCGGTAGATATTCACTCCTTCTCGAACCCCAACACAGCTGTCACTCCTGCAACCTTCCTGGATCCAATTCCTCCTTGGTAAGCATACTTCCAATTAAGATGGTAAATTAACTGTGTCCTTCCTTAGCTCCTTGTATCTCCATACACGTCGTCAGCATCCAGCACAATCTGCATCCTCCAACAGCTCCTCCCTTCAATGCAAGCAAGCCGGTCCCTGTCAACTGGTCCTTGGTATTTTGTCTCAGCCTCCAATATCTCCTCCTTTTGATGCAAGCACACTGGTCATTGTCAAACTGGTCCTTGGTTCCTCAGGCGTAGTCCACAAAAACCCCAACCAACAATAATACTCCAATTAATGTAACTCCTGATGACTTGTAATATAACACCAATTCAATTATATCCAAATTTATTCTTCTTGCTTCTATGCCTTGTTCATATGCAGATCCGCCATTTCATATTTTCATTTTAATTAAATATAATTTTCTTCTCGTAATTCACTTGCTTATACCTTGTGCATATTATTAGTAAACCCTTTTAATATTAATTGCATTTAAATTAAATAAGTAAGGGCAAATTTATGGTTTATTTTTCACCAAAATCAATTTTTACAGACTGTTTTTCAACTTGTTATTTTCAATAATTAAACCAAATGTTATTTCTATCCTAGACTACAATTATTCCTGCCTGCTACATGTTATATAAATTTGAATGGTACCCACTTTATAAATTGTTACAATAGAATTTTATTCTGTCATATGCAACATTAAACTTTGTATTTATTATTAACTCTTGTTACCACCATCATATAGTACTCAAATGCAATACCTTTCTTTTAAAATTTGTTTTGAATCTTTAATTCCAATTATATCATTCAATTAAATAAGCAGTCATTAATACAATTTTCTACATTTAATCATTTCAATATAATTACTGTATTGACCTTTTCCTTTTGTATTCATCTAAATAAATAGACATATTTAATGTAGTACATAGCCTCTATATACCATAGCAATATGTACGACGTGGCACGAAATTTTATAGAGAATGAAATAAACCTAATGAAGCTATGCATTATGAGAATCAGATGTCGAGTCGCCGTTTTAAAATATCTTGAAGAAACTGAAAATTGCAAAGTTTGTAATATAAAATAAATCCATAGCCACAAACGCTAAAACAAAAATTAAAACGAATATTATTTCACTAGAATTCGACAAAATTAACATTAATTTCATGACACTCTTCGTTTTAGATACATAGCTAAAAATGGTGATTCTTATTTATTTTAGAAACGGTATTGATAAGAAAGAGATTAGATAATCACACGGCAGAAAGACCTTTTTCATTTTTTTAGAAGCAAGTACCTGCATAATCGACATTTTTTCTGGTGATTTCACATACGCCCGACGCCCTTTGACAAATCTTTCTTGTTGTCTAAAAGCGATTTTTAATATACCACCACTAACAACTACTTGCAGATCTAAAGGTTCGGCGCAATATATAGATTTAGAATGCAACACAATATTTAGACTACACGTTCATTAAAAATGAAATTTTTTGATTATAATAAAAGAAATTCTGTTTGTCTATCTTTTTCTATATTCGTATATATTAATTTAAGCTTCTGTCTTATTCATTCATTCATAATCTTGAGTCTCTTTTAGGTGCAAATATTTCTTGTTAAGCCATTTTGCAGCTTTCAGAAATCAAGTTGATCATTTAAGCTTTCAGTACAGCCTGCCTGTATTTCAAATCTGATGCCAGCATTTTTAATTTCTCATCACAAATGCTCACAAAAACCACATCTTTTCTTTCCCATTTAAGTTCGAACACCCTGTATATGGGAGTAGCTGTCTCGTTTTAGCCATTTTAGGCCACCCTTTATAAAACACGTGTTCTTTACATGCGGGTAAAACTGGTTTGAGCCGGCGAAGACTCCGCTTTGCGATTGGTTATTGCTCCGCTTGGGGACGCCTGTCGTCATGTAGCTGCTTGCAGACGCGAGTTCCAACAGGGCCGTTGAGAGGAACACAAGTCGTGCGAGTGTGCTTGGTGTGGTGTGTACCGTTGTTGCGTGGCTGTCATGGGCATTCCGAGAGCCCAGTTCTGTTTCTTCAAGTAAGGGGCTGTTCCGCTTTAACCCGAAAACTCCGGGATTCATTCCTGCAGGACGTTTCGGCCTCCCTTTTGTTCCCGGTCTAATGTGGGAGACGCATTCCAATCGACGCCATTGTAAGGCGGAATTCTGCCTATTATCCTCACATATTTGCTGTCATTTATTCAAACATTTCATGTGTGTTGGCCCCGTGCCTTGCTAATTAAACATTTAACTAATTTGTCGCATGCCTTTGCGACGCTGTATTTGCTGTCATTTATTCAAACATTTCATGTGTGCTGGCCCCGTGCCTAGCTAATTAAATATTTAACTGATTTATCGCATGCCTTTGCGACGCTGTATTTTCTGTCATTTATTCAAACGTTTTATGTGTGCTGGCCCCGTGCCTAGCTAATTAAACATTTAAGTAATTTATCGCATACCTTTGCGACGCTGTGCTTGCTGTAATTTATTCCAAACAGTTTATGTGTGTTGGCCCCGGGCATTTTAAATTCAACATTTATCTAGTTTGGCGCACTTACTTGTAATAGATCTTGTATATTTAAATTAACGGTCCCACGCCGGCCGGTTATATGTGTGTGTATTAACCAGATTTCTTTTGCTGTATAGCTGGGACCATAGCTTAAGGCGTAGAATAATTTCTGCGGCGTGATCGTTGCCCGTTTGTAAAGTGAACCAATAGACGAATATCTGATTAAGGGACTTATTATTGTGTTCGACCTGTGCATGCTCTTTTCAGATTAAGCCTCTCAGTGTGAAGATCGATGTACGACGGAGCTTGAGCGTTGGTGCGTGCAGGTAGGTCTGGTGACGCCGCCGCCGTGGCACAAGTACCCGAAATCGTAATTTAAGTATTTTCTGTCCCGAAATTGACAGCTCTCGAGTACCTTCCTGACGGAGTACCCTGTGTACTTCTCATCCCGTCTAACCGCCCAGGCCCGGTTATTCGGGTACACCCCTAAGACAGGCTTGGTGGCGCCCTTTTATTTTGACTTACTCTGTATATGTAATACCACGCTTGCCCAGTGACGTACCGTTGCAACCACGCTCCACTCCATGAGCGCTTCAGCCGAGGCCTTTAGCCTGTTCTAACGAATCTCAGGGAGAGCGTGCCATCTTTTCCCGGACTTAACCAGTCGTGCGATACCGTAACATTCTATATATTTGTATTAATATATACTGCTCCACAAATGCACTGGACCACCCATAAAAATTGTATTTATTACATGACCTCACAAAATATCAATATCAATATCAACTGAAGAATTAACAAAATCATATTAATAAAATTCAAAAATAATAAAATTCTAAAAAGCTGTATTTCACAAAAATAAGAGGAATTACAAAAAAGGTTAACTAATAGATCTTTGAGTCTTTTCGGAAAGTTTACAAATGTTGTATGCAATGTGCTATCAACATTTGGGCAAAATTCAAAATCTTAAAATGATTACATTTTATTAATGGACTTCGTTTTCTTTAAACCAAATTATGAAAAAAATGTTTTTTACAGTGACACAATCATGAAAGGTTGGTACCAAAAATGCCATGACTGCCCTTTAGGAAAATAATTTTAAAAATTGCACCAATATATGCAAATGGTCCAGTTCATTTTTGAAGCAGTATGGTTACAAATTAAAACAGTATTGAGCATTGCAGTATTCCATAAGCTTATATAATATACACTCCCAATCTATTTCTTTGCAAATGTTTAATGAAATTTACGGGTTTAAGTGAATTTCGTCAACTTTAGGTGGTTATCTAGAAAGTTTTCAAATTCAATGTAATACTGTTTGATAGATTAGATTATAAAGTATGTGTATTAGTTGCTATTAAAAGAATCGATAATCTCTGAACAAACAATCTAAAAATTACACATTAATAAAAACAGCTATCTGAAAAAATCTGTAAAGCCGTGTAAACCCAGGCTGATAACGATAATACAAACGGCACTCGACAAGATAAACCCACGCGGCCAATCCAATTTTGTACGACATTGCGCATGACGTCATTCGGTGACAACAATCCTGCTTGACGGTATGGAAAAGCATTGTGTTAGAGCAGAGTTTATTAATATTTAGTACATAGTACATATACATTCACTGCTTTGGGATCATCGCTGGTACAGTGGCCCATTCCAACAATCAGTAGAACATCACAGACCGATTTTGAGAGCTTACTTATTCTACTACTATGGTATTTTTCGCTGCAATCACTTTCCCGCTAAAATTTGTTCAATTTAAGACACCTCTGAAACCCTACACGGTGGCAGCTTTTATATAAAAAAAAGAATTATCGAAATCGGCCTGATGCAAGGCTTATACTACGTGCAACAGAAAATGCTTCACGTTTTAAATATATTGATTACTACAAAACAGTATAGCAGTGTGGCTGCGAATACAGAGCCTTATTCTAGGTTCATATGTTACTACGCATAATAATATGTAATTATTCGTTTATATTGTATTATTTTAACATATTCATGTCTTTACTAGCTTTTGAGCGTATCACATAGGTTATCCTGTACATAAAAAAGTTACAAAATAAAGCGTTTTCAACGTATTTAATACAGATAGCGTGCTGCAAGAAAAACAACTTTTGCTAAAATGAATTATGACGCCTTCCAAGTTATCTACAAAATAGGTAAAAAATACCTTAATGCTGTTAACAATACAGCAACACAATTTGGAAATTGAAAAGAAACATTGCAGTCATTGGGATTTGAACTTGCGTTCACTGCTTTAAATGACGCAGTGGCGTTCCGCTTTTGGAAGACAAGCACCCGATCGGTGCCGATGAAATGGTGACGCAGAGACGCATATACACCATATGGTTATACAGGGTGATTCACGAATAGTGTCTGATTTAGCGCCTTTTTTCCTGCCACACAATTTGATTGACACATTTGATTGGCACTTTTGTTTCAATTTTTCTGAAATCATGATCACAACATTTTATTCAAATTGAAAAACAGCGAAATATTCTATGAGACAGTAATTTGTGTTGCAGGAATAGAGGCGCTAAATCAGACACTATTCGTGAATCACCCTGTATATAGGGATTTGTAAAATGTTTTACTGACTACATAATAATATGTACTTTTTAAAATTAGAATTGTGTTTTCTAATCTTGTTTTCTGTTCTCATTTTATTTGTGTTGTATTTTGTTATTTTAACATTTATTTGTTAATTTTAAAAATTTTTGAATAAAAAATGTTGGATTTATTTTTGAATACCTACCTGTTTGTTTGAATACATACATCATATATCCGGAGATAAATGTAGAAGTCATACAGTACCATTAGTATTTTTTTTTAATTTCATTTAAAAACGTAGGTTTTTTAAATTCATTTCGGTATGTGAAGTGCCACTTTTTTTCACTCAGTGGAAAAAAGTGACACTTTGCTGTTAATTTAGGAATGAACGATTTTTAACAGACGTTTCCTTAGTTACCAGAACTGACCAACGTACTTGACTAAAATGAAGGCAAATACAATTCTATTCAAAATAGGATTGGATTTGAATATTTAGTAACATTTTAAAAAAACTAACACTTGTGGTCTAAATAAATATTGTCACATATATCGTTTTTGTACTGAGAGGCGCAAAAATGTTGGCTTTCCTACAATAAAAGTTTGCATAGTTACGGCTCTGCTCGTAACATTGGCAAGAACTCGTAATATTCATACGTAAATTCTTTTAAAATTCGTCCGCCATTGTATCCATGTTCCGTATGAGATAAGAGGTGCGTTCTTCGAACATTTCTTTTCTAATTTTTCATCTTCTATCCCAATTTAAATTTAAAAATTTCGAAAGGAACACAAAGACAAACACACAACTGACAAAAATAATTAACGAATTCACATACCGCTCCATTTTACTGAGTTCATGAAATGGCCAAAATTAGAAGTTTTATCCAACCATCGCAGCGAAGCGCTACAACATTAAAATCAAGGTTGGTAACTATCTGTTCACAGAATAAGTAATAATGGTCTTGGAAAGCAATATTCCAAAACGTTGAACCCTAAATTGCTTGTTAGATAGTTATAATTTATTATATTATTGGCAATTTTCAAGAGAATGTTCTGGTCACCCTCTGTTCTACAGTGCTGACATATTAAACAACTTTAGCTTGGAATAATAATTTAACAGATATAGTTGTAGATTAAATTGACAATTTAGGCATCCACGAATTATATTTGTGCCCGCTCTTATTTCTGTAAACTTTATAAAATAGATTCCAAATACAATCTGCTACTTTAGTTCCATTTATTAGGTATTGCTACAATACTATATCTGGTGGTTACAAATTTTGCTTAAACACAATTCTTCATAACTTTAGTAAATTTAGGCGAAGAACCTGACACTTAATAGCTTTATGATTTTTTTGTACGTAGTATTTGTCAATTTCTAATGCACTCTCATGCAAATTACTCTACATATGATGGAACCAAAACTGGACTTTGCATAAACAAAGACTTCCATTTTAAACAAAAATTCGTAAAATAGATGCATAGGTTCCAAAGCTCTAACCCTTCGGAATTTAATGAATGACAATGTAATCTTAAATACGTAATTCCATAAGGTCAAAATACTTTTGCTATGATTAACTAAAAAATCTTGTATTAACGAAAATGTTTTCAACAATCGAGTCTAAACCAAATTAAAACTATTATTAAAAAGGTAGCCTGTAAGGTACTCCATATTTTGTCTCATATAAATATAACTATTTCTCCCCCTTCGTGAGATCTCTACCTTATGTATTATTATTAGTATTAACTTAGACATACTGTGTATTAGAACTGGCATTCCTGCTCGGGTCACAAAATGTATAACTTGTTAGTATTGCACCTGCGCGTTGTTGTTTCAATTGATACCTTAAATATAATCGCAGATAATTTTTATTGCTATCAGTTTTATTTGTTTCTTTTAACTGGTCTCGTTTCGTCAAATATCTATAATGATATGATATGATATAATGATTAGATATAAATCTAACCTTTAAATTAAATAAAGATTCGGAATTTGTGGTGAGAACTATTTATACAACGTAACCATTATGATGTCAAAAGTCAACATCAAAATTTTCATTGTGATTAATATTTTGTTTATTGGTGTTATTCTATACGTGTATCTAGTACTGGTAATTCCTAAGCAAGATAATGTGGTATCAGGCAACATAATTCTGGATCGAGTAAAAGAAATTACAAAGTGTTCTGACAAATCTTTGGACGCAAGAATACAGCGACGTGGAGATTTTTGGGTGCTTTACAATTACGTTCGAGCAGAAAACCGATACAGCTGTTCCGAAAGTGTAACATACACCGCACCTGCAGATTACACTTTTCTGGATAATGTTATTCCTCTTGTGCGTAGTTGGGAGGGACCCATCAGCATAGCACTGTTTGCTCCGGGATATGATTTTGAACGTACATTGGGTTCGATCGCATATTTAAGAAACTGCGGAGAAGCTAAAGATCTGATTAAACAATTCGTTACGTTTCATATATTTTTTAACGAAAACCATCTACCAAGAAACACAGCACTTAAGGTAATTTACTTTTTAGATTTTTTTTGTATATTAATTTATTAACAATCAGAACATTAATTACATATATATTATATGAGCTATTTTATAACAATTAAGTAAAGGAAATGAAAAGGGAAGATTCCCAGCGAGATCACCTTGCTATTGCACTACCTATTAAGTTTTTTGACCAACTGCATAAGGGATCCCAATACGCTACCCTGAGGCAGGCTTACTTTAATTTGTTTTATTTGCGAGGTTTCGTCTCTAATTTTGGTTTGAAAGTAGCGATTTACTATTTACTACTCGATAGCACTGTTGGATTGTCGAGTGTTGAGGGTGGAAGCCGAATTGGTGGTTTGGAAGTCAGTCATTTAGAATCTCGGTTTGATTGATTCTCTATTTCACTTCTTTTTACGACAAAGAAATTATTAGATTCACCCAAAAAATTCTAAATTGGGTTTTCAACAAATGTTCATATTTTAGAGTCCCTGAACCCAAAAACAGGTTTTTGTTCATTAGCCTATCTGACAGTATGTGTGTCTGTGTGTATGTCTGCTGTGTGCCTGCCTGTGAACAGATTATCTCAAAAACGAAAAGAGGTATGGCATTGAAACTTCCTATATAAGTTTTATGTACTATGTAGATCAGACAGCAAGCTTTTGAAGAAAATCGCATAAGCGAAAGTATTGTGTTTACTATTGTGATTTTTCAGTTTTCTTTCGATTTTTTCAAAAACGGCTCTTAACAATTTTTTCAAACTTTAGATTTTTATTATATTTTTAATGTGAGATAGGTAATTTTCCAGCTGAATAGTTAAATGGGCTTTTTTCTATTTTTTTATTAACTCTTCTTTTAAACAGAACACCCGGTATATTATTACATTTTTGAATTCAGCTACAAATTATAGAAAAAATTCGCCTCTTTAACTAACGCTCTATTTTGTGCAGTTTCTGCAGAATTTGTAATTTTTGAAAATTTTTGACAAATGCTTAAAAATGTCTTAAAGATTTCTGCTCCTAAAAATGACGTTTCATTATTATTTAACTAGTGAATCACCCGAGTAACGCTTTGGTTTGCAAATTTAGGAGAGATTCATTAACATAGATTTTTAAAAAAGATGCACCGGCCGGCCGGGAATTGTACCCGGGCCGCCTGAGTGGCAGGCGAGCTTTGTACCACCGAGCCACAGAACTTCGTTGAATGACGCGCTGCTGTAATGCTATATAATAAATCACCTGAAATACGCTTAGTTTTGCTAATTAAAAAATCTAATTAAAATCTTTTTTGAAAATAAAAACCGGCCTACGATCCAAGTCTAACAATTAAAGACATTTTAAGCTATCATACAACTTAATCGGTCCAGTATCGTCGGAGCAGCTAGCATACAAAGATACAAAGAGACCAACGATTTTCTGTAGTGGATTCCAGCTGACACAAGTAAAGACGTGACTTTTCATTCCACAGCCTGCTGAGGAACAGTTTTTTTATCTCTCGATATAATAAATTACTATTAAATAACATTTTAATTAATGATTACAAGAACATATAAGTACGTGACTATTTAACTATACAAAACAAATATATTAACAAATATAATTTGAAAGCTACAGTATAGTTTTATTTCAATCGTAATTGGTTAGTATATCTTGAGGTATTCTCCTTTTTAGCCGAGTGCCTTGTGATTTCTGGCCTAGTTTGTAATAGGTTGCTCCAGTACTGTGGCCGATTTGTCTAGAAATTGAGAGTCTACCATCATTCTTAATTCTAAACAACTTTTCTTAATACTTTTTTGTTATCTCTTCTAATAAAGGTAGTTTACTCTTGGCCACTTTTTTAAAAGCCGATTCGATAAACTCTCTGTATATTAATTAATTTGACTTATTTTCTCAACATCTTGGTTTGAGAACAAGCAGGAGCGAATCCTAGAATAACATCTTCTAAGTCGAATATTTTTTATTATTTACACCTAATGTGAACTCAATCCGCTGACACATTGTATAGGTATACCTGGAATGAAAACGTGAAAATTTCAGACAAATATATACAGGGTGAGCACCTTAAAGTAATAAAATCTTGTTCATTTTTCATGTAACTTAGCAATAGATACAAGTAATAATTTATACACAGTGCAGGCTTTATTCTTACCAAAAATGGGACACAATAGATACAGAATAAATTTTTACTATACAAAAAGGAGGTACAAATTAGCGCGTTACTAAATATAACTGCAACGCAGAAAATCGAAAGGTCGGTGCTTCGTGGCGCAGGTAGAAATTGCCCAATCTCTTAAAATATTTCACAAAAACGTTGGGGCTGCATTGGCGGTCCGCCTGCCGTTCGAATTCGACCACCGGTAACGATTTTATTTATTTGAAAATTTATTTACTTTATTAGAAACGTGAAGATATTTTTACTCCTAACTTAATTTGATTTTTGAAATTATTTAGTGTCACAATGTCGACGAGGGAAGTTCTGGGTAAAACCCTTTACAGATTTTTTTTATATGGATTCTCAAAGTTAATCTTCGATGTAACCATAGATAGTCCCAAGTATTTTACTGCCGCATCTTTTGAGTTCCGTGGTATAGGTGTGCCTTGTATGCTAATTTCTGGTGGATCTTCTGGCTTTCGCTTGTGAATATTTTTCCATTGCATTTGTGAGCATATAAAGATATTCCCCATTTAACGATCCAATTATCCTTTAGGCCCGTTATTGCCATTTGTAGATTATTTCTAACTATGATAATATCGCTGTTCTGCGAGATTATTGGAGTATCGTCTCATACATGGATAGGGTTGTGTTTTGATATAATCTATTCCATCTTAAAAAACGACGCTTGGCCATGACAATCTGACAGATATCACGCTGTATATGAACTGACGGTGTCGGCCCAGTTGCGCCCGGCCCACTTGCGCCCACCGCCATTTTCGACCTATTTGCGCCCCAGAAGAATGTCAAGTGTAATTAAGGTCTCATTTGCCTCCAGGCTTGCAACTCATTAGTCATCAGGACACCCGAACTTAGCCGACTGACCAGTGCGGCGGTCTTCTACCTGCAAATTAGTTATTACAAAAATACAAAATTTAACAATTTTTCCCTTAGCTGTCCTAACTTCTATGCGTTTCGGTTGGTACTTTAATGTTTGTGTTTATTTGAGATTTATTTTAAAATTTTAGTAAGAGTTTTTACACTGGTATCAAATTTATTGATTAATGATTCAGATTATTAGATTAGCGCATTTTATCAGTGTGTCAGTGACACCTAGTTTTTGAACATAATGTTATGGGAATTAAACAATATACTAAGTTACTTTTTATACTCGTATTTTATATAGTTCTTCATCCACTTTTAGAAAATAAAGGAAAGGAGTTACTTAGTAGAGGATAGGGCGGATAGGTTAACAAAGGTTGTACCATTTATAACTTTTTTTAATAGTTATTGTCAACTAAGGTCTTTCTATTTTAGCTGACCTTCGGCTGTTTCATTTAGTATAAAAATAATGTATGGTTTATTTGGAAAAAAATAAAATAATATTATTATTAAATATACGATTATTGTTTATTGAATCTGGCAAAAATGACTAAAAGCTTTTAAGTCGCTATTATTCGTAACAGACAATACAGCGTCCCAAGAATGTGTGGTTCACTTTTGAATAAGAAAATCTAACCAAAATTTAATCTATGCTTTTTTTAGATTTTGACGCTACTGTTATTGGTCTTACAGTGTTTTAATTACTTCCAAAATCTGATCAGGTCTAAGTTAGGATGCAAACGATTTTTGGTAAATTGTCAAAATCCAAAAAGTGTGTTATCTTTAGCTAACTGAACAATCTCTAGGCCAGAAAACACCAATTTTTTTTCCCTTTAGCTAAAAATTTATTTTTTAAATATTTTTCAAAATTTCACATACCAAGACTTAATATTAAAATTCATTTTTTTTGTGTGAAGACAAGATTTATAATTGAAAAAAAAATAATACAAAATGTTAATTACTTCTTCAGATTTTTATTATTTACCGAAAAGTAGTATGTTTGCATAATTTTTACGTTTTCTATGTAAAGAACTTTTTAGGAGAAATATTTTTCAATTCTAATTAATATCTATTTAAATGGCGCTTAGAAACTCTAATCTAGCCCTGTAAATGAATTACTGTTATAGAAATGGTGTAAATGTTCTATTACAGTTGTCTAGCACCCGTATGCATAGTCGTTGGCCAGCGGCTCGCCGGCGACTCGTCCGAGTTTCGTTATGAATAGTATGTTGGCGGCACTGTACGTCTATGTCAAATTCGAGGTTAGCAGGTTAGATTTTGTGTCAATTTCTATCAAAACTGACGGAAAACCTAACCTGATAACCTCGAATTTGACATAGACGTACAGTGCCGCCAACATACTATTCATAACGCCGCTGGTGAACGACTATACATACGGGTGTATATGAGGCGAAAAAAAAATTGAATTTGAATAGTCTTGGTATGTGAAATTTTGAAAAATATTTAAGAAATTGAAAGATTAATTTTTAGCTAAATCGAAAAAAAATAGGTGTTTTCTGGCCTTGAGATTGTTCAGTTAGCTAAAGATAACACACTCTAAAAATAATTTTTTTCCCATATTATGTCGACTTTTTGGCGGACGCTGTATATTTTATAAAGTGGATTTTTTTTGTATTCGGCGAATGTGAAGAAAAGTCATAAATTCGCGGTCAGATTTTTACATGATCTCAATACCTTCCTTGTACTATATACCTTATACACACATAGTAATATATTGGGTAGGATATAGCAGGAAAGTAAAAAGATTAATATTCTTCCCTAAATTTAAATATTAACTTCCCTTCGCATTTTCTCCAGGCTTAGGACTGGCAGCTAACGAAGCATACTTCTGTTATGCCGGCGTGTTTAAAAGTTGTGAAACAGCAAAGCTGAATCTTGTCATATATTTTGTTTTTTATTCGTGTTTTTTGCTTTTTTTTAATGTTTTGTGTTTTATTTTTTTTTGTGTTTTACATTTTAAATTAAGTACTACACCGTTTATATAAAAACTTTTACAGAATTTCCATACTAAAGTTAATCTAGCTTTTGTATGTACGATAAAGTGCGTAAACATTTTCCTAAATCGTCATTGTCTGCTCCATTCATTCGTCCAACTTTACATATTCATTTTTCTTCTTTTGCCTTCGAAGTTCAAATATTTCCTATCGTAAACATACGCCATATATTCTGCTTCCTTTTTCAGAATCTTGACTAATTCGAAAATATTTGGATTTGATTTTAAGAGTCGGTTCAACCTGTTGTTCCATCCTTCAAGTGCATTGTTGGTTCTGTATCTGTGACTGTAGCAGTTCCACATTTCTCTCCTTATGGCGTTATTTTCCAACCATTGATCTATAAAGTAATCATAAAACGATGTCAGTTTATCATTTTCTGGGGAGTTTTCCATTATATATAACCAGCCGTCGTCAATATGGTTTAACGGTAAATATGCCAATGAAGAACCTTATAATAAAATTAATATTTTTTTTAGTCCATCTAACTTCTTGTAACATCAATCCTGGGACACACTGTATAAGTGTATGTGTAGAATGCTTTCGTTTGGCTCTGATTTTGTTCCGCAGATTGACATAAAACTACTGTAATTACTGATTTCAACAAAATTTTCATCAACAATCGTTGGATCCTAACATAGACCTGATCAGATTTTCGAAGTAATTAAAAAACTGTAAGGCCAATAACAGTAGCGTCAAAATAAAAACAAGCATAAATAAAATTTTGGTTAGATTTTTTTATTAAAAAGTGAACCACACATTCTTCGGGCGCTGTATTGTCTGTTACGGATAATAGCGACTTAAAATCTTTTAGTCTTTTTTGCCAGATTCAATAAACAATAATCCAGTATTTAATAATAATATTGTCTTTATTCTACCAAAGAACCATACATTCTTTTCATACTAAATGAAACACAGGCGAAGGTCAGCTAAAATAGAAAGACCTTAGTTAACAATAACTATTAAAAAAAGTTATAAATGGTACAACCTTTGTTAACCTATACGCCCTATCCTCTACTAAGTAACTCCTCCTTTTATTTTCTAAAAGTGGATGGAGAGCTATATAAAATACGAGTATAAAAAGTCACTTAGTGTATTGTTTAGTTTCTATAACATTATGTTCAAAAACTAGGTGTCACTGACACGCTGATAAAATGCGCTAATCTAATAATCTGAATCATTAATCAATAAATTTGATACCAGTGTAAAAACTCTTACTAAAATTTTAAAATAATTCTCAAATAAACACAAACATTAAAGTACCAACCGAAACGCATAGAAGTTAGGACAACTAAGGGAAAAATAGTTAAATTTTGTATTTTTGTAATAACTAATTTGTAGGTAGAAAACCGCCGCACTAGTCAGTCGGTTAAGTTCGGGTGTCCTGATGACTAATGAGTTGCAAGCCTGGAGGCAAATGAGACCTTAATTACCGTTGACATTCTTCTGGGGCGCAAATGGGTCGAAAATGGCAGTGGGCGCAAGTAGGCCGGGCGCAAGTGGACCTATATCGAACTGACAAAACTAGGGAAAAGCTATGTTAGGCATTTTGAAGGTTCAGAATGTTCGATGTTGCCATAATGTTCTATATTTTTGTGAAATGGTTTTAAAACAGTATTAACAAGAAATTTATAGAAAATGAGTGCTTTTATTTAAAATAGTTAAGCCAAAAATACATGCAGTGGTAGTAGCTTCAGTCTCGAACAGCAGAAAAAAAATGAGTAATCTGCCGTCTAAATTTGAACCTCCTCCATTATTTCACCATGATCAGAATGTAACTCCTCTTCGTCATCAGAATCTGAATTATCATCTAACGAAATAATGAGAGGCGAAATGTTTTCGAAAGAGATATGCCCCATTTCACGCACCCATTCTTCCTTTATGAGATTTTCGCAGTGACCGATCTATAAAAGTCTAATCTACATCCCAGAATTATCATCCCTAATAAAAGGTACTTTCCGCAATGGCAATCACATCACAATAGCAGATACATATTAACATGTCTTAAAAGATTATTCTTCTCAACTCGAGAATAAAACTCCTGGCCCTCAAACACCGTTCACAGTCTACCAAATAAACTCTCAAATCATCTCAAAGACTAAATGCTAGATTAACGCAACACAAAAGTGATTCAAAAGTCAAACCCAAGGCCTGTGCTTTAGCCAGTCATGTCAATAATACCGGCCAAAGCATGGATTTTGAAAATCCAAAAATAATTACTAACGTAGTAAATACTAATAAACGCACCTTCGTAGAGATGTGCTGTATATTCGGCACACCCAACGCCTGAAATTTCAAAAAGGGTATAAACAATCTCAGTGTTTCATTTAACTTTTTCTTATCTATGGCAAATAATAAATTTTCTTTGAATTTCAATCGATAATTTAAATACAATTTTCACAATCCTAAGCAAACCTGAAAATCATTTTTCGGACTGTCCTCGTATGCATGCAGCTATTGTAAAATGCGCATGCGGCAGCCGAACAACTCAACAACTCGGTGGGCCTGCACATCACAACCTGCTACTGACCTTGGCGAGCCATGTTTGAATTTTATGTATTTTAACTAATTTTAAACTCGTTTTAAATGTGTTGTGTATATCTTACATATAAACCTGCCGCTTCACCTAAATTAATGTTAAAGAAGAAAACAATTTCCATCCTGCACATGTTTGCACTTAACCTAATTTTACATCACAAGTATTTGTTGGTGAGAATTAGAACTGTATCTAATATTACAGGAGCGGCTAAATAGAGGATTAGGTTTTAGTCTCGTCGGAGACTCGAACACTGTCTCACTCTAACACGTTATGCCACAATTATATCGCGCGCTGTCCCACTTATTGTGTTTGAAATTGCAAAGCCTTGAAAATTTTCCTACAATGTTTTTGTACAAAAGTATAAATTTAGGTTAGCTGCAGTTTAAGATTTGTGTGTACTTAGCACAAAAATGGTTGTGTAAAAAAATGTGTGTATGACCGTAAAAAACCCTTCAGCAGCACCAGTTAACTTCACGTAAGACTAAAACCTAGTCCTCTGTTTAGCCGCGCTTTATATTACCCTCTACAACTGTTAATCCTTCTGCAGATCTTAATAATGAATTAAATAAAATTCGGAACCTCGACAAGATACAAGTGGTTTTCTTATCATGTAACCAGTAACTCAAAAACTTTGCCAAGTGATGTGATTGAGGTATTTACCCTTTTCCCAATCAACAAACTCATACCATTGTGTAACCACACGAGCTGTGAAGAGTTTAAACTTACTATATACATAATCTCTGAAACTTATTTGTGGCGCGAATTCATAATTCATATTCTTATTTGGCGAAATACCCAAATAAGAATATGAACTATATACATATATATAAATATATTTTCTCGGCAAATAATTATGTACAACAAAACCTCTTTTTTCAGAATTATCCAATTGCACTGAGAAGCATGTATAAGGATGCATATGACTGCAAAAGCGAGGCTCCATATAAAAATAAGAAAAACAAAATTCTATACAAAGCAGCATCTAAGCTTACCTATCCCATTAATGTAGCACGTAATGTGGCCAGAACAGCCGCTCAAACGCATTTTGTTCTTGCTTCAGACATTGAGTTATACCCAACTCATAATTTAATAACCAAATTCCTTAAGATGGTGGCTGAGAATAAACACATTTTTCACGATAAAACTCCTGAAGTATTTGTTCTCCCAGTATTTGAAGTGTTAGAAAGCGAATCCATTCCACAGAACAAAACTATTTTACAGCAGATGATGAAGCAGAAAAAGGCATTTACTTTTCACAAAAGTTTATGCAATTCTTGCCACGCAATTCCTAAAGCAACAGAATGGATTAATATGAAAGAAAACGTAGACTTAAATGTATTTCTTACTGCTAAAAGGCAAGATAAACATGATCATTGGGAACCATTTTATATAGGAACAGACCAAGATCCGTTGTTCGATGAACGACTTACGTGGGAAGGCCTCAGTGATAAAATGACACAGGTACAGTATATTTTGTTATAACCAAGTCTAGAATATTTCTTACCGACCAATTTAGCAATGAATTAACTAGAAAACTATAGCCCATAATAAACTACAACTTAAAATTCACATAGCTCTACGCCGATAATATATATTATCCATGTTAACATATACGGTTTATCCAAAACGATGCCCAGTAAATAGAGAACGTTATTCTTCGTCAAATTCCAAATAAATAGTTCTAATGCCATATTACGAGTATCTTTGGCGGTCTAAATTTTAAAGTATGTTAGATGTTTATTTATTTTCCTCAGCAAATGGTTTTTCAAATATCTTGCAACACACGTCAAGCTTCCTTAAGACTATAATGACGATGTCGATAGAGTGCTTGAAACAAGTTTTGAACAAACAACAAGCAGAAGAGTTGAAAACTCTTCTTAAAATATATTCAGAACAATATATTGCAGAGTAAGACAAGACGAAGAAGTTATTAAAATTATTAAAAACAATAAACTACCAAGTGTCGAATGCTGTACCAAATTCACAAGTAATTTTAAAGAATATGAGCACAAAGTTTGGAACAGATCGTGAAAATCCTAAAAACTCAGTTATATGGCTTCATCAACACAAACCTGCAACAAATTGCATAAATTATTTACATTAATAAATAACAATTATTTGTCCATTACGTGCATGACACGCTAAAATATCTAGAAAAATAAATTGCAGACCATATGGGCTCGCCTAAACGAAAGGTTAACATAAAAGATGATTAAAGCATGTAGTTAAATGGGGAAATAAGAGGAAGCTGAAAAGCAAAAAACACTAAAAAAGGTTTCGACAGTTGTAAGGCATATTGGAAAAATGCAAAATTCCACATACTCTTCTTCTTTGTTAGCCGTTTTCTATCAGATTGATATAGGCATCTCTCATATTATTCCAAGTGTCTCTATTCTGCGCCACTTGGTACCAGTTTAGACCAGCTGTTATTTTTAGGCCGTCATACCAACGTTGTTATGGTCTTTCAACGCTTCGTCTTTCACCCCATGGTCTCCATCTTGTGCAAGTGCCGCTCCAGTTTTCAGGATGTCTAACTACGTGGCCTGCCCAATTCCATTTGATGGTAGCTACTCTTCTCGTTATGTCGATAACCTGCGTTCGTTTACGTATCAATTCATTTGTTTTACGGTCTGCAAGGGTAATTCTTAGTAGTTTTCTTTCCATGGATCTCTGGTGTACTTGTACCCTGTTTATGGTTTTTCTGCCATTTAATCATTAATTTGACGGCCATTATGGCTTAAAACCAATAAAAATTGTAGTAATTAATTAATTTTAAATGTATTTGTAAATTTTTAACATGTAACCTGGTGACAGGAAATCTAGCATTACTTTTGTTGTGTGATATGCTGCTTCGTTCAGTGTTTGCTCCTGTAAATTTAAAATATGAAATCTGGTCACATGTTTTGTGAACTACATGTGCCTTTCTGGTTCTGTACCACAAGTTGTTAGGTCTTGATAAAGATACAAATAAATATCGAAACGTCGACCTTAGCATCAAGTGGTTTTATTTCAACAAACCATTAATAGCTCTTGAAATCGTTGCCCAAGTACTGAGATTGGTGTTGACTATAACCCCTTTCCCAGTCAAAAATTTCCTCGCCTTGTGTAGTAACCACCGAGCTGTGAAAAGGACTTTGTTATAGGAATAGGATGCATTTCTACTATATGTATATATATTGTAATGGTAGTTAGCCCTCCACTCAGCTCTGGTGGCAATGCAGACTAATTAAAGATTAAATCACAAAAGCACAGAGTTGGGATGATTCGCACAACTGTGTAAATTCACATAGTTTGTCAGTTTGAAATTACATTGGAAAATTTAGCCATTAACATTCGAATTATTTGAATAAGCTAGAAGGGAATGAAACTTGATTGTCAAAGGTTTGGAGTCAGATATGTAAATTTAGCAAATTATAAAAGGTTTGGGCAAAATAGAAGCCAAACCCATATTAAGTAAAGCTGACACAGAAAGATTCAAAATATGTAAAGTCAAATGATGCGTAGAAATTAAAGTAAATTAGAAAATGGAATTATGATGAGCATTTTAAAATACAAGAGGTAAGAGAAAAGATTAAGGAAAGAAATGTGCCATAGAGCACAAAGCCAGGCGATTTACATGCAGCATCAAGATGGAAAATTTGAGGAAAAGGAAACAGGTTCAGAATAAATAGGAAATTCAAGCAGGCGGATGTAAAACAATTGGTGAACTAATAAATAATCAGTGTAGTGGCGGATTGAACAGATAAGTGAATTTACAATAAACTAAGTGGCTCTATAACATAGTAGAAAATCGAAAATTTAAAGAACAATTATTATATTGTAAAACATTGTAAATAATTATCATAGTTGTTAGATTTAGCTTTAAATGTAATGTAATTGAACTTGGTTCATTTCCTATTCAAATATGTAAGATAGTGTTTTGTTATTAAGAACCAGTATTATTAGACAATTGAATAAAAATTATACCTGATAGCTTGAATTTTGCTCCAACTTTAATAAAATAAATTTTATATTTACAGTCAACCTACATAAAAATAAATTACTCCATTGTGTTCAGCACAATTTAATGCATATGTGGAAGTGTGAATAGCGTTTTTACCAAAAATTAAATTTACACCGAGGTAGTGGCTTCCGACCTCGGAGCCCTCATCGAAGGAGGTCTACGATTCTCCGATAGCAGCAACCGAGAGGGCTACAGCAGTGAGAGGACGTTGTAGAGCACCAAGCGGACCAGCAGCAGCAACTACATCAGCGTTCCAGCATCCCTGGAGTCTGCATCAACGACAGGCAATGCACAGGGGTCCTTTAGCGGTTACCGTTTCTGAAAGCATTGTGAGGTTAGTGTACGAAAAATTTAACCGCTCCAAAGGCTTGAAAGTGCCATCATACCTGAAGTACAAACCAAGGAACTGGAAGATTTATTTTGATGTTCATGAATAACCAGTAATCTAGGATTTGTAATTAAAATTGCCAGTTGGAGGTTAAAATAAACAAAATCGCAGAGGCGTCCTTTTTAAGCAAGCCAATGGACGTATTAGCCTGAAAACAAAGGAACTTACTGACGCCGTCCAAAGGCGGTTTAATTCAAACACTTACCGAGTAATTTGCTCAGTGAATCCTTGTGTTAAAATTAATTACACGCACGAACGTTCAACGTATTTCGAATCTGTTTATGTCAGTCAGTTTGACAGGTCGAGCGCTTGTGCTTTGCAGTTTAATTTCAGTTGTACACAATGTACACAACAGTAATATTTTAACTTTAAATTTAACAAACTAGGAACCCAAGCCTAAATGAGAGACGAGCCTTCATGCAATATTTGAGCTAGCAAAATAAATATTATACCGATGAGCGAATCATAAATTAAGGGCAAACTACTATTTAGAATTTTAAATATCAATCGAACCTAGAAATTAAATAGTCAATCGGTTAGAATTTGATATAAAATTCAAAATCAAAGTAATTAAGGTGTGTGGTGGACTGTATGTATTTATTATTCCTTTTTACAAATAGTACAAAGCAAAGCATACAACACATTGTAATATATGGCCCTGCCAGCGTAAAGAAACTGTTAACAATAAAAATGCTTGCTTAAGCTGGTAGCCAGCCGACGTCCGGCCTTGCCAGCGTTAACAATACAAATGTTTGCTGCGTCGCCACTTGTGCGCGGTCGGCATGTGAGCGCGCCAGCGCTTACGGTCTGGACGGCCGGCTGCCGGCGACCGGCGGCATCAGCTCTTATAATATAAGAAATGTTTTTACTTTTTCGATTTCTTGTCCATTGACAGTTATCGTATCTTGGGTGTTCTCTTGGTTTGACATGAATTTAGTTTTCGGCATATTCATTCCTAGGCCCATCTTTTCAGCTTCTTGATGTAGCTCTTCTAGCATTTTAGTTCAGTAACATAATTCGCGAATAGAACGATATCATCTGCAAATCTCAGGTTATTAAGCCTTTGTCCTTGAATGTTGAGTTCCTTGTTCTCCCATTTCAGTTCTTTGAATACATCTTCAAGAACCAGCGTGAACAGCTTAAGAGATATTATGTCCCCTTGTCGCACTCCCCTTCTGATGTTGACCCTATCAGTTGTTTCGTGGATTCTGACTCTTAGGGTTGCCTTGTCGCTGATTCTGTTTATTAAGTTGATGTATCGCTGGTCTATTCTCGCATTTCTCAGTGCGTTTATAATCGCATCTGTTTCCACTGTATCAAATGCCTTCCTGAAGTCTATGAAGGCCGTCCACAGAGGGATATTATATTCCGTTGACTTTTCCATGGCTTGCCTCACTGTTTGTAGATGTTCTGCTGTGCCGTAGTTCTTTCTAAATCTTGCCTGTTCCTTCGACTGATATAATTCGAACTTACTTTTTAGTCGGTTGGTGATTATTCACATGATTATTACACACAACTGTCACATGACTGATCGCAGCCAATGAAAACCATGCATTTTTTGAAAATCGACCAATCCCGAACTGATTACTTGATAAGCGCCCGTGGGCTGCTTACCAAGCGATAAGCTCCCTAGGGATGATTATCGACCCCGTGGATGGTGTCATAATTAGAAATAGAAATGCAGGAAACAAGCATTTTGAACTTTTTGGCATTATTAGATCAATTTTAAATCATAATTTGTATACGGGTTTGGTGTAATAATCTTCAAAATATAAACGCGGGCAACACACTTACATATGATTTTGCCCGTGCCAAGAGTCATAGTGCTGGTTGCCCTTAGAAAACTGCCCTCGGGCAAGCCCTCGGGACAGTTTTCATTGCAACCAGCACTCGACCCTTGGCGTGTGCAAAAGGTAAGTATGTTTCGCCCTTGTTATATTACTATTTAAAAGCTTATACAGTTGTGAGAGGAGGCTTACCGGTCGATAATTTTCCAAATTTTCAGGATCTCCTTTCTTATAGATTAGAATAACTAACGCATTTTGCCAATCACTCGGAATTTCACTGTCTATTAGGCATTTGTTAAAAAGTTTCCTTATGGCCTCCTTCGCATCCTCAGAGCATTCTTTTAACATCTCTGGTAAGATGTCGTCTTCACCAGCTGCCTTATTGTTCTTTAGTTGTTTTGGGGCTAGGTTTATTTCATCTATTTCGATATCCGGGAGCTCTTCTGAAGTTACATTAAGGATTTTATTTTTGATTTTGTTCGAATCCTTGGTAGTAACTAATGGCTCTTTCCCGGATTTGTATAATTCTTCATAGAAGGATTCGGTCACTTTCAATATTTCTGCTCTACTTTCTACTATGTTTCCTTGTTGATCTTTGAGTTTGTTAATGTTTCTTTTGAGTGTAGTTCGTTTCCTGAAAATTTTGAGGCCTTTGTTGTACTCGATTATATTATTTAGGTACTAATTTTGTTTGTTAAGTTCAATTAATCTGTCTTCACTTCTTAAACTCCTTGCATTGGATGTCGCTATATGAAGTTGGCAGCCTGATCCTACCCAAGGTTTCTTAGCACCCCTTGCTCGAGAGCTGATCCGACCGCTGCCTTGCCTGGCTCCACTCAAGCTGCTGGGCACTAGGGGTTTTATGTATGTTTACTTGTCATATGAGAGGTAATTGGCATTAAAACACCACGCCAGCCACGGCGGATTGGTGAGTGGAAAAGGATAGGAAGAATAAGTTAAGAAGTTGATAGGATTCGGGTTAGGACATGGTTTTCCTCAGTAATAGGATGGAAGAGAAACCAAGAGCTCGAGTGGGAAGGGTCGCTGGCCCTATAGTAGATCTGTTTTCCACCGGGGTCGTGAAAGAGGATTTACTCGCTACCCGCATACATATATCCAGAAACCACAAAATGTATACTCAGATCAATAGACAGGCAAAGTAGAGACACGATCACCCTAGTAGATGATTACTGATTTTTTAAGTTAGCAGAAATTAGGGACTAGGTATAAAATAGCAACACAAATCCTCCAATGTTGAATGGATAGGTTGGAAAGAAATCGTCTCTTCACGAGTTCATTTTTACAACTATGACCTAGTTTGATGGCATGTAATAAACAATTCAGAAATTTAAAAAAAAGGTAATGACACTAGACTCAGAAAATACGCCATACCTCACTTCAACAGCGGATACGAGAGTAGGAGGTGTGGGCTTCTTGGGCGATAAATCCGTCATATCCTGAATAATCTGCTTTAAACAAATCTCCAGCCGGATAGCCTACCGAATACCCAAATTAACGAACAAACGACAATCAAGGTCATACAGGTATATGCTCCAACTACCAACTATGGAGAGGAAGAAGCAGACATATTTTATGATGACGTAAGAAAAGCTAATAACGAACATAACACAAAATACTCCGTAATCATAAGAGACTTCAACGCGAAGCTGGGCCACAGAATAGAAGAAGATGAAACAAAAATGGGTAAATTCGGCTACGGCATAAGAAACGACAGAGGGTACAAAATTTACAACTTCCTTGAAAAAGCCCACTACTATGGAATGAACTCACACTTCAAAAAGATGCCTAAACGTAAATGGACGTGGATTAGCCTAGACTCCCAGACGAAAACAAAATTGACTATATTCTCAGTTCAAAGAAGGAAATCATAAATGACATAACAGTTATCAACAAAATAGGTACAGGCAGCGACCACAGACCAATAAGAGTCAAACTAGACATCGGCTACAACTATTAAAGAAACAAATACAAAGAACTGATACCTAAACACTACAAAAAAATAAAACTCAGCACCAAGATGAAAGCGAACAAGGACTAAACGCAGATTTTAACGCAAAGATGGACCTTGAAAATATGAATAACTTAATTACCTACCAAAGCTCGTGGGTGCGCATTCCGCAAAATAGGTACTAACGGTGCCAAAAGACAAACGACATCAAGTGAAATTAGAGAATTGATAAAACTACTCAGAGATATGATATCCAAGTGAAAAAGAGGAACAACATAATTCGTTGAACTCAATAAACTTATAAGAATATCTATCAAAGAATATAATAAAACACGAAACGCAAAACTGATAACAGAGGTAACTGGGAAAAACAAAAACTAAAAATACTGAGGCGACATATAGGAACGACGAAGAAGGCAACGAGATAAGAATCAAGGAGGACATGCTAAAATAAACGGAAAGGTTCTACGAAGAATTGTATAGCTCAAGAGCTCCCATGCCGGAAACTACCAGAACTAACCTCTCAAAAAAGATCACCAACGTCAAATCAGAAGATATCCACGAAATCACAATAGAGATGTTAGATTCCGCTCTAAGAGAAACGAAGAATAATAAAACGCAGAAGGTAGGCAAGTATTAAATGAATCTTTATGCGTCCTAATGAACAAATGCTTAGTCGAAGAGAACATACCAAAATCATGGAAGGAAGCAAACACAAATTAGATATATACCAGCCAGTGCAACAAGATGGGTTTCATATGGAATTCAGTACATACGACCACTTATTGACTCTTAAAATACTATTCGAAAAAGCTACCGAATACCATGTCGAATTATATATCGCCTTCATAGATAACGAGAAGGCCTTTGACTCCTTAGAATTGTTGGCAGTTGAACAAGCACTCTGGAATGCAAGAATTGACCACCGATATGCCATATTGATGAGTAACATAAATAAAGAATCGAAAATTATAACAAGGAAACCAAACGCATCCCAATCGACAGAGGTGTTCGCCAAGAGAACCGAATGTCGCCTGCCCTATTTATCAGTGCTTTGGTAGACATATTCAAGAGCATAGATTGGTTCCAAATAGGCATCAACGTTAACGGGTCATACCTCAATCACCTCAGATACGCTGATGACCTTCTACTAGTAGCCGATAACCCCGGGGACCTACAAACAATGTTAGATGAATTAAACTCTGCTTCCATACAGGTGGGCCTGAAAATTAACAAAACAAAAACGAAAGTTATGATCAATACGGAAGAAAGGCTATAAATTATGATAGACAACATATAGCTCAAACAAGTATCGGAATACATATACCTTGATCAGATTATCAAACCAACCAAGGAAAATCAAACGGCTAAGGTCACCAGAAGAAGGAAACTAGGATGGGCCACATTCGGAAAGCTTAGCTTCATATTAAAAAAAGAATATCCCACAACACTGGGAGATTCAAGTATTCGACGAATGCATCCAGCCCGTTCTCACATATAAAGTACAAACATGGACCATTACTCAAAAAAACATGGACAAAATAACTAAAATACAAAGGGTAATAGAAAGGATAATGCTAAACATTTTACTGCCCGTAAGAAAGACCAACACATGGATACGTGCCAAGCTTGAGTAGTGGACGTCAGAAAACGCACAGATTCAAATGGAGATACGCAGGCCACAATGCAAAGGTGGCAGATGGCAGATGGAACTTCAATGTAGATCAGTGGCGCCTCTGGTTAGGAAAACCGACCCGAGGAAGGCCCCAAAGATGGGTCGATGATTTAAAAGTGACAGCGGGCCTAATGTGGAGAAGAAGAACAACAGACCGAGAAATTTGGAAAGGTTTAGAAGATGCCTACATCCATAGATGGGCTGAAGAAGGCTGAATGATGGTCAATGATGATTCGTTTTGAATACATTACCGCTCAAAGCTTTCATCTCAAAATCAAATAGCAAAAATAATAGTAAATGATGCACAAGCAACAACAAATCTCAAATATCTCAAAATGGCATATTATTTATTTTTGCGCCAGTGCCGATCATCCTTTAAATTCTAAAATATGGCCTTTAGAGGTTATCTTTTCAAGATGACGAAAACTGAGTAAACAAGTTTAAAATAAAATTTTATCGTATCTCAATAAATAATAAATTACTTTTTAGGGTTACACGATGTGTCTTTTAAATTATGATTACATGGTTTTGAACAACGCCTTCCTAACACATAAACCTGGAGTAAAAAAGGGAAAAGTGCAGCAGAAGAGAAATGATAAATTAGTAAAGAAAACATACAAGCTGATAAAGAATTACATCAAAACTGAACTTGATCAGCTCTATGGAAAAAACAGTAAATGCAAAATTGATTAAAAATAAGTTAAGTAATACAGCTGCTGTAATAAAGAAATATATTGTATTTTTAATATGAGAATGTATTACAAAATTAAATTAAAATTTTAACCTATTTCGTTTTCGATTTTCTAATAAAATAGGAATAAATTCACTTGAACTGAATTTAAATCACTGACCAAGAAAGCCACAATGTATGAAGTATATTAATATATATTCGATATTAAATATGACAATCTTTAAAACTTCATTGTGCCGTTCTATGTTTCATGTTACTACCGCTAATGGGCCCCCCAGCAAAGGAATCCATTTTATCGACGCATTAGGAGCCTGCTACTCCAACGGTAAATTAGAGATCCAGAAGACTTACGTTTAATTCGACTCCTCACGCAGTTGCTTACGCTCATACAACAAGATGCGTAAAGCACGACCAAAAGCTTTAAAATAATCTGAAGTCCTAAGGCCAAACAAAACGGCGGCATTTCGCACAGAAACTCAACGGCACGATACCGTAAAACATTCAAGACGTATCACCTGCCTTGCACCTCCTAACTGACAAAAACAAAATCACTCCACGCAGCCCAGTTGAAAGTAAGGGGTTGTAGCGTGTCTGTGCCTCGTACGAACACCTGCAAATAACGACAAAGCGACATGCAGCTTGCGGATTTGCTTGCACTTGCGGCGATACATCTCGCGGAAGTATTCTAGCACACGACTGCAGAAAAACTCGATATTTACAACTCGCTCGCAGCGGTCGAGCTTGCACAAACCAACTAAAGCGGACTATACAGCGTGGGCTAAAAGTTACTAGAAGCTTGCATAGAATTCGATATGACTAAATTCAAGCGGAAAAATATGAGAAACCTATATACACAACGGGTCGTAATTTAGAAAAATACGCTAACATCCGTACGTTCGTACACTTTAAAATTGGCCTTACAAACATCAGTAGGGAAGAGCGAGAGGCAGCTAAAGAATTAAAGAATAACAAAGATATCGTCGTTCTTAAAACCGACAAAGGTAATGCTGCTGTGGGGACGAACAGTAAAGATTACAAAACAAAGATGGAAGTCCTACTATCTGGTAAAACAAAAGTCGTCTAAATCGCAATCCCACTGCCTCTCTCAAAACAAAAATAACTGCCGCTATAAAACACTCCGATAGTATCGATCCTAGTATCGTTTAATTACTAGAAGTACAATAACTTCTCGCATCTATGGTTTACCAAAGATACATAGGCAAGGGGTGACGTTGAGACCAATCGTCAGCGCGATCAATTCTCCCACACATGCTTTGGTAAGGCATTTAACCGGTATACTACAGCCTCTAACTAGTAAATCAGATTCCTTTATTAAGGATTCAGTGGACTTTGTAGGTATAGAAACTAAAGAGCATAAACTTAAACACAGATGATATTTCAGTTAGTTTCTACGTAGTGTCGCTCTTTACGAAAGTGCTGGTTGATGAAGTCCTAGTTATGCTTAAAGACACATTGCCTACGGACCAAGTAGAACTTGTTGAAATATGTTTGAAAAACACATACTTTAGTTGGAATAACAAAATAGACGAACCGGTCGAAAGAGTGGCTATTGGTTCACCGCTACCACCTGTAATCGCTAATATTTACATGAAGACATTCGAAACAAAGGCTCGAACTATGACAATTAACAGCGAAATGCTGGTTTAGATATGTAAACGATACTTTTGTCATGTGGTCACACGGACGCCAGACATTGGATGTGTTTCTAAAACACTTGAATTCTGTACATCAGAACATACAATTCACAATTGAAGTGGAGGAATATGGCAGTATTCAGTTCCTGGATGTTCTGGTAAAACGTAAATTTTAGAACATGCAGTCTATCGAAAAAAAAACACACACGGACAGATATCTAAATGCTAAACACACATCATCGTTCAATGCAAACAGCAACAGTTCTCAAGACTTTGACAACCAAAGCTGTTCGTATCTCAGATGCAGAGAATCTAGAGAGAGAAAACGAACATTTATTTGACTCCTTACATGAGAATGGATATACAGCCACCGCCATACGCAAAGCGCTAAATAAAACTACTGCACAAAAGGCTAAAGAGGAATCCGCACCTTTGATAGACTTAGCCCTCCTACCTTACGAATGCAATATCAAAACTGTGTTTACGACCAATGAAACACTGGGTAAGGGTTTCTGGTCAGTAAAAGACAAAATATCTAAAAACAGGTGGCGTATATCACATTCCTTGTTCTTGCGGTTCGAGTTACATTGGACAGATCGGTCGGTCCATTGATCTAAGACTTCGAGAACATAAAGGCGATTGCAAACACAAAAGCGTTACAAACTCAGCCGTAGCTGAGCACACGTTTACAAATGGGCGCACTTTAGAATTCGAACAGGCCAGAGTACTTGCCAGAGTACCTCATTACTTCTATAGAGTGATACATCTAGCCATAGAAATAGAAAACAGCCAAATAATATAAACGGGGTAAATGGTTTTAGACTTAGTAAAACTTGGACTACTGTCATTCACGGTCTAAAGCATTACAACCGCCAATTGTCAGCCGGTCATGCACCGCTGCCGCAAAGTGAACTGGACTTGAACTACCAATCAACGTTACGCTGTTTTGCCCGGCTGGCACAGTAGACTATAAATACACCCACGCCGTCCTCCATCTCTTAGAGCAACTTTAACTCTGATGATGCAAGCTGCAATATCTTGCAAAACGTTAGTCTATATGCGTACACAAAAAGTAAAAAGGCCAAATATGCCTTAATATCTTTGTTCACAAGGTACTCTAATAACACGGACCAAATCATGGGTGGCTTGTAAAAGTTCACGAGTCACCAAAGAACATAACCGTTACACAAACCCTTGTTTGAGTTCACAGGGTGTTAGGCACAGTAAGCCAACAAATGCTGGGTATTTATTTACAAAGACGAAGCGGTCTAAGCCGAAATTTCATTCTAATATTGAAAATTTTAAAATAGTTTTGTTCTGATAGCTTAAAAATTCAGTTATAACAAAAATAGTCTTTAACGGTCGAGTGTAAACCAAATATGTTATTCACAATTATAGCCTTCAAGGTACTGCATATTGGTCTCATTTGCCTCACTCTCTAACTCTTTTCATTCGTAAGATACCACCGCGTGTATTATTATTAATACTTTAGACACAGTGTATGTTACGGCTTTTGAAATGCGGGAATTTCAAATGTATAATACAGTAGCTGAGCCTTGTTATTTCAATTGCTACCTTAAATAGAATCCCAGATATATATTACTGCATACGTTTTCTTATCATTAGTAATATAACAAGGGCGAGTCATACCTACCGATAATTATGCACACCTTAAGAATCGAGTGCTCGTTGCAATGAAAACTGCCCCAAGGGCTTACCCGAGGGCAGTTTTCTAAGGGCAACCAGCACGATGACTCTTGGCACGGGCAAAATCATATGTAAGTGTGTTTCTCACGTTTATACAGGGTCCGGCAGAATGACCGACGCTATTTAAATTGTTAATAACTGTTTCAATTTTTTTAATTTTTTTTTTCAAAAATGTAAAGTAAAAACTTGTCAATTTTAGTTACACTATAATTTATTTATTAAAAATATTAGCACTTGCTTCAAATTAATTTGGTTATTTTTCAGTATTTGAAGGAATTGTTCACAAAACGTAACCCGAATTTCTAAATCTCGTGG